>CM053789.1:633016554-634216554 GCA_028749045.1 Cupressus sempervirens | reverse complement strand
AAGTTTGAACTTCTAACTCACCCCCCATCTCAGAAGTACATGTTTCCCATCTTTAATTCCAACACTAGGAGATTATTAGATTTATGTAAAGTTCAAATAAGCTTTCATGGAGTTGCATTTTGATTTAATACCTAAAGAATCTTCCTTGCCTATTGTTTTCCTAGATGTCTTTTTTCCTAATTCAGTTAACCTGTCCAACACATTTAAGATTACAGAAGCTTGTACAAATTGAAGAATATGTTATGAAGATGGAAAGTGTTTTGTATGACAATAGAATTCATGTTGAGTCTTCTAATGATGATGTTTAATGTGCTAAATATCAGAATGAATGTAATGAATCCATAGAGAAAAATGATTTGTCTTCTAATTATGAAGAGAAGGATTTGAATGTTAATGAATTAGACGATTGCAGTCAGCATGAGGAAGATGGTTATGAAAGTGAAAATGAACCTTGTTATAGTGAATATGAAGTTGAGGAATTATATAACAATAGTAGAGGTAGTTCTTTCCAAGATGAGAATGAATGTTGTAATAATTCTGATGTTCTAGATTGTTATACTAATGATTTTTTTGGTGTAAGTTCTTCATGTCATCCAAATGATAGTCACAACTAGGAGAAGATTTGTGAGGTACTCTTCTTGAGCTATGATGAAATTTTAGCTTTGTTGGCTTGTGATTTTGAAAAGCATGTAAGTGTTTCTGAGGATGCTCATATTTTCCCCCATAACATTTTTTCCATTGAGTCAAGTTACTTCCCCAAAGTTTGATGTGGAAAGAGATATAGAATCTAAACAATCTTTGTTAGATTTTGGAGGTGTATATGACAGTACCACAAATATATTTGCACATGATGACTTGTTAGATGCAAGGAATGTTAGCAAAGGAAAATTTCACACTATTTCAGATTCTTCTCATGTTGGTATTTCTGCAATATGTTTTGATGTTTCATGTGATGAAGGGGAAAATAGTGAAAGTTGTCAATCTGACTATGGATTTTCTTTATGTGCTGATAAGTCTTGTAGTGATAAGTTCAAGGTTCATTTTAATAGATTGTTAGATGAAGAAAATAATTGTAATCAACATAGTTTAGATTAGCAAGCACTTTTGGGATAAGTTTTCATACTTGGTGACTAATCATTTATTTGAGTGTGAAGAGGTTTCTATGAAAGATGAATTTGATTCAATGAGTAACATGACTACAAGTAGGCTATAATTAGATTTCACATACTCCTCACACTTGGATACACAAGGTGAGTTGAAAATTTTTGACACATGAAACTTTTTGAACAAAGTGGAATATGAATCATTCATGTTTTGGGTGTATAGCTTGCAACCACCATATGTAGATGATGGTTTTTAGATTGATTCTAGTTTACATGAGAATTTTGATCCATATTTTCATAGTGACCATGAAGTAGAAGTTAATGCTGATTTATACATGCACTATGAGAATGAAGGCATAGATTTTGTTTTGCCAAGTGATCTATTTCAAGATGTTAATCTGATTGGTGAAACTAATAGAAGTGATTTTTTCACCTTACCTCATGAAAATATAGATGAAAATTAGATTTATGATAGAGGTAAGAAGTTTTGAAGTTCGATGACCCGAGGCCATTGTTTGTACAATTTAGGAGTAGTTATTTTTGCTTTCAATAAGCTATTTGAGAGAAAAAAAAAATTTGTCAAGTGTGTGGTCTACTTATTTCAAAGATCTCTATCTTTTCTATGCCTATAAGGGACATGCATCTCTAGATAGAGGCACTATTGGGACTCAAAATTGCCTTCTAAATTTGAGTCCTATTCCAAGCTTTGGAGCCTTTTTAAGTGCATTTAATGCATGTGTAACGAGTTGTCCTTTTGAGGCCTAAGAGGTGTTTAATATTTTTAAAACCTTTCATTCAACATATCCACTCATCCCATGAAGATAAATTTCCATTCTAAGTCATTTTGTGAAGTTTCATTTTGAGCAATGTCCAAACCTGCATTTTGACAGTGTCAAACAACAATAAGAGGCCTTGTTTGCATTTGAATATCTTGCACCTACTAATGTTTTGTGACTCACCACTTTGGTAGTGTTTAATATCCATATCAGAGAACCTATGTTTCATATTTCAAGTTTTTTCAACATGTTTTTCTAGGTTTTGAATCCCTCAAAGTTGGATGTTAACTATTGTCATGCTAATGCTAATTGTTCAAAATTTTAGGAGACCCTATTTGACTTGTTATAACTTTGACCTAGTTGACTGAAATGAGAAATTTCTTTTGCATTGCATTCTAGAGGTCATAGACTTATTATGTTTCAATTTTGAGCTTTAAAAAAGTTAGTTTGATCAGTTTTCAAATGCAATTCCATTTGCAATTTGTAAAGTTTTACTAGTGTCATAAAATGCATATTGATTGGTGCCCCTATTCATGATGTCATAACTCTGAATCTATAATAGGTGAGATCTAATAAATTGTATCATTGCATTCTATTCTAAAAATTCTTTAAGTATGTTAGTTTAAAATTTTTGACGAATCCATCTGTACACTTTCCCAGGTCCATTTTGTTTACAAAATTACTTTTCTGCTAGTGTGTCCAATCCTACAAATCTGAGTAGCCCACTTTGACCATTTACCAAATTCGCCCAGTTATTCATCATGAGCCCAAATCTTATATTTATATTGTCCTTATGGAATTAATCTAATGTCCCAGCTTTCATGCCCCCAAGTGTTAGTCTATCCTATTTTTAGAGCCAAATCCAAATGTGTTTTTATGGTTTTCTAACATGTTTGCTTGCAGGCAGTTCTAAGAAGACAACTTTGATGCTCAATATCTTTTGACTAAGAACTTGTCATGAGATGAGATTTGACAGGGTAATAAAAAGTGGAGTAAAGAATTAGTATGTCTATTTTCAGAGCCTGGTCATGTGTTTTTGTTAGTTTTTTAGGCTAGTCAAAGGACCTCTTGGAACTAAGTAGACACTTTGCAAAAAGAGGTGAAAATGAGTTTTAAGAGTGAAAGAAATGATGTAGATTGTTTCTAATCAGAGTCACATGTTTAGTATATTAGTTTGAGATTTTCAGTTATTTTAAAACAATCTTTGTTTTAGTCCAGCCCACTTTGGGGCCTAACTAATTGCATCAGGCTAATAGATATGTGGGGATTATGCATATTTTGAGAGATCAAAACAACTATGACTCACTACGTGTTAGATATACTCATATTATTTTTTCAAATCAAGTGGTATGTAAAAAGAACTATGCATACAATGAATGAGACAAATTTGATTAGAAAATATAATGCATGATAGGCATGATCAAGCATTGAGTTGATTCAAATTGTTACTAAAGTTTTATTCCTGAGATATCCAATTATGGGAAGATCAAATTTGCAACACATTAAGCTAAACTCAACCTACTAAATCCAATTATAAATGCTATAGTGTTCCTTGTTTCCCCATCAAGGGTTAATGCATCTAGCCTCTTTGTAGATGAAATGTATTTGGAAAGGATATAGTTAATGAAGATGTTAGGATATCACCCCATTATGGGAGTGCATCAACCTGATGAAAGCTGGAGTCCTCCCTTTGAAAGAGCCATGTCATTTTAACTCAGTTCCCTGATATAGCATGATATGAATATATCTCTCTCCAAAGCCAAAAGTCATGAGTCTAAATAGGAGGCATCCATCACTTGTTTGGAGCAGCTCCCATGGTAATAGATTATGGTAAAACTTAATTATGAGAATTTTTTTTTTGTATCTATTGGTGTAAATGTGTATTTACTATTTACACTTACTTAAGTTTACTTAGGTTAATGCAATATTTTTTTATTTTATTTTTTGAGACACTTAGGAGTTTGTGCACCTTTTTGAGTTGTCATGTTGACAACATAGAAGTACACAACTCTATTTTAGCACATGGTGTCTGCAACACTAATTTGCATGTTACACCCTTGTAGGCTTATCCTCTCATTACCACACTTACTTTTGTTCTTAATGGAGGATAACCCATATTTGGTGGACATGTACCTGGTTGTATGACTTACCATGATGTTGATTACAAGGCATTCTAGATGGATCTCAAAGGCCTTTATATACAAGCACTCCTAGTGTACTTTCACAATGCATATTGGATGAATATATCATCATTCTAATCATACTCTCTCTTTCTGGTCTACAGTTGTGGTTGTGTTTGAGTTCTTAGTTCCTGGGTGAATTTTTTCCTTAGGAAATTCTTACATGGTATCAGAGCTATACCAAATTCTTACATGGTATCAAAACTTGGAGATTTTCTCATCACATAGCCATTTGAGACCATTGTTGCTTTAGCACCTCAGCCCAAATCTAGAGTACTACGAAAATTGGGAGCATCTAAAGCAAGATCTAACCTCACCATTACATTTGAAATGCTAATTTGGTGAAAATTGACTATAAACATGGCTACCTTGGCCCAAAGTCAACCATGAGGCAAAAATTTTTTGCAAATCAAAACATGGAGGCCCTAATTTATGTTTGGGTATGGTCATTTTTTGCAGATTTAGTTGATTTATTTGCATCTGTAATTTTTTATTTCTCTATAATTTTTTGTCAGAATTCATAAAAAAAAAATTTCCCCATCGGGCACCCAGCAGAGATTTTTTTTTACAAAACTAGGCTATCAGATCCTGGTCCTACATAGTGTATTTTATTTGTAGGTAGAGCATATTCTGGGGCATCTTTAATCCACTGGCCATACTCTGCATCTACACATCATTGGCAAGCTTAATCTAGTTTTCAGCAATCAAACTGTACAAAATTCGGCCACTCTTTCCACCAACTGAGCAAGTCTATACACTCCTAGTGGGCTTTAGACTTGCCTTTATTAGTGAAGAGTGCTTATTTTAAACAACATTGCATGTTGACCCTACATGCATGTGGGACAAACTCTTGTAAAGTTGACCACCACTATAATGATTCTGGCTACCTATTGTAACTTCTAGTGGGAGATTATAGTTTGTCGGCCTACCCTTGCAAACTATGGCACCAAACATTTTCTACCCATGAAATGAAGACTCCAATAGGTTTAAAAACTTTGGTCACTTGTGTGAATGTTAAATACCTCTGGCCCTCACAAATCTTTACTGGCCTATGCTCAACCTCCTTTCCTAGCAACAAAATGTATATTCTAGCACATCTTTGCATAGTCTGGCAACTACATTTGATGTCCACATACTTGTTTTACCAAATTCTTGTGAACACTATCAAAGAACTCTGGTGGCCTGCATTGTGATCCTAGCAACCCATCCATGTGACCCAAATAAAAGCTTCCACATGCCAATTGTTGGTACGTCCAGTTAGCATATAGTGTGGATGACCATACTACCCCATGTAACTATTGACACATCAATGACTGCAACATGTTAGCACCATATTCAACCACCTCAGCAGCCATGCAGCCTGCCATACCTCACCACATAAGTTGTTCATACGACCATATGGCCACATCAGCTTCACACATCACCAAAAGGCCATTTTTTTGCTGATGTCAGCTAGTCACTAGGTTAAATTTGATGGCCATTTGACATTCAAATCTAGTCATTTTATAATTTCTATAATAGTCATTTGATTGTCAAATTTAAGCTCATAGTTTTCCTCCTAGACCCCTCTCTAGATTGCTTTTCAATTTGGTAACCTGACTTTGTGAACCCATAACTTAGACATCTAGACTCTGATTTAGGTGCAATTTTTTTTGAAATTGGGTAGAATTTTCTAAATTTTCTAGTGGTGGTTTTTTTTCTAATTTTGGTGCATAATTTTATAGAAATTGTATTTTTTGGTGATTGTACCTATATAATCCTATTTTTTGCAACTTCAAATGCTCCATACAAGCACATCTATTCACTTTTTAAGGTTTCATTTTTTTTGAAAGTGCATTTTTTTTGTGTACTTTCCAGATCTATAGTTAGATTCTAGGGTTGTGTGCACCAAAATTTCACTTTCAAAATTAGGCCTTTTTTTGCATTGTAAACCTTTGATTACTTTTCAAAATTGTTGTACATCTGAGCTATAGTTCTTAGTGATAGATTTGAACCTTGAAAGGCAATTGTAAAAGAAAAATCAAAAAATCCACTTTGTTCATTTTGACAAGTGGCCCATTGTACATGCACTACTTATAAAGTGCCAAAAGCATCTTTTTTAGGGGGTTCTTTTGATTGAGTGAAAAGAGGGCATGTGTATTGTGTTTTTTGTGTTTGTCTATTATGCTCTTTTCATTTTCTACATTATGGATTCATCTAAATGTCCACCTCTAACTTCATGCAATTATTCTACATGGAAAGATATTGCATGGAGTAGATTAATGGAAAAGGATATAGTCTTTATGTTGATGGTACAATTACCAAACCTACCGATGCTAAAGAACTCATTAATTAGCAAGCTCAAGACCAAAAGGCTTTAGGAGTTATTAGGAATTGTGTTCATAGAGATCTCTTTTTTCACATTGCTAATTGTACAAAATCAAAACCAACTTGGGATAAACTTGCAGCATTATATGGTAAGCTGGATAAAGAAAAGGGATTTCAAATTGAGGATGATCTACTTCTTCTAGTTTTGAAGAACTTTGGCACAATTCAAGCTTACATCACCAAAGAAAATGAGCATAGGGCACTTCTTAAAGATTGTGGAAATCCCATGAAGGATGACAAGTTGATTCATCACATCTGAAAGAAGATACCTTTAGAGTATGCTTCCTTTGTTTTGAGTTTTAATACTCATAGGTTGACCATGGGATTTACTTACCAGAACCCTTCATTTGATGCATTTGTAGAGATGTTGATTATTGAACAATCTCACTTGATGGATTTAGGAATTCTCAAGTCACCAAAGACCAAAGCCTTGGTAACTAGTGATGAGCACCAATCAATTCAAGGAGGGAAAAGTTCTAGCAACAATAAGAAGAAGCAGTGGAAGTGGAAATCACAATCTAAGACACAACAATCCTCCTCACAACAAGGCGGTTCTTCTTCCAACAAGAAAGGAAGTAATGAAAAAAGAAAAAACTTTTTTTTGCATATTGAAAAAAGCCAAAGCATGATGAGCATCATTGCAAAACTAAAAGAATCGATGAGTTAGAAAACCTACTCAAGAAGGACAAGATTCAAGTGCTAGGTACTTCCATTGATTCAGCTCCAACCTCTTCAAAGGGTAAAGGGCAAGCACTCATGGCAAACACAAGTTCTTCTTCAGAATAGATACTTGACTCTGGTGCCTCTTACAATATGGGTTCTTCAAAGGGAGACTTTTCTTCATTGAAGCAGTCAAGGGTACCACACATCTTCGTGGGAGATGATACTAAAATGGAGGTTGAAGGGAAAGGACATGTGGAAATGGAAAATGGGGAGTTAAAATATTTTCTCTACATTCCAAATCTTAGCTCCAATCTCCTATCAGTTTACCAAATCACTCACCTTGGAGATGGTCATAAAGTTGAGTTCCTTCCAGATTTAGTGATGGTGTGCAATCTAAGAGATGATTCATTAGTTTCAATTGGTAAAGTCAATAATGAAAAAATGCTTTATTCCTTCTTCCATTTTTTGCCTAAGTCCACTTCTCAAGCCTTGTTAACTCACTCTACTTCACACATCAACTTTTGGCATGAGTGGTTTAGTCACCTTGACTTCCACTCTCTTCAGCAATTTTGCTCAAAATACATGGTCAAAGGTATACCTAACATCAACTTTTCTAAGGAAGAATGGTCATCATGTTCAGTGGATATGCATCTCAAGAAGAAGTATGATAAAGGAAAGTCTTCTAAAGCTCCAGTTGTTCTCCAGTTAGTTCACATGGTTTTAGTAGGTCCTTTTGTAGTGACATCAGTTAGCCAAGGCTGCTACATCCTGAAGTTTGTTGATGATTTTTCATGATTCACTTGGGTCTACTTCGTTCATCACAAGAATGAAGTGGTTCATAAGCTTCAATACTTTAAGACTTATGTTGAACACAAATCAAGGAAATCTATCAAGGTATTATCAGTGGACAATGAGAACAGATATGTGGATAGAAGACTTTAGGACTTTTGCAAACTTGAGGGGATTGATCTTCAGAACCTACCAGCATTCAGTTCATACAAGACAAATGTTGCAGCTATGAGGATTATAACTCTCAAAACCATGGAAAGTTTCATGATTAAAGCCAAGTCTCTTGATCCTACACTTGAAGTTGAAGCCATTAGTAGTGCTACTCACATACTTAATAGGTCTCCTCATAATGCCTTAGACAAGAAAACTCCTTTTGAGGCATGGTGTCGTAGAAACTAGTTGTGAGTCACCTTAGAGTCTTTAGTTGTGTAGCATGGGCAAACCTATCTTCTAGCGGTTGCAAGGCACCAACACCAAAGCCTTGTAACTTCATTAGTTATGAAGACAATATGAAGGCTTAGAAACTTATGGATCTAGAGGCTCATGAGATTTTTGTGGATAAGGATGTTCACTTTGAGGAAAGTTCATGCAACTTATCCTCTAATCCTTTCTACACATCATACATAGTGGAAACTAATAGTGACACTAGCAATAGTGCTTCAATAGATTCAAACATGTGGGGTTCTATTGATAGTTGCAGTGAGAGGTCCCATCATTAGTCCAGTCCACATGCTTACAATGCCACAGTGAAAGGTCCATCACAACATGGTACATATTGTCTTTCCAACTCTAGCTTTAGTTGATTTAGGAGACAGTCTTGAGGACTTACATCTTCTCTTTGATGTAGGTGATCATTCTATAATTGTTGCAAGGGATTACTTTGACCCTCATGTCCATTCTCTACATGATCAATCTTTATAGGTTGGCATGATTATGAATACTTATCTACAACAATTGGAGGAGATCTCTTTGTCAGTTGAGGTGACAGATGGTTCATTGGAACAAGTTCAATAGACATCCTTGCTAGATCTACATTCATTCCTTTTAGCACAGGGATGCTTGAGCAGGTTTCAGGGCCACTATACATCTTAAGGATTGTACCTTTGCCTTTGTTTCTTCCAAAAGGGAGGAACATCATTTAGCATTCTTGGACTAGCTTCTTCATCAAAGTAGCTTTCACTAACATACATTCTTCATTTTGGGGGGAACTACCTTGTCTCTCTTCCTCTTCTTTCTTATGGGGGAGACTTTTTCCTTTTATAAGGTTTTGTCTCTCTCCTTCTTCTCTTATGTATATACTAGATGTATGTCACAATGGTTGGGGGGGGGGGGGGGGGTCTTGATTACTCCATCCATCCATGCATCCCTATTTATCTCTCTTTTGGGGGGAGGGTTTTTTCCCATGAGGTTTTCCCTCTTTCTTTGCTTTATGGGAGATTGCATTTTCATTATGTACATGGGTACCTAACACAACCTAGTAGCTGAGACCCATCATGCATCTTCATCCTAGTTTTCATAAGCTTAAGGGCATTCCCCTAAGTTGAACTTAAGAGGGGGTGTTGGTGTAAATACATATTTACTATTTACACTTACTTAAGTTTACTTAGGTTAATGCATTATTTTATTATTTTATTTTGTGAGACAATTAGGAGTTTTCACACCTTTTTGAGTTGTCATGTTGACAACACAAAAGTATACAACTCTATTTTAGCACATGGTGTCTACAATACTAATTTGCATGTTACACCCTTGTAGGCTTATCCTCTCATCACTGCACTTAGTTTTGTGCATAATGGAGGATAACCCATATCTAGTGGACATGTGTCTAGTTGTATGACTTATCATGATGTTGATTACGAGGAATTCTAGATGTATCTTAGAGGCCTTTATATACAAGCACCCCTAGTGTGCTTGTGTTTGAGTTCTTAGTTCCTAGGTGAATTTTTCCCTTAGGAAAATTCTTACAGTATCAATCTTTAAAACATGAGCTAGGATTACATTGAGTTATGTTTAGAGTCCAACCATTGATGTTGCAAGGGAAAGTCGCGATTATATAGGTGATTTCTTCTCTTTTCTACAACAACACAAGTCAAAATTTTGAGCCAATCTTTTTGGTTTCAACATGTCATGTATGGATAGCTCTATTAGTATGTTTGTGCCCCACCCCCCACCCCCAAATTTCTCTAGTGACACTGTAGGAAAGTTGTGGTTATGTCTCACATTAATACTAGAGGCTAGTATTTTAGAAATGTATGTCATAGGGAGCATTGCAGTCAAATGTCACTTAATTTTTTTTAGTGTTTTCCACCTCCATGTGTGTTGGTGTACCAAGGGGAAGCATAAGAATTTCAAAAAAATAGCTTTTGTGAGTGTCGCTCGAAAATGAGTTTGAAGGTATTACGAGTTTTGAAATGATATAAAGATCTTCAAGACTACCAGTTTTATGGAGGAGGTGTATGCACCATAGAAGGGAGAAGAAATTCTAGCTGTTGGGGATGCCTCCTTCATATTCAAATCCATCTGGAAACAAGATAAAACTTTGTAAATGTAGGCCTGATGTTGAAAAATGGAGGAAAAATAGAGGAAAAGTGTAAGAGTTTAATACCACATTAAGTGGGCAGTGTCATTTTCTAACTCTTGAATACATAGGCGCACACTAAGATGTGTTAGGCTTAAACCATGGATAGAAATAAAAATTACATGAAAATATAACCAATAATAGAAAATAATAGATCACACAGAAAAGAACACAAGGCACCAAGATTTAACATGGTTCACCCAATCCCTAGGCTATGTCCACCAAACAACAAGTCTGATATTATTATGATCTAGTGAATACAACTTGATTATAATCTATAATTCCTTATAGCTCAATACCATAGCAACAACTAATTTTGCATCACAACTTAATGAAAATACCTAACCCTAAGCCATTTTATACAAGTAATTTTATGCCGCTTTAGGGTTACAACATGTCGGCCATATGTTGGCCATATGTCAACCACAATATTAGCCATAGCCCAAAAAGAATTTTGGGGTACTACCCCAAACCCCAAAGATTTTATGAAGTATGTATAGTACTTTCCTAATTAGTCACCATAATCTAACAATCTCCCGCTTGGAGACTGATCCTGTACCTATACTACTACCACATGAGGCTCCTACTAGATCAAACCACCTTGGACTCTATTGTTCTTTTATTCATGTTCAACCTAGATGACCAACCAAAGTTGAAGAGGAGTTCAACTTCTCTCTTGTTACTACCTTTGTCAACATATCTACTAGATTGTCATTTGTATGTATCTTATCCAGCTTTAACTACCCATCCTCCAAAATTGACTGAATGAAATGGTACTGCAACTGTATGTGTTTGGTCTTTGAATGCAGAGCTGAATTCTTTGCAAGATGAATGGAACTTTGACTATCTGTAAACAAATAATTATCCCTCTAAGGGTGTCCCAATTCTACCAAAAGGAACTAAATCCATATCATCTCTGTGGTTGTCTCTGTAGCAGCTATATACTTTGCCTCTATATTGGATGAAGCATTAACCTTTTATAACCTAGAAACCCAACTCACAGCTGCCCCACCAACTGTAAAGACATAACCTATAGTACTCCACTTGGTATCAATATGGCCTACCAAATCTAAGTCAACATGGCCCTGTAAATTATTAGTAGAGCTCCCAAAGTGTAAACACTTATTGGATGTTCTTCTCAAATATCTGAGATCCATTTGATTGCATTCCAATGCTCAATTCTAGGATGACTCATATACCTACTAACAACTCCCACTACATGTGCAATATATGGCCTAGTACATACCATAGCATACATTAAGCTTTATATAGCTAAAGAATAGGGTACCTTGGACATCTTATCCTCCTCTTCTTTTGTCTTACGACACATCTCCTTAGTCAACTTCAAATGACCAGGTAAAGGTGTGCTGACAACTTTAGCATTCTCTATAGAGAAATGTTGCAACACCTTCTCCACATAATCAGCCTAAGATAGTGTCAATGTTCTATTCTTCCTATCTCTACAAATCTTCATACCAAAGATTTGTTTTGCTGCCCTCAAATCCTTCATAGAAAATGCATGTGCTAATTGGCATTTCAACCCCTTAATGTGATCCATGTTAGACCCAGCTACAAGCATATCATCAACATATAAACATAAAATATTGTAGCTATCATCATCCAACCTCTTAAAATAAATACAATGATCTAAATGACACCTATTATATCCATACTCATACATAAAACTATCAAATTTCAGATATCATTGTCGAGGTGCTTGCTTTAAGCCATATAAACTTTTCTTCAATTTGCACACTAAGTTCTCCTTACCTTTGACCTCAAATCCCTATGGCTCAGCCATCTATATTTCTTCATCCAAATCACCATGAAGGAATGTTTTCTTAACATCAAGCTACTCTAAATGCAAATCTTTAGTAGCCACAAGACTTAAACTAGTATAGATAGAAGTCATTTTAACAACAGGAGAAAATATCTCATCAAAATCAATGCCCTTTTTCTGTGCAAATCCTTTTACAACTAACTTGGATTTAAAAATTTTCTTACCTCCTTCTTCTTTCAACTTATAAACCCACTTATTCTATAAAGCCTTTTTACTTGTAGACAATTTTCATAGATCTCAAGTCTTATTTTTTAGCAAAGAGCCATTTCTTCTTTCATTGTAGATTCCCACTAAATCTTAGTATTCACCTACACAGCTTCATCATAACGTTAGGTTCACCAAAATCAATAAGTAAAATAGAATACAAAGAGGGAAAAAATATTTTTGGAGGTCTAATTTGCCTTGTTGACCATCTAACAATCACCAGTGTGTGTGGTATTTTTTGTTACGATTATTGCACATCATAAGGAATGGCTGGAACATCAGCTTTTGGAGTATCATCTAGCACTACATAATCATCTTCTTTCTTCTCATGTTGTTGCAAAAAATCTTTGTACAACACTTTCTCATTGAAAATGACATCCCTGCTTCCTAAAATTTTATTATTTTCAAAATTCCAAAGCCTATAACCAAATTCATTAATGCCATATCTAACAAATACACATTTCTTTGACTTAGCTTCCAGCTTGGTTGTATTTTCAGAATCTATGTGAGCAAATGCTTCACAGTCAAAGGTTTTGAGAAAAGAATAACTCACCTTCTTACCAATCCATGCTTCCTTTGGAATACCACAACCCAAATAAGTAGAGGGACCTCTATTAATCAAATATACAATAGTATTGATAGCCTCTGCCCAAATGTGTAAGGGAAACCCAGCATGCAACCTCATACTCCTTACACATTCCATTATAGTCTTGTTCATGAGTTCAACCACTCCATTTTTCTGTGGAGTCCTTGGAACAGTTCACTGTCTATGAATACCATTAGTGGAGCAATAATCTTCAAATTCATGACTGCAATACTCACCACCATTATTAGATCTAAGACATTTTAATTTCTTACTAGTCTCATTTTCAACCAAGCATTTTCATTTTTTAAAAGTTTGAAATACATCATATTTCTATCTAAGGAAATAAACCCATACTTTTCTAGTTGCATCATCAATAAATGTAACATAATAATGAGAGCCACCAAGGGAACATACCTGAGCTAGTCCCCATACATCTGTATGCACAAGCTCTAATTTCTCCTCTCTCTTTTTTCTTCCCAGTCTTTACAAAACTCACTCCCTTCTGTTTTCCATACACATAACTTTCACAAAAATCCATATTAACACATTTTAAATTTGGTAAAACATTATTTGAATGAAGTACTTTCATACCTTTCTCACTCATGTGCCCAAGTCTATTGTTCCAGAGTGTTGTATCAGAATCTATAGAAGCTATTTGTGCTCCTTGCTCAACTGTAGCAATTATTCCTAAACATTCATTTTTCTCTGAAACAATTAAAGTAGGAAGAACAGTATGACATATACAAAGATATAAGGTGCCTACTTTCACACCTTTTTCTACTATAAGGGAACCTTTTGAAACATTCCAATTTTTATCATTAAAAGTAACTACACAACCCTCATCACCGAGTTGCCTTGCTGAAATTAAATTCCTACTTAGCCTTGGAACATGTCTTACCTCATGTAGCAGCCAACGATTCCTATTCTAGAACTTAATCTTAATTTTTCCCTTTCCAACAATCTAACATGGTTCATCATCCCCCAAATAAACAAGCCTAAAATCCCCTTACACATAATCAATGAAATAACCTCTATGAGGTGTAGCATGAAATGAAGCACCAAAATCTAAAACCCATGAATCATCAACACTTTCTAAAGATAGAAGAAAAGCATCCTCTTCAGATTTGTCACTTACCACATTTTCCTCCTTGTCTCCATCTAGTTTATCTCCTTCATTTTTCTTTCAATTCCAACAATCTTTCTTTTAATGACCTGGTTTCCCACAATACTAGCAGTCATTCGGTCCTCTCAATTGAGACCTCCCCCCCTTTGACTTTCCTCTTGATTTCCCACAATTTTCAAAGTTACTTCCTCTTTCAGTCGTTCAGTCCCTGCTTTGTGCATTCAAGGAACTTCTTGATGTAGACCCACTTGAGGTTTTCCTATGAGTTTCCTCACTCAAAAAAACACAAATCACATCTTCACATTTTAGGGTACTAGATCCAAGAATAGAAAATTACTCACAACCATTGCCAATCCATTCTAGCTTTCAGGAAATGAATACAAAATCAAGAGAGCCTTAATTTTTTCATCAAAATTAATACTCACAGAAGATAAATGACTAGTAATAGTATAAAAGTCATTTAAATGATCTGCAATAGATCCACCTTCTACCATTTTCATATTAAATAAATGCTTCATGAGAAATATCTTGTTTAAAGCAGAGGGCTTTTTATATAGTATCACTAGGGTTTTCATCAACTCTTCTATCATCTTTGCTTTTGTAATATTAAATGCCACTAATGGTGCTAGGCATAAATGAATGCTTTTGAGTACCTTTATGTCCAAAAGATCCCATTCATCATTTGACATAGATCCCTAATTCTTGGCTTTTCCTTCTAATGGCTTCCATAAACGCTTTTGATAAAGATAGTCTTCCATTTGCATCTTTCATAACTAGAAGCTTTTCCCATTAAAACTGTCAACCCTCAACTTACCCTCATCTGCCATCACTCCCACTCAACCATGAGATTTTTCTGCAAAGGATAACTGAAAAAAAAACCTCGCTCTGATACCACTTGTTAGGATTAAACCACAAACAAAAATAAAAATTACATGCAAATATAACCAATAATAGAAAATAATAGATCACATAGAAAAGAACACAAGGCACCAAGATTTAACATGGTTCACCCAATCCCTAAGCTACATCCACCAAATAGAAAGTCTAATATTATTATGATCCAGTGAATACAACCTGATTACAATCTATAATCCCTTACAGCTCGATACCACCACAAGAACTAATTTCACATCACAATTTAATGAAAAAACCTAACCCTAAGCCCTTTTATACAAGTAATTTTATGCCTCTTTAGGGTTACAACACGTTGGTCATAATGTTGTCCACAACTCAAAAATATAAATTTGGGCTGCTAACCTGAACCCCAAAGAATTTATGAAGTATGTACATTACTTTCTTGATCAGTCACCACAATCTAACAATCTCCCACTTGGGGACTGATTAGGGTCCACACTAAACAACAAGATGTTGTCTTAAAGACAAGTACCTTTTGAAGGAAAGGTAAATATCTTCACATGGGGCCCATGACTAGCTAGGAAGAAATTTTGAATGAATGTGCCAAACAAGATGATAATATCACACTGAATGGATTTGATTGACAAATGAAATTGTCATAAGTTGTGCCAGATGGACCAATCAAAAATTGACATGTGGTAGAGGACCCAAACCTAGCATACTTCCTAAGGTGTTGATGTGGATAAAGATGCCACATGTCATGACATTGGTATATTACAATGATGTGGCACCATGCTGACTAGGATAGCAACATAGTGATCAATGATGTGGCCACCACATGGTAGGATAGGGATCAATGAGATGGTGACACATGGCACCTGGGTGGTGGGTGTCATATGACTATGTAGTAGATGGGCCAATTAGAGTGTGACACATGTCACAGCTCAGTCAAATAGCTTTGACCCAAATGGAAATTTGGAGGGAAAAATCAAAATGCATAAAATAATATTTTTTATTATTTTCCCTTTGTTGAACATACAATTATGTCTTTTAAATAAGTTTCAATTATAATATATGGTTTTAACTTTCAAAAATTTTAAATATTTGAAATGAGATGTAGTTTCAAAGCAATGATAGGAGCCTAAAATTCAAACTAAGATTTTGGGTGTTTCTAGTAAGAAAGTGTGACACTATTATATATCGTCGGAATTGGGAGAGAACAATCTTTCCATTTTTGTTTTTTTTTTTTTTTCATACAAGAAGCCATTGTTTCAAGTTATGTGAGGGTTTGTCTTAGATACCCACTTTTCAGTTTCATTCAATTGGGATAGTTCATATTTGATTTCCAGTGAAATGGTGAATTAAATGAACATAAGAGGCAATATGAATGTAGTTAGGGGAAAATTTTGTTACCTCCAAGTTAGTTGAATCAAAGTATTATTAGCATTTTAGATACATTTGAGATATTTTGGCAATCCAAGGGTTTTCATCATTCATAAGAGATATTTTCAAGTTTGTTACAAAATAATGTTGAAAATCATATCAAATTTCATGGGTAGAAAGATGAGAGATGTTTTACAATAGCAAGGAATAAAGGTTCAAGTGGACACATGTCACTTCCAAATCATATCCATGATTTCATTCTTTTCCTATATCTCTCTCTTTCTTATTCATTGTAGGTTGTTGGTAGTTTACACTAGGAGACTAGGTTGCTTCCAATTTGTCTGTAAGATTGCATTATTGGATCTAGAGCTATGATTCCACCATATTTTTTTAGCATACTTTTCTCTCTTATATTAATAGCAGTAGTTAAGCTAATATAGATAGTTTTGATCTATTTACTAGTTTTATAAGTTGTTTACATGCATCTAAAATATATAGTTTCAAAGGAATGAGTACAATGAGCTAGAATCTTCTTAGTTTTATTTTGATTCTTGTCTCATATCTCTATAATCTGCAACATTTTAAGGTTTAGGAACAAAGAACTTAGACCCATTTGCATCCATGTAAGGTTGTATGTCTGATATATCTTGTTGTTGGAACAAAGAGCCATGTAAATGCTTAATGTATTTGATAGGGTTGTTGGTTATTTGAGAAGGATATTTCATGAGAATGAGGCCTTTATGAACATTGATGTTTAATTCATAAAGTGATAAGATAGATTTGATATCTTGATGTATAGAATATGTCATTGGTATCATAGATGTATGTGTGTAATTTGTGGAATTTCCAAATGGATAAGGCACTAATCAACTACAAGATCAACTTGTTCTTACTACATATTTGGGGTTTTTTTTGAAATCAACAATTTAATCATCCATTTCCTTTTTTGTTTAAGAGCTAAAAGGATGTTCACACTTATCTTATCAATTTCTTGGGCCATGTTATTATCTATTTCATGTCTAGGATCTTTACATAAGTATTAGAAGTTTAAGGGTTATATCTACTTTGTTAGATTCAAGTGTATGTTTTAGAATTGGTACCATATAAGTGAATCTGAGGTTCACCTGCCTAGGTTTTGCAAAGCCTAAAGTAGAAGAAAGGTCTATCCTTATAGTTGGTCTGATGTCTGAAACAATATGTTGTAGATGGAAAGTAGCTATCCCTACATGTATATTGTTCTCATCAAGGTAATTTGAAATCGTGATGTTTCAAAACACCTAAACTTTAGATAATGAAGATTGGATCCAGGCAATGGATGAAGAAATTGACTAGATTGAGAAGAAAAATACTTGGACCATAGTGCCAAGACCTAAAGACAAAAATGTCATTGGGACAAAGTGAGTTTTTAGGAATAAGCTCAATGAGAATGGAGAATTAAAAAGAAACAATTCAAGACTAGTATGCAAGGGTTATTCTTAAGAAGAAGAAGTTGATTATGGAGAAACATATTCTCTAGTGGCAAGACTTGAAGGGGTCAGAACTTTGCTTGCATACTCAATGTACAAAATTTTCAAGGTATATCAAATGGATGTCAAATCTACATTTTTAAATAGTATACTAGAGGAAGCAAGTATACATTGAAAAACTTGAAGGTTTTGTAAATCCAAGCAAGAAGAACATGCTATGTGAACTGAGTAAAGCCCTATGTGGATTAAAGCAAGCCCCCAAGAGCATGGTATGAAATTTTACACAACTATTTGGATTGAAGAAGCTATAGTGAACTATTTAAATATTATGTGGATTAAATAGTTACTGAAAGGTATGAAAGAAGAAATCATAGATCATGTGGTTATCTTTTGTGATAACCCAAGTGTTATCAACATGTCAAAGAATCTAGTGATGCACGCTAAGATAAAGCACATTTCTATTAAGTATCACTACTTGAGAAAATTAGTTCAAGACAAATAAGTGAAGCTAGAATATATGAATACCAAGGAACATATTGCTAACATATTCACAAAACCATTACCTAAACATGCTCATGAATATCTTAGAGGTAAACTAGGGGTGATTCCCCTAATCAAAGCTATTTAAGCAAGCAAGGTGCATTGCATCACATATGCTAATCAAAATATCCTGCATAATGATGCAATACAACTCTACTTTGGGAAGTGCCTAAGGTAGATAATTTAGTGCATCATAATAGATCAGTCATAGAAAGATGAAAAATATCATTCAAACATGGTAAATCTATATAATCCAAATGTATGAAGACCTTGAAGCTAAGATATCTACACATCTTTGGCATTGTTGTCAGAGAAGGAGAGATTACTTAAGGGGGAGAATTCAAAAAGAGAAATTTAGAAATTTATAGGAGAGATTACAGAAAGAGGGATCAATTATTTCTAAGAGAGATTCAGAGGGAGCAATTTGGAAAAGAAGAATGACATTGTTAGTAACAAAATCTTTTGGATTGCATGGCAACCAAGCTACAGTTAGAATTAAGATGTTTGAGATGTTGCCATCAATGCCAAAGAGGGATATTGTTACAATTGGAACAATTGTTATTTTTTCATTGATGTCAAATCTATTAATGAGGTATATTGCTACATAATATAAATGTCATATCTATTTGATTATGAAGAGGATTTTAGAAGTTACTCATAATAATATCACCTAGATGAAAGATTGAGTTATGGAAAGGAAGTTACAATGGACATTTGATTAGATAGACTTTGATAAAGCAAGCAAAGTTGAGCAAAAGTATAAAATATAGTTAGCGTCGATTAATACTAGTGTCAACAAAGCTACATTTAGTGATGAGAAAATATAGTATTGACCTAGCATTAGCATTGACCAAGAAAGATAGTTGATGCAAAGATAGAAAGTTTTATAGGGACTAAGTATTTTAGTGATGACTGAGTGCCAAAATTTTGAGATTTTTGAGTGACAGTATAAGAATGAATTCAAGAAAATTGTGAGATCAAGCTGGCTTGGTTGATTTCTTGGGATATGTAAACCACATTAAAGATAAGATTGATGAGTTGGATCATTTAATTCAAAGCAAGGATTAGGTAAAGACCTAATAGAAAAATTCTAAAGAATTTTATCGAAGAAGATCAAGAAGATGGATAAATATAGTGAATCAAGTTGAACTTGATCGTAAACCATAAGATCTACAATGGATGTAGAAAATGGTAATGAAACAATTACCTATTTAAAGAGATACAGAGCCAAACAAATGATGAGTATGAGCATGGGTAGGAGTGTCTATATGGTGCATATGAGTGTGCATGTGCAAAGCTCATATATGAAGAGAGACATGCTAAGCAAGGTTGATCAAATATGTATAAGAGTGTGAGTGGATGCAATGCTAATAGAGAAACCTTGAAGATATGAGGTTTTTATTGATGAGTAAATTAGAGAAGAAGGCTTAAGTGTTGATGAGAAGAGTGGACTGGTTGCTTGAAGAGTGTCCAAGAAAATCAAGATCATAGATGTCAACGAAAGGCTTATTAGTAAACTAGAATAAGGACCAAATAGAGATCTAAACTTACAAAAGTGAGTTGTAATCACATAGATAAAAACTTATTATTTATTTTCTAGTCATTGTAAACATTTTGTATTGAAATCCTTTTAATAGATTTTGACCTAATGGTGACCTAATAGTCATTTGAAGACTTAACAGTCTTTGTAAATCCTTTAACTAGGTGACATTCTAAATGGAATAATCAAAGTCCTCTTACAAAGCCACTCCTAATACGTGAATAAATCCTTTAACTAGGTCACATTTAACATTGTATTTTTAACCTTTAATAGGGTTGGCTCCTATTAGAGCTCACTTCAAAAGAGTGAAAAAGAGTGACTTGTTGCTAGTGGTTTCTCCCAAATTGGGTTTCCGTGTAAAATCCTAGTGTCAAAACTATGATGAATGCTTTATGCATATTTATATTTCATAATTTTTTCATTATCCAATGCAAGTTATGTTTATGACCATTTTACAATATAGATCGAGCAATAGTAGGATAAGTAGAATAGTAAAGTGTTTATTGTTTAATTGTTCAAGTAGTACATATTGACCTTGAGTAACTAATTCACCCCCCTCCCTGTCTCAATTATTCTAAATATTTCTAACAATTTCTTCTCTCTTTGGTGTTGTCCTTTGTGCTTTTTTCTTCCATTTTGTTTAATTAGCAAGGTGGTAGGATAGTTAGGTGTGCCTCTAGCCTTTGTTGTTTAGATTCTCCTTGCATTAGGTGGCATCAGAGCTTGACATTTGTCCTTAAGGAATTAGATCATGTAGAACCCTGATTGACTTTAGTTATAGGGAGGTAGATCTACATGTTTTATCTATAACTTGTAGAGAGTTACGACCTTGCAAGAACCTATTGATCAAAATATTTAAAGGTAGAAGCAATTTTGGTGATGCCATAATGGACATGTTGAGAAAAATTGCAGCCACATTAGATGTTGTGGAGATGGTCCAAAGGAGAAGACCACATCTTAATGTTATGAGTGATGATGAAGAAATGGTATCAAACCCTAATCCTAAACCTGATGAGATCATGATGAGGAAATATTATTGGAAGTGTTGTCTAGGGCACATTCAAAGCCTATTGTGGAAGTGTTAGAAATAAATAATACTGATAAGGGGGGTGAATTAGTATTATAAAAACTTTTTCCACAACTAAATATTGTTTATTACTTTATAACTTGCAAATGAAAGTACACCAACAATGTGTTGGAGTTCTTTCTTGTAAAGAACATATCAGGTGGATTTAAACCTGATACCAGGAAATAAAGATAGGTACAAGCCTAAGGATGAGCTAAATCCTATAATCAGTAAGGCTAAATCTTAGTTCTAGGCCAACATTAACAAAGTCATTAGGACTCACTTCACTTTAGGCTCTGCTAAGCCAAGGCAGGAAAACCTAAGGGATTTATCTTATTATCTTGATATTCTTCTCTACAAGACTATCCCCTATAGAAAAAATGATCAATATTCTTCTATAGTTTTCTAACAAACTTCCTAATCATAGTAGCTAATCAAAAACAAAAAGTAACAACAAATAAGCCATGACCAATGCTTCTAGTTCTTCAAAACATAAAATGGGAAATTTATATTTAATTAAAGGGTGGATCTCAGCATAACCTAGGTATGCAACAATAGAGAACATGTAACGTCCAAGATGACTAGTCCCTTATCCATTGGGCATCAAATAAACCTTCACATATAGATGGACATCTTAATATACTCATATACTCAGACATCTGATTGATCTATTTGACTTGCAAATAGACATCAATCTTCATAACAACTCTCACACTTATGGTAATATCCTCCTAGTGTAACCTACAACCCTGTTAGTAAAAACAAGAATTTAAATGGATCTTTGTTCCATTAGTAAGTTTATCCAAGCATACAACCTTAAGGGATCACACTTTATTTTAAGCTCTTTGTTCTTAAGCACAAAAGATTGCAACTAAAAAAAAAAAAGATGAGAATCAGAATG
Organism: Cupressus sempervirens; assembly: GCA_028749045.1. NCBI lineage: Eukaryota > Viridiplantae > Streptophyta > Pinopsida > Cupressales > Cupressaceae > Cupressus > Cupressus sempervirens. Next base: position 634,194,594 of record CM053789.1, on the reverse strand, counting down.
AAACTAAAAGAAATGAAACTCTTGCATTAATTTCATTGAAAATAATACATCATCTATATGCCAAAATTTAGAAAAGAACACCAAGAAATGACTATATATCTAAAATGCCTCAAAAGAAATACAATATGTTGTTCATAATAGAAGAACACTGAGAAAATGGTATCACAACTATGAGAAAAAACTTAAAGAATTGGAACCTATCTTGGCTCACAATCCTTAGAAAATCTCCAAAATATTGGAACCCTTACAAAGAGTAGAGAGGGAGAATATATAGAAGAGAGGATATTTTTAGACTCTGGAAGCTTAATTTGACATGTGTCCCACTAAAAATGTCTTTAATCTGAAGTTGTTGAAACTAAACTTCTTCATTTACCTGTAACCAAAAACCATAAATAATGCAGAAAAATATATAATATATCTCCCTAAAGCAATTAGCAAAATATCTCATGGAGAAAATATCAATTACAAATCAAATCTGTTGGAGGCTCAAAATTTGATTTAGCTGGTCATATCTACTTTTTCTATGAAATCAACTTGTGTTGTTGCCAAAAAACACTTGATTACATCTAAATGTACTCAAAACAATCAAATCACACTTACAACTGATGATGAAATCAAATTTGATGAAATTTTGGTTAAAATCTGATATCAAATCAAACTACAAACATAATTCTACACTTTTCACTGAGAAGCCCCCAAAATTAAAAATCTACCTATAGCTACTTCTAGTTAACACTTGCACAAAATCTAACTTTGAAAATTGATAGCTCATTTCTTCTTAGTTCCATTGGTATGCTACACTACATATTTCACACAAAATTTGTGCCCCTAACACCAATTCAAAATTCTGGCTCTCAAGCCATGAACAACATTAAAATTGAAAAAAATTAAAAATTTATATAGTCAAAACTATATAAAACATTAATTTCATTTAAATTTTTCAAAATCTAAACTCGTGTTGATATCTCTTTATTTTGGTTTTTATATTCATTTTCTCTTTCACCCAAATTGAACAGTGCCACACGTCCATCCTCCATTGGTCTGAATGCTCAAGTAAGCCCCACACCATATTGTTCATTTGAAATATTTTTAGTTTTTAAACTTAACACCATGAAATTTTAATATCGAAGGCTTCATATTCCTTACTCCTGATCCTACGATGTAATCATAATATCTCTCATCTCCTCACTAGCATCTCTGATCTCCCAACAACATAATGAATACATTAATATATGATTAATAATTTAAATCTTAAACACCCCTCATAGCATTGTATGACTTTATTTATCTTCTCCCAATCACATGACTGGGAAAATTTCATGGCATTGGAGCCCTTCAAAACCCCTTGTAGCATCGTATGACTATATTTATCTTCTCTTGATCACACGACTGGGTAGATTTTGTGGCATCAAAGCCCTTCAAAATTTATGCCCCAATCCTATGAAAATCATAACATCAAGGCCCAATATTTTTCCATCTACAACTATATGACATCATTGAACCATCGCACAACTTCAAAGCTGGTCCCCCCAATCATACGATTGGTCAAAAACTTCATTGACCCCATGGAAAGCTATGGGCAGGCCCCTCCACACATAGAGTGGCTTCCATAAGCCCTACATGTCTTAAAGAAACTTCATAATTTTGCATTTTGGTTTATAAAAAATATAACTCAACTATTGATTGCTCAATGTGGGACAAAAAATGCCAAACTAGAGCTTCATTTTGCATGGATGTTTTGAGGTATTTGTTATATATGTGTAGCACAAAATTTCTTCCACAGCTAACTTCATTTTGTTAGGGGATTTCTACTAGTCATCTCTACCATGCTAACATATGTTGGAGCTTTTTGTCCCCTTTATGTAGCGCCTTAATGCTAAATGCACCAAATTTTCTTTATGCATGGGGTGCTTTGTATTTATACAATAGCCTCTCCTTCCATGCCTTCATTTTCATCGCTTTCTGCTAAGAGCTTCCTACTTCCTATGTGTGGGTTGTGGCAATGGTATGAGAAAATTTTCATTCTCAATGTGAGCTTCCCTTGTTTTTCCCTAGTGTGGACAACCTCTATTTTGAGGTAAATATTTCCCCATAGCCTACCATGGATCTTCCACCTCAAAACATGGGGATCCCTTTTACATATTGTGCACATGGATGACCATCTTCTTCCCATGCCATGGGCTTGGCTCCTTTCTAGTGTTGGCTCTTGCATGTTGTGTGGATACTCATTGTTAAGAAAACATAGATGATCCTTGCCCATGTCGATGCCCCACCTACTAAAGTTGCAGCTCTCTCCACGTCAAACTCTCCTCTGCCTTAACATGGGCTCTACCTTTGGCCAGGTGGACTACCTATCTCCACATTGAAACTTTAATGGCCAGCTCATGATTTCTTTTGATATGATTTGTTTCATTTATTAAATAATTTCTCTTCATCTTTCATGCACTTTATAGTCTTCAAATCATATCCTCTTAATAAAAAAAAATCCCTATCATAATGATGATCCCAAAATGAGACCCATTGATACATTCATCAACTTAGAACAATATTCATTCTAGCATGCACCCTTGCTTCCCACACACCATAATATTTAATGATAATAATCATTAAAAAAATTATAAGCAATCTCACTCCCTAACAACTTAGCAACCTGATGGAATTAATCAGGCCCCAAAGTGGGTCTGACTAAAAAAAAATTATACTTGAACAACTACATATGCAAAGTGTTCGATTGACTATCACAAACTGACTGAAAATGAAATTGAACACAAATTCACCACTGAATACTTATTTTAAAATCATTTTTGCACCATAGTGAATTTTATGTCAAGAGGCTTGTTGCCTAGCTTTAAAAACTACTTTAAACACATGGTCGAGCTCTAAAACTCTGGATATCCTATCTCTTTGACATATTAAATAGGCCTACCAAATCTCATCACATGATGACATTAGGGTCAAAAGATATCGACCTCCAAGGCTGCTTAATTAAGATCACCTGCAAATAAACATGTCAGAAAATCAAAAATTGTGTTTGGTATTAGCCTTGAAAACTGGGCAAACAAATACTTGAGGTTACTTGAAAACCAAGGAGATAGTATGTTGTCATGATAATAATTTAATTCTATGATTTGAACTCATGAAAAATCATAGGGCACATTTGGTGAGCATGCAAAGTGGGCTACATGGATTTGCAGGATTGGAAATATCAGTAGAAAAGCATTTTTGTAAATGGAATGCTCATGGGAAATTGTGCAGATGGATTCGTCAAAGTTTACAAACTAACACACTTAAAGTATTCTTAGATTATAATGCAAGGGTATAATCCATTTGATCCAAGCAGTCATGGATTTAAAGTTACAACATCTCAAATAGGGGCACGGATCAATTTGCATTTATGATTACCAGTGAAACTTTATAAATTGCAATCAAAATCATGTTTGAAAACTGATCAAATAGATTCGTCATAAGCTCAAAATTGGAGCATATAAATTCTTTGACCTCTAGAAGATGCAAAATGAAATTTCTTATTTGGTTCAACTGGTCAAAAGGTATAACTTGTCAAATAGGGCTACCCGAAAATATGAACAATATGCAGATTTACAACAAAGGTAACTAACCAAATTTGAGACATTCAAAACCCAGTCAAAATATGTCAAAACAACTTGAAACTTGGAAAATAGGTTCTTTGAAATACATATTAAACATCCTCAAAGTGGTGAATCATGAAACATAACCAAGTGAAAGATATTCTAAGGCAAACTAGGTCTTCTGTCACTATTTTACATTTGGGCAAAAAATGCAGAACTGAAGACTACTCAAAATGGAACTTTGCAGAATGGTTTCAAATGTCAATTGATCATTACAAAAAACATGCATGGGATGAATGAAGGGTGTTGGAAACATAAAACACCACTTAAGCATTAACACACAGCTGGGTACTAAAGCAAGAAAATGTGTTCATAACGGCTCAAAACTTGGAATGGACACTCAAAATGGGAATGCAATTTTGAGCACTAACACAATGTTGAATAGTAAATATAATCATACAAAAATATAACTCATAACACCATTATTTTTTAACTAGGGAAAACTTGGCCAAGGGAAAACCTTAGTGGGGATGATACCCACTAGATGATCCACTAAACAAAAGAATGATGTTAAGAATATTGACCCTATTAGGAGTCCATGAAGTACATATAGTATCTCGAGTTCTTGTTAAAGGAAAAGGATTTTTTAGAAGCCTCAACCCTATTACGAGTTGGTAGATTAAATACAAATGTATGCAAGTAGAGTCCACTTCCCTAACATGTAATAAGCAATAAAGTACTTCTCAACTATAGGTATACATATAATACTTTCACACTATTAAAGCTCACACTTTCTCTAATCATACATCAGATCTCACATCACATAAGACTTGCATATCTTTCAAGCTATCTTCATGATATTTTTCATGTCATGAATATTTCACATATACTTCACACTATTTGTCCAAGATAAGATCTCTACTTATATCTCGCAAATTAACAAATCTTTGCTTAGTTGGCATTCATGGCTTCACACACTTGACTTAATATAAAATTGCTTTTCGATTAATATCTATAATGTCAGCTCATCATGACTTAGTAATTATTTTATCACAAAAATAATTTGTTAATTCATACAACTCATATTTATTATATGCCTTATTATGTCCTGCTAAATACTTGAACTAGTATTTTAACTGTAACTTGTGTTGTATTGTTTGTACACATTTTCACACTAACTTACATCATCATAATACTATCATAAATCTATCCTCAACTGTACATAAGCTAACTTGAAGTGTGCCATCCTTACACATCACATATGTCTCTGTACTAATACATACTATCTAACTCTTAGACAATTTTCTATCTGTAAATGCATGAATGAAATGCTTAATACATGTTGCCATAAATGACAACTCTCTAGACATCTAACTAGCTATATTTCCAACAATCTCCCCCTTTGACATTGATGGAAACATTTAGGAAAATTGGTTAAGTCCCAAAATGATGTCATACAAAAAAATTTTAAAAAGTAACTCCACAAAATTGCCTTCAAAACATAACAATTTTATTCATGTTTTAATGGATTATTACATTCCTTATCACTCCTACATATACAATTTTCTTCACTCATACTCCTCCATAGTACATACAATTTTCTTTACATATATTAATCCCCCTTTGACGTTAATGGAAAAGGTGTCAAAAACTATAAAGAAAAACTTTGTGGCCTACTGCCAATTAAATTGATATTCTAGAAAAATAATTTGCATAAACAAGTGTCAACCTTTCAACTTTATTTTTCCAATTCTCCTTAACTATATTAGAGATATTGGTCAATGTGAAAATTTCATAAGATGCCACTTCAACCACACTTAATTCATTTTAGGAAAATCCATGATAAGAGGATTTAGCTACAAGACACTCCTCCAATTGCCTCTACAAAATGTTAATTTTAGGTGACAAAATATCCCTCAGAGTAGAGAACCTTTTTATTACCTTTTTCTTATTAGCCTATGTGCCTCTAATTGCATTATGGATCTTCTCAAATTCAATTCCAAAATCTTCAATGTTGGCCTCATGAAATTATAACCTTGAAGTGAGTGTACTAAGTTCACTCATCTAACCCTTTAACTGATTCTCAAAAAATTTCAAGTATTTGTATGATAGTGTGCAATGTCCATACAATTTCTTACCTTCATCAATATTCTTTCTTAACTTCTTGATGCATACATCAACTGCATTCAAGTTATTCTTTGCATTCATGCATACTATATCAAAAATTCATGCATCATGCTTTGTATATGCTTGTGCTAAAGCAACTTTAGACAAGGTTGTAAATTCTTCATCAAAAGACTTCACCAATTCTTTAGCCTTTGATTTCAATTCTAGATTAGTTACAGTTGTAGTAACTATCTTTTGCATTCTCTCTAGGACTTTAGTTAATGTCTTCTCCAAAGGCTTCATAGATTTATTCTTTTCAAAAAAAATTCTCAATGAGCTCATTAACTCTTTCTGGTCATCATCATAATTAGATAGTGATGTCAAGCGCTTGACTTTGATGATGAGCTAACTATAATAGGTACAATTACTAGGGCTACATAAGATATGTCAGCCTCATGTTGAAACACTACCTTTCCAATTTTTGACTTCACCTATTTTAGTATGGGAAATAATATTGATTCTTGCATCACAATCTTCCACCTCTAATTTAGCTTAGAATATTCTTTTCTTTTCTTCCTTTTCTCTTTGTCCTTGTCTTTCTATTTTCCTCATCTTTCCTTTTTCCTCTTTGTTTATTTCTTCCTTTCTTCTTCTTGCTTCTTCTCTTCTTTTCTATTTTCTTCTTCTATCCTCTTTACTTCTTCTTTCCTCTTTTCTTTTTTATGTTTCTTCTTTTCCTCTTCTTCTCCCTCATCAAAGTTGGTGTAGGTAGTGATATTGCTAACATTTCCAACAATGTTTGATCCATATTGAGAAAATGGATTTTCTTTGGAGTCCACTATTATGTAAGTACTATCCACTTGCATGGATTCATTACCCATGATAATATGAGGAGGTCATGGGGCTAGTTGTGTCTCCTCCACACCTTTTTCATCATAGGATGGTGTGCTTTCTTGTACATATACCAGGCTTACTAATTTTGATTGGGTACTTACTTCTAACATAAAAGTCATATGTTTTACTGTGGCTCCTTTTGTCTCCTTCTTAACTTTTTCATAATTGCCTCCCATTAGAAGAATTTCTCTTCTTTTGTTCCTCAGTAAGGGATTAATACCCTTCAAAATTCTATCAATATCTTCCTTATAGTTAACTTCAAATAGTTTGTTTATCATGTTTTCTCTTAACTTTGTCTCTTCTTCTATCACTCTTTTCTTCCTGTTTAATAACCTATTATATAGGTCTTTAGGGATCTTGTTTTGAATTTTTTCAAATATTTTGTTCCTCAAGATCATGTTTCTTAATATGGTATTGTTTAGTTTCCTTTTATCCATATTACTATACAAGCTATAGTATTTATTCAACTATACAAATTTATCATTATTTATAATCTACATGTTTAGATTTTCTATCTTTGGTTTCCATGCCTTTTTTCTTGTTGGTGTTCTTCCCTCTTATTTTGTTCACTCATCTAATTTTTTCTTAGCTACATCCTTTTATTCCTCTATATTACTAACTTGTAAGGTCTTCCTCCTTTTTGGGGTTCCACTAGAAGTTTTCTTGACCCTTTTCCTTGTAGATGGTGTAAGATCTTGCTTTACCTTTACCAATCTATCAGACTTCCTCTTCATAATAGGTGATTCATCCTTTGATTTCCTCCTAGGTTAATCACAATGAACTCTAATTGGTTGCACTTGTTTAACTATTACATAGGGTGTAGGTGTCTATGCACTTGGTTTTACAATTGTTACACCCTTAGAAGGTGTTGCAACAAAAATTGATGTTTCTTCTATCACCTTATTTTTTCTTTCATTCTTCATTTATAGGGAAATACCTTTAATTTCATTAGACTCCTCTCAAGTCATACAATATTCCTTGAGTATGAAATTTATCTTCTTCTCCACTTTCTTCTTAATATTTTTGTTGTGAAGTTCATTATGAACTTCCCTTACCTTCTCTGCATAGGTACCCCATATAGGGAACTCAGTGTCCTTTTTTGACTAGAGTATGATCTACACATACCCTTTAATAAGTTCTACACTCATCTCATATCCCATGGGCTCAATGTATTTCACCCTAGGTTCTACTACTTCCATGCATGTATTATTAGTTTCTACCATGAAGAATAATTCATCTTTGTACTTTTCAACCATGGAGGGAATTATTCTTTACCTCTATTTCATTTCAATCTAAAAACTCTTCATCATCCTATCTATGTCACTATCTTTGACATTGTCCAACTTTTCCATGTAGCATTATGTCACTAGCTTTATTGTGTACTCATTGCTTTCCCAAAATTTCATTCCTTAGAACATCTTGGTTGCATAGAGGAATTTTTTTTTCAATAGAGACTCAAATCTAAAGACTACATTCTTAGTCTTCTTTAATTTTACAATGTTGTCCAATAATTGAATTCTAACTATCTTGCATAGGTTCACTTTTCTTTTCTCAACTACCATTACATATGTTGTATGTAGGAATCTAGTTGGTATTGAGTTGACCCTTGAACCATGGTTAAGCTTGTACCCTAAAATTTTACTTAACACTTTGAATCCTTTGTCTTGCATCATGTCTACCTTCATATTTCTTTCATCAAACCTAGTGTACAAATTTGTCTCAACTATCTTTCTTACATTTCTATCATTCACTAGATTACATCCTTCATTGCTCAAACCTGTGACCTTGGGAATTAGGTCATTAAATTGCAATAAGTAAATCACCTATCCAAAAAATTTCATCATGAACACTATTTAGAATGATTTTGGTCTAGTCATGATTGTCAAACTATATGTAAAACATATTCTTTACTAGGTTTAACTCATTCAGATGTGCGTACTTGGATTTCAAGATTTGATCATTGTTACACATGATTCCTAAGTCCTTGTGTATATCCTCATCACCAATACTTTCAAACTTACAATGGATATAACTCTTAACATCCTCTAGTTGAAGCACATTCTACGAGATTTATCAAAATACTCCTAACAGATCATCCACTAAAGAAACAAATGGGTTTTCCTTAATTTGAAGAAGTGTTCCTTTGTACAAGAAGAGATTGTGTATTTGGGATTTTTGATTAAAATTATGGTTTGAGAATGGATCCTGAGAAGGTTAAACCAATTTTAGAGTGGCCTACACTTAATAATATTGGTGACATAAGATTGTTTCATGGTTTAGCTAGTTTCTATAGAAATTTTATAAAGAATTTCATTTATGTTTATAATGGTATGACTAAGACTATGAGAAGAGATAAAAAGGATTTCAAATGGACACATGGAACTAATAAGAATTTTGGGACATTAAAACAAAAATTTTATAAGTTACCTATATTGGCTTTGCTTGATTTCAATTATGTATTTCAATTTTAGTTTGATGCAAGTGGTAGTGCAATAGGAGTTGAATTGAGTCAAGAAGGTAAACCTATTTCTTTCTCCATTGAGAAGTTATATGATGCTAAAAATAAGTGTTATTTTTATGATCAAGATTTTTATGAACTCAATATTTTATTTCATTCCAAAGGAGTTTGTGGTGTATACTAATAATAAAGCTTTATAGTGTTTGAGAAGTCAACATAAGCTCAATCCAATACATATGAAGTGGGTTGAATATTTGCAGAGTTTCACATTTGTGTTAAAGCATAAAAGTGGGGTTACTAGCCAAGTTGTACATGCATTGAGAACAAGATGTTCTTGGTTAACTGAGATGAAGGTTGAGGTTCTTGGTTTTGATGAGATAAAGGAGTTGTATGATACTGACCGTAATTTTTCTAAAGTGTGGAGAGAGTGCAAAACACCAAATCTCTAAGATCAACCAAGTAAGTATGATGAGTATTTCATTCAAGAAGACATGTTGTTCAAAGGAATTTAGTTGTGTATACCAAGAGGTTCTATGAGAGTTAATTTGATTAAGGAAAAGCATTGTGGTGGATTGGGTGGACATTTTGGAATTAATAAGATGTTGAGATTGCTTAAGCATAAGTATTATTGGCCACATATGTATAATGATGTTCATAAGTTTGTAAGGAGATGAGGAATTTGTCAAGTTGCAAAAGGAGTAAGTTAGAATGCTAGATTTGTATACACCTTTTTTTTTTTGTGAGAAGCCTTGGGGTGATATCACTATCAATTTTTTTCTTGGATTACCTAAGACAGCAAGAGGTTATGATTCCATATTTGTTTCTTTAGATATATTTCTAAGATGGCACATTTAATACCATGTAAGAAGACATCAGATGTAGTGCATATTGCATATCTTTTCTTCAAAAAGATTGTTAGATTTGTTAGGATAAAACCACATATAGAAATAATAATTACATACAAATATAAAAAATAATAGAAAATAATAGATCGCATAGAAGAGCACACAAGACACCAAGATTTAATGTGGTTAATACAATCCCTATGCTATGTCCATGAAATAGAAAGTCCAATATTATTACGATCCAGTGATTACAACCTAATTATAGTCTATAATCCCCTACAACTCAATACCACTGCAAGAAGCAATTTTTGCATCACAATTTATGAAAAACCCCTAACCCTAAGCCCTTTTATACAAGTATTCTTACTACTTTAGGGTTATAATTAATAATTACATGTCAGCCCAAAATCTTGATAAAATGAAGTATGAAGTATGTATAGTACTTCCCTAATTAGTCACCACAAACTAAAAATCTCCCACTTAGGGACTAATCAAACTCCACACTAGACAACAATATTCCACTTAGAGAATGATCCTATAGCAATATCACTACCATGTGGGTTCCCACTAGATCAAACCACCCTAGACTCTGTTGTTCTTTTATGCTTGTTCAATCTAGAAGACCAACTGAAGCTGAAGAGGAATTTAGCTTCACCCTTGTCATAACCTTTGTAAACATTCCCATTGGATTTTCATTTGTATGTATCTTGTCTAGCTTTAACTATCCATCATCCAAAACTGACTGAATGAAATGGTACCACAACTATATGTGTTTTGTCTTTGAATGTAGAGATAAATTCTTTGCAAGATGAATGGCACTCTAACTATCTGTAAACTAATAATTATCCCTTTCAAGATGTCCCAATTATTCTAGGAAGAATTGAAGCCATATCATCCCCTTGGCTTCCTCTGTAGAAGCAACATACTCTATCTCTATAGTGGATAAAGCATTAACCTTATACAAAAGAGAAACCCAACTCATTGCTGCCCCACCAATGGTAAATACATAACCTATAGTACTCTACCTAGAATCAATATCCCCTGCCAAATATAAATTAGCATATCCCTATAAATCATTAGCAGAGCCCCCAAAGACTAAACACTTATTGGATGTTCCTCTCAAATATCAAAGAATCCATTAGCTACATTCCAATGCTCAATTCTTAGATGACTCATATACCTACTAACAACACCCATTGCATGTGTATTATTTGGTTGTGTACATACCATAGCATACATCAAGCTTCCTATAGCTAAAGCATAAGATACCTTGGACATATTTTCCTCCTCTTCTTATGTCTTGGGACACATCTCCTTAGTCAACTTCAAATGACCAAGTAAAGGTGTGTTGATTGCTTTAGCATTCTCCATAGAAAAATGTTTCAACACCTTCTAAATATAATCAACCTGAGATAAAGTCAATTCCCTATTCTTTAACCTTTCTCACTCATGTTCCCAAGTCAATTGTGCCACAACATTGTATCAAAATCTACAATAGCTATTTTTTCTCCCTACTCAACCACAATAACTATTCTTGAACATTCATTTTTCTCTGGAACAATCAAAGTAGAAGGAACAATATGACCTGTACAAAGATATAAGGTGCCTAATTTCACACATTTTTCTACTACAAGGGAAATTTTTGAAACCTTCCAATTTTTATCATTAAAATTAACTACGCAACCCTCATCACTAATTTACCCTACTGAAATTAAATTCCTACTTAGTATTGGAACATGTCTTACCTCATGTAGTAGCCAATGATTCCTATTCTACAACTTAATCTCAACTTTTCCCTTTCCAAAAATATGATAGGTGTAATACCCCAAAATTGGTACATTTCCATATTAACCAATTCTGGTCCATTTTGATCAACCCTACCTCATATTTTACTAAGCAATTCTTATTCTAGTTGTTGCTATTTGACTTGATTGTTAGATGTAGAAAACCCTAATCTACATTAATCACATTTTTTATTTAATTCCTAAATATCGACTTAGATTAGTTGCATTAAACCTATTAATTAGATTTAATTTAACTTAAAGTGTTTATACTTTGGTTAAATTAAATATGTTTAATTCCCTTGCACATTAGCTTTAAGAGATAATTTAATTTAACCAAAGTATAAATACTTTAAGTTAAATTAAATCTAATTAATAGGTTTAATGCAACTAATCTAAGTCAATATTTAGGAATTAAATAGAAAATGTGATTAATGTAGATCAGGGTTTTCTACATCTAACAATTAAGTCAAATAGCAATAACTGCATTAAACCTATTGATTAGATTTAATTTAATTTAAAGTGTTCATACTTTGGTTAAATTAAATTATCTCTTAAAGCTAATGTGTAAGGGAATTAAACATATTTAATTTATTGAAATAATGTCTTTATTTTAATTATTGGGTTTAATTACTCAATTAATTAAAATATGTATTTATGAGGTCATATCTCATTTTATTAAATTAAAATAACCTTCCAAACCCTCTCTTTAGTTTAGGAATGGGAATTCTGAGTGATCTAGCTCTCAAATTGGAATTGACTTAATCAACTTATTCTCACACTCAAGTGAATTTCATTTTTCATTATACTCAGGATCTGAGCTAGTTAACCTCACCTACATTGGAAATCTTCCATCTTGATTGGATCATAGCTTCAATCTTGACCATTCATTTGAGTTAATCTCAGCCATTGATCAATTTCTAGAATTCTATTTAAGAGGCTCCTAATTTCTCATTACAGGGGTCAGAATAGAATTGCATCAAATTACTGTCAAAATTCTTACTCACTTGCTTAATATTTTCTTAACATTTTTTGCTTAGCATTACTATCATATAGACTAAAAATGTAATCATATAGCTTAATTTTCTTTTATCTGTTATTAGATTAATTTCATTCTCATTTAGATTAGTTGTACTACCATATAGCTACATAAATCCTTCATACTAAAAGGTGTGGTTTCTCGCTTCTCAATCTAAGAGAAAAGGCAAAATCTTTCTAGTTAAAAAGCAACAGGTCCACTAATTAGATTACTCAAATGAACAATTCAATGTTCATTCCAGGATGATGTCTCAGGTAAAGACCATGTTGAAGTGTGTGTGAGAATCTGAGGCCAACAATTCACACATACATTTTTGGTGCCCACCGTGGGGCCGAGAAATTAATTTTTCTAGCCTCATTTGCTCTATTTTTTGTTCTTCTAATGGTTCTGTCACTTTCCTTCATATAGATTTCTAGATTTTTGCATAAGAAATCTCATTTTCACACAAACAAATTAAGATTTTGCCTCTTTCACTACACTTCCTCATGCAAAAAAGTGCATAATTGCGTAGTTTCTTGCATGGTGCAACATTTTTACATGTAGGCTTGTGTAGGATTTTGCTCAAAATTTTGTAGCAACATGCAAAATACAGTTTTCTAGAATTCAATTTATCATTACATTTGACTAATGAGTTTTCTCTAAAGAATTTTCTTTTGCATTTTTGGTTTTCTATAGCATAATAGTGGTTTGCAAGATTCTTGATGAAGACACCTTTATCAAAACAACTTGAAACACATACTATTTGTGTGATTATAGGATGACTCCCAAAGAAATGCATGTCAAAGACTAATTTCAAATGCACTTTAAATGTCATATCTTCTTTTTTCTTTCAACACATAGTATAATTAGGACTTGTGAGCTTCATAGGGTGCAAGATAGGGGAATATGGGGAGTATGCTCTTTACCACTTGGAAGTCATGACCAAGGGTAAATCAGAAACCTAGAAGCCTCTGAAAGACAACATCCAAGGGAGGCAAGAAAGTTAGTGGTTCTCTAGTATGAGTCCTCTTCTATGAAGGGATGATGATTTCCTTTTAGGGAATCAAAATCTTGAGAGAGGGCAAATCTAGATTGATTAAACTAACTTGGTGATTAACATATCTTGCTTGTTTGGGTGAGCTGAGGAAGTAGAGGAGTATGCTCTTTCCCCTTGATGGAAATTAGAAACTTAGACCCTTAGATCTAAACCACCAGTCCCAGTCAACCCTTAGAGGGCCTACTGCAGCAATCCAACCTCCAGGAATGACCCAAGTGATCACACTCCTTTTACTAGAGATTCCAACTCACTATAATAAAGAATCTTTATAGAGAAAAAGACTCCAAAGCCATGCTAATTTCTTCCTCTTGATTCCTAATATCACATATCAAGAGGAGGATTTATCTATTGCACTAGTTGGCACCAACCTCAGTCTTTCTAGTCAAGTGTGTGCACTTTTAGATGCTAGTGTGGGCTACTAGTCTTAACTTTACTTGTGAAGCCACCAGGGATTAATATGAATAGAAGCCAAGTAAAAACTTTTTAGCTAGTTACTACCCAATTCACCTCTGAAAGGGGGCATAATCTTTGTGCAAGGAGGGGGAAGAATCTCTCTTGTAGAGCTCACCATAGGCATGTATCTAGGCATTGGAAGGTGGTATATATGCTTGACCCCTACCACAAGGGAGTTCATTCAGTGTTTATGTTATTAAGCCCTTAAAATATACCAAAAACATGGGTGCCTTCTAGTTGGGTGACACAGTTGTGTGAGGTGAACACATGCACATAAGCTGTGGGACAAAGGTTTTGATTCCTCTACCATTTTTGGTTTTAAGGATAAATGTGTGTTTTTTATTGAGTCTTAAACTTTTCCAAACCTGTCAAAACAAACTGAAAGTCAAGACTCCCCTATCCCTCCAAGTTGCTTTGTCCTTGGTTGGATTGTTTGTGACTACTACTTGCTTCTTGTGTCTTTCTAAAAATAATATATCTTGATCAAAACCAAAATTTTATTTAACAACTTGGAAACCATCTCATTGTCTATTTAAAATCTATCAAAAAAACCAACAATCTATCCAGAACTATCTAAACCTTGTAAATATCTTTGAATTTTAGTATCAGTTTTCAGTCTGGTCTCTATTTTTGTATCTAGTTTGGCAAATTTTTGTGTGACTACCTTCTTGGCTAGCACTTCTTCATGTAGCCCTATCCAAGTCTTCACACAGTCTTGTGAAAATCTCCATGCAAGATCTTGCAAGTCTATCCTTTGATGTTAGATTATTGTCCTTTTATCAAACAAGCACATCCTCGCACAACTTTAAATAAGTCCTCGTGCGAGAAAAATATCCAAAATTTGCTATCCTAAGTCTTCACTTGGTCTTTTATACTTTCTCATGTATTTCTCTAGGAATATTTACATGGGATCTTGCTTTTAAACTATCAAAACTATTCTGTTAGAGCTATCTATGCTCTAAGTTTAGTCTATTACCTACAATAGTTTACCACTTTTCAATCTATAAACATAGTCAAACAATGCCATCTTGCTATTGGAATATAAGAGGAGTAACTAAGAGGGGAGGGGTGAATCAGTTACTACAAATATAAATCCCAAATCCCTTAGATGTTAGTACAAAAAAAAAAGATAACTAAATACTATTGAATCTCAGTAAACACAAAATGTTGTAACTGGGTAATAAATGGATTAACTCGGTAAATGATTAACAAATAAGCCTTTAGATGCTATATGCGATTACCATTACTTTAACTTAGTTGCAAACACATAAAAGAAAATATCATGAACACATTTGACACTAGGATTTAACGTGGAAACCTAATTTGGGAAAAACTTTCAATTGCAACTAGTTACTAATTTTTACTTTTCTGAAGTAAGCCCTATTAGGAGCCAACCCTGTTAAAGGTTATAAAACACATTTTTAGGTGTGACCCTATTAGAGGATTTAATCACCCTATTAGGAGTGGGCTTGTTAGAGAACTTGAGAAAAATTAAATGGAATTTTCACTTTGTTAGAGGATTTGCAAATAGTTGTTAAGCCAACTCTATTAGGAGATTTAGATCATTGCTACAATGGTTAGAGAGTAATAATTTGATGATGTAATTTGAATGCAACTAAATTTCTGATTAAAAATATTTTTTTTGGCTTGTACTTAATCCTTCTTGATCAAATATATCTTTTCTACTCCACAAGGATATTATGTTTATCCTCCAAATTTGATTCCTCTGCTCATTATTAGATCTTCAATCACATCATCACCTCTTACAGTTTCCCACTTTGAAATCACAACTTGACCTTATACTTATATCTTCCACTTTTTCAAGTCAGCTCAAATACAACTTAGAATAATCAATATTCATCACCTTAGTCAACTAGAATCAATAGATAAATTAATTAAGCTTAATATGCCAAAATAAGAAAATCCTTCATTAGCTGACCCAGCTTAGTAGAAACTAACTCAGAAAAAATTTATTTTGTTAACCAATAGAAACTTGGCTAACAAAAAACTCACAAAAATCTTTTGGCAACTAAGTGAGCTTGGTTAGCACTAGTTCCATCCAACTTTACTTTGTTGACCAAGTGAGCTTGATAGACATTGCCTTCTGAACTAGGCAAACACAAGAATGCTCGATAGACACTGAGAACTGTCTTCACTACCTCAGTGAGTTTGGCATATAGTGATTGATAATGATATGACATTTGTGTAACATCAAAGACAACACACAATTAATCATTTGTATCCAACAATCTCCCTCTTTGGCATTGATGGCAACACAACATGTCATAGCACAATGAAATTTTGGATTTGGCCTTGAGATCTCCCTCTATCAGTATGAGCTCTTCCTTTCACTAGATTATATCTACAACAACTATTACCAAGTTCATTTAGAAAATTATCCCTCTTTTAGAAGGCTTCTTATTTAAAAAACTTCTCCCTCTCTAGTTCCTTACTTTATTCCAATTCCAAAAATTTCCCAGAGATATGATAATAAACTTCTCTTTCTTTGACAACACATGCCAAAGACAATAATTCTGTAAATACCAATGTACCTTAAATACTAATTCATCTGTAATATGCCCTTGCCAATTTTGCACCAACTTATTGATGTTCAATAGGTTCTGGTTGATGTATTCACTAAAAATAATTTAATAAATTTCAAATAGGGGAATGACCCCTAGCTTACCTCTTAGATAAAAAAATAAATCCTTAGGTAATGGCTTGGTGAATATGTCTACAATCTATTCCTTTGTATTCACATATTCCAATTTGACTTCTTTATTCTACACTAACTATCTCAAAAAATGATATTTTATAGTAATATTCCTTGTTTTGGAATGTATTATTGGATTCTTTGATATGTTGATTACATTGGTGTTATCACAATATATGACAACTAGATCTTTGATTTCTACCTTCATTCCTTCCAACTGTTGTTTGAACCAAAAAATGTTATAACAATTGACTACTACTGCTACATATTTTGCCTCTACTATGGATTGAGATGTGCAATTTTGCTTCTTGCTTGTCCAAGATACTAGTCTTTTACCAAGAAAGAATTCTCCACCACTAGTGCTTTTTCTGTCATCAATACCTCCTGCCCAATCAGCATCAGTAAACACCTTTAAGTCCAAATTGCCTCCAATTTTGTACCATAAACCATATTCTTCAGTACCTTCCAGATACCTCATGATTCTCATAATTGCCTTCATGTGATTTTCCTTGTGATTTATTGAGAATCTTGCCACCATGCCAACTGCTAATGCAATATAAGGCCTTGTATGCACTACCTACTGCAATTATCCAATTATTGATCAGTAGGTGGTCTTATCTACTTCCTTGGGATCATCATTTTTGGAGAGCTTATGTCTAGTAGACATAGGGGTTCCAATAGGTTTTGAATCTTCCAATTTAATTTCTTCAGTTGCTCCTTGATATACTTGGATTGAGTAATGTAGATACCATCTTTGTTCTATTGTATCTACAACTTGACAAAGAACTTTATCTCACCAAACATGGACATCTCCAATTCTTTACTCATTTCTTCTAAGAATGCTTTGCATAAGTCATCATTTCCTATAAATAAAGTATCATCAACAAATATTTTTGCTAACACAATCTTCTTATCTTGTCCTTCCTTTATATACTGACTACTATTGTCATTTGTCCTTTGAAAACCAATCTATATCAAGTAATTATGTAGTCTTTCATACCAAGCTCTAGGGGATTGTTTAAGACCATATAAAGCTTTGTGTAACTTGCAAACCATGTCTCCTCTGCTAGGATCTACAAAACCTTCTGGTTGCTCAACGTAGACTTATTAAGAATTTCATTCAAGAATATAGATTTGACATCCATTTAATATACTTTAAATTCTCTATGTGCTGCATATGCTAGTAAAGTTCTAACACCTTCTAGTCTGGCCATAGGAGCAAAAGTTTCACCATAGTCAATACCTTCTTCTTGAGAATAACCTTTGCACACTAGTCTTGCTTTGTTTCTTGATACTTTTCCATCTACATTTAGCTTATTTCTAAATATCCACTTTGTACCAATTACATTTTTATCCTTGGGTCTAGGAACAAGAGTCCAAGTTTTGTTCTTTTCTATCTATTTTATCTCTTCATTCATTGTTTCAATCCAACTTTCATTTTCTAGGGCATCTTTAACACTTCTAGGTTCAAATTCATCAAGTAAACATGTATCTTTTAATTTTCTTCTTGTCATTGTTCCATCTAATTTGTCTCTAATGATCTGATAAGGTGCATGATGTCTTCTGACATACTTTGCTAACATAGGCTCCTTGGTCTTTGAATGAGTTCCAACATATTCTTCTTGAATTTTAGTTTCAAGCTTGGGTCCTTTTATTCATGACTTAGGTTCATTGAGCTTGGTTTGAACTAGCTTGGTAGCCTCTAATTGTGACTTGGGTCCTTGTAGCTCAAGTTGCATTGTCTGCAACTCGATAACTATAAGAGTTTCTAGCGACTCGAATGATGAAGCTTCTTTTCTCTCAAATTGATTTGGTAGGGTATCAGGTTCATAGTAAATAAATCTCCTATAGTTTTTAAGTTCCTTGTTGCTTTATTCTTCACTCTTTTCTACAAATTCATCAATTCTAACATGTGCACTTTCTATAATTTTATGAATAGAAAAATTCAAACATATGTATGCTTTACTTCTCTAGGAGTACCCTAGAAATATGACTTCATCACCTTTTCCATCAAATTTTTCTTTTCTATATTCTTTCAATATATAACATTTGATGCCAAATACTTTCAAGTAACTTACATTAGGTTTGTAGCCATACCATAGTTGATAAGGTGTTTTGTTTGAATCTTTCTTCAACTATCCCCTATTCAAGGTATGAACTACAATGTTGATAGCTTCCTTCCAATATTTGAGAGTAACCTTCTTTTCAATCATCAAGGTTCTTACACAATCCATGATAGATCTATTTCTTCTTTTAGCTATCCCATTCTACTATGGTGTACCAGGGGCTAATACGTGTCTTTTGATTCCTCTTTCAATGCATAAATTATTGAATTCATGGGAGATGAATTCACCACCTTTGATCTTAAGCATTTCAACCTTTTTCTAATTTCCTTTTCTACTCTTGCAAAATACCACTTGAATTTTTGAAAGGCTTTTTATTTTTCTTTTAGGTACATTACTGTCATCATTCTAGAATAGTCATCAACAAAAAAGAATTAAAAAAATTTCTCCACTATAACTTTCTATTCCAATAAGTCCACATAAGTTTGTATGAATGATTTATAAGACTTCTTCTGATTGATAGTCTTTGCTTTTGAAGCTTGTCCTTTTCATCTTACCAATATGACAATTCTTACATAGACCCATGTCAGGTTTCTTCAAACTAGGAATACCTCTTACTCTTTTATGTTTGCTTATTTTGACTAGATTATAAAAATTCACATGACATAGCCTTTTGTGCCATAACTAGCTTTCCTCTACTTGAGCAATAAAATAGGAACAATCACTGAGATCAAGATAAAATAGATTACCTTTTTTTTTCTTTCTATATCCATCCAAATTTCCTTTCCCATATAGTAGTTTGGCCTGTCCATTCTTGAATTCTACCTTGAATCCAATGTTGTTCAACTATGTCATACTGATTAGATTATGCTTTAGTCCTTCAACCCAATAAGCATTGTCACATAGAAGTTTTTTATTCAACAAGATGCATCCCTTTCCTTTTAGGTTACAAGGTTCATTGTTTCAAAATATTACACTACCTCCATCATAATATTCCATATGTTCAAATTTTTTTTTGTCACCAATCATATTATGTGAGCAGCCACTATCAATAATCCATATGTCATTTTTTCTAACATGAGAGATAAGTGTCATCTTATCTCATTCATCATCAAATTCATCTTTCATAGCAATATATACCATTTCATCTTCACTATTATCAAAATCTTTAGCTACAAAATGAGATTTCTTACCATTTTCCTTGAAGTTCTTGTAGTTCTTGGAGTCCTTCTTGCCTTCTTGCCTATTATTTTTCCTCTCATCCTTGATTTCCTTGTTTGGACACCTAGCAGCAATGTGACCAACTTCTTCATGAGAAAAGAAGATCAAAGGAACTTTACCTTTGTAATTTCCTCTACCTTTGGAATACTTCCTTGCAAGTAGGGCTTCAACAACTTCAAGATCACTGTCTGAACTTTCTTTTGATATTTTATCTTCTTCACTTTCTGATTGACTAGATTTTGACTTTTTGCCTTTTTCTTTGAGTGTGAGTTTGGATTTAAATGCAGATTCAATATTCTTTGAAGTAGGAACATAGTTATCATAGTTATCTAATTCAAAAGCTATCAATCGTCCAACTAGAGCATCCAATCCTATTTTTTTATTTGGATCACATCTCTTTTATTGAATAGTAGATACTTTAATTGTATAAATAGAAAGAATTATTCTAAGCACTTTACTTTAAAAAGTTTTTTCCTTAATGTCTCCTCCAAATGCTTTGATTGCGATTACACTAGCCTTGATTCTCTCCACATATTTTGCAATGTTTTCATCTTCTTTGTTTCTCATTTAATCAAATTATCCTCTAAGGCTTTCTACTTTGGCTCTTCTTACATTTTCATCTCCTCCATAGATATCTTTTAGTTTTTTCCACATTTCAAAAGTAGTTTTTCAATCCTCTACCTCACCAAATTCAAGATAACTGAAAGTAGATGCAATATCAATCATCATGATATTATGATTCTTATTTTCAACAATATCCTCAACTAATAAAGTTCTAGTGGGAGTCTTGTATTCAACGTCAAGATATTTGTAACCTAAATCACTGATGGTAGCTAGATGTACCTTCATAAGTCCTTGCAATGCTGCAAAATTCTCTATGTTTAGCTTGGGAATCTCTCTTTTGTAAGATTTCCTAGTCTTTAGCTTAGGTCCTTGAAACCTTCTCTACAAGCACCAAAATCTCTGATACAAATTGTTGAAAATATAAGAGGAGTAACTGAGAGGGGAGGGGTGAATCAGTTACAAAAAAAATAAATCCCAAATCCCTTAGATGTTAATAAAAAAATCAAATAGATAACAGAATACTACTAGAGCTCGATAAACACACAAAATGTTATAACTCAGTATTAACTAGATTAGATCGGTAAATGATTAAAAAATAAGCCTTTAGATGTTATCTATGATTACCATTACTTTAACTTAGTTGAAAACACATAAAAGAAAATAACATGAACACATTGGACACCAAGACTTAACATGGAAACCCAATTTAGAAAAAACCACCAATTGCAACTAGTTACTAATTTTCACTCTTCTGAAGTGAGCCCTATTAGGAGAAAACCCTGTTAAAGGTTAAAAAATACATTATTAGGTGTGACCCTATTAGAGGATTCAATCACCCTATTAGAAATGTCCTTGTTAGAGGACTTGAGAACAATTCAATGGAATTGCCACCTTGTTAGAGGATTTGCAAATAGTTGTTAAGCCAACTCTATTAGGAGATTTAGATCACTACTACAATGGTTAGAGAGTAATAATGAGATGATCTAATTTGAATACAACTAAATTTCTAATTATAGATCTCTATTTTGTCTTTTACTTGATCCTTCCTGATCAAATATATCTTTGTTACTCCATAAGGATATTTTTCTTATCCTTCAAATTCACTTCCTTTTCTCATTATTAGATCTTCAATCACATCATAATCTCTTCCACTTTCCCACTTTGAAATCACAACTTGACCTTACACTAATATCTTCCACTTTGTCAAGTCAACTCAAATACAACTTGAAATAATCAATATTCATCACCTTAGTCAGCTAGAATCAATAAATAAATCAATTAAGCTTAATAGTCCAAAATAAGAAAATCCTTTGTTAGCTGACCTAGCTTGGTAGAAACTAACTCAAAAATGATTTCCTTTATTAACCAATAGAAGCTCATTTAATACTACAAACTTGCAAAAATCCTTTGGTAACTAAGTGAGCTTGGTTAGCACTTGTTCCATCCAACTTTCCTTTGTTGACCGAGTGAGCTCGGTAAACACTACCTTTTGAACTAGGCAAACATAGGAATTCTTGGTGGATATTGAGAACTATCTTTAATGCTCAAGTTAGCTTGGCATATACTGACTGATAATGATATGAGATATGTGTAACATCAAAGACAACACACAATTAATCAATTGTATCCAACACTGCTTAGCTAACAACTTGTGACCTACACTTAAACTAGTCTTGTCTCTCAATTATCTTGTTCTTGTCCTTTAGTGCTTTTCATACTCTATGTCATGATAATCATAATCTTTGGCTATTCTAGCCATTACTTAGATGACTTGTACCTTAGTGTATAGCACTCTATCTTATTTCTTTGAGACTACGTTCTAGTGTGGTCCTTGTCTAAGTTTTTGCTTCTTATCCTTGTCTATGACTATGGTAACAAGAAGAAGACACCTATTTTATCCCCTTAGACTTAGATGAGGTAGAGCTAGGGGTCATAATCATGGTAGAGGTCACTTTCCAATTCATACACAATTTTATGTTTGGTTCATCTAGTGAGGAATCTTTATGATCTCCTTCACCTATTAGATCACCTCATGTTTAGAGAACATTCTCTATCAACTTACAAAAAACTAGGAACTCCTTATATCAAGAGGATCTTGAAACTAGTAGAGATCATAAATTTCCAAACAACATAGTTGAATTCTTATTCAAAGGTCCTTTCTAATAAAAACATACTAAAGATCAAGGACTTGAACAAGGAGAACATAGTAGAGACCAAGATCAAAATAGAACCAAATGGTATAAGGAAACTCTCTTTAGTGATGACAATGAATAAGAGGTAGAAATACTCCTTGAACACATCAAAAAGTTTCATAAGGACAAAAACTTCCAAAAAGTTATGGAAATCCTACTTAACAAAGAGAAAGAGAAATACTTTCTCAAACTTTCTCAAGAGAGAGCTAAGCTACCTCATTACTTTAACATTGAAACTATCATTACACCTGAAGAGGAAACTAAAAATTCTAAATTACAAAAATAATTGAAAATCATGCAAGACCAACTAGCTCAAATGATGTGTGATAAAGACAAGCCTGCAAAAACATACACCTTATATGCTTTTTGTTCATTCCCATTTTACAAGAGTATAGACATGCCTCCTTTTCCAAGAGGATTTGAAATACCTAAGTACAATAAATACTTTGGAACTACTAATCCCCATAGTTCATTTGTAGGAATTTAGGCCCTTGTCTACGAAATTTGTGTATAATCAAATATATCTCATGCATCTATTCCCAAGAAGTCTAGGTGTTTAGGCTATGGAGTGGTTTTCAAACTTGCCTCCTAGTATCTAAATGTTTGATGAGACTGCTAACCTATTTTTCCAATAGTATTCTCACAACATCCAACACTTGGTTAACATTTGAGACTTGTGTAACCTTAAACATAAAGTTGGGGAACCTTTCCTCACATTCCTTTAGAGATGGGGACAACTTTACACCAAATATTCATGAAAGATTCCCAAAATGGAAAATTGACATATTCACTAATAACCTCCTACCTGATTTTGGGTATAGAGTTCAACTTCAAGGTCCACACACCTTCAAAGGCATGGTCACACAAGCTATCTGTATAGAGGAATTCATGGTCAAAAAGGGTAAACTAACCCTACAAAATGACACAAAACAAGGATCCACCTCTAACAAGGACAAACCCAGGTATGTGAACAAAAATTGAGAGGTTGTGCATGATGAAGCTGTTGACAAGATTACTCCTAAAACTACTAAGGCAACCTTTAATCTTATAGACAATCTCAAAGCATCCAAGAATGTTGAGAAACCTCCTTCTAACAATAAGACATATAGAAACAAACCAAAGAACACCTCTTGGGTCTCATGCCCAAAACAAGAGTATACATCTCTTGGTGAACCTTTGGATGTGGTCTATAAGATCTTGCTACAAAACAAGCTCATTTCTCCATTAGATAACTCTCAACCTTACAATCCATAGCCCCAACCACCATGGTGGAATGAAAATACATTTTTCAAATATCACCAAAACAAAGGTCACAAAACTGGCAACTACATAAACTTGCATCACAAAGTCTAAGACTTGATTGACAATGGTGACATTGTTGTGAATAGACATAACAAGAACATAGATCACAAGGCTTTCAAAGAATCATTCCCATCTTATGAAAAAGGAGAAACTTCAAAATAGAAATCTCTTAACAAGATCAACTATACATACTCTAATGATGATGATGAGATAGTCTACATGGTTGAACATGTGGGTACTGAGTATTGTGGTGTCATCACCATCAAGAGAAAAAAAGATAAAACTAAACCTAAGACACCATTTTTCTCAAGGGGCCCTTCTTCCAATACATCTAACAACAAACCATCACAATCTTGTGCCAATTTTGTCACACATTCTCATGCTAAGTTGGTACTCAAAGCCCCTACACCTTCTACTCTTGATATTGAACAACACAAACACAAACCTCTTGTTGGTCCTTCTAGAAAAGGAAAAAAACTTGCAACAACCTCTATGGCTACTAGCTATAGTATCCTCAATTAGTTACAACAAACTAATGCTCAAATCATAATCTTTGAGCTACTCAAAATCTCGCCTACTCATAGGCAGATTCTCTATAAAGACCTTGTTAAGGAAAATGTACCTTAGGATCTTGATCTTGAGAGGTTTCAATCTATGGTAGGTCATCTAACCTCACCTTACTAAATGACTTTCTCTGAGGAGGAGGATGATTCACTGAGTCATTTGCATAATCAACCTCTATACATTGAGGTCATGATACATCAATAACGTATCCATCATGTGCTCATTGATAATGGAGTTGGTTTAAATATTGTCTCTACTACTTTGCTTAGACAATTGGACTATTTTGAAGAGTCCATTAATCCCTG
Organism: Cupressus sempervirens; assembly: GCA_028749045.1. Taxonomy (NCBI): domain Eukaryota; kingdom Viridiplantae; phylum Streptophyta; class Pinopsida; order Cupressales; family Cupressaceae; genus Cupressus; species Cupressus sempervirens. The sequence goes on along the minus strand of CM053789.1, from coordinate 634,169,471 downwards.
TCACAAGATAACTATCAAAGCATATGATGAAGTTGAGAAAAAATCTTTAGGTCTTTTGGTGTTGCCTCTCCACATTGGTCTTGTAAAAAGGGATGTCACTTATCAGGTCCTCAACATTCCCTCGGCTTATAATATTTTGCTAGCAAGGCCATGGATATATGAGATGTGTTTTGTGCCTTCTACTTATCATCAATGCATAAAATTCCCATTTTGTGGCTCTTAAGTCACCATACCTACAAGTACTAACTATACCTGTATCATGCTAAAATTTGTTGAAAACTTTGTACCTGCTAATTGGGAATCTATGGACTATCATGATAACAAGTTGAAGCAAACTAAGCAATCACTCAAGCAAACTTGAATGGGTAAATATCACATAGAACCAATTCTATCTCTAACATCTCTTCTTTAGTCTCCCCATCACTATGGGAGACAATCTAAAGTAAAGAAACCTTTCATGTTGACATCTCAAGCTAAGTATGATGGTACTTTTTTCAAAGCTATTGTTCCTCTTAAGGAGCAAGCTGAAAATAGAGCTATTGTTTCATGGATCTATAAAGAGGAAACTCTAGTTGATCTTACCAAATAGTCTCATAAAATTACAAGGGAACTAGTCCTATTGGATGCAACATAAATGGTCTAATTGATCCTATCAAAGCTATAGCTTGAAGTAATTGAGACACGTCTAGTTTAGGCTTCAAGAAAATTCCCTTCCATATAGGGAGTGACAAATTTATACCAAAACCTAAGAGTTAATCTAAACGTGAGTCACAATCTAAGTCTGGTGATCATGAAGACAATATTGATGATGAGATTCTTACCCTTATCCAATTCGTAATGTTTTGGCTAAATTCTTTGTAGAACTAGATGACTTTGTACCACATGTTAGCACCATGGATGGTGATAGTGATTCTTTTAAGGATACTATTGGTTCACATCATACCCAAAAATAACAAGGAGACTATATTCATGCCTTATACATTAAGTACCTTTGCAAAAATCCTAATGATGAAGGAGAATTTGTTCCTATCACTATTGGGGAATTCTACAGTCTATCTCCATGCAGTACAGATTTTCAAGAGTATGAATTTGACTCTCTCTCTCTCAGAAGCAACTATAGATAAATACATAGACCAAGTTCATGTTTATGAAAACCTCCTTGAAGTAGTTGAATTGTCTAGGGTTAGGTTGGATGAGTCCTATCCAACTAGTTTCCTCAAGTCTTTGATTAATGATGTTAATGCTCAAAGGAATTCAAACACACTTGTGGATGAAGTCACTCAAGGTCTCAAATTTCTCATCCAAGCATTTAATGAGTATACCATGAATGAAATTGAACCTACCACATCTCTTTTACTCACCTATCCTAACCTCATAGACTAGAATTCCAATGCATCTAGTGAAGTCCTCTTTCCTGCTACTTAAACATTGTCAAACCAATAACACCTTACACCAACAAAAAAAGTGTTAATGTGACTAAAGTTGACATCAAATATCTTAGTCATACAATCCAAAAGAAAAGAAATAAAAGGTTCAATTGTGAAAACCACATTGTGGCAGTGTTAAAATGTAAAATAGTCAAAATAAAAGACATATCCAAGGGTGAAAACCTCTCTAAGGTGCCTACAGATGAGATATTTGATGCACTTCCTATTCATTTGTAGTATAGATCATCAGTGTTGATAGAAACAACATAGTCAATCAACTTGGGAACAAAGGAATAGCCTCATATGATACATCTTGCACAATCACTATCTCTAGAAGAAAAAGAGGAATTCATTGCTTTCTTCCAACACAAAAAGATAAAATTTGCATGGATATACTCAAACATGCCAGGATTGGATCCTAATCTCATTATGCATCAATTTTCTATCACACCAAGAGTTAAACTAGTCAAACAAAAACTTAGGAAAATGCATCCTCATGTTGCATTGCTTGTCAAAGCTAAACTGGAGAAGCTTCTAAAAGCTAGTTTCATCCACACTATTGATTACACTGAATGGATATCAAACATTATTCCAATATCCAAGCATGAAAAATCTATCAAAGTCTATACAAATTTCTAAGATCTGAACTTAGCATGTTCAAAGGATGCTTTTACACTCCCTAACATTGATATGATAGTGGACATGACAACAGTATATGAGATGTACTCACTCATGGAAAGTTTTTCTGGTTATAATCAGATCAAAATTGCACCAAAAGATTAGAAAAAGATTGCTTTTACTTGTGCATGGGGAACTTTCTATTGGAACGTGATGCCATTTGGTCTAAAAAAATGTTGGTGCTACATATCAAAAGCTAGTCACTACAATTTTTCATGACATGATGCATAAAATAATAGAAGACTATGTTCATGATACTTTGGTTAAGAGTGAAAAATTCCACACTCATCTTCAAGATTTGGGACCTATCCTAGATTGCATGGAGAAGCTCAGTCTGAGACTTAATCTCAAGAAATGTGCATTTGGAGTAACATCTAGGAAATTACGTGGCTACATAGTATCTATAAAAGGAATCAAGGTTGATCTAGAGAAAGTTCAAGAAATCATGGACATGTCTCCAACTTGTAATATCAGTCAAATGAGGGACTTACAAGGAAGAGACTAATCCATTCATAGATTCATCTCATAGCTAGCACATAGGTAACAACCTTTTACCAAGACTCTGAATAAAGGTGTGAAATATAACTGGAGTCAAGATTGCAATCAAAGTCTAACAAAAATAATAATAAATACCTTGCTAATCCACCAATCTTGATGCCTCATATTCATGGAAAGCCTCTTATTTTGTACATCTCAGCAATAGAGACATCTTTAAGAATCTTGTTAGCTCAAGAGGACAATGATAACAAGGAAAGAGCCATTTACTATCTGAGTTGCATTCTGATTTCCTATGAAAAAAATTACAATATCATTAAGAAGGCTTTCTTGGTAGTCATCTTTTCTTTCCAAAAGTTGAGACACTACAAGCTTGCCCATACTACATGACTGGTTGCTAAAATTGATTCACTAAAGTATTTACTCGGCAAGGCAGCTCGAACAGGGAAATTGGCTAAGTGATTCATGATACTAAGTGAATTTGACATTCAGTATGTTGAATGGAAGGCTATTAAAGGATATGAAATTGTTGATCAATTAGTAGAGGCACCCATGAAAAGTCTTCTTCCACTAAATGTTAACTTCCCTAATGAATCAATTTTGACACTCATGCATCAAACTTGGGTGATGTTCTTTGAAAATTCCTTCACATAACAAGGATCTAGTGTTGGGTTACTATTCATAACACCACAAAGGTATTCACTGCCTAAGGTATACAAGGTGTTGTTTCATTGTACAAATAATATTGCAAAATATGACACTCTCATTAATGGCATGAATATTGTAGTTGAATGGAGAGTAGATCAGTTGAACTTCCTTGGTGATTCATAACTCATAATCAACCAAGTGAATGATGTATATTAGAAAAAAGATGAGAAATTGATTCCTTATAAATTCATGGTAGATTATTTGAAGAAATACTTTTCTCATATCACTTTTCAATAGGTTCATCAAGAAAAAAAAAAAAAAATTGATGTCATGGCTACTCTTGCTTCATTGTTATAGATGCCAGAGAATGATCTCTGACACAAGTTCTTGGTGGAAATGTTACTCTACCCTGTCTATGATGCCCCTAAATCTCAGATGATTAGTTCTATTGTAGGACATGATTCATCCCACTGCCATCACATATACTCCTATCTGCATGACCAAACTATTTCAAACAGTCTAACCTAGAATGAAAAATGTCATCTTATCTGCAATACTTTATAGTATGTCATTATTGTTGATGACTTATTTAGGAGAGGTCTCAAAAGAACACTCCTTAGGTATCTAAAACCTAATGAGTCCAAACATGCTTTAATCAATGTCCACAAGGGTATTTGTGGATCTCACTCAAACAACTTCACACTAGCTCGTAAACTTATTAGAGTTGGTTACTATTGGCCGAATATGGAGCAAGAGGCAATCAAATATGCCAAGTCCTATAAACAATGCCAGCTCCATGGGAATTTGATTCATGCTCCAGCCAGGGAGTTAATTCTATTTATCATACTATGGCCATTCCAATAATGGACCTTTGAACTTGTTGGTTAGATTTACCCATCTTCTTCTTACATAAGTTCATTATTACAGCTACATACTACTTCACTAAGTGGGTGGAGGTAGTTCCTCTCTCTATAGAAAATGGTAAAACTATAGCTTTGTTCATCATGAATTACATCATATTCAGGTATGGTGTACCTTCCTCCATTATTACTAACAATGGAGGACAGTTCAAAAATAAAGATCTTAAGGATTTATGAAAAAAAATTAGAATCACACAACATTGGTCTTCTATCTATTATCTAGGGTAATGATCAAGAAAAGGAATCCAACAAGGTGATCCTTCATCGTACAATTAGCAAATCTGGAAGGGATTAGCACCTTTAGATTAATATAGCTTTATGGGCTTCAGCACAAGTATCAGAACTCAAATGGGTACAATGCCCTTTTCTTTGGTCTAAGAGCAAATGCTATGCTTCTAATTGAGGTTGAGATCCCTACTCTGCAAATCTCCGTGAAGGGCCTCATTACTGATGATGACTATAGAATATCTTGGCTTCAAGAGCTAGTGTTGTTAGATGAATGTTGGCAAGTGGTGTGTGATCATCTTTGATCTTATCAGTAGTGTATGTCCCAAAGTTATAATAAGAAAGTTAAGCCACATAACTTCCAACCAAGTGATCTTGTTTTGAGAGAAAACCCTAAGAATCAGCAACAACAGGTATAGAAAGGGAAGTTTGAACCCAATTGGCTTGGTCCTTACATAATTACTATGGTGTTTGGATCTGGTGCTTACCAACTTTCTACAACTTACGAAGAGGTGCTCAAGGAGCCTATAAACACCCTCCATCTAAAAGAGTTTTATAGTTAATATGTTTTCAAAAGCTCTCTGTATATACTTAAATGTCCTAAAAAAACAAAAAATTGCAAAAATTCCTTTAAAAAAATAATTACCTTGGTGAAAACCTAACAATAGTTGCCTTGGTAATCCCAAAAAAATTGAAAAATTCAAAAAAGTCACAAAAATATACAAAAATATAAAAATACAAAAAAATTGAAGAAAGAAAAAAAGTGTCATTGATGAAAACTTGCAAATAGGCATCATAGTAGCAATGCATCTTCTAGCTCTTGTATAGTTGCTTTCCTACTTTACTTTTTTTCTTTCACTCATGTATCCATGGATTGAATCTTCTCATAACTTAGGGGCAACACCCTACAATGTTATAGGAATCTCTTTCGCAATAGTCACCAATTGTTTTAATTGCATCTACCTACTATCACTAGTGTCACTTTTAGAGATTCCTCTAATGGATTATCTCTTTTGCACCAATCACCAGTTGTTATAACTATGTCTACCTACTATCACTAGTGTCACTTTTTTGGGATTCCTCTCATGGAAGATCTCTCACACTAGTCACCATTGGTCCTCACTGTGTCTATGTACTATCACTCAGTTTCCTACTAAGGTTCTTCTTATTGAAGATTTCTCTTTGACTTTAGTCACCAGTTGTTCTAACTATGTTTATTTACTATTATCACCCCACTAAAGAGATTTCTTTCATACATGTTCTGAACATTGACACTTTACATCAATCTTATAACATATAAACTAAACTCAAAACAATGAACTTGTTTTGATATGTTGAGCTTTTCTTTGTTTTTTTTGCTTTCACTTCATTATGTCCATTCAAATAGCTCGATGATGTCTCTCTTGACTAGAGAAAAGAGGACTAGGGGCATAATACTTTCTTTGTTTTATGTTTGTGTTTTAATTCCAATGATTTAGAGCGTCCATATAAGAGGGGTGTCCACTATAAGAGCCTTCATCTCACATTGGATGGTCCTGTGTACCTTGACTCCTCTAATATGCACTCCTCATTGAGGTTGGCTCTTCTCCTTTCTTATTAGAGTGAACTCTTCATGCTATAGTAAATACTGATACTTGTCTTGCTATGTGAATGTATGGGTCACTGTGAATATTCTTAGAATAATTCTTTCTTAGGTTATGAATGCATGGGTCATTGTGGATAGAGTACTTACTACTTACTTAGCATAAAAAGGATCTCTCATGTGTCTTGTGTGTCTACACACAAGAAACATTCTAGTCATCCTAGCATTTATTCTTTGATGCTTATGTTAACTTGTTGCATTAAAAGGGACAAATGTTCTAGTCATTATGGCTTCTTATGCCTTGAATGCTTACATTTAATCCTGACTAAACTAGAACAAATGTCCTATTCATATTACTATGATTGCAATGTTAGTGGGGATTGTATGACATCTAGGATTTCACAATATACTCAATGATGATAATTTTCAAACTTGGTAACCAGAACTAGGGTTGCATCTAGTCTAGGAATTACATATAGTATCAACTTGCATTACATAGCACATGATTCTATTATAAATATATTTCCATCCTTTTTGATGAGGGATTTTTGGTTTCTTCAAAGTATCATGTTTCTTTACAGCTGCACAAATGTTTAGTTCTTTGATTCATTCTCTTGCTCCTCAAGGGATACATATAACTATCAACAAAAATATGGAACACTACATGAGATATCAGTTCATTCAAATTTTTCATTCCATACATAATTTCATAATCCATCTCATCTACACTACATTCATACATCAAATTGAATTTGCATTCATACATCACATCATAATTACCTTTCATAATCATAGCATAACACATCTCATGTACAATAGGCTATAAAAAGAGAAAGTGATTTGAGCAAAAATTGTGTAAAATGGTGTCGGCATACCAATGGATACAAAGCTAGATCAAAATTGAGGTCACAAAAGAATCTAACTCTCTCCTTTCCCCTCACCTCCCACTAGTGGCAGCAAAGGAGGAGGAGGTATGTCTAGTCTCACTGGAGGTTGTGCTCCCCTTGATGCCTATGTATACTATGAAAATTGAGGCACCTACTCAGCCTCATCCTGTACAACCACTATGTAAGCTAAAAAATAATAGGCTATCCTAGCCGACTGTAGTTGTACGTCATCTTGTAGTTTCTTGAATCTCTGTTGTACTAACTCTAGCTACTCTTGTAACCCATGGATCTCTCGATCTTGCTCTACAATCTAGGTATCTCTAACTACCACCTAAATATGTAACTTTGTTAACTATCATTGTGTAGTCTACACTTGATCCCTTGACCTCATAAGGGCCTCCTAGGTCTATGCCAGGGTGTCTTTGCCCTAGCCTCCTACAACAAGTTGGTCCTATATCTCCTCATCACCAACTGTGGCCTTAGGCTGCTCAGTTGGTAACTCCTGCTCAACTCACTACCCCTATGCATCCTTGCCAATGTTTCCTAGGCCTCCCATCTTTCCTTGCCACCTCCTCTACCCTATACCACTACCACCCACACCTGGGTCTACTCCCATCTATTGAGCCAAGATCAAGACCTATCTAGTCTTGTTTCTAACTTATTGTGGTTACTTTGGCTATTGTGGTTTTGTTAGGGGTGCTTGCACTAGCTATCTAGGAGACTTCTTCCCAACTAGATTTGTAAACCATGGAAAGGGATGACTCACAAACTAGGCCTAATATGTGAGAGTCATCCCTTCATCTACTACCACTGGTAGGTAGTCCCACTATGTCACAACCAAGTTTTGCAGATATATCGGTCTATCCATGGTCCACAGTTATCACTAATCACACATAGGAGTAGTACTATTATGAGATTTCTTAAGGCCTCCCACACTACCACCACATGCATGTCAAAGGAAATCTCTCTACTATCTATACAGATCAACCTATCATTGATCATGAAGCAAAGATATGAATTAACTCCTAGGGTGCATTGTCCCAATCCTCTATCTCTCACTAGGGCCACCATACTACTACCACTAAGTCATCAAGATGAGCCCTCTACTAATCAATCTTCCCTAGAGTTGTATGGGTAAGTAAGCCTCTATATCTTCATATATGGCTTCATAGGCTACCTCTCCTCAAAAATGTGCCTTGTCACTGGTAGGTGATCCCATGCCTAGATTTGAAGAACATAAACCCTAGTGGCCATGCTCCTCAACTCACAATACATTATCTCATGCATCTCATGATACATATGTGTGAGTATATACTAAACCCACCCATATCTCTCTGGGATATCTAACATTATCTAGAGCATCTTGCCCCATCTGCACTCTAATCTGTGTTGGCTTCTATTTGGCATCAAGAAATAGTTGATAAATATCACCAAAACTATTGCCAACCTGTGAGTAGGACCATAGGTATGCATAAGCTCACTACATGTGATCACTCTACCCATAATCAAGTCCAATTGGAAGATGGCCCTTAGTTCCTTTATCCCTACTTAGGGAACTGTGTCATTAACCATCCATGGTTTGTGGAATGGTATGTGGAGAATCTAGTAGATATCCTCCAGTGTCACTATGATCTCTTCCTATGGCAAGTGGAAAGTGTTCATCTCTGAATGGAAATGCTCCACTAGTTTTATCAATAGGCCACGATTCACCAGTGTTGGTGGAATTCAGTAAAGATAAAAAAAACCCAACCTATTTATATGAGCCATATCTACATCATTGAGTGCCTGCAACAAAGCTTTGCATGGCGGGTAATGGGATCAAAATCTAATATCCTCAAAGGTAACCTACATGCACACAAATGAAACATGAAAATAATCTCTCTTTGCTCAAAAAATGAATATGACAAAAATAAGCACAAAATTGTAACAAAATAATCAAAATTATAACTTTTAACCTTGTAATTAACACTAGAGTCTTGTGCAAAATCTCATTTCCTTGCATGAGATTATACATCTTCACATGAGGGTATAACTCTTCACAAGAGGAATGATCAAACACTTAGTGAAAAATGAACCAAATCAAGGGTTTCTTACATGACACATGGGCATCACCCATGTGAGAAAACCCACTAAACTAGGTGAAGAAGTACATGCCTTTTATTTCTTCACACAAGAAGAGACTGGCTTCATGTAAGGATAGATATCCTCATGTGAGAACTAACAAGGTGAATTAAAAAGCTCTAAAATATGCTAAAAAACCTCAAAATTCATGAAAAACTTAATGCAAAGCAAGGTTATCGACTACTCACCAAATGCCCAAAATCTATCGGCTGGCTATGTTTTTGAGAGCACTCAAATCAATTTGTAGACAAGGGGACCACCATTTTCACTTCAAATCTCTATTCTCCACAAAAGACAAAAGTTCAAATGATTTGAAAATGATGTTGTAGGCCCTTATATAGGTTTTGACCTAATTTTTTATAGTACTCTAATTTGCGTGAAAATCACCCTCTGGCTAATTTGACCTCTCTGAATCCATTGTTAGGATTGAATTTGAAATCTAACACACTTAAACAACTCAAAAAATGCATTTTAAATTTTTGAGATTGACAGGATCGAACACTTGTGCAATCCAATTTTTTTCTAATACTTTCTCAATCTTGGAATCTTTTCAACTCACAATTTTCCAAAATTTGGGCAAAGTCAACTAAAATCAACTCTGGTCAAACTTAGTCTTCTAGACCTCACCAACACTTCAAATTGACTCCAAATTTTCTTATTATCATTTTGATCTCTTCTATATTCTTTTGTATCTCTAATTTCTTTTGTATTCCTCTATATACTGCTCCACATCATATTTTTGGTGTGTCATCTTTTGATTTCACTCCCAAGGGGGCAAGATGATTACATCATTGACTCTAAATTTCAACTCAATCTGAATCTTATGTCCTCATCACTCAGGGCATTTTATCACTCAAGACATCTTGTCCCCTTTCTATCTAACATCTACATCATCTATCTCATTTTTTTATCATCTAACCATGTCTTATAGTAGTCCTTATCATATTTTGGTGGACAGGTATCAGGATAGTCTAAACCCTAACTCCTAAGGGTCAAGCCTCATTCTAGGGATAAATGTATGACTGATGATGGGATCTTGCTATCTTTTATGGCCAGGTATCTATGTGTTCTATCTATACCCCTTAAGTTTAATCTCCATTCTAGAGATAATCTTTAAAAGCTTATCAATCTAGGTATCTAGGTGTTCTATCCAAATCCCTTAAGGTTAAGCTCCATTCTAGAGATAATCTTTAAAAGCTTATCGATCTAGGTATCTAGGTGTTCTATCCAAATCCCTTAAGGTTAAGCTCCATTCTGGAGATAATCTTTAAAAGCTTATCTTTCTAGGTATCTAGGTGTTCTATCTGGATCCCTTAATGTTAAGCTCCATTCTGGAGATAATCTTTAAAAGCTTATTAATCTAGGTATCTACGTTTTCTATTTGGATCCCTTAAGGGTAAGCTCCATTCTAGAGATAATCTTTTAAAGCATATCAATCTAGGTATCTAGGGGTTCTATCTAGATCCCTTAAGGTTAAGCTCCATTCTGGAGATAATCTCTAAAAGTTTATCAATCCAGGTATATAGGTGTTCTATCTAGATCCCTTAAGGTTAAGCTCCATTCTGAAGATAATTTTGAAAAGCTTATTGATCAAGGTATCTAGGTGTTTTATCTAGATTCCCTAAGGGTAAGCTCTATTCTAGACATAACCTTAAAAATCTTATCAATTGGTCTTTGTATCATCCATCACAGAGCCAATCTCACTTCTTGATCTTCACATCATACTTATGATTTCTTTGAATTGAACATGTTGCTCACACATTCACTCAAAGCAGGGCAAATGTAATACCCTAAAATTGGCACATTGCCATATTAAAAAAATTTGGTTTATTTTGATCAACCCTAAGTCCTATTTTACTAGGTAATTCTTATTTTGTTTATCGCTATTTGACTCAATTGTCAGGTGTATAAAACCCTAATCTACATTAATCACATTCTCTATTTAATTCCTAAGTATCATCTTAGATTAGCTGCATTAAACCTATTGATTAGATTTAATTTAATTTAAAGTGTTCATACTTTGGTTAAATTAAATTATGTCTTAAAGCTAATGTGTAAGGGAATTAAACATATTTAATTTATTGAAATAATGTCTTTATTTTAATTATTGGGTTTAATTATTCAATTAATTAAAATATGCATTTATGAGGTCATATCTCATTTTATTAAATTAAAATAACCTTCCAAATCCTCTCTTTAGTTTAGAAATGAGAATTCTGAGTGATCTAGCTCTCAAATTGGAATTGTCTTAATCAACTTATTCTCACACTCAGGTGAATTTCAATTAATTCTTCATTATACCTAAGATCTGAGATAGTTAACCTCACCTACACTAAGAATCTTCCATCCTGACTGGATCTCAGATTCAATCCTAAACATTCATTTGAGTTGATCTCAACCATTGATTGGTTTTAGAAATTCCATTTAAGAGGCTCCTAATTCCTCATTATAGGGGTTGGAATTGAACTGCATCAAATTTTTATCAAAATACTTACTCACTTGCTAATATTTTCATAACGTTCTTTGATTAGCATTAATATCATATAGATTAAAAATACAATCATATAGCTTAATTTTCTTTTATCTATTATTAGATTAATTGCATTCTCATTTAGATTAAATGCACTACCATATAGTTGCATAAATCCTTCATACTAAAAGGTCTAGTTGCCCACTTCTTAGTCTAAGAGCAGAGGAAAAATCCTTCTAGTTAGAAGGTAACAGGTCACACTGATTAGATTACTTAGCTAAACAATTCAATGTTCATTCTAGGATGTTCTCTTAGGTAAAGATCATGTTGAAGTGTGTGTGAGAATCTGAAGCCCACAATTCACATATACAATAGGATTCATTACCCCCCAAATAAACAAGCCTAAAATCTCCTTGGAGATAATAAATGAAATAGCCTCTATGGGGTGTAGCATGAAATGAAGCACCAAAATCTAAAACCCATGAATCATCAACACTTTTTAAAGATAGAAGCAAAGCATCCTCTTTGAATTTGTTACTTACCACATTTTCCTCCTCGTACCCTTTTGGTTTATTTCTTTCATTATTCTTTTGATTCCAACAATCTTTCATCTTATGCCTTGGTTTCCCATAGTACCAACAATCTCTTGGTCCTCTAGATTGAGACCTCATCTCCTTTGACTTTCCTCTTGATTTCCTATGATTTCTAGAATTACTTTCTCTCTTAGTCATTCTACCTCTACTTCGTGCATTTAAAGCACTTCCTAATGTAGACCCACCTGAGATTTTCCTATGAGTTTTCTCACTCAAAATAACACCAATTACATCATCATATTTTAGGGTATTAGATCTAGAAATAGAATTACTCACAACCATTACCAAGCCATTCCAACTTTCAGGCAAAGAACATAAAATCAAGCATGCCATAATTACTTCATCAAAATTAATACGCATAGAAGATAACTGACTAGTAATAGTATTAAACTCATTTAAATTATTTTCAATAGATCCACCTTCTACCATCTTCATATTAAATAAATGCTTCATGAGAAATACCTTGTTTGAAGTGGATGACTTTTCATACAATTTTACTAGGGTTTCCATCAACTCCTTTTTTCATCTTCACTTTTGTAATATTAAATGCCACTGATGGTGCCAAGAATAATTGAATTCTTCCAAGTTTCTTTTTGTCTAAAAGATCCTATTCCTCATTTGATATATATCCCTAATTCTTAGTTTTTCCTTTCAACAACTTCCATAAATCCTTCTGATAAATATAGTCTTCCATTTGCATCTTACATAACTAAAATTTATTCACATTAAACTTATCAACCCTCATATTACCCTCACATTCCATCATTCCCACTCAACCATGAGACTTCCCTACAAAGAAAAACTAGAAAAAAAAAAAGACCTCTCTGATACCACTTGTTAGGATAAAACCATGGACATAAATAATAATTACATTCAAATATAAACAATAACAAAAAATAATAGATCACACAGAAGAGTACCCAAGATACCAAGATTTAACATTGTTCACCCAATCCCTAAGCTATGTCCACCAAACAAGAAGTCCAATATTATCACAATCTAGTGATTATAACCTGATTACAATCGTTAATCCCTTATAACTCAATACTGCCATAATAAGAAATTTTTGCATCACACCTTATAAAAAAACCCTAACCCTAAGCCCTATTATATAAGTATTCTTACCTCTTTAGGGTTATAATTGATAATTATATGTTGGCTCAAAATCTCAATAAAATGAAGTATAAAGTATGTATAGTACTTCCCTGATCAATCACCACAAATTAACAAGATTGCATGGATTACCAAGAAGTATTATCTCTAATAGAGACAACAAGTTTGTTGTTTATTTTTGGAAGACCTTGTTGAAGAATATGGATACTAGGTTGAAGTTTGATTCTACATTCCATCCACAGGGAGTTGGATAGACATAGGTAGTGAATAGAAGCTTGGGTAATTTGTTGAGATGTTTAGTTGGAGATAAGCCAAGTAATTGGGATATAGTATTGGCACAAGCTAAGTTTGCATGTAATAATTATATGAATATGAGTACTAGAAAAATACCTTTTGAGATTGTTACTAGAATGCATCCTAGAGGTATATTATATTTGAGGGATTATGTTGGTGAAAAAAAGAGAAGTGTTGAAGGGGAAGAATTTTCTCATTTTATGAAGTGTTTTCATGAGAAAGTAAAGTTATGGTTGGGAAAAAGTAATTAGAAGTATAAAGAGAATGTTGATAAGTCTAGGAGACATCATATTTTTGATGTTGATGATCAGGTGATGGTTCATTTGAAGAAAGGAAAATTTTCCATTGGAACATATAGTAAGTTGAAAATGAAAAAAATTGGACCTTGTAGGATCTTGAGAAAGTTTGACAATGGTAATGCATATGAAGTTGAGTTGTCTAATGACATGGATATATCTCCTATATTTAATGTTGATGATTTTCATAAGTAATATAAGTCATTTGATAATTTTTTTGTACCAAATGATTATCCTAAGAAGTATGATAAAGACATTGATAAGATATTGGTTCAAAGAGTTGGTAAAGAACAAGAGCAAAATATTACCGTGAATATTTAGTGAAGTGGAAGAATAGAATAGTTCAAGATGCTAAATGGACTTATCAATATGAGTTGGATTCAAATTAGATTGTGACCTCTCAATGATTTAGACCTAGTTGTTTTATGAAGGAGCATCCTGGGTTGCCTTTCCATCTTTCTCATCTTTGTCCATTTTGCCAATAAGTTTTGAGTTGTAGTCACTTTTGAGTTCTAGTGTTGTCAAGTTTCTGCTATTGCCCTACATTGGTTGATCATTCCTATATGTGACCATTTTTCTAGTATTGATTGAGCATTCTTGTATGTGTCAAGTTGTCTAGTGTTGGTTGAGTGTTCCTTCTTATGTTGAGTGAACTTGATGTTTGATGATACTCAATTCTTTCTTTGACCAATCTTGTCTATGTTTGGTTCCTAGCATGAGCCTATTAGTATGAATAGTGATGATATTTCTTTGGGGTAGTATCTTAACAATTGCTAGAAAACTTGGGGAGATTGTCAACATGATTGACATGTTGCATTCATGACTATGTTTTTCATTGGTGACAATATAATATTATTTCTATGAAGATTAGCAGAGTAGCAAACATAGAATGAGGTTGTATGGACTATGTATTGATGATTAGGCAAAGAATAGTTATAGAAATGTTCTACACTATATTCTAATGAAATAGTTAAGTTGGCATGAAGAAAGTCAAAGACATACAAAAGAAATTCCTAATTTAGAGAGAACAAGTGATGCAAGGGCACCTAGGTGAGGCTCATAGAAAACATAGGGTTCCTAAGTTGTTTTTACTTGTAGTGGTACTATCCATACCACTAGAGTAATAAAGGGACTATCTTGGTCCTAAGTCAAGGTGTGTTAAGAATAGGAAGACTTATTAGGCCTTAGTTGCTCTTAGTCGCAAGTGTGTCCATTTTAGGTGAAATGGGGTATTTATGTGATTTTGAGGAAAGAATGAACATAAAAGAGATTTAAGGTCATTTTAAAATGTCTTAAGACCTAACTAGGCTTTTGGTAAAGTTTAGAGGCCTTTGGGACAAGTTTGATTGCAAAATTCAAAAAGATGTACTAGTTGCTCAAAAGTTGTCAATGTTGTCATTGACAACATAAGAGCAGCTTTGTCTATGGGGCTTAATAACTATCTAAAAAAAATTGTGTTGGACTTTGGAAAATTATTTAAGTCCATACTCAACCTGATCAAGGGGTTGGAAGAAATTTGGATTTTTATGTACAGATTGCAAAGAAGGAATAACAAATAGAGTTCTTGATTTTATGAGTTTTGAGTACTTTAATGGATTAGATGAAGTGTGTTAAAAAATAAAATTGTTATATTAATTTATTTTAATGTTCTATGTGGTATTAGTTTTTTATTTTTTATGTTTCTAGTTAGTTGTTAAAATTATTTTGTGTTTCTCTAGTCGATTGTCTTGAACTAGGCAACTAGTAAAGATGGGGTCATAGAGCCTCTTCCCACTAATCTATATAGGATTTTTGGATTAGGAAGATGAATCCATGTACATAATACATAGTGAAAGGCGGGGGAGGGTCCTATGAAGCAAGGATAGTATTTTTAAGTTGATTCCCTAGGTGAGCCAGAGTTGCATGGCTAGGGATCGGAAGCATTGATAGCTTTAATGAAGGATTGGGAAGTGGTAGAAGCATTAATTTTGAAGTTCCAACTACAATTAGAGGATATGGTGAAGGTTCATTGGAGGGGGAAAATTACATCTTGTTAGATAGGCTTTAATTCCTTGTAAACCCTATTTTTTAGCCACAATTATAGGTTGTACTATACAGATTGTTTGGAAGCCTAAGACCTCAAGAATCCTTTAGTTATCTAAAAATGGTATCTACATAAAAGGTTATTTTAACCCCTTGCTAAGTAAATTTTTTTGTATTCGATAATTTTATCAAAAGTAGGGCTAGTTGTTTGTATCCCTATTTAGAAGCATTTTGGTGTGGTTGTTGGAATTTGATTAGGGTTACAATGCAAAATGTGGTTTTACATCTTGGAGAGGGTCCTAATGCCTTCCTAGATGGTTATATCTTCATTTGGATTGATACTTGAATATTTTGGGGTAGATTATGGAGTTGGTGAAGAGGGAACAATGAGGGACAATACAAGCCTAGGAAGTGATGTAATGAGTTGTTGTTCTATCTAATTGGTGTTCACTAGTTGAATGGAGTAGGAAATCATAGATAGGATCCTAAGGAGAGTGGGGATAGTAAGAAACCCTATTAGGTCAAGAGAAATACCTAAGGACACCCTATAGGAAGTTGGGATAGGAGAAAGACTATTGTTATATCAAAGTGGTATTAGAGTAGGTTAAGGATTTGAGAATCAAGTATATGTCTACAACTACTAGGGAATTAGTAGGTGAGGCAAGCATGGTGAAAAATGTAGAACCATCCAAAGAGGTTGATGATCAAAAGGAGAAAAATAGAGTCCTTGAAGAAGCCTTAGAAGAGGTGAAGATAAAGTTATTTGTAGTTGTTGATGCAACCAAGAAAAAGGAAGAAGGGAGAAATGAAAGGTGTAAGGAGATAGCAAAGGAATATGTTATACCTAACCCAAATCTCATCTTGAATGAAGAACCTTCATTGAAAGCCATAAAACCCATAGGAGGGAAGGCCTTGGAAGTGTAGGACCAGAAAATGGGCTAATATCTAACATACTATGATAAAATCACGAACTCAATAAGCATACATTAATACCCTCTAGTCTACAATGAAAGCCAAATAAACAAAAGGAAGCAACACAAAGTTAGAAACTCCCTCTTTCGTTTATAGCTCCCAAGTACTTCTTTCTTCTCCACATGATGTAGCTCCAATTGTCTACAATGCACACAATTAGGAAGAAAAAGCCTATGATAATGATACAAGAGTACTAGAAGAAGTGATTTAAGCTTGAAAAAGAAAAAGACAAAGGACCTAGGGACTTAAGACTTGAAGGACTTAGGACTTAGGACCAGAAATGAGAGGAAGAATGCTCAATTTATAATCAACACACAAGATGAGAGCATTGGAATTGTCACCTTGGATATGCAACTTGGCAAGAGATTCCTTTGAGAATCCATGACATATATGAGACAAGATTCCAAATGTAGGATTGTGTGAAGCTTGGAATTCAAACATGGATACAAATGGAAGAGGATCTATGACACATCATGTGACACCTCAAACCCACTTAAAGCCAAGAGTCTATTATAAAGGAAGCCAAATATGGACATGCATAACAAATAAGAATATATGGATTATGATATATCTTAGAAAAGTGTAAATGGAGAACCCACGATGTGTCATGTCCATGTGTCATGATGATGTCAATATTATGTGGAATATTTAAATTAAAAATCCATTATTTCACACAAATAGAAATTAGTAAAAATAGAATTAATGGTGGAAAATATGACTTAGGAAATTGTGAATTTCCATGGTCTATGAATGATGAATCAATTAATTAATTGAGGATGATAATTAGGAATAATAATTAGTAAAATGGCATAGGATTAAATTATGGGTTATTTAATCCTATAGAGAAAATTAGTAAATGATTGGCCAATTTGATTAAATAAGTGTGACAGTATCCTTTGATGAATATGTGACAATTATTGAGATTGACTTTGATGATGATGGGTAGACAAAAGCCATGGTCAGATTGATTGATTGATGAAAATTGATAACATGCGAAGGACACATGACATGAATTAAGGACATGTAACACTTAACTGATATTGTAAATGCTACAAGATCAAGATTGATTAATATGGTTGATCATAATAACATCAATTGACACAATCAATGTTATTAATATAGTTTGATGATGTCATGATCTAACATTGAGGGACTTGACAATGTCCATGATTGAATGATAAGAATGACAGTTTGACCTAGCACTAAGAGCCATGATAGTACTAAGGTCAAATTGATACATTTGATAGATTGACAAGTTTTTGAGGCATTGAAAGCCACAAAAATGCCTAGGATTGGACAAATGATGATATATTTGGGATTTTTGATACATTCCAAGTCAATTAAGACTGATTTTAGGTGATTCTAGGTATATTTGGGGTGATTTTGAGTTGATTTGATATGATTCTGAGTTGAATTGATATGATTTTTGATGATGTTGAAATGGTTTCAAAATGATCTGTAATTCATGTGAAAGATGATATGAATGATGATAGACACCATAAAGATATGATCAAGTTGGCCAAAATATCAAAGTTAGTGGAATGAGAAAATGGGATAAATTAGTATGAAAATGTGACGAAACCATAGATGTGAACCATTATTTAGCATCTATAGCTTGCCCCTCTTTAACACAATGTGATTTAGAGTATTGTGTCAAAGAATATTGATGAGAAAGCCACAACAACATGCTCCAATAGGGATGATATATATAGATTCAGCCTCAAGAAATTGACTAATATATTCTTATGATAGGTCAATTTTTTGAAAATGAGATGACAAAGTCATAGCAACTAATGAATCACAAATCAAAGATAAAATGTGAAAGTTATGAGGTCTAGATTGCAAAATAGGAGTTGATTAGGGGCCCTAGAGTGGTTTAAGGGGTTACTACTCAAGAAAATGATAAAATTATGATAATTATAGCTCAATTGATTCAAAGTGAAGATATGAATCTAATGCAACTGATGGATTGCAAATCAAAGTTGAAACACAAAATTTTTGGGTTTTGTAGTGCAACTTAGGGGCTCTGAAAGTAGTTTTGGGCATCTAAATACCCCAAATGCACCCAAAACACACCCAAGTGTGCTCAAACAACACCAACTATTCCTATGGTGTACTTGGGGCTAGTTTGGATGCAGTTGGTAGTTTTATGGAGCAGTTGGAAGGCTGGGTTGAATATTGGCTAATTAGGAACTAGGTGATTGCTAAGTTGTTATGCTAGAGAGCTAGGATGTTGAGGTTGATGTTATGATTGGATAGGAGATGTAGAATGAAGGGTATGACCTAAGGAATGAAATCCTAAGTGAATAAAATGATGTGTAGGGAATGTAGAATGCAGATTGGGGCATGTTGAGACAAAGGGGCCTAATTAGGTACCTAAGGACACTTCTAAAGTCTCAAAATGTTGTCTAGAAGTCCAAACTAGGTTCTCAAACTACCAAGTGCACTTATATAATACCAAATACACCTATGGTGTAGTTGGGGCCAATTAGGGTGCAGTTGGTAGTTTCATAGCATAGTTGGTAAACTAGGTTGAAACTAAGATGATTTTGCATGCTGAGGTTTCTAGATTGATGTGACAATGAGCTAAATAGTAGAGGATGGTGATAAGACTATAATGGAGGTGAAAAATGATGGTTAGGAAACCTAAATTGATGGTTAAAGTGTGCAAGATGAAGGTTGGATAATGCAAAATATAAATGGGAGATGCAAGATGCAGATTTTGGGGTTGAAATGCAAAGACTAAAGAATGCAAATTGAAGCCTAAGGAATCCCCTATGAATGATGAGAAATACTAAATAAGGACTAAATGAAGTCTAGATGATGCAAGTATGAGGCTCAAACTATGGTGAATGTAAGTGCATGCTATGAAAAGAAGAAATCTAGGTTATGCCAACCATGTCTAACATCACAAGTTATCATGTTTTCCAAGTCTTGAATGTTTTGGACCAAAGCTTGTAAAGTTTTGAAAAATATGGTAATGCTTTGACAATGTTTTGAAGCTTTGACAAGGTTTGAATAGTATCCAAGGTGTAAATTTGCAAGTTGTTTCTTTTATCTTGATTAATGTTTTACACCCACACAAGACACAATAAGACAAGAATAGTTGTTAAAGTGAAAATGCATGCCACAACCCAGGCTATAGGATTGTATCCATTAAATTCTCACTTGAACTGAAGATCATTCATGCTTATCTAGAGTGGACAACTTAGAATCTTGGCACCATAGGCTACCCCTTAAAACTTAGAATCATGGCACCACAGACTCATTGAAATAGTTGATGGTGTAGTCATATCCAATGCATGTGTAATTCATATTGGCTTGTGAGTTTGAGTTTGAACTAGAGGCCTTCTCCTTTTCATGATTACCCAAAGGATCTTTAAAAATAGTGTGATCAGAGTTAGATGCTAGTAGTGATAGATCAAATATGATCACACCATCATCAACAAGGTCTTGAATTGCATGTTTTAGCTAGAAACATGATGATGTCTTATGTCATTTGGTATGGTGGTAATCACAAAAAAAAAAATCATCTCACCAAGAAGCGTTAGTTGGTGGTTTGTCTTTGATTGAGGGTAACTGTAAGAAGTTATTACTAAGTAATTATTGAAGTACAGTCACAAGAGGTATCCCCAAGGGTGTGAATTTTATATCTTTCATTCTAAGATGTCTTTGAGGTCCATTCTAAATAGAAGTCTCAATTTTTTGTTGTGGAGGTGATTTTTTATTGGGAGGTTGTGAATTCATAGGGTTCACACCTTTCAAAGATAGTTGAGGTTGTGTTTTACTAATTGTCTATGCATCCACATTACCATCATTGGTCACATTCTTGTTTTTGGAGAAAAAAATTTCCTTATCATTAGATTAGTTGGTGTTTGTGTTTTCCTTGTTCATCTTGAGGATCCCCTTATAGATAAGAGCATCTTCAACACTAGCCCCTTTTTTCATCAGTTTGGAGATGGTGCTTGGACTTTTGATCTTAAGTTTGTACATTAAGTTGGGGACTAGGTTTTCAATGCACAGGTTAACTTATTATTCTTCAAGAGTGTTTAGTGAGCATTGATTGACTAAGCTTCTCCAATGTAGTAAGAATGTGATAAATGGTTCTCCTATCTTTTGTTCAGTTGAGCACAAATCAAAGAGTGTCACCTCATTTTTAATGTTGAAGGCAAAGTGGGAGATAATTTTTTCTGCTAGCTTTGACCAAGATTTGATAGTACATGGAATTTTGGAATACCATTCAAGTGTGGGCCCACCTAGAGAATGAGGAAACAATCTCATGAGGTAGGTGGGCTCATCATTGAGTTTAGTAAAAGAGGCATAGAATTCTTTGATGTGATCAATAGGGTTTCCTTTTCCTCAATATTTTTTGAATCTTGGAGCCTCGAAGTGTTTTGGAAATGGAGGCATATATAGAATTTTATCAAATGGATTAGGATGTAAGTCCCTTTTTGTATATAGAGCCTATTTCTTCTAGGCTCCCAAATCCTTGACTTGTTTGTAAAGTTGTTTGAATTGTTGTAGAAACTCTTCATTAGGTTTTTTCATGATAGTTTTTTCTTCAAGCCTTTTGTGTCTATGAGTAGATCATTTTCTAAAGTGAGAACTATGTCTACTTGGTTCTGTCATTTATGTATCTGATGAGTCAAGTGATGTGTCACTATGTGGTGGCATGTTAGTACCTCAAAGACAAAAGGGTCCCTATTTTGGTAGATGTTGGCATACTTGTTGTTGTATTTTTTGTTTTACTTGTTGTGATATCAACTATGATTGTTATACCATGTGTTGTTGTGGTATATTTTGTACCATTTGTTGTGGTTGTTGTTGAGATACCTTTGTTGGTTGCATGTGAGACCATGTATGTGACTATTGTTGTAGAGGTATCTGTTGAGGTTGTTGTGGCATATGCCATTGTTGTAAAAAAAAATTTGATATGTAATTTGATGCTCAAGACATCTTTGGTATTCTAACTATTGTTTTATTTTCTCTTGTTATTTAGCAAAACAATGCTTATTGTTGTTGGAATTATTGTTTATATATTGTGTGTAAGTCAAGTGGATTTACATTGGAGTGCATGTTAGGGACATTGGATACTTGTACCACTTAACATTGTTATTGTAGTTAATGTTGTTGTTTAAGTGCATTTAAACTTGGTTGTGCATTGGAAACTTTAAGTCTTTGTACCACTATAGGTTGTTGTCTTTGAAGTTGGTTATGTCTTTGAGAATTGAAAATCATGTTTGGGTTCTTGTTTTGGTACCTTTTTTGTTAGATATTTATTCTTAGGACATCATATTGATTTGAAAATAAGATGTATCCCTTTTGGCAACGGGTGAAATATCAATAAGACTTTTCCTTTGTATGTCAATAGGGATTGTTGTAATTGATGTTTCACATGGTGTACTCATGGGAGGCTCCATAATATTTGATGTTATAACATTTGGTAGAGTTAGGAGAAAAGGTGTGCTTTGTTGATTTTCATCCAAAGCAAGTATGTTTCAAGGCATCCCTATAGCACAAGTCCCTTTAAGAACATCTTGTTGTTGCATTATCTAATTTAGATCAAGTCTTAACATCCTTTTTGGATGTTTAGGAAGAGTCTTGTTTCCATTTATTGGTGGTGATTTTTTAAATGAGGGATTAATGCTGATGTGTTCAAATGTACTTGGAGGATTTTGATGGTTGATTCTTGATGGGGCCTTATAGGTACCATCATTGAGTTTGAAAACTCCAAAGGTTGTTTTCCCTTATCTAAGCCCAAATTGATCATAGGTTGTATGGTTTTGAGTGTTGAGTTGATTTGATGTTTGGACTTGGGCCCTTCCAAGTTTGGGTTGAATTTGACAATTTCTTAGGCTACCAAAAGTTTAAAGTTCTTTCAGAAGGTTTTGTCTTGACATGCCCTAGCCATTTCTTCACTAGTGATGTTGTAATTAGTGTCAAATTCATCACTTGAATGTATAGTACCTTGTTTCTTGTTTGATATGTTAGGGTTGAAGGTACATGTGTTGGGTTTGCTGAATTTGAAGGAGTGTGTTTGTTCATCCTCGGCTATGGTTGGCACACTTCCACCACTGGGTGGTATCAATACAAATATGAGTTAAAAGTTAGGAATCCATTGAACCATCCCATGTGTAGGAGAAGTTTTTGAAGGAAACCTCATAGTAGGTGTGTTTCTTAGGGTTTTTTGTGTCATCTCTTGATTATTATAATCTTGCAAATACATGTTTAAGGGGTCCACAAGTAAAGGTTGTGCTTCTTTGATTTGGTCTTCATCAAATGTTTTTTGAGTTTTCTTACTCTTTATTGATTTAGAGAAAGGTTTTGGTTGCATTTGTGCCTCAAAAAATAAGGTTGGTATAGTTCTTTGTTTCTTTGAGCTGATTGTGTCCTTGTAAGTGTTGGCATGATACCTAAGGATACAGATGTAATGGAGGAAGACCTAAATGGACTCTTTAACTCCCAAGTATGCACGTAAAATATGAACTATGCTTGGATCATACCAAGTACACCCTTGGTGCACTTGCAACCCTAAAGGCAAGTAGTTGGTAAGTACAAGGTATGTAGTTGGTAAAAGGAGGTGTTGAGGAGACTAAAATGTAGAATGTGAATGATTTGAGTGATTTTGAAAGTTTTCCAAGGTTTGGGCATGCAATGAAAGATATAGAAGTACATATGAGGGTTATAGAACCTAAGATGAAATTGCTAACTACCAGATGCACTATAAAACTACCAACTATGCACTTGAAGTGTGCAGTTGGTAAAATAGTAGTGTAATTGGTAAAGTAAGGCAAAACTTGGAAATGTAAAGGTGGGTATGCAAGATATGAGTCTTTTTTGGATTTTTAAATATTTAGGGATCTTACAAAACCTAAGGAGGTACCAAATGAGCTAGGTTTTTGATATTCAAGATGCAAAATTCCTAGGAAAATTATGCAAATGTAAATGTAAATGACACTTTGGAGTTTGACTAAAGGAGATAAAAATGGCTCTATGGTATGCAAGATGACAATTATGGTTAGACTTTTTGACTTTTAAATTATGTTGTAAGTTGATGTATGAAAGGTGGACTATGCAAGGGATGGTGTGCTAAGGTTGATCATGACATTTGGGCTATGCAAAATGAGGATAAGTGATCAAGTAGACAAGTTGGTTAATAGACAAGTTGATAGGGTTTGATAATAGAAATGATGCTAGGGTTTTGAAAAATGCAAGATGAGGGGGATATACCACTAGGGTAAGTAAAAATTATTTTTAGGGAAACTAGGAATATGACAATGCTATGATAAGGGTATATGCAAGGTTTTGAACTTAGGTGTAATCTTTGAAAGGTATTAACCTAAGAATTTAATGTTATGACAATAGACTTTGGATCTTGACCAAAAAGAGATAAAAATGAAAAGATCAAAATGACAAAGTAAAATCCATCTTGAAATAGATAGAGTTTGACCAAAGAAAATGACAAAATGACCGTGGTCAAGATCCATTAGCCATTGACACAATGAAATACTCTAGGTTTCATACTTGTGTTCATATTTTGGACTAAATTCAAAGCTTTTGGGCTCAAAATGATATGTAGGGGGTTAAAAATTATGGTTATGCTGATTGGATATGCAATATGAAAAGTTCATAAGATGCAAAATGAGATTTTGGGTGCAAGATGTTGTTTTGGATCATATTTAGAATGAGGACCTATAAAGGCTTCTAGATGCAATTTTAGGGTCCCAAAATGGTCATGTAGGTAGCCAAATACTCCCTAATGGAACCAAGTGCACTCCAAAAACACCAAATACACCTATGGTGCACTTAGGACCAGTTTGGGTGTAATTGGTAGTTTCATGGCATAGTTGGGAGGCTGGGTTGAGTATTGGTTGATTCTGAACCAAGTAATGGCTAAGATGCGATACCAAAGAGCTAGGATGTTGAGGTTGATGTTATGATTATATAGGAGATGTAAAATGAAGGTTATGACCTAAGGAATGAAGTCCTAAAATAAGAAAATGATGGCTAGGGCATGCTAAATGCATATCAAGGCATGTTGAGATAGAGGGGCCCATCCAAGTACCTAAGGACACTTTTAAAGTCTCAAAATGTTGTCTAGAAGTCCAAACTAGGTTCTTAGACTACCAAGTGCACTTGAAAAATACCAAATACACCTATGGTTCAGTTGGGGCTAGTTAGGTCGTAGTTGGTAGTTTTAGAGCACATTTGGTAAAATGGGCTAAAACTAAGATGATTTTGGGTGCTAAGTTTTCCAGATTGATGTGATAGTAATCTAAATAGTAGAGGATAGTGATAAGACTAGAATGAAGGTGCAAAATGATGGTTAGGACACCCAAAATGATGGTTAAAGTGTGCAAGATGAAGGTTGGGTAATGCAAAATTGTAAATAGGAGATGCAAGATGCATATTTTGGGGTTGAAATGCAAAGTGAAGCCTAAGGAATGCCCTATGAATGATGAGAGATACTAAATGAGGACTAAATGAAGCCTAGATGATGAAAGTATGAGGCTCAAAATATGTTGAACATAAGTGGATGCTATGAAAAGATGAAATCTAGGTTATGCCAAGCACATCTAAGGTCACAAGTTGTCATGTTTTCCAAGTCTTGAATGTTTTGGACCAAAATTTTTAAAGTTTTAACAAATATAGGAATTTTTTGACAATGTATTGAAGCTTTGACAAGGTTTGAATAGTATCCAAGGTGTAAATTTTCTATCTTAATTGATTTTTTATACCCACACAAGACACAATAAGACAAGAATAGTTGTTGTTAAAGTAAAAATCCCCACCACAACCTAGGCTTTATGATTGTATCCATTGAATTCCCACTTAAACCAAAGTTTAGTCATGCTTATCTAGAGTGGAAAACTTAGAATCATGGTACCACAGGCTCTCCCTTACAATGCACTCAATCTTGGGGCTACCAAGATCTGCTTCCCAAGGGGAATGACTTCCCAAGGGACTATTGTCTCTACTAAGGATTGCAAGAATGTGGGATATCTTCATAGGCATGGGTGACCCCCTGAGCTTGTGGATAGAAAGGTTTTTGGCCACTAAAATAAGGTTTTTAGTATGGGCATTTTTTTAGCAAGTGAATGATAAACTTCCTCAAAAGGTCTCCCAGCCCTGAGAACAAGGGTTTGATCCACCACAAGGGTACTAAAGGAGAGCTATCATGCAACAATATTGCAAACATGAAATTAACTATATCAAGTTTTATATAGCATCTAAAACATTGACCTAGCTTTGGCTTGTTATCACTTTAAAGGTATTCCATGGCATACCCAATATCAGGTATCTTGGTCTAAGATAGACTTCTCTATAAAAGTCACATGGATTTCTCTTACACCCAAGATCGACAAATGGCAAGGGGAGAGGATACATCCAAGTAACTCCTAGGGTTTTAAACACTCCAAAGACACCAAGAAAAATAGAAAAAGTTCATTTTAATGCATAAAACAAAGTATTATTTAGTCTAGGAAATCCACACATATAGTTTAGATAGGCACATAAGGTCTTCGACAATGTCTTGCAAACAAGTATTAGTAGTTTGTAATGATTATGTCTACATCCAATGGTTGTCACATGCTAAAAAAAGAACATCAGTAACAAAAAAACACCTATTCCAGGTCCTAGAAAGAAACACAAACCCTAGATGCAAATTCTAAGTGAAGTATGTGCTTTTTGTGAATCAACTATGCTCTGATAAAGAAGACTATGCCTTAGAAGGCTAGAATGACCTAGGATGCCCCCAAGTGCACTTATATAGTTTTAACTAAACCCATGGTGCACTTGGGCTCCATAAGGGCATAGTTGGTAGTTTATGGGTGTAGTTGGGAGACCAGTTGCAAATTGTGGGGAAATTGACCCTAAACAATACCCAAAAACTAAAATTTTGAAATCTACCCTACCAAGTGCACTCAAATAGTGAAAACTACACCAAAGGTGTAGTTTGGGCCCAAAAGAGTATAGTTGGTTGTTTCTAAGCACAGTTGGTGAATTGGGAATAGTAGATGGGGGTTATGGTGGCTCCTATGCCCTTAAAATTACATGCTAGGGGTCCCAAATGCGAACTAATAGAGCAGAGTGCACCCTAGGATAGAAAGCTATTAGAATGCATAAAATGAGAGCATATAATCATGTTACTAGAACCCCTAATTAATCTAGATCTGATAAGGAAGTGTAGATAGTTTTTATACCCTTCCAAGTGAGCTCCTTCCTTGCACCTACAAGCAAAAACACAAGAAACCCAAGTAAGTTAAGCATGTTCATGTCAAGCTCCCAAGTTAGTTATTATTGGCACCATAGGCTCCCCCTTACACCATCAATTATTTTACGTCAGGTTTTCCAATTGTAGGACTAGAAAATGGGCTAATATCTAACATACTATGAGCAAATCACAAACTGAATAAATATACATTGACACCCTCTAGTCTACCATGACAGCCAAATAAAAAAAAGGAAGCAACACAAATTTAGAAACCCCCTCTTTCATTTTTAGCTCCCATGTCCTTCTTTCTTCTCCATATTATGTAGCTCCAATTGCCCACAATGCACACAATTAGGAAGCAAAAGCCTATGATAATGATATGAGAGTACTAGAAGAAGTGATGTAAGTTTGAGATAGCAAAAGACCAAGGACCTAGGGACTTAATACTTGAAGGACTTAGGACTTATGACCGGAAATGAGAGGAAGAATGCTTAATTTATAATCAACACACAAGATGAGAGCATTGGACTTGTCACCTTGGATATGGGACTTGGAAAGAGATTCCTTTGACAATCCATGACACAAGATGCCAAATGTAGGATTGTGTGAAGCTTGGAAGTCAAACATGGCTATAAATGGAAGAGGGTCTATGACACATCACATGACACGTCAAACCCACTTAAAGCCAAGAATCTATGAAAAAGGAAGCCAAATATGGACATGCATAAGGAATAAGAATATATGGATTATGATGTATATTAGCCAAGTATAAATAGAGAATCCATGATGTGTCATGCCCATGTGTCACAATGATGTCAATATTATGTGGAATATTTGAATAAAAATTGATTATTCCACACAAAAAGAAATTAGTAAAAAATGGAATTAATGGTGGAAATGTGACTTAGGAAATTGTGAATTTCCATGAACTGTGAATAATGAATCAATTAATTGAGTATGATAATAAGGAAGAATAATTAGTAAAATGACATAGGGATCCTTTGGTGCATCACAACCTTTACTTATGGACCCCTTAAACATGTATCTGAAAGTTCACAATAATCAAGAGATAACATAAAAAACCCTAAGAAACACACCTACTATGAGGTATCCTTCAAACACTTCTCCTACACATGGGATGGTTCAATGGAGTCCTAACTTTGGACCCATATTTGTACCAATACCATCTGGAGGTGGAAGTGTGCCAACCACACCTGAGGATGAACAAACACACTCCTTCAAATTTAGAAAACCCAACACAAGTACTTTCAACCATAACATATCAAACACAGAAAAAGGTACTATATATTTAAGGGATGACTTTGACACTAATTATAGCATTGCTAATGAAGAAATGGCTCGGGCATCTCAAGACAAAACCTTCTGAAAGAACTTTAAACTTTTGGCAGCCCAAGAAATTGTCAAATTCAACCCAAACTTGGAAGGGCCTAAGTCCAAACATCAAACCAAATCAACACTTGAAACCATATATCCTATGATCAATTTGGACTTAGATAAGGGAAAACAAGCTTTGGAGTTTTCAAACACAATGATGGCACCTATAAGGTCCCATCAATAATTAATCATCAAAATTCTCCAAAGTACATTTGAACACATCAACATTAATCCCTTGTTTGATGAATCACCACAAATAATAGAATCAAGACTCTTCCTATATATCCCAAAAGGACATTAGGACTTGATCTCAATCACATAATGCAACAAAAAAACATTCCTAAAGGGACTTGTACTCTAGGGATGCCAAACATACCTCCTTTGGAGGAAAATCAATAAAGTTTACCTTTTCTCCTAACTCTACCAAATGTTATGACATCAAATGTTATGGAGCCTTCCATGAGTACACCATGTGAAACATCAATTGCAACAATTCCTATTGACATACAAAGGAAAATTATCATTGACATTTCACCCATTCCCAAAGGTAATACATCTCATTATCAAATCAATATGATGTCCCAAGGAGAAACATCTTACACACAAAGGTACCAAAACAAAAAGCTAAACATGATGTTCAATTCTCAAGGACATAACCAACATCAAAGACAAAAACAACCTACAATGGTACAAGGACTTAACATTTCTAATGCACAACCAATTTTAAATCCACTTAAATAGAAACATTGACCACAACAACCTCAAGTGGTGCAAGAATCCAACGTCGCTAAGACACACTCCAATGTAAATCCACTTGACTTGCACACAATGTATCAATAGCAATTCCAACAACTACAAGAATTATTTTCTAAGAAACAATAGAAACTAAAACAATAGTTGGAATATCAAAGATGCCTCAAGCAAAAAATTGCATATTAACAACATTTGTTACAACAATAGCATGTATCACAACAACCTCAACAAATACCTCTACAACAATAGTCACATACATGGTCTTACATGAAACCAATAGAAGTATCTCAACACCAAGCACAACAAATGGCACAACTACCACAATAAGTGATGCAACAACAACACATGGTACAATCACAGTCGATACCACAAAAAGTACCACAATAAATACTACAACGATTACCCCAACATATACCACAATAGGAGCCATTTTGTCTTCAAGGTACTAACATACCTCAACTTGCTAGTGACACATCACCTAACTTATCAGACATAGAAATGTTAGAACTGAGTAGACATAGTTCTCACCATAGAAATGATCTACTCATAGACCCAAAAGTCTTGAAGAAAAGACTATCATGAAAAAACCTAATGAAAAGTTGCTACAACAATTCAAACAACTTTCCAAATAAGTTGGGGCTTTGGTAGTCCAAAAGAAACAGGCTCCATATATAGAAGGTGACTTACATCCTAACCCATTTGATCAAAGTCTATATATGCCTCCATTCCCAAAACACTTTGAGGCTCCAAGATTCAAAAAATATTGAGGAAAAGGAAATCCTATTGATCACATCAGAGAATTATGTGCCTTTTGTATTGAACTCAGTGATGATCCCACCTACCTCATGAGATTGTTCCCTCATTCTCTGGGTGGGCCCACATTTGAATGGTATTCCAAAATTCCTGGTACTATCAAATCTTGGTTAGAGTTGGAAAACAAATTTATCTCCCACTCTGTCCTCAAGATTAAAAATGAGGTGACACTCTCTAATTTGTGCTCAACTAAACAAAAGAGAAGAGAACCATTTATCACATTCTTACTATGGTGGAGAAGCTTAGTCAGTCAATGCTTACTAAAAATTCTTAAAGAACAACAAGTTAACCTATGCATTGAAAACCTAGTCCCTAACTTAATGTACAAATTTAAGATCAAAAGTCTAAGCACCATCTCCAAATTGATGAAAAAAGGGGCTAGTATTGAAGATGCTCTTATCTATAATGGAATCCTCAAGACGAACAAGAAAATCACAAACACTAACTTGTCTAATGACAATGAAAAAAAATTCTCCAACAAAAAGAATGTGACTAATGATGATATTGTGGATGCACAAACAATTAGTAGAGCAAAACCTTGACTAACTTTAAAAGGTGTGAACCCTATAAATTCACAACCTCCCAATCAAACATCACCTCCACAACCAAAAAGCTGAGACTTCTACACAAGATGGACATCAAAGACATCATAGAACAAAAGATAGAAAATTCACACCCTTGGAGATACCTCTTGAGATTGCACTTCAACTATTACTTAGTAATAACTTCCTATAGTTATCCCCAATCAAAGACAAACCACTAACTAAAGCTTCTTGGTGGGACAACAAAAAATTATGTGATTGTCAATGTACCAAAAGACATAAAACCTCATCATGTTTCCAACTAAAACATCAAATACAAGACCTTATTTATGATGGTGAGATTGCAGTCAATCCATCACTACTAGTATCCAACTCTGATCACACTATTTTTAAAGAATTTTTGGATGTTCACAACAAAGAGAAGGCCTCTAGTTCAAACTCAAACTCACAAGCCAATGTGAATTACACATGCACTAGAAATGACTACACCATCAACTATTTCAATGAGTTTGATTCCCATATATCTAAATTTACCCTAAAGGCTGAAGACCCTCATTATATTTTCACTACACGATGTACCAAGATCACCCTACCCAGAGCTCCTTCTAGACCTACGACTTCTACTAGACCTACAACCCCCTAGTAGACCTAATGCTCTTACTTTATCTGATTATAGCGTTGTTGAATAGATTGGAAAGACCCTTGCACAAATATCTATTTTGGACTTGCTACATGCATCTCCACAACATTATAAGATCCTAGATCAAGCCCTTAAAGAGTCAATAGTCCCAGGTAGTATCAATGTTGCCTAGTTCTAGGCCATGGTTGGGAACCTATCTACATCATAGCATATTACCTTTTCCCCTTGGGATATTCCTAAAGATAAACCCAACCAAAATCATCACCTTCACCTCAAAGTCTTTATCCATAATGTTAAGGTTAGGGGTGTCTTGATAGATGGAGGAAGGAGGCTAAATAGTTGTACCCTTAAAGTTGTCAAGGCTCTAGGTTACTCTAAAGACGATGTAGATCCCTCTCATAGAACCACCATAAAGGCCTATGATTATGGTGAATGCTTCTCCATGGGTGTCATCATCTTACCTATCAAAGTTGATGTAGCTACTAAGAATATTTTGTTCTAGGTCCTAGATATCAAAATGAATTGCAACATGATACTAGGATGCCCTTGGATCCATTCTATGAAAGTAATGCCCTCTACATATCACCAATGCTTAAAATTTTCCTATAACAATGTGGAGGTTACCATCCCTAGTGATCCAGACCCATTTGAATTTTATGCCAATCTTAGATGAACCACTACATACCAAGTCCCAATAAACCATGTAGAAAATCCACTTGAGTCTCCAAGTATATCAATCCTTTTGCACTAACACCCACATTCAAAGGAAAGCTCAAAATCAAAGAGAGATTACAATCTATCCATAGATTCATTACACAACTAGTAGATAAGCGTCACTCCTTTCAAGACCTATTATTTAAGAGAGTATCCTTTCAATGGAACAACCAATGTGAAGAATGTTTCCAACAACTCAAAGGTTATCTTCTACATCCACCAGTTTTAATGGCTCCTATTCTAGGAAAACCATTCATTCTGTATATATATGCTATAGATATAGTATCAAAAGGTCTCTTAGCACAAAATGATGAAAAAGGAAGAGAGTGAGCCATTTATTACATCAATAGAACACTTGTGGGGTATGAACTAAATTATTCACTCATTAAACAAGCTTTCCTTGTTGTTGTCTTTGTAGCCCAAAAGCTGAGACATTACATACTCCATTAAAAAAAATGCTTGTCTCCAAGATTGACCCACTAAAGTATCTCCTAAGCAAGGCCACTCTCATAGGGTGCTTAGCCAAATTGGTTATGATCCTTAGTGAATTTGACATAGAATACATAGAAAAAAAGGTAATTAAAGGGCAAGTGATAGCAGATCAGCTAGCAGGAGCACCTGTGACATATGGTCATCCCATGTTGATAGAATTTCTAGATGAAGCCATATTTAACATGGATATAGCTAATGGATGGAAGCTTTACTTTGATGGATCACATACAAGAAATGGTTCAGGAGCTAGCATTATGTGTATCACTTCCCAAGGTGATATAATACCCAAGTCATATCAGATAGTATTCAATTGTACAAACAACATAGCAAAGTATGAGGCAATGATCACAAGACTCAAGGTAGCTATCCAAAAGAACATTCAATATTTACAAGTTTTTGGTGATTCCCAGTTAGTCATCCACCAAGTCAATAATGATTATGAAACCAAAGATGATAAGTTAATGCCTTACAAGCATATGATAGACTTTCTTAAACCTAAATTTGTCACTATCTCTTTTCATCAGCTACCAAGAATACACAACAAGAAAGTTGATGCTATGGATACCATTGCTTCTATGATTGATATGCCTCAAAATGTGGAATGTTATGAGTTCCTTGTCAAGAAAATTTAGATACTAGCATTTGAGCTCTCTCAATTTGTGTTTGTGTGCAAACATGTTGGTCCCAATTCTCCCTAGTATCAAGATATTTATGATTACCTACACGCCCAAATCCTAGCACCTAACTTATCAAAAAATGAACACTAAGCCTTTATCTACCAAGCCACTAGATATGTTATCATCAGTGACACCCTTTACAAGAGGTCCTTTGATCAAACCCTTCTCAGATGCCTTGACTCACAAGAGCTAAAACTAGCTTACACGAGGATCACAAAGGTATATGTGGAGGTCATTTCAATAGTCCAAGTCTAACTAAGAAAATTGTTAGAGCTAGATATTATTGGCCCATAATGGAACAAGATGCCCATGATTTTGACAAAACATGTCATAAGTTCCAGATACATAGCAATTTGATCCATGTACCAACATAAGAATTATAGCTAGTCATATCTCCATGGCCCTTTTTACAATGGGCATTTGATCTTATTGCAACTATTTCCCCTCCTTCCTTTGATGGTCATAAGTTCATCATCATAGAAAGAGAATATTTTATGAAATGGGTTGAAGTTATCCCTCTAACTTTTACCACTGGAAAGTAGATTTCAAGGTTTATTCTAAACCACATCATATGTCAGTATGGAGTCCCCTTGGCTATTATTGTTGCCTATGGCAGTTCATTTCAAAACAAAGATGTGGATAAGTGCTGCAAGAAGTACAACATATATCATGGATATTCTAGTATTTATCATCCATAGGGAAATGACCAAGTAGAAGCATCTAATAAGACCATTGTTAAGATTAGCCAAAAGACTATCAATGATTTTGGTCAAGACTAGAACTTGTAACTAAATCTACCTCTTTGGGCCTATTGAACAAGTGTGCATGCTCCCACTAGTGCAACACCTTGTCTATGGCACTAAGGCCATACTATCCATTCAAGTTGAAATTCCATCAATGAGAGTTTCCCTACAAGATGTTGTTGATGATAAAAACTATTGAATATCTAGACTCCATGAATCGAAAATGCTTGATGAATGAAGATGAACCACTGTGATGCATCTACAAGCTTACCAAAACTTACTCAAACAAAGCTATAATAATAAATTCTAAGGTTTTCATTTTGAGGTCAATGATCTAGTCTTAATAATGAACTACAAGACTCAGCAACATAGAGAGAAACTAAGAAAATTCTAACCAAGTTAGGAAGGACCTTAAGTAGTTACTATAGCATTTAGGTCTAGGATATATCAACTTATGACTCGTGAGGGTGAACCACTACCCATATCCATAAATAGCATGCATCTCTGAAAGTACTATACTTGATTTTTTCTAAAAGCCCTGAAAAAATACCCAAAAAAAAAGTCCTGAAAAAATCAAAAAAATAGCAAAAAGTCATGAAAAAAAAAGAAAAAAAAAGTGAAAAGAGTCATGAAAAAATGGATGCCTTGATGGTGTCTTGGCATGAAAATTTGAGTCAAGAGAAAAATTTTGTCCAAAAGTGAAAACCTAGCAAATAGGCACCTTAAGCAAGTACCATGGTGAAAACCTAGCAAACAGGCACCAAGTGTAATCAATTATCACTCCTCCATCTATTTGGATTCCATCTAGTTTTTTCCTTTTTGTCATTCCCTTATCATATCCTTCATATTGAAATACATCCCTAGTCCTTGATCATGGCCCACAAACTGGTTAATGTCCATTGTTATCTTACCTAAGCATCACCAGTCTATACATACTTTATCATTGGCCTTTGTACATAGTTTGCGTCTTGCCTGGGGGCATATTACCTAGACAATGCATAAGTTTGAACTTGAACTATGGGCATAACTCTGAGCACTTTTTATCCATCAAACTTATAACATATTATATTGGAGCTAACACTTGTATATGCTTTTATGATCCTGAAAAAATCTTAAATATTCAAATATGATCTTGAAAAATCCTAAAAATTTAAATATGATCTTGAAAAAAATCATAAAAATTCAAATAATGACCTGAACAAAATCATAAAAATCATAAAAATGTCCTAAAATAATCATTAAAAATCATAAAATATCTTTAAAAAAATCCCTAAACATCATAAAACATCCTGAAGTAAATCCTAAAAACTATAAAATGTCCTTAAGAAATGAGTAACACAAAAACATCAAATATCTTTAAAAACCTTAAAAATCACAAAACCCATCAAAAATTTGTAATAAACCTTGTAAATAGTCACTATGGATCATCACTCCTTTTGCATAAACACTTGCACTTTTGTAGACTGAAACTCAAAGCACTACACTTCAATGACAATCATACCTATCTAAGCAATGTGAACCAACAATTAATCCAACATGTCACTATGAACCTATCAACTGAATCCACAAATAGAACTATCACATGATCAACCTATCAAACACTATCTAAAGACCTAAAACACTAAAATAAAATTCATAATGGACAAGAATAGATGTTGTCTCACACTGTTTCGTGAGTGGTTTCTTTTTTCTTTATTTTTCTTTGATCATGTTCCTATGCTACTTAATAATATAAATTGATCTATGAGAGTGGCTAGGGTGGTTCATAATCATCTTTTTCTTTTTCTATCTATTAAACAATGTAGCTTTGAGATTCTAAATCATGTATATATTCCTCAAGAAGGACAAGATCATTTTCTATTTGCATCATGCTTGTTTATGCAAAAGGTTTGGATTTGCACTCTAGCCCTTTATGCTATGATGTGTTGCATTCTATTTTCCATATCAAAATAAAGCTCCATTTGACATATAATGCACTTTCTAAAAGAAAAAGTCTTCACCTCATTCTAATTGGTCCTTGTGTCATCTCCTTAACCTTATATCATTCATCTCTTCATCTAACACCATGATCATGTATCCTGATACACTTAATCATCTTCATCTTGCATTCTTGCATTCTTGCATCATCACACATTGTCTGTCAACCTTCTATGGATTTCCACCAAGTCTTTCCTTAGTCTCACTTTTTCTTGACCAATTTGGATGGAATTTGACTAATTTTTCTCATGTTATGATATCTTTCCATCATTTTGGGCATGCACACAAAGTTTTAGGTCATTCCAAGTCTAGTCAGGTTGATTTTGGCCCCCAAAGCCTTCTGGGGCATAGTCTACACTTTTAGAGCACATTTGGGCTTCTCAAGTGCACTTAGGGTGTACTTGGGCTTACTAGGTTCACCCTAGGCATACTTGGGTTCATTTTGGGCACACTTGGGGTATTTAGATGCCCATAACTGCTCCTAGACCCCCTATGTTGCACTTTGGAGCCCATAACTTTTGCGTTTCAACTTTGATTTGAAATCCATCAATTGTTTTGGATTCATGTCTTCACTGTGAAAAAATTAAGCTATCATTTTCATTATTTTTCCACTATCTTGAGTGGTATCCCCTTAAACTACTCTTGGGCCCCTAACTGATCCCCATTTTATACTCTGGACCTCATAACTTTCACATTTTAGCTCTGATTTGTGATCGTTAGTTGCTATGACTTTGTCATCTTATTGACAAAAAATTGACCTATCACATGTATATCTCAGTCAATTTCTTGAGGGGGAACCTATATATATCATCCCTATTGGGAGCATGTTGTTGTGACTTTCTCATCAGTGTTCTTTGACACAATGCTCTAAATCACATTGTATCAAAGACGGGAAAAATACCAATGCTCAAAAATTGTTTGCATCTATAGTTTCACCATATTTTCATACTAATTCATCCCATTTTGTCATTCGACTAACTCTAATATTTTGGCCAACTTGATCATATCTCAACAGTGTTTGTCATCATTTGTATCCTCTTTCAAATCAATTGCAAATCATTTTGGAACCATTTCAACATCATCAAAGATCATATCAAATCAACTCAAAATCATATCAAATCAACCCAAAATCACCCCAAATCTACCTAGAATCAACTAGAATCATTCTTAATCAACTTGGAACATGTAAAAAATCCTAAATCTATCATCATTTGTCTAATCCTAGGTATTGTTGTGGCTTTTAGTGCCTCAGAAACATATCAATCTATCAAACCTATCAATCTGACCTTAGTACTATCATGGCTCTTAGTGCTAGGTCAAACCACCATTCTTTTCATTCGATCATGGACATTTTCAAGTCCCTTAGTATTAGATCATGACATCATCAAACCATCTTAATAATATTAACAGTGTATGTTGATGTTATTATGATCAACCATATTAAGCAATCTTGATTCTGTAGCATTTATGATATTAGTTAAGTGTTACATTCCTTAATTCATGTCATGCATCCTTGGCATGTTATTAATTTTAATCACTCAATCAATTTGACCATGGCTTTGGTCTACCCATCATCATCCTAGTCAACCTCAATAGTCATCACATATTCATCAAAGGATACTATCACACTTATTTAATCAAATTGGCCAATCATTTACTAATTTTCTCTATAGGATTAAATAACCCATGATTTAATATTATGTCATTTTAGTAATTATTCTTCCTAATTATCATCCCTAATTAATTAATTTTATTAATTAATTGATTCATCATTCACAAACCATGGAAATTTACAATTTCATAAGTCATATATTCCACCATTAATTCCATTTTTACTAATTTCAATTTGTGTGGAACAATGGATTTTTAATTCAAATATTCCACATAATATTGACATCATCATGACACATGGGCATGACTCATCATGGATTCTCCATTTACACTTGGCTAAGATATGTCATAATCCATATATTCTTATTCCTTATGTATGTCCATATTTGGCTTCCTTTGTCATAGATTCTTGGCTTTAAGTGGGTTTGAGGTGTCACATGACGTGTCATACATCCTCTTCCATTTATAGCCATGTTTCACTTCCAAGCTTCACACAATCCTACATTGGTATCTTGTGCAATGTGTGTCATGGATTCTCAAAGGAATCTCTTGCCAAGTCACATATCTAAGGTGATAAGTCCAATGCTCTCAACTTGTGTGTTGATTATAAATTGAGCATTCTTCCTCTCATTTTTTGTCCTAAGTCCTAATTCCTTCAATTCTTAAGTCCATAGGTCCTTGATCTTTTTCTCTCTCAAGCTTAATTTACTTTGTCTAGTACTCTCATATCATTATCATGGGATTTTTCTTCCTAATTTTGTGCATTGTAGGCAATTGGAGCTACATCATATGGAGAAGAAAAAAGGACATGGGAGCTACAAATGAAAGAGGAGGTTTCTAATTTTGTGTTATTTTGGATAAATTTGGGGTGATTCTAGGTTGATTTAATATGATTTCAAGTTGATTTGATATGATTTTTGATGATGTTGAAATGGTTCCAAAATGAACTACAATTGATTTGAAAGAGGATGCAAATGATGATAGACACTATTGAGATATGATCAGGATGGCCAAAAGATCAGAGTTAGTGGAATGAGAAAATGGGATGAATTAGCATGAAAATAAGATGAAACCATAGATGCAAGCCATTTTTAAGCATCCACAGGAAGGTGTTTCACTATGTAGTGGGAAGATGAACATTTTTGTAGTGATGGATTGGAAGAAAGGGAATGGAAAACCACTTTGAATGTGAAGAAGTGATAGAGGCACAAAAAGTAAAAGTAGCTAAGTCAAGACGCAAGGGGTTAGCATTAACATGGTGGAAATATTTCCAAGATGAGAGGAATAGGATGCTTAAGAAACTGAAGGAGAATTTCTTACCAGAGGACAATGAGATTACACTTCATAAGAGGAGAGAAGGACTAAAGTAGAAAGACATGGATATGGCCTCTTATATAGAGGCATTTCAAAGGTTATGTCTTAGGTCCAAAAGAAAGAAGAAGAGCCAATAAAAGTGACCATGTACTTGGGTGGTCTAAAGTGGAACATTCAAGAAGAGGTAAGTTTTTGAACACTTACTACTATTCAAAGATGCCATCAACTAAACTTAAATGTGGAAGAAAAGAATAGAAGGAAGGAAAACCCTAAATTTAAAGATAGAGGCAAGGGAACAAATTAGAGGGGTTAAAGGGGAGGATATCAAGGCAAAGATAGTGAGCAGAGGAACTAAGGGGAAACTAAACTCACTGAGAAAATTAGTGAAAGCACTCTAAGAAGAGTTTATAGTAGAGGAAGGGGTAACCAAGGAGTCTCTAATAAAGGTAGAGGATTAGGGAGAAGTAACTCTTATTTTTCTAACATGAAGTGTTATAACTATGGTTAATTAGGCCATCTATCATATAGGTGTCTTGATGAACCTTCTTCTTAAAACCATGAGAAGAGAGTGGCATATACTCAAGAGGATAACTCTAGTGGAAAAGAACCCAAAGTGGATCACATAAAATCATAGAAAGGTGAAAATCTCCTATTTAGGATGGTATTGATCAAGAAACTAGCTCAAGATGAACCTAAGCATAAGAGAGCTTTGTTTAGGATTAGATGCAAGATTCTTGGAAAGGTATGCAAGGTAGTAGTAGACTCTAGCTCTACTAAAAATATATAATATCAAAGGAGGTAGTCAACAAGCTCAAACTAACCAAGATACCCCATGTGAATCCCTATAAGGTAACTTGGTTCAACAAGGGTCAAAGTATTCTAGTGAATGAATAGACTTGGGTTGAGTTCTCCATAACAGGGTGTAATGGTAGGTTGTTATGTGGCATCTTGCCCATGGATGCTTTACATCTACTATTGGGTAGACCCTATCAGTTTAACAAAGAGGTAGTCTATGATGGAAA
This sequence comes from Cupressus sempervirens, assembly GCA_028749045.1. Taxonomy (NCBI): domain Eukaryota; kingdom Viridiplantae; phylum Streptophyta; class Pinopsida; order Cupressales; family Cupressaceae; genus Cupressus; species Cupressus sempervirens. The sequence continues at coordinate 634,129,822 of CM053789.1, read as the reverse complement.
AGAAAATTCCATATCACTTATAAAGGGAGGTAGATATTTTAAGATCTAATCTCTATTAGAAGGAGATGAACCATAGTCTAAGACTCCTACTATGATTCTATGTAGTAGAAAGGATTTTGTTAAATATCTCAAGGAGAATGAGAGCCAAAGCTATGCAGTTGTACTAAAGTCCAAAGGAGAAGAAAAGACAATCAAAGAACCACTACCAACAGAGATACAAGCATTGCTTGAGAAATACAAAGAGATTGTAAGTGATGGAACTCTTGCCACCTTACCTCCTAGAAGGGTGATAAGCCATCAAATTTATTTTGTGCTTGGTACATCTTTACTAAAAAAGGTAGTATATAAGCTTACTGTTGACCAAAACTTGGAAGTAGCAAGGCATGTGCAAGAACTCATGGATCAAGGCCTAATTAGGAAGAGTATAAGTCCATGTGAAATCCATATTATACTAGCATCCAAGAAGGGAGGAAAGTGGAGACTATGCACAGATTTCTAGGGCCATAAATAGAATCATAATTAGGTATAGGTTCCTCATACATAGGATTGAGGATCTCATGGATTTCCTTGGAGGGGAAATATACTTCAAAAAGTTGGATTTCAAAAGTGGATATCATCAAATTGGGATTAAGGAGGGAGATGAGTGGAAGACAACATCTGAGACAATAGATTAGTTATATGAGTGGCCTATGATGTCATTTGGACTTTCAAATACTCCTAGGACATTCATAAGGCTTACGAATGAAGAACTTACAGATTTTACTGGAAGGTTTGTGGTTGTATATCTAGATGATATACTAATATTTAGCAAAACAAAGGAGGATCACATTAAACATGTTGAGGTTGTATTGCAGAGGTTACATGAGGAGAAGCTTGTTGTTAACCTTGAGAAGTGTAACTTTTTCAAACAAGAACTTGTGTATTTGGTCTTTGTAGTGTCAAAGGGGTCCTTAAAGATGGATCAAGAGAAGTTTGCAACTATTCTCAGCTAGCCACCACCTATCACATCTACTAAAGTAATAATTTTTCATGGTTTAGCCCAGTTTTATAGAAAATCCATTAGGAATTTTAGTGGTATGTGTGCACCTTTGTTAGATACCATTAAGGGTAGGGTCAAGACTAAGTTCAAATGAACCTTAGAAGTAGAAAAATTCTTTCAGTTGTTGAAGAAACAAGTAGCCACCCAACCTATCTTACAGTTGCCTAGTTTTGAGAAGCTCTTCACCATAGAATGTGATGCAAGTTGTTTGGAAGTAAGAGGAGTGTTGAGTCAAGAAGGTAGGCCAGTGGCCTTCTTAGAAAAAAAGTAAATGAATCCAAGAAGAAGTATTCTTCTTATGACATAGAACTATATGCCTTAGTTTAGTCTCTTAGGAAATGGAGACAATATTTATTGCCTCAGGAATTTTTTGTATTCACTGATAAAAAATCCCTAAGTTATATTAATGCTCAAGAGAAGTTAAGTAATAGGCATTTGAAATGGATAGAGTACTTACAAGCATTCACTTTCACAATCAAGCATAAGAAAGGGAAAATGAATAAGGTAGTGGATACATTAAGAAGGAGATTGTTAACTATCCAAGAGATTCAAAAACAAATAATTGGGGTAGAGAGTTTCAATATTCTCTACAAGGAGGATGAAGACTTTGCAAAAGTGTACAAGGTATGTTTTGATTTTGAGAACCATTTCCATAGTAAATTCTTTGAATTTACCTTGTAGAATGGGCTACTATTTAAAGGTAACTAGTTTTTTGTTCTAAGATGATCAATGAGGGAAAATCTCATTCAAGAAAAGTAAAATGGGAGTTTAAGTGATCACTTTGGTTGAACAAAACTCTAGAGTTAGTTCAAAGATTCCATTGTTGGCCAAAACTAGGTAAGGGATGTGACTAGATATGTTGAATAGTACATGGTGGCTATTAAAGCCAATGGTGGAATCAACAATGCAGGATTATATCAGCCCTTACTAGTCCCGAATAGGCCATGCAAGTGTGTGAGCATGGACTTCATAGTAGGTCTACCTAAGACAAAGTAGGGATATGATAGTATTTATGTAGTGGTTGATAGATTCAACAAAATGGGGCATTTTATACCATGAAAAACTACCAAAGATGCTAGCCACATTGCACACCTATTCTTTAAGGAGGTTGTGAGGATTCATGGTCTCCCATTAAGTATTGTGTTAGATAAATATGTGAAGTTCATGAGAAATTTTTGGAAGACCTTGTGGAGTAGACTTGGTACAAACCTTTCATTTGGTTCAACATACCATCCTCAAATAGATGGTTAGACTGAGGTGGTTAATAAAGTGTTAGGTAATCTCTTGAGATGCCTAACTAAAGATTATGGAAAAACATGGGATGTTATCATTCCTCAGGAAGAATTCTTACAATTATAGTAGAATAGAACCAAAGGTAGAAGCCCATTTGAAATTGTATTTGGGATGCATCCAAGGGATGTATGTGAGTTAAGAGATCTTGGAGACATGGAATATAGGAGTGGACATACTGAGGAATTTGTTCAAACTATGAAGTAAATCCAAGAGAAGATGAAGAAAACTATCCAAGATAGCACAAAAAGGTTGAAAGATTGGGTAGATGAGAAGAAAAGAGACATTCAATTTTCTATAGGATATTATGTCATGGTGAAATTAAATAAATCCAAATTGTAGAAGGATGTGCCAACTAAACTATAGATGAAGAGAGTGGGACCTTGTAAATTCATAGGCAAATATAGATCTAATGCATATAAACTTGATTTTCCATCAAATTTGTGCATTTCTCTTGTCTTCAATGTGCAACACTTTGTTCAATTCAAAGGTCTTTTTCTTGAGATTATGCACAACAATCACAAAATCAGTACTGATATGGACCCTAAAATGGTGCCTTTACTAAACAAGTTGGATGTTGAGAAGGTGTTAGACTCCAGAGTCAAGAAAACTACTAAGAATAAGGTGTATATGGAAAATCTCATCAAGTAGAGACACAAACTAGATTCAAAAGAAACTTGGATTTTATAGGCAGACTTTAACAAAGTGGGCATCTCCAAAGACCGCTTGTCAATAGGAGTGACATAGTTTTTCTTTGTGGGGGAGTATGGTGTAGGGGCACCTGGGTAAGGCTCATGGAAGACCTAGGGTTCTTAATTTTTTTTGGATGGTAGTGGTACTAGCACACCACTAGAATAATAAAAGGAATAGCTTAGTCCTAAGTTGAGGTATGTTAAGTATAGGAAGACTTATTAGGCCTTAGTTGCTCTTAGATGCAAGTATGCCCATTTTAGGTCAAATGGGGCATTTTTGTGATTTTAAGGTAAGAATGGACTAACAAGAGATTTAAGTTCCTTTTTAAAAAATTTAAGATCTTATTAGGCTTTTGGTAAAGTTTGGTGGCCTTTGGGATAAGTTTGAGTGCAAAATTCAAAAAGATGTAAAAGTTGTCAATGTTGTCATTCACAACATTGATGACATAAGAGAACCTTCATGTATGGGGCTTGATAACTATATTAAATAGTTTTTTTTGGCCTTTAGAAAATATTTAAGGCTATACTCATCTTGATCAAGGGGTTGGAAGAAATTTGGATTTGTGTGTACAGGTTGTACAATAGGAATAAGAGTTACAGTTCTTGATTTTTTGAGTTTTCATTGCTTTAATGGATTAGATGAAGTGTGTTAAACAATAGAAGTGTTATATTAATTAATTTTAAGGTTCTATTTGGTATTATTTTATGATTTTTTAGTTTTCTAGTTAGTTGTTTAAATTATTTTGTGTTATGCTAGTATAGGCAACTAGTAAAGATGGGGTCACAGAGCCTCTTCCCACTATGGAATCTATACAAGATTTTGCGATTAGAAGGATTACTCCATGAATATACTTTATAGTGAAGAAGGGACCTTGGAAGCAAGGATTTTATTTTTAAGGTGATTCCTTAGGCGAGCTAGAGTTGCATGGCTAGGGATCACAATATGTTGTAAAGGTGTTAGGAGGAATTGCAAGCATTAATAGCTTCAATGAAGGATTAAAAAGTAGTAGAAGAATAAATTTTTGAAGCTCCAACTTCAATGGGAGGCAACGATGAAGGTTCGTTGGATGGGAAAACTTACATCTTGTTAGATGAGCTTTAATGCCTTGTAAACATTGATTTTAGGTACAATTGTAGGTTGTATTACATGGATTGTTTGGAAGCCTAGGACATCAAGAATCCTTTAGTTCTCTTATAAGGGTATCTAGATCAAAGATTATTTTAACCTCTTGTTAAGGACTTTTTTAAGTTATTCAATATTTTCATCAAAAGTAGGCATAATTGCTTATAGCCCTATTTAGAAGCATTTTGGTGTGGTTCTTGGAACTCAATTAGGTGTTACAATGAAAAATGTGGTTTTAGGTCTTGGAGAGGATCCTAATGCCTTGCTATATGGTTATCTCCATTTGGAGTGATACTTGAATATGTATGGGTATATTGTGGATTTGGTGAAGAGGGAACAATGAGGGCTAACACAAGCCTAGGAAGTGGTGTAAGGAGTTTTTATTCTATCTAATTGGTGTTCACTAGTTGAATGTATTAGGACCTCATAGATAGGATCCTAAAGAGAGTGGGTATAGTAAGAAACAATATTAGGTTAAGAGAATGACCCAAGGAGATCCTAGAGGAAGTTGTGGTAGGAGCAAGATTAGTGTTACATCAACAGTTTACAAGTACAGCGCCTGAGAAATAGTTTCTAGTGTTTGGATTGTATCTCCTAATAGAGATAGAATCATGATTAAAATAGTTAAATAGTAATAGAAGGTAGTCTAATGATGATATCAGTGAGTGCACAAGGTCATAGGTCACACATGTGAGAATTTGTAAAGACGATGAGCTAACAATAATGTGTAATTAAGAAAGGATGTAAAGTTCTATAATAGCTTAATGAGGTCCTATTATAATTAATTGTGAAATCCTCAAGGCCAACTCAAGGAATTATTTTGAGGATATGGTAAGCATTGTTGAAAATAATTGATTAATTGTGTATTGTCTTTGATGTTACACAAAATGTCATATCATTGCTAATTAGTATATGTCAAGCTCGCTCAAGTGATGAAGATAGTTTCTAGTGTTTGCTAAGCCTTCCAAAGTTTTCCAAGCTTAGAAGATAGTATCTACTAAGTTCACCTAATCATCAAAAAAAAATTTATAGAAGTTAACTATTAATCAAGCTCACTTGGTTAATGAAGGAAATGTTGGATGGAACCAGTGTTAATCGAGCTCAATTAGTTACCAAAGGAACTTTGTGAATATGCAGTGTTAACTAATTTCACTTGGTTAACATAGGAAAATAATTTCTAAGTTAGTGTCTACTAAGCAAGGTCAGAACTAAGGATTTTCTTGTTTTGACATATTGAGTTCAAATGATTTAGTTGTTGGTTCTAGTCAACTGAGAAGATGAATATTAATTATTCTAAGTTGTATTCAAGTTAACTTGACAATGTTTAATATATAAATATAAGGTTAAGTTGAGGATTGAATGTGTGAAAAATAGTAGAAGATTTGATGATTCTTAGAGAAAGCAAAGAGGAAGGATAACCAAAATATCCTTGTTGAGTTGCAAAGATACATTCAATCAAGAAGGATCAAGTATACAAGCTAAATTGAGATCTATAATCATCAATTAGTTGCATCAAAAATTAGGTTATCTCATTGTTACTTTCTAACCATTGTAGTAGTGATCTAATTCTCTTAACTGAGTTGGCTTGATAGCTATTTGTAAATCCTCTAAATAGGTGGTATTTCTATTTGAAATGTCTCAAGACCTCTAACAAGGCCACTCCTAATAAAGTGATTAAATCCTCTAAGAGGGTCATAGCTAACAATGTGTTTTGTAACTTTTAATAGTGTTAGCTCCTAACAAGACTCAATTCATAAGAGTTAAAATCAATAACTAGTTGCAATAGGTGGTTTTTTTTTCCCAAAATGGATTTCCACGTTAAATCTTGGTGTCAATTGTGTTCATGTTATTTCTTTTATGTATGCAACTAAGTTAAGTAATATTAATCATAGATAACATATTAAATATTTTCATATTAAGTTATTTCTAATTTATTTTAGTGTTTACCAAGTTTCAACATTTGTTAGTGTAAGTCGAGTGCATGTGTGTTTGCCGAGTTACAGCAAAATATAGTTTAATTAGAGTTTTGTTTTGTATTGACATCTAAGGGATTAGGGATTTATTTTAGAGATTACTTACTAATTCACCCCTCCCATCTCAATACTTCCTCTTATATTTCCAACAATTGGTATTAGAGCCTTTGGTGCTTGCAGGAAAGTGTTGCAAGGACCTAAGCTAAAATTCAAGATGTCGTATAGAAGGGAGATTCCAAAATTGAAGAAAGATAACTTCAAGGAATGGAAAGAACTCATGAGGCTACACTTGAAAACCATTGGAGATACAGGGATAAAGAATCTAGATGCTAAATACAAGGATCCTACTAGAACTATAACTAATGAAGAAATTGCAAAGAAGAAAAGTCATAATATCATGATGATCGATATCACCTCATCTCTCAACTATGTTAGATTTGATGAAGTCAAAGATTGTGAAATTTCTCATGAAATGTGGATCAAGATAAAAGACATCTATGGGGGATATGACAATGTAAGGAGAGAAAAAGTTCAAAGTCTTAGAGGACAATTTGATCAAATGAAGATGAGAGAAGATGAAAATATTGCAAAATATGTTGATAGAATTGAGCCAATGTTAATGCTATCAAAGCCTCTGGAGGAAGAATTAATGATATAATAGTGGTAAGCAATGTACTCATAACCCTTCTTCCTATCTATGCAATCAAAATGTATTCTATTCAAGAGATAATATCTAATCCAAATTATACTATAACTTTGAATGCACTAGTTGGAAGGTTGAAAACATTTGAACTAAATAGCTATGATAATTATACTCTTAGTTCTAGCAATCTTGAGTCTGAATTTGAAGCCAAGGTATCACTCAAGAATAAAGCCAAAAATTCTAATAGTAAACAATCTAAAAGTGAAGAGAAAGACAATTTTTGATAGTGATCTTGAAGTCATTGAAGCATTACTTACAAGGAGGTATCCCAAAGGAAAAAGAAAGTATAAAAGTAAAATTCCTTTAATCTATTTCTCTTTTGAAGAAGTTGGATACATTGCTACTAGGTGCCTAAATAGAGAAGACAAAGATGAAAAGAAGCACAACAAATTCAAAGGCAAGAATGATTTTAAAAACTATAAACATTACAAGGACAAAGGTAAGAAATATTCTTTCATAGCTAAAGATTTAGATAGTAGTGAAAATGATGAAATGGTATATATTGATGTTAAAGATGAATCTAATGATGAAGGAGATAAAATGGTACTTACCTTTCATGTTAGAAAAAATGATACATGGATTATTGATAGTGGCTGCTCACATCACATGACTAGTGATAAATCAAAATTTGGACACATGGAATATTATGATGGTGGTAGTGTGAGATTTGGAAACAATGAACCTTGTTGCATAAAGGGAAAAAGTTGTATTTCACTAACCAATAAACTTAGATGTGATAATGCTTACTAGGATAAAGGACTAAAGCATAATCTACTGAGTGTGGCATAGTTGCATAACATTGGATTCAAGGTGGAATTTATGAATGGGAAGGCCAAACTAATGGATGGAAAAGAAAATCTGGTTGGATCTGGCAAACAAACAAAAGGTAATCTATTCTACCTAGATCTCTGTGAAAGTTCATTTTTTATTGTTCAAGTAGAAGAAAATTGATTATGGCATAAAAGGTTTTGTCATGTGAACTTTGATAATCTAGTGAAGATAATAAAAAATAGAAAACCAAGAGGTATTCCTAGTCTGAGGAAACCTAATATGGGTCTATGCAAAAAATTTTGAATTGTAAAGATGGGAAAGACTAGTTTCAAAAGAAAGAACTATAAATTTGAAGAAGTCTTGGAGTTGGTTCATACAAATCTATGTGGACCTATTGGAATAGAGAGTCATAGTGGAGATAAGTATTTTATTCTATTTGTTGATGATTATTCTAGAATAATAACTATGATATATCTAAAAGAAAAATCTGAAGCTTTTCAAAAGTTCAAGTAGTATTTGGAAAGAGTGGAGAAATAAAGTAGAAAGAAACTAAAATGTTTGAAATCAGACAGAGGTGGTGAATTCATTTCCAATGACTTCAATGAATTCTACATTGAAAAAATAATTAAGAGACAAGTATTAGCTCCTGGTACAACTCAATAGAATGGTATAGCTAAAAGAAGTAATGGATCCATAATGGATTGTCCAAGAACCTTAATGATAGAAAAGAGTGTTGCAATCAAATAATAAAAGGAATCAATCAATGCAACCCAAGTCATAGTCTAAAGGACCCGAGTTGCAATCAAATTCTATTGAGCCAATGCCAGAGCAAACCAAGTCTGGTGGACCTGAGTCATAGACAGTGAGACCTGAGTTTGATATAGAAGATCATGAAGAGGTTAGTGGAATGAATTCCAAATCCAAAGTACCTATGTTACCAAGAAATTTTAGAAAGCACCATGCACCTGATCATATCATAAGAGACAATTTAAATGAAAGAATGACAAGAAATAAAATGAAAGGTGCATGTTTGCTTGTTGAATTTGAACCTAAAAATGTTAAAGATGATTTAGATAATAAAACTTAGATTGAAGTTATAAATGAAGAAATAGAATAGATAGAGAAGAATAAGACTTGGAGTCTTGTTCCAAGACCCAAGGATAAAAATGTAATTAGCACAAAGTGGGTATTCAAAAATATGCTAAATGAAGATGGAAAAGTTTCAAGAAACAAAGCAAAAGTTAGTATGTAAAGGTTATTCTCAAGAAGAAGGTATTGATTATGGAAATTTTTTCTCCTAATGCAAGATTAGAAGGTGTTAGAACTTTGCTAGCATATACAGAACACAAAGTATTTAAATTATATCAAATGGATGTAAAATCTACGTTCTTGAATGGAGTTCTTGATGAGGAATTCTACATTGAACAACCTAAAGGTTTTTTAGATCCTAGCAAAAGAGATATGGTCTAAAAATTACACAAGGCATTGTATGGTCTGAAGCAAGCTCCTAGAGCTTGGTATGAAAGACTTCATAACTACTTGATAAATATTGGTTTTTGAAGAAGAAATGATAAGAACAGTTTGTATATTAAAGAAGGACCAGACAAGAAGATTGTGTTGACAAAAATATTTGTGGATAACAATTTATTTATAGGAAATGATGACTTATGCAAGGTATTTTTAGAAGAGATGAGTAAATAATTTGGTATGTCTATGTTTGGAGAGACAAAATTCTTTGTTGGGTTGTAGATCCAGTATAAGAAATATGGTTTCTACATTACTCAATCAAAATATATCAAGGAGATAATAAAGAAATTTGGAATGGAAGATTCAAAACCTGTTAGAACACCTATGTTTACTGGACATAAGCTTTCCATAAGTGTGTATTCCAAAGAGATAGATTAGATAATAAATAGATCAATGATTAGAAAATTGTAGTATGTAGTGCATACAAGGCTTGATATTGCATTAGCAGTCGGTATGGTAGAAAGATTCTCAACAAATCCCAAAGAAAATAATATGATGGAAATCGAGAGAATCATGAGGTATATGAAAGTTACTAAAGAATATGGTTTATGGTAAAAAAAAAGGAGGCAACTTGGATTTGAAAGCATTTACAAATGTTGATTGAGCAGGAAGTGTTGATGACAAAAAGAGAACAAGTGGTGGAGCATTCATTCTTGGTAAAAGACTAGTGTCTTGGAAAAGCAAGAAGTAGAATTGTATTTCTCAATACACAGCAAAGGTAGACTATGTGGTAGTAGTAGTTAATTGTTCAAATATTGTTTGGTTCAAGCAACTATTGGCAAGTGCAAAGATAGAGATCAAGGATCTAGTGGTTATATTTTGTGATAACACTCTTGCAATTAATATATCAAAGAATCTTATGATGCATACCAAAACCAAGAACATTGCTATAAAATATTATTTTTTGAGAGAAAGTGTATAAGATAAAGAGGTAAGATTTGAATATGTGAATACTAAAGAAAAAATTGTAGACATATTCACCAAGCCATTATCTAAGGATGCATTTTTGTATCTAAGAAGTAAGTTAGGGATCATTCCCCTACTTAAAGCTCACTAATTGTAGTTTAGAGGTGCATGAATTAGAACATGTTGAAGATCAACCAGTTGATACAATATTGACAAAGGAACATTGCAAATGAATCAATACATAATTTTCATTGATATTCACGAGATATTATTTTTGACATAAGATGTCAAAGAGGGAGAAGTTTGCTATCATATCTCACAAAAATTTTATCACTTCAAGAGAAGACAAAGAGGGAGATGTCAAAGATGGAGAACTTGGTCTGATATCAAAGAAGGAAAGTTTTCTATTAGAAGAAGATGTTGAAGATAGAGTTTTGTTGATAGAGGGATAAACTAAAGGTAGAGGGATTTTACATTGATAGAGGGAGTTCTCAAGGATGAGAATCAGAATGAAACTAAGGATAAGTTCCTTACTTTTGTTATCTTGTTTCATCTTTAAAACATGAATATCTTTGTTTTGTACAATCTGTACTAACTTTTGAGGTTATAAATGTCATCATCAACATGTATACAATCTCCATCTAACTTTTATAGTGATAATATGATATCAGCAACAAGTTATAAACAAAACAATACACTATTGTATACCAAATTCATACTTAGATAATTTTCTGAGTAACAAAAGCTAAGTATCTTTAATTCTGAGGTTTCATGTGAGCATGTACATCATGTATTACCATAAATGACCATAATTTCATATCTCCATTATCCAATTATCAACACTCTCCTTATCCAGGCTAATAATATTATTGTGTTAAAAACTACTATTCAAAACATCCCTCTATATGTGCATAGTATGTTTAAGATTCCTAGGAAATATGTTGATATTATTGAGAGAATTCAAAAAAAATTCTATGGACAAGCATGGAAAAAAATAAAAGATTGGCTCTCATAGCTGGGGACAAGTTTTGCAAGCCTATTAGAAAAGGGGCTTTGTGGCTGAGAAGAATTAGTATTATATGAATGATTATTTGTTGACTAAACTTATTTGGAGATTTTTTAATGATGATGGAGAATGGAAGAAATCTGGAATAAAAAATATAATATGGATAATAGGAATCTTTTCCATTTGCTTAACAATGATAATGTTCAAGGTGGATCCATAATTTGGAAAATTTCTTTAAAAAATAAACAAATGGTCAATAAAGGGGTGAGATGAAAAGTGGGCAACGGTGAGACTGTCTAATTCTAGGATGATATCTGGGTGTTCGATCACCCTCTTAATACTAGTCAGCATTGAAATGGCTATATGATATAGCGTAAGATGGATTTTGGTACTTATGTAGCTAATTATTGGGAAGATGGTAAATAGGTGGACTTTTCTAGAGTGGATTTATCTCTCAAGGATCTAAACATAATGTTGAATGTTGTCTTTTGAATTGAAGAGGAGGATTATCTCATTTGGAAGGTTAACCCTAATAGATTATTCTAAGTTTCCTCTCTATATGTTCATAATTTTAAAGATTACCATGAACCTTGTTGGGGGAAAGCCTAGTTCAAGGGCATGACCCCTAAAGTTAACATCCTTTTTTAGATTTTTTTGTAGGGTAAAATTCTCACCATGGACAATTTAAACAATAAAGCTTTATGCCTCATCAATAGATGCTACCTTTGTAAGGAGGAAGAGGAATCTACTAATCATATGATTTTACATTGTTTGTATGTTAGAAGCTTATGGGATAACTTTCTTAGACTCTTGTGTATTTAGTGGGTATTTCCTAATAATATCCGAGATTATTTTTTAGCTTGGAAGACTCCTTCTCACAATATTCTAATTATCAATATTTGGAACTTTTTCCTACCTCACTTTTGTTGGGGGGTTACAAAAGAAAGTAATGATAGGGTCTTTAGAGGTAAGAAGTCAAATTCCAACTAGATATTTTACAAGATCAAAAGTGTGGTGACTAAGAATGTTAGGATGAGTGGTAAAGATCATGAACCAGAAGGTGATTGGGAGACTACCATCATTAAGAACAATAAGGTGGATCATATTCATGATCTTCACATGGATAAAAATCTTAGAAGAAATGCTAGATGGGATTGTCCTCCTAAGGTGTGGTATAAAATCAATTTTGATGGTGCTTCAAAGAGAAACCTAGGGATTGTAGGATGTGGGATCATTATCAGAGATGAAAATGGTTATAGTAATAAGGCTATGGTGATGCCTATAGTTAATCAAACTAATCATATAGAGGAGCCTATTGTTGCATTACATGATCTCTTGTTTGCTAAAAGTAAGAACCTTGAGAAAATATGGCTTGCAGGGGACTCTTTAAACATCATCAACTATCTTAATAAGCTCACTACCCCTTCATGGACTATTCATAATATTATCTACAAAGCCATAAATTTGATTAATTACTTTAATGAATCTATTTTACCCATAACTATAGAGAAGATAATATCACATTTGATTGGGCTACTAATGTGACTTGTAAAAGTCACATGAAGATTGCATGGTACAATGGCAGTGACATCCCTATTAAAGGCTTATCTTTGATGGAGTATGATCGAATAGGTAGGAAATAAATGAATATAAAAAATGATTAATTCTAAAATGAGGTACAATTATGAGGTTAGTTGGAAAGGAATTTTTGGCTAGGGTACAATTATGATGTGAACATTTACTTTTTGTCACATGGGTTATGGGTGCTTTTGGAGAATAGAAGAGATTGTTGTTTCTTTAAGGCAAAGACTGTGAATTTCCTTGCTTTTTTAGAGGAGACGGGTATGTTGGTGTTTTAAACTACTAAGTAGAAAAATACTTGATATGAAGATAGTGAAGAGGAATTTAGTCTAAGGATTATCTATTTCCAATACTCAACTAAGATATCTTCAAATTTGGACCCACCTTCAACAAAATCATAAATATTTTCTACTCTTTAGGCTCTATGAAACCAAGATAGGTGCACCTAAGGGTTAAAAGATTCAAAACTTGATACTATCTTCACACTTCATTCATTCAATGACATTATATTACAATACTCATCCCTATAGAAAATGTTTGGTCATAATTCTTCTCATATTTACAAGTAATTCTAGATGATAGCAGCTAAGTAAAACACATAGATTAAATGAAAATAGGTATTGACTAGCTATGATACACTTCATACATTAAAATTAAAATTAATTTGGATTTTAAGATCTTTCTTGATGATTATCTATTATCTCTTCATATGCAAACTGAAATAATTGATCAGTGCCTCATTCATTTGGATTTAGAGTCTATCCAACTATTTTGACCTAATTGATTGCACAATAATCAATATTATCAAAAATCCTCCCTAAAACTCATTCTTATGCATATCCTTCTTACTACCTGGAAATCCCATCATATCACTGAAGCATTTACTTAATTCATTGAATTAAAATCAATAGTGAATTGATATACAACCTATTCTAGTTGCATTAAATTGAACAAGCTTTGCTCATACGACCTCAAGATAACCAGTCAAAAAGAAAGGAGACAACACTTAGAGAAAATAGATAGGATTGTGATCTATCTTTGTATTAATTCTCTTTGAAAATTATATAACATTTGGAATATGACTAAAAATAACTCAAGAAAAGCTAATCTAATCCTGCAAAGCTAATGTATCTTCAAATTTGCAGAGAAGATACCTCACAAAATTTTGACATCAAGGAAAAATGGACCAAATAAAACTAGAATAAACTAAAATTACACAATATTTCAGACCCTTTCTCTAGCCTTGAAATCTCAATTATATACTATGAGATACAACAAGCTTCTAGCTTAGAAAGTACTGATAGTTGTCCTTAAGATAAAAAGATATTTACAAAAGTTACTATCATAAAAGACCAAAATTGGTGCAATAGAATGATTTGTATTGTGAACATTCCTTTTTGTGTGGACCACTTCTAATGCACTTCTTTGTTGAGGAGTTTGTGATTGGCTTTAGTCATAATTGTCATTCCTTGGAACATGACTTGCTTGAGATGGACCATGTTCTAATATTTGAAAACTAAGTTTCACTTGTGGTTCATCCAAGTCATCTTGTACCAACAAACTAATAGTTACATTTGATTATCTTGCTACTAAGTCATCAGTTTGAACCTCTATATTTGTCTCCATAGTTCATTGTTTATCCTTTTCCTCCTCTATTTTTACCATTATGACAGTTTTTTTTTCAACTCATCTTCTTCCATTTCATCTTCATTGGTTTTACCAAGTTCTAACTACTTTGAATGTACAAAATCTACCATCTACTTGTTAAAAAGTGTGTCATTTGGCCAATTAAAACTCAGAACCTCATGTTGTTTCTTCATCACATATTCTCCCTATTTATCTATTTCAATAAACTTTTTCTTAAAGAATCATAAAATATTTTCACTTTAACAACATCCTTAGTTGTATTTGGCCACCATGCATGTCCTTTTTCATTTATGGCCCTATTCATCCTAAGACATAACAGATCATCCAATTCCCTAGCCTATTCCTCTTTATCTTTTAATTTATCCTTTTTATTCAAGGCATGGAAGAAAAGTCCAAAGTTTCTACTCTTATACTTTGCAAGATAATTTATGATTCGCCTCTATAATGCAATTATCTTATTATCAAACTTGGAGAGATCATTAGTCAAATCAAAAATCTTTTCTATTTGTTCATAGGACAAACTGATAACTGAAAAACATAAAAGAGTGACATCTATGTCCCTATTGTTCCATTTTTTGACAACTGGCTTCAAATCATCCTCATTTCCTTTTAGCTTATTCCACATGTTTATTATTTTTTCCAATTGTTCATAGAATGTAGGCCAACCAATTTTATTTACTAAATACATAATTGCTTTCCTCAACGTGTCCTCATATTGGATATCTAATTCCACATGCAATGCCTAGAGTTTTCTCTTTACTTCTTCAAAATCCTCTACAATATAATATTGACATCTTTGTGGAGTGTCTGGAATTTCTATAAGAAGATTGTATTTAAAAGGTTCAACTAGAGGATTAGGATAAGTAATTCTAGGCCTGCTAGACTATCTTTGGTGCCTCATCACCTTATTCTCAAGCTATATTCTCTTTTGTACTTATTTATTATAAGCTCCCAGAACTTGTTCATATTTTTCTTGTAATTCTAATTTTTCCCTTTTATCCATAAAGGTTATAGCAAGGGTGAGGTTGGTCATTCCAACATTTAGCTCTATGGCCTCCTCATTTGGAGTATCCTCTACCCTTTTTACAATTAAGTTTCCCATCAATTTAGTATCATCAGGATGGGAGGAACTAGCTCTAGATCCTCTTCTCATAGACCAAATCACTAATGCAACATGATCCTCATTGAATTAAGCACCTTTTAGCTCCTTTTTCACCTTTTCATCTGCACTTAGCTTCTTGGTAATAGTATTAAAAACCATTACATTTGTAATGTCCCAATTTGGCAAGAGAAAAACCCCAAATGATTTTATCAATTTTCTTCCCTCCTTAGGGGTCAAATCTCTAAATTCTTGCATCATTTCCTCTTTTATTTGATCTTGTAGAGCTACCATTTCTATTTTTGGTTGCTCTACCTTCCTCTTATTGCACCTCTCCTCAAATTGTTCAATGTTAGTCCTCCATGCAAATTGGTAAAAAGCTCTAGATTTGACAAAATTGTCATCAGAGAGAAATTCATGACTAGCTTGTTCTACCATAGGGTCCAATTCCCTTCCTCTGTAATCAATAAAAATTAGTTCAAGGATAGGCATGGGAGGTTCTTGAGGATTTCCTTCTTCTAATTCTAAAACAATAATAAAAAATCCCCTTAGGATCCTTATTTCTCCATTTGGTCCTTAGTGAGTTGTTCATCTCCTACCTGCAATGGGGATTAAGTGGGTGAGTATTCTTCTATTTGGGACAAATTTTTTCCTTCTATCTTTTGTCTCTTGGGCTTTGGCTCTTCAAGCCTCTCTTCCATAGTAGTATTGGTTGATACAACTATTTGATACCCTTGCCAACTGGAAGCTCTTTATTTTTAATGATGTTGTAGCCAGACCTTCTTTGAATAACAAATTTCTTAATCCTACTGCAAGGGTAAAAGACAATTTTTTCATTATTTCTTGGGCCTTGTCAAGATAAGAATTGATAAAGAATGCCTTATTTTCATTCATTGCATCTAAATTCTCTAGAAATGTGATCATTAATTTATCAACTTATATTACTTTGTCTTTGCATCTTTTAAAGGCTTATAATCTTTGTCAAAATAATTAATTAAATCTAAGACCCTAGAATAAACTCTCCATTTCTCCTTTTTTATCTCTTGTTCCTAGAGAGAGAATTCATTTCTTATTATATCTTTAGGGAAATAGGATTGATGTTTCTTAGAACCAATCTTAGCCCTCTATCTAGATACATGAAAAAATCCTTCACTACCATAGAAACA
This sequence comes from Cupressus sempervirens, assembly GCA_028749045.1. Taxonomy (NCBI): domain Eukaryota; kingdom Viridiplantae; phylum Streptophyta; class Pinopsida; order Cupressales; family Cupressaceae; genus Cupressus; species Cupressus sempervirens. The sequence goes on along the minus strand of CM053789.1, from coordinate 634,113,299 downwards.
ATCATGAGAGATAGCGATTTTGTATGGGTCTTAGAATTTATACAAAAATAACCAACCACCTTTTATAATTATACAAGATGGGAAAATAGAACCCCTAGACCAACTAGTTAGTTGTACTTCCTCTAATCCACCTATCTACCATAACATTTCAGCTATTCCCACCTTCAAAGGTACTTGGTAGGGAAGTACATGTGGAGCTTCTTTGAATCCATATACCTTGAATATTGTTGACATAGCATAGGGTATGATATATGCCCAATCATGGGAAACCTTCATACCATTAGGGTTATCCATAGGCCTAATGAATTTTAGAAATACTTTAGGTATCCTAGGATTATCCTTTAATAATAGGCTCCTCAACCTAGATGCAAAGTATCTCTCAAATCTCACAAAAGTGGCCTCCTCTGCATCCCAAGTCATATTTGCACTCCACAATTGGACTAGCAGAACTTATCCCTCATATTCTCTATTCAACACCATTTCCTTTTCAAAGAAGGTAACACCTTTATACAAGAACATATGCATCAATAAAGAATAGTAGCCAAATGTTTTCTCAATTTTTCCCTTTGTAATTCCAATTAGACTTGTGTGAATTTCTTTTGCTAAATAGGATACAAAATCAAATATAATATTCACACCAAAGGAATAGATCTATGTCATCATATACATGAAATTTATTGGCATAAACTCATGTTCATCTTCACCAAAAACCCTACACAAAGTCATGTAACTATCTATAGCCATAGAATTGAAAAACTACTTCTTGAAAGGCTTTTTACTTGATGTTGTAACAAAATTCAAATTACCAATTATGGCTAGGTGTCCTTTCAATGCACCATGTCTAATTTGATCTTTATGAGACAAATACTCCTTCTCTAATCCCTAAAAATCAATGACCTCATGATAATCTATGGTTGGCTCCATTCCAAAAATCTTCTTAATTTCTTCTACAGTGTTTTTTTTGGACTTAATGCCAATGTTCCCCTTAAGGATTCATGACATGGCTTAACCTCCTCCTATATTTTATAATTCTAGTGGTTGTATCAAGCATTGATAGGTTGATCTTTTTGTGCAACAGCAACTCTAGCTTATAACAAGTGGTATCAGAGCTTGGTCATAGCTTTGAATCTCCTCGGGTAATGTTGAGGGGGGAATGTTGGACAAACCACCAATGTTCCCCTTCAGGATTTGTGACATGGCTTAACCACCTCCTATGTTCTATAAGTCTAGTGGTTGTATCAATCATTAATAGGTCAATCTTTTAGTGCAACAACAACTCTAGCTTATACTAGAGAAGGTCTGAATCCATGAAAATCCCAAGAACTACTAACTTACCTAAGTCAAAATTTTAGATATTCCCATGGGGAGCAAACAATTTCCTCTTTGAGAACCATTTCTTAAACAATTGGAGCCCTATTTTAGAAGTTATTGCATCCCTAGTCCAATTTCTCTTATCAAACAAACCATTTGCAATTCAAAGTCTAGGGATTAGAGAAACTATTTTCTTTATTTGGGTTGATTCATTTGTGGATTCACTCAATTGTTCTAGAAAATCATCATGGATATTTCTACTAGCATATTCTACCTTTCCAGAGAAACCCTCCTTTGGAGGCATATTGGACAATAATGAATAGAAATTAGAATTGTTTGAGTTGTATATGGACTGAGATACTTACTTATCTTTTTGGTTTCTTCTTTGATTATTGCAATGAATCACTAATATAGAAAGTTTTCATGATTCAACTAAGTATGAAAACAAGCTCTTCAATAGATATTAGATCTCCAAAAATCAGAAATACATTTGCATGAAGAAATTCTTTGACTTTCTACACTATATTCCTTCTTTTATTTCACATGAGGAGCTTTAATTCTCATAGATGGATTGTAGAGAAACAAGGTGGAATTACCTTTAAATTTGAAAACAAACCATCAATTTTTTGAAAAATCTAATGATTAAGAAATTTAAAAAATTATGACTCAACTTTAACTTTCCTAGTTGGTAGTCAATCCAATTAAAACCTTCCATGTGAGTGATTTATTTCATTGTTCACAACTTACATAGGACCCATTTACACCTCCAAACATGTGCCATGTTCTCTCTATATTGCCAACGGTAAAAATCAAGCAGCTCTCATTGGCAACAAAGGAACCACCATTGATCAACCTTGTATCAGATGATATAGTTCATGATGATTGCATTATACATAATGTAGGCCCGCGACACTTCCTTTAAGTGACTAATTCATCAAGGTTAAAGATCGAGCAACTCTTGTTGGTGAAAAAGTGACCACCATCGATCATGAGAAGATGTGATAGTGCAGACCAACATATTACTTCCTTCAAAGTGAATCCCTCATGTAATATGAAAGTCTAACATCTTGACCACTAGACAAACTACTGATGACATGGAAACCTATGGTACTTTCCATAACGGTTGGTCCTACCACATATCCACGTGGTGGGCTATCACTGTGTCCCCAAGGATAAAAACCTTGTGGCTTCCTTTGGTGACAAAGCAACCACCATTGATTTTGAGATGATCTGACCATGCAGACTTTATGCTTGAAACTTTACTTCTTTTGACTGGGTTTCATAGATAAGTGTTGCTTGGTCACTATCTCACTAGGAGTAAATAGCTTGTAATTTCTTTTTGCAAGAAAGTGACAACCCTTGATCTTAAGGAATATCAAGGGTTATCATTATTCAATCAATTTTTTGAAAAAAAACATAAACCCATAGAATATTAAAATCAAAGCTTAGGTTAAGACCTTTAATAGGAACTTAGGGAAATATTAGACTATGAAAATGAATTTAAAAAGGTACCTAGGAAGAAATAAAAAGGGCATTTAAAAGATTTTTCCTATGCATCTTTTTTTAAAAGGGAATGCTACATAAACATAATCCAAAGGCTTTTTAGGGAAATACTTAGTGAAACAAAAATTAGGGTTATTCTAGGGTTAGCAAAAATAAAAACACAAAACCCTAATTTTCACAAAGAAAACTTGGAACATTCACTTAGAGATGCATTAAGGTAAACTCGAAGTGAAAACTAGACCAACAAGGTACTTTCAGTAGGAATAGAGATTTGGGTGATAGGAAGAAGATATGTTAGCCTAGTAATTGCTTGGAATGGAAATAGAAACTTGAATTCTAGAGCATTCTAGAGCATTCTAGAAAGGGACAAGAATATGGGCTACCTAGAAAAGATTAAGGGTATTTATCCCTCCATCACGAGACAATTTCTCATAACCTAGAAAAATTGAAGCACTCTTGTTTGGAATCAATGCATGGAGGTCACTAAGGATGTTATCACTAAAGCTATAGGTTTGGAAATGGAGGGGATTAATTTCTTCAGGGATGGAAAAATTTTAGATAGAGTTGTTGATTTTTTTATGGAGTTGGACCAAGAAAGAAAAAGGTTGGTTAAAATCAGTAACTCTTACTTTAGCCCTAAAAGTATTTCTAGATCTTAGGGATTTTTTTTTTTTGTTTTGATCGAGTATATTACCCTGGATGGGTTCTATTCTAAAATTTATGGTCATCATTTCATGTTCATGAACCATTTTAGGCATGAGGTTAGGAGTATTTTCCCTTTCTACCTCATGCAATCTCTGGATAGCACTATTATGAGCTTACAAAATGACCCAAATAGGGACCATGCTTATCATGAAGGGATTATGGCTTTAATCATGAATTTTTTGAAAATGAAGAAAGTGGGAAATCCTCATATGAGTACAAAGAATCTTGAGGATTATAATATGGAAAGGAGTGTCTAAATATGTCTATGAGGATGAGATGAATGAAGAGGAGTTTCAGCTAGCAAAGAATAAGAGGAAGATTTATGTCCACTATGGGTCATCTTCTAAGAGAAGGAAAAGGAACAATGATTAGGTGGATTATGATATTGATTTGGGTAATGATGAGGAGATTATGGAGAAAAAATATAAGAAGGGTAAGGGGGGAAAATCAGATGCATAACCTCTCTCCTACATGGGGGCTATGGACATTAAGGGTAAGAAGAAGATGCCCAAAGGGGATGTTAATTTGAACCTAGAAGATAACATTAAGAATTTCAATGTGAACCCAAGGGAGGGAAATCTAAGATAGAGCTTGATACTAAAGATCATGGGAAAGTGACTAGTGTTTTTAGCAACCCAGGTCTAATTAGGAGTGATATTAGTTTCACTACGGATCAAAGGCAGTGTATCTAGAGGGAGTTTGAACATCTTAGTAAAATCAATAGGGGGGAGAGAATTTTGGCCTAGAACCTAGATAAACTTACCAATATTATTGGTACTAATGAAGAACTAAAAAATATGATGAAAAGAATTCTACCCTAGGAGTAGATAGCCAAAATTATGGACAAAATAGTGAAAGATCTACAAAATAGGGTCAATAAATTAGGTAGCAGAGTCATAGGTATTAAGAACACAATGAAAAATATTGTTGAATATATTTGCTTGATTTTAAAAGCCATTGTTGAAAATATTAAGATTCTTTTGAAGAAGCTAGAATAGGGAAGAAAGGATCATGGAAATAAGAAGCTAAGGGATGATCAAGGACCTTGTAAACGTATTAGGTCAAGTTCAAAGAAACTTGAGGTTATGGAAGATAAAGAGCTTGACAAACTAAGGGCTTCTACAATTAAAGTGAACATTCTGGCTAATCAAGTTGTGGACCTATTGAAGACTTTCTAGTTGTTCCTTTGTTTTCTTTTTTTGTTTCTTTTGTTGTCTCTATTGTTTTCCCTTTTGTTAAGGGTCCTTTGGTTCTAGATGCTACTACTCTAGGTGTTGATGCATAGTTTTATTTGGACTTTTAATGCTTATATGCTTTTCTCTTTGTAAAAGGTTTTGGGTCCTATCAAAACCTATTTTTTACCTAATCAAAACACAAGCATAGTATGTCTAATAATCTTGTATTTCATTCTAAAACTAAGCATATATCTATCAAGTATCATGTTTTGAGAGAGAAGGTTGTAGAGAAATAAATTATATTGAAATATGTAAGTACAAAAGAATAGATTGTAAATATATTTGTGAAGCCTTTTCCTAAAGAGACATTTGAGTATTTGCAAGGTATGCTTGGGGTTATGCCCTTGCCTACTTCTAAGTAGATAATGTAGAGATTGTATTAGTCTAGTGGTACAGAGCACTATTGTTTAACCTGACTAAATTTTGATTCTTATTTTATGGTGAAGTATTTGAGATGAGAAAAGTCATCAATAAATCTTGGTAGTTGGTATAGAACAGTGTCTTTGGACACTCGAATTGATTGAAGACTTGGAACAAATAATTGACATAATGAAGCCTTTGTCATTGATGTCAATGCGAAAGAAGTATAAATAAATAACATTTCTTATGAATTGAGGAGAGATTTCATAGAAGATATCTCCTATGTATGGGGGATAAGTATTTCTGATGTCAATAGGGAGAAACATTAAATAAGGGAGAAGTTGTGAACAATTGATTTCCATCCATATAAGATTGTCAAAACATAGATGAAGAAGTTGTTCCTACAAGTGAGAAGTGTGAACAATTGATGTTGAACCATGTAATAATGAGAAAGCATAGACATAGTAGTGTTCTAGTGAGTTTTATATTTGATTGATAAAGAGGATTTGAAAAGATGGCAATAGCAACAACAATAGTAGAGTGTTGATTTGGTATTCTTGGAACTTAGATATTTTTCATCTATGTTTCCATCAATGCCAAAGGGAAAGATTGTTAGCATGAATGTTGATAGTATTCCTTTGGGGGAGTATCCTAATAATCTCTAGAACACATGGGGAGATTGTTAGCATAATTGACATGGTCCATTCATGACTGTGTTTGTCATTGCTGACAACATAGCATTTTTTTTGCAAAGATTTGCAGAGTAGTAGATAGAGAACAAGGTTGTACAGACTATGTATTGATGATCAAGTCAAGTGTAGTTAAGGATGTGTTCTACACTATATTTTGATGAAGTAGTTAAGTGGACATAAAGAGAGCCAAATATATGCAAAAGATATGTTTGATTTATAGAAGATAATTTACATAAAGAGTACCTAAGAAGTAGTTTTTAATGTTTGTATTGTATCTACTAATAGAGATAGAATTATGATGAGTACAATTAGATAATAATAGAAGATACTCTAATGATAATGTTATAGAGTATAAAAGGTTAGAGGTCCCATGTGTGAGAAGTTATAAATACTATGATTCGACATTAATTTGTATCTAGAAAAGGATGTAAAGTTTTGTAATATCTTAATGAGGTCCTATTATAATTAATTTGGAAATCCTCAAGGCCAACTCAAGGAATTTTTTTGAGGATATGGTATATAGGAAGGTTATTTTCCTTTTTTTGATGTAAGCATTCAAGTGTGATATGTGAATCATTTAGTAAATGTGAGTAAGTGATCCAAGGGATTATTGAATGTGAAGTTGGTGATCTGGTATCAAGATTAGAAAAGTTTTGGTTTGGCTAGATGACAGAGAAGGAGTTATACATTTCTATTATTCTACAAGTAATAATATAGACATTAGTTGGGTAGTGGACTCAATGATCTTACCCATAAATTTTTTTGGATAGTGGGTCCACCTGCCTTCTACAACTCCTAACAAGATTGGCACAATGCCTAATAGGGTTGGCACGACTCCTAATAGGGTTGAAATCTCCTAATAGGGATTAAAAGTCTCCTAATAGGGACTGATATGTACTAAATGTATTTCATTGGTTCTTAATAAAGTTTATTCTCTAAAAGTAACATTTATATTAGTACATCATATTGTGGCTACCATCCCCACCAAGTTTTTCTATCCGATCAAGGGTTTCCCTATTTAACATATCTGGTGTTAATGTGTATAAGTATCTTGTTATGGTTGCTGATTTTATTGTTCACATGTTTATGGATTAATAAGGTTGATAATTTTTTTATTAGTTTGATAACTAATTCATCCCCTCCCCCTTTGAGTTATCTTGGTGGAATTTACTTTCTAACAAAGTCAACCTATGTATTTATTTTGGGTTGTGAATTTAATGTAAGGATCTTGTATTAGGATGTGTGCAGATTATTTAAAGGTTAATCATCTATTCTATAAAGATCTAGAATCTTCTATAATCCATTTTGGCAAGTATAAATAGAGGTTCCCAGGTTTAGGTTAATTACGGCTTAGAAGATCTTGGAGTAGATGATTCTAGAGGAGAGAATTTAGAGTTAGATTTGTAGATATCATGGATCAATAACTTGTGATCTTTGTTTTGGTCATAACCTAGAAGGCCTTATAGTTGGGCATGTTTGTGACACCTTGATGAATTAATAAAGTATTTTTGTTGCTTCTCTCCTTGGTGATTTTCTTTGTGGTTTTTTCTTATGTTTTGTTTATGTAGTGATGTGATTGGATAGTTAGGAATTTATTTGGCCCTAGATATTTAGAATCTCCTTGCATCATCTCTACTATTTTGTCTTTTTTGGCTTTCACTAGCTTGTTTAGTCTACACTACACTTTGTCATTACTACATTTTCCTTCATCAACTTGATCGGACATAAGTATCACTTAGTTGATACTATTTTCCTAGCTAACTCTAAGTTCCTTAAGTTTCTTCTTCAACTCCTTCATTGGCCAATCAAAACTATCACTTGGTCAAGCTTAGTGTTTTACTCAATTGTGTGTCTTCTCTTCTACAAATCAACTCAACTATATTCTTCACTTCATAGAATGATTAGACAACACATTATCTTTCAAAAGACTAACTAATCAAATGCCCATTGTAATTTCAACTTACTTTCTCCTCTTTACTCAACAACTTCACTAGTTCATCTAGTTATCTCTCTTTTCAAATACTCATCATCAATAAACAAATATGGCACTCTACACTATTAGTAATGTCTCTTTTTTATTGAATTCAATGAAAATATAATATTTGTTTCAGTTATAGTTTCCAACAATCTTCCTCTTTGGCATTGATGGAAACACCTCTAGTTACCATGCAAATAGAAAAGGCATTCTCATAATTCATCATTATTAGCTCCCTCAATGATTTGATACAAATATTAACTAATATTCTTAGTTTAATTGTGATTTTCATCTTCCAACCTCTTACACTTATACCTCTATGATACCAATTGTAGATTCAATTCAAACACCAACTATAATACCAAGTGTATCAGCTCCCTCTTTCATATCTCATCCTCATAACTATCATATCTCCCTCTAGATATGAATGGTAACTACATACATATTATCCCTCACTCATTCTAATATAGGATAGTAACTATACATATATCTCCCCTCTTTGAAAATAATTCCAAAGACATCATCCAAAAAAATTTATTGGTTTTATCATACATATTATCTTCTCTTTACTATTTGATTGATCATTATCTAATCAAAATATCACTTCCTCTTGTAATCATTAACTTTACTCTGTATAGTCTCATTTGCCATGTTTTTTTCCATCTCTTCACAATCCTTAGGAAGCTCATAAATTTTGACCTCCTACATCAATGTGTAAGATATTATTATCATATTATTTGATGCAATGCTTTATCTCTCCTTAGCTTGCCTCAAATATGGGAATGACCCCTAACTTTCCTCTTAGATACTCATAAGAACTCTTAGGTAATACCTTAGTTAATATATTAGTTATCTTCTCCTTTGTTCACATACTCCAATCTCACATCTTTTTCTTGTACCAACTCTCTCAAATAATGATACTTAATAGCAATGTGTTTGGTCTTTGTGTGCATCATAGGAATTTTGGATATGTTTATAGCACTTAATGTTATCACAATATATCACAATAGGCTCAATAATCTCTTCCTTCATACCTTTCAACAATTTCTTGATCCACACAATATTTGAACATTTAACTATTGTAACAACATACTCAAACTCTATTGTAGATTGAGAAATATAGTTTTGCTTCTTGCTTTTCAATGAAATCAATCTTCTACCTAAAAAGAAAGTTCCTCCACTTGTACTCTTTTTGTCATCAATGTTTCCTACCCATTCAACATCTATGTAAATCTTCAGCTCAAACTTGTCATTTTTCTTATACCATAATCCATATTATTTTATTCCTTTCAAATATCTCAATATCCTTTTCATAGTCATCATGTGATTTTCTCTAATATTATAAGAAAATCAAAGAACAATACCAACTGCTAATGTAATTTAAGGTCTTCTATGTACAACATATTGTAATTTTCCAATCATTGACCTATATAATGTTTGATTCACTTCACCAAAATCATCATTCTTTGAAATTTTGTGACTAGTAACCATAGGTGTTCCAGATGGTCTTGAGTCTTCCATCCAAAAATTATTCAATATCTCCTTGATATACTTTGATTTTGTAATGTACATATATTTCTTCATCTAATAAACTTGCAAACCAACAAAGAACTCAATCTCTCCAAATGTTGACATCTCAAATTATTTCTTCATATCATTAGCAAATGATTTACACAACATATCATGTTCTCCAAATATGATATCATCAATAAAAATTTCAGCTAGCAATATCTTGTTGTCATATTCACTTTTCGAGTACAAATTGCTATTGTCATTAGTTCTTGCAAAAAAAAATTTCACCAAGTAAGTGAGTAACCTTTTTTACCATTCTCTATAGGATTTCTTTAAACCATATAATTCTTTGTGCAACATACATACTATATTCTTCCTACCAGGATCAACAAATCCTTTAGTGTGTTCAATGTAGACTTCTTTTTCTAATATTGCATTCAAAAATGGAAATTTGACATCCATTTGGTATACCTTGAGACCTTTTTAAGTAGCATATACAAGTAAATTTTTCACTTCTTCTAACCTTGAAACTAGGGAAAATGTCTCTCCATAGTCAATTCCTTCCTCTTGTGTATAACCCTTGAAAACTAGTCTTTTTCTGTTCCTTGTGACTTCACCTTTCTCATTTAGCTTACTTTTGAATACCAACTTAGTTCCAATCACATTCTCATCCTTTAGTCTGGGTACCTATGTCCATGTCTTGTTCTCCTCTATTTGATAAATTTCCTCATTCATTTCCTTAATCCAATCTTCATAATCTAAAGCATATTTAAATTATTTAAGTTCAAACTCACATAATAAACATGTATAATTCTTCAACTTACATCTTGTCATGACTCTTTTATCTTTGCTTCCAATTGGTCTAGTGTATGGTTCCATCTTACATTTTTTTCTAGGACAAGTTCAACTCTTCTCTCTTCTTATATTTTACTTGGTTCTTCTTACACATCATCATAATGTATCTTTGGCTACAACTTGTCATTATTTGTCTGATGTTTAGTTACCTCTTTATGATGTTTGGCTTCTTCATTCTATGACTAGGGTCCTATATCTTGATGCTCAGTAGCCTACTAATGCTCAATAGAGATTTTCTAGTGAACCTCAACAATTCTTGGTTGTTGATGCTCAGTAACCTATTTTTCTATTTTAGGTAATGTACTTGGTTCTCCTTCATAGATGTAGAAAAAAACTACGTCATCTTCAAGTTCTTTCTTGCATTTCTCTTAATTCTTTTCTGCAAATTTTTTAACTCTAATATTTGTATTTTCCACAATTTTTTTAGTGTTAAAATTCAAACACTTACATACTTTTCTTTGAGTGAAATATCCAAAGAATATACCTTCATCACTCTTTGCATTAGGTTTTGCTTTCCTTGCATATTTTAGTATGTGACACTTGCTTCCAAAAACTTTAAAATTATTCACATTAGGTGCATAGCCATACCAAATTTCAAAAGGTGTATTTTTTGTAACTTTCTTAACTTGAACTTATTTTAGATTATAGACTATAATACTTACAACTTTTCTCCAATACTTATGTGAATTAATCCTCTCCATCATCTGTGTCCTTGCATAGTCCATGATTGATCTATTTCTTCTTTTAGCTATTCTATTTTTTGGTGGGGTCCTTTGTGTATTCGTTTTTCTCTTGATTCCTTTGTCATTGAAAAATATGTTAAACTCATCTTACATAAATTTACCTCCTCTATTTGATCTCAAGCACTTCATATCCTTTCCTATTTCTTTTTCGACACAAGGTAGATACCACTTAAAAATTTTGAAATGCATCATATTTTTCCTTAAGAAACATCTTAGTCATCATTCTATAGAAATCATCAACAAATAGAATAAAAAATTTGTCAACATAATAGTTCTTTACTCCAATAGGATCACATAAATTAGTATGAACTAACTCTAATATATCATCAAAATAATAAGTCTTTCTCTTGAAACTAGACTTTGTCATTTTTCCCATTTTACATTATTAGCACATCACCTTATTAGGTTTTCTTAGTCTTGGTAAACCTCTTACTTTTTTCATCTTACTAATTCTTACCAAATTATCAAAGTTCATATGACATAGCCTCTTATGCCACAACCAAACATCTTCAAATTGTGCAAATTGTTAGAATATATAGTCCACCAATATAATTGAGAGGGGGGTGGGGGTGAATCAATTATCCAACTATTATCACAATTATCAACCTTAAAAAAAATTAACCATATGAGAAATATAATTAGAAACCACAACAAGATACTCATACACAATAACACTAGATATATTAACTAGGGAAACCCTTAATCAAATATGTTAGAGGATAGACCCTGTTAGGAGTCTATGAATACATTAAATACATATGAGTCCCTATTAGGAGACTTTGAATCCCTGTTAGGATATTTTAACCCTACTAGGAGTTGTGGAAGATAGCTAGACCCACTGCCCAAACAACTTCAAGGATAAAACCAATGAACCTATTGTCTAAATGATTTTTGTATTATTCCTTGTAGAATAATAGAATTTAAATTTAATTCCTTCATCTTCCTCTATCCTATCAACTGGGCCTCTTCTCCTTTTGATCTTGTAACCATATCATAAAACTCACATCTAATAATCCCTTGGATCACTTACTCATATTCACCAAACACTCTACTCGTTTTCATAGTTCACACTTCATACTATAATGGATACTTTAAAATCAAGGAAAATATCTTTCATTTATACCATTTCTTCAAAATAATTCCTTAAGTTAGTCTTGAGGCTTTCCCAATTAATTATAATAAGATAATTAATTAATTACAATTATAATAGCATTGTTGGCTCATAGTCTATACAAAATTTCACACATACGATACTAGGGTTGTCACACTTTTTGATGTCACCACTAGACTATCCTTTGTTACTACCTAACTGTGCATCTTCTCATTACATCTTAGATGAGAGATATCAAACAAACATTAGGAACTACTTTCCTAATGTTTTTTCTATGTACTACTCTCTATAAATTAGGTACAACTTCCATATGTCTTTGACTTAGACTCTACACACTGAACCACATCATCAAGACATTGTGTTGAACATTTTCATCACCATACATCACCAGAAAAATCAAACCATTGTCTATATGACTAAGATCTCTACCTACTACTCAGCTAGTCTTTATAAAAACCATACTATATTGACATCAATAAAAAAGAAAATCATGAATGCAACATGTCAATACTCTCTGATGCTTTGGATACTCCCCCAAAGCAGTATCATCTGAATTCATGCTAACAATCTCCCCCTTTGGCATTGATTGCCAGCATAGATGAAAAGCATCTAAGTTCCAATAATACCAAATAATACTATGTTGTTGCTACTATCATTTTGTCAAATCCTCTTCATTAATCAAGTCTAAAATCCTCTGGATTCTAGGATTAGCATAAGTTTTTCACATGCTAAACAATTCTCAACACATCAATTATATATTTGCTTCTTCCTCACATGAATCTTTCTAAATCTCTCTAAAAAGATATCTCTCCCCCATTGCTTAGGAGATATTTTTCATGCATATTTTCCCCCATTGACATTAATGTCAAAGGCCTTAATATTGTTCAATACTAATTGTTAATATACTACTCCAATTCTTCAACTAGCTTGAGTATCCAAAGACACTTTTCAAAACCAAATACTAAGAGTCCTCAATGACTCATCTCATCATAGATACTCCCACATATGGGAAGGATTAGCATTCAATATAGTCTAATAATAGTGCTTTGGACCATTGGACTGATGCACTTACTACATCATCTACTTAGAAGTAGGCAGGGGCATAACCCCAAGCATACCTCTCAAGTACTCAAATTTATCTTTAGGGAAAGGCTTTGTACAGATATCTATAATCTTATCTTTAGTACTTAAATACTCTAATATAATCTCCTTTTTTGTTGTTTTTTCTCTCAACATATGATACTTAATAGATATGTGCTTAGTCTTAGAATGTAATACAAGATTCTTAGACATAATCATTGTACTTGTGTTATTATGGTAAATGATAATAAGTTATGCAAACTCAATTCTAATATCCTTCAACATTTTCTTTATCCACATAACTTGGTTATAGTAATTTTCTGCTACAACATACTTTTCCTTAGTTGTACTATGTGAAATATAATCTTGCTTCTTTCTCAACCAAGAAACTAATCTTCCTCCAAGAAAAAATGCTCCACCACTAGTGCTCTTTTTGACATCTATACTGCATGTCCAATCTACATCAATATATGCACATAGAGTGAAATCACTTGATCTATCATACCAAATTCTATAGTTAAATGTTCCTTTAAAATATCTAAATATCCTCTACTATTGCAACATGATACTCCTTAGGATCATCTTGAAATCTAGCTACAATCCCAATGGCATTTGTTATATATGGTCTAGTGTGAGTCATTTATTGCAAACCTCCAATCATGGATCTATACTTTTTTTTCTCTACTAGAGGTGTCTCATCTTTGTTGGATAACTTGTGACCAGTTATCATAGGTGTAGCAACTAGTTTACAACTTTCTAATCCAAACCTTTTCAACAATTCTTTTAGGTACTTAGCTTTGAAATGAAAATACCATTACTATTTTGTACAATCTACAATCCTAGGAAAAAATTAATTTCTCCTATCATGCTCATTTTAAACTCATTCTTCATTTCTTCAATGAAATTATCACTTGCTTCATCATTACCTCCAAATATGATGTCATCAATAAATTTTACTATTCTCAGTAAATCATTCTCAATTTCTTCCAAATACAAGTTATTATTTTCAATACCTTTAGCAAATCCAAGCTTTTCCAAATAAATGTCCAACATTGCATTCTAAGTTCTAGGTGCTTCCTTCAGACTATATAGAGATTTATTTAGTCTGCATACCATGTTTTTATCTTCTAACAAAGGAAATCGTTCATGTTGCTCAATATATCCTCTTCTTCAAGTTCTCCATTTAGGAAGGTTGATTTAACATCCATCTGATAAACCTTGAACTTCTTTTTTCTGTATAAGCCAACAAAATCCTTACTAATTCCATTCTAGTTATAGGTGCATATGTTTCCTTATAGTTTATGCATTCTTACTATGAATTTCCCTTGCATACAAGTCTAGCCTTATTCCTCACAATTTTTCCTTTCTCATTCATCCTGTTTCTGAATACCCATTTGGTTCCTATTACATTCTTATCTTTAGGTCTAAGAACTAACTCCCATGTTTCATTATTCACAATCTAATCTAATTCTTCCTTCATTTCTTGAATCCAATGATTATCTTTACATGCTTCATCTATTGTCTTAGGTTCAACTTGAGAAATCAAACATATCTCTTCATTTACTCTATTTCTTGTCATCACACCTTTGTCTTTGCTTCCAATTATCTGCTCAGGAGGGTGATTCTTTGTCAGGTTCCTATTGGATTAGGAGTTGACATCTTAACTCTTATCTCATCTCTAGGTTTAGATCTTTTCTCTCCTCTTTTCCCAACAGTTGACACATCATTTTTCATATCATTGTTAATCTCAAAGAAATTTTTTGAATTTTGTCTAACAATTCTAGAATTATCTTCTTCTTAGTTTGAATTATAATCTACCATCTTTTCCTTAGTTCCAAACTTTACATCAATCCTTACATTTGTGCATTCAACTATTTTCATAGTTATATAGTTAAAACATTTGTATGCCTTTCTTTTCATTGAATAACCAAGAAATATACCTTTATCACTTCTTGGATCAAACTTACCAATGTCATCATCTCTCTTAATGTAACATTTTCTTCCAATTATTCTAAAATACTTAACTAGGGGTGAATGACCAAACCATAATTCATAAGGTGTCTTGCTCATACCTTTTGTAATTTTTACTCTGTTCAGAGTGTATATTGTTGTATTGACTACTTTGCTCCAAAATGTCCTAGAAACATCATTCTCAAACAACATCACTCTTGCTACCTATGCTATTAATTAATTTCTTCTTTCAATAATCTCACTCTGCTTAGGTTGTCTAGGTGAGGATAATTGTCTTTTGATTCCATTCTCTTCATAAAATATGTTAAACTCTCTAGAGGTGAACTCTCCTCCTCTATCTTATCTCAAACACTTTATCTTAATACTAGATTCATTCTCAACTCTATTCTTAAATATTTTAAACTTCTCAAAAGTTTTAGATTTCTCTTTAAGAAATACTACCCACATCATTCTAGTGAAATCATCAATGAAAATCATAAAATACCTTTCACCTTAGAATCCTCTTATTCTTTAAGGACCACTCAAATCTGTGTGATTGATCTCTAGTTTCTCTAGGGTAGTGATTGTCTTGCTAGGAAATGATACTTTCTTTTGTTTAGCCAAAATACATTCTTTGAAAATAATATTAGTAGGCTCTGTTATCTTAGGAAAGTATCTAATTGAAAATGTGCTACTAACTCTCACAATATTATCAAAATTTATGTGAGAGAATCTTCTATGCCACAACCAATTGTTGTCCACTTTAGCTATCAAACATATCATTTTAGTAGAATTCAATTGAAATACATTACCTTTGGATCTTGTGTTTGTTCCAATCAGCTTACCATCTATGTCTCTGATAATGTAGGTCTTCTCAATTAATTGTAACTGATAACCCTTGTCCACCAACTATCCTACACTCAACATATTATGATGCAATCCATCAACAAAATAAACATCAGTAGTGCTAGTTTTACCATCAAGAGTAATGGGTCCAATTCATCTTATATAATAGTTTCCATTAGTACCATCTCTAACGATACCTCCATCATGATTCCTAAAAAAACTTATTCATATCACCAATCATGTGATGTGAAAAACCACTATCAATTACCCAATCAGATTTATTTTCAAATTGGGAAACTAGAGCTCTTTCTTCTCTTATTTCTCTATCATGATCATCTTCCTTGATAACCATAAATCCCAATTAATCATGACTTTCACTTTGACCTCTCTCATTAGATTTGTCATCTTCATTTGCATACAAAAAATTCCTATCTCTTCTAGGCTTGTACTTTCCCTTATACTTTTTCTCTCTTTTAGGACATTTAGATACACAATGACCAAATTCATCACAATTCCAATATTTAAATATTTTCTTACCATCTTTTTCTCTTCTTACAAGAAGGATTATACCTTCCTCAATCTTCTTATCTTTATCAAATCTATTGCTACAAGAAAAATATCCATGTGTGCTTGCACTCCTTGTCAGATTAGGTTGAATATTGAGGCCATTGAAAGTTGTATCCACTCTTGCTAGATCTCTAGACTATCTCAGATCTACTTGTATAGCTTCCAATCTTCCAAGCAATGTTTCCTTGATAAAATCATTACTATGAGGTATCAATAGTTGAATCATATGAGCTACTTGCTTGAATGGTGGTGACAAAATTTTCAAGATCTTCCAAATTACCTCATCTTCTTCCTTGGTTCCACCATGAGACCAAATTCCTGCAATAATTTTTGATATTCTACCAATATAACTTCTTAAGATTCATCTTCTATAATTTTAGTATCTTGAAATGAACATATCCAATTTTGGAATCTAATTATCATTTCATGCATATCACCTACAAAAGTATATTCTAATGCTTTCTAAATTTTATGAGACATTTAAAGTGGCTTAACCTGTCTGTATTCATTCTCTAGAAGAACTGATAGTAGGGCTTCTCTAGCTCTCATGTTACACATGAATAGATCTCTCTCTACTTCACTACATTCTTCAAGCTTATCTTCTTTAACAAATGTCTTATCACTATTTGTCAAGATCCAATAACCCAAACTCATGCATAGCAAATGAGTCTTCATCTTCACCTTCCAACAATCATAGTTGGCCCCATAAATCTAGGACTATCCTTTCTAAAAATATTTTCCATCAATCTCCCAAAGCTAGTAAGTTTATCCTTCAAGGACCTGATGCTCTGACACCAATTGTTAGAGTATATAGTCTTCCAATATAACTGAGAAGGGGGGGTAAATCAATTATCCAACTATTATCACAATTATCAACCTTAAAAAAACTTTTACCATATGAGCAATATAATAAGAAACCACAACAATATACTCATATAAAATAATACCAAATATGTTGACTAGGGAAACCCTTTGTAGTTCCTCTCATGTTTGTAGCATGAACCCTAATATACTTTGATTTGAGAGATACTTGATACTCATGTTATTATTTTTGCATTTGAGATGACCTAAGGATTGGATGTTATACTTTCATTTTAGTATCATAGATGTTATACTGCTAATTTGTTTAGTTTATCATATTTTCATGTTGATGCCATTTTGAGATGACAATGGGTCTATGAAGATATCCTATTATCTAGCATTTGGACATATCTCTAATTCAGTTATGTGATGGATTTTATGCTATGGATACTTACATAATTTTTGCTTCATTGTACTTTATGTAAATGTGAGTGATGTAAATGGAGTATATCAGTATAATTAAGTAAATGGTTAAATTAGGTATATAATACATTTATTGCTTTGGCTATGATATTATATACAATTACACTTGATCGTGTGTTTTAGTGTGCAAAATTTACATCCTTGGCAGTGGCACATGGAGTTAGTGATTCAGTTGTTCATATTTTACCAATATCATTCATGTATGGCCAACGTATCTTATTTAAATATTTAATTAAACCCTTTGGTGATTTGTTAAATCCAGACTCATTTGCATTATGTAATTAGACTAGTGAGCATGTCTATGCATTTAGAGTTTTGCATTGTCATAAACTTGTTAAGTCCTTCTGTTATTTTGGTTACAAGGCTTTTAGGATTTATTTAATTAATTTTTTATTTCTAATAGCTTTTCCATAGATGAATTCCTATTAATATGAATAGCCTATTTTTGTTGGGTCAATTCACAATTTGGCTAGTCTAACTAGCTATTTACCCTAATTGATTATCACTCAAAAAGTGAATAAGTATTGAAAGAGGAATTTAAGTCCTCACTTCTAACTTTTAAAATTTGAAAAATTGATAGCTTTTACTAAAGTCCTTTTCTAAAGGATTGGTTTTCTATTCATTGTGAGAGCTACGAGTGTGAGATCTTCATAAGGATGGACTTATTGGATCCTGCTCTGAAAGACCTTACTTTGTCATCATTTTTGGTTGTATCTACAAATTATGTATTTACCTGGCTATTTTCCATTTTAACCCTTTTGGCTATCAGGTAGGGCTTTCCTATTTTCATGTTTCAGCTTCATTTCTAGTTTTGTTTCTAGTAGTTGTTTGTTTGGAGGCTGAGATCTAGTGTTCCCCTCTATTTTCGTTTCTTGGTTCTACCCAGTTGATCAGGTATGAACATTTTCCTAATTTTTGCAATGAGGGTTTGGGGTTTCACACTATTATGCTAGCCATTTTTGCATATGATGTCTGAACCCAAATTCTATTGGATTTTTATGGCTTCTGTACCCTAAGACCAAATGGGTTTTATTTTTGAAGTTTTCTAGTTTTGGGGGTTTTACCTCATTTTTGTGTGCTGGCCTATTTTCTTAGGCTTTCTTGGCATGATGTTGGTTGTGGACTTGGATCATCTATTTGGATGTCATTCAAACCATTGTTTTAATTTTATGTTACATTGGGATATGTGTCACATCCATCCTCTTGAGCTTGTTTTTTATTAAGTGATATTATGCTTGTGTTCTCATCTAGTCCTTATGTTATGATCTTCATGATGGTGGTGTGCCACACACAAGTATGTGCATGTACATTGTTGGGTGCCTTACAAGGCATGATCTCCCATTTGTGCTTCATTGGAGTTATGATCATTTGGGGTTGGGTTGGGATTATGCATGCCTATAGGAACTCATCATTGGATGAGCATGATGGGTAGGGTAGAGTAGCATATGGAAGAGGATTCTATCTTTCAATCTAGCAACCATTGCCCAATGGATTGGCAAAGGAATTTTTAAATAAGTGATAACTAAATAAAACACTAGGTGGTAATAAGACAAGGTAATAAAAAATTTAGTGTGATATCCTTCCATTAGGGAGTTGATTATGCATGATCCAAGCTTGGGCTTTCTAATGCTAAGTGACTATCCATGATGTTAGCACCTACTTAGTAGCCAATTGAGTGTCTGACCAGGACTTGTAGTTTGTGCATTGTCTCATGATCTTGGTTTCAATCATCATTATTGTCTAGCATGAGTGTTAGCCATGGATGTTTTCTTTATATGTGTTTGTCAGTGGATCATTATATCCATCAACATGATGAGAGTGGACCTACAGGTTTCACATGGTTAGGAGGCATAGCTACCTTCACCATTGATGGGGATCAGTATACATAGATGATCTATTGTCCCAGTGTGACCATTGTTGGATGTTTTCACTTGGTACTTTAGGTTCTTGAGTATGCTTCTTGTGATTCAAGCTTTTATTAGAATACTTGCATATCATGTTTAGATGATGTTAGTTTATTGATGCATTTTATTATTATGATGTTTAGCATATGATTAGAGGATGTTATCTTGGAGTATCTATTTCTTTTTTTAAGCATCTTATATTTTTGTTCTTATGATGTTATTACACTTTTGTAGTGATATCCTTGTAAAATAGCTCCAACTATCTAGTTGACAGTTTGGGATGTTATGCATAGGGAATGGCTAGGGCCTTAGAGGTCTCATGATGTCATTATAGTTGGGAGGAACTGTGCCAGTTTGGGTGTTTCAATTTATTGCAATGTTACTTCTGCTCACTGTGATGTTTCTTTTAGTATGTTCTTTTACTGCTATGTTTTAGATGATTGTTGTAGTTCCATCTTGCAGTTATAGTATTCAAGTGTATATGCCTTGATTAATGGATCTAGTACTCCTTAGTGTGGAGGAAATTTATTTATTTTCTTTTTACCTTAATGTTTTTTGACTTTTTTTTCGATTCTTGCATGAAATTTTTCTTTTTCATATGACAGTGAAAAAGTTTGCATGGTGTGTTGGCTTTTCTCATACAGATCTTCGTACTTTCTCACATGAAAACCCACACTAGTTTTGAGTATTTTGGCTACTATGTAATTCCCCACTTAGAGATCCTTGGAACAAGGATGTAAACAAGCCAAGATATTTAAAAAAAAGAAAACAAGTATGAAAGCTCAAGATAACCATCATATAGAGATCATAAAGATTGCAATGGAAGACTAACCAAACAACTAGACACAAAGGATCTCCCAATGTCACCACTAACCAAAACATAAACAAGAAAATAGCAGAGACCAACTATGGTCTCACACATGTCGAGGACACAAAGAAGCACAACTCAACTACTAAACACCAAGCTAAAAGACAAGAGCTAGCTCCTAAAAATAGGCTAAGTCTAAAGTCTTGAAGCTCTGAAATTTCCTAAAACCTTTATCTTAGCTCGTAGAGGTCTAGAACCTATCCCAAAAGACCTATCACATATATTAAAATATATTTTAAGTAATTAAATATACATCAAATTATACTTAAATGATATATTTTAAACCCCATAGGAAATCTATTTCGAACTAGGAAGGTGTAAAACCTAAAAGGCTATCCAAAACCAACTTCCAAACTTTTCTCAAACAAGCCTAGATACCCCCTATTTTTCACACAAGGCCAACAAACTGATAGATTCTCACACGAGGAAGTGCAACATGCCACATGAGAAACTATCATCTGTGTGAGAAAGTGCACTAAATGGTGTGAGAATGTACTTGGAATAATAGCCAAGACACCTAAAACTGGTGTTCATTTTCATGCGAGAAAGTGCTAGAAGCTATACGAAGAAACCCAACACACCCTACAAGAGCTTGCATTCTCACACAAGAAAACTAAAATTTAATGCAAGAATTGAGAACAATAAGCTAGAAAACAATAAAGGAAGAAAATTAGAAAATGAATTCCTCCACACCAAGGAGTACTGGATCCACATATTGAGGAAAAGGTACCCGAATGAATACTAAAAGATGAAAATAGCATCTAACCATCTAACAAGTAGTGAAGGGAAGTACAAAAGGAAACATCATACTAAAACAACATCACAATAAACAAAAATAACATCACAAAGAATAGTACAACCAAACTAAGTATGCAATTCCTCCCAACCATAAAAGCATCATAAGACCGTCATGAGCCTTAGCCATCCCCCACACATAACATCCCAAGCTATCAACTAGATCATCAGTACTACTAGATAAGGACATCACTACTAAAACATGCTACAATGAAAGCATAAGAAAATCTAAAATGCTAAAAGTGAAGCATAAGATAATCCTACCAATATAGATAACATCATCTATCATATGCTAATCATCATAATAAGGAAATGTGTCAATAACCAACATCATCTAAACATGATATACAAGCATTCCAATAAAAGCATAAATCACAAGAAAGCATACTCCAGAACCCAAAGCACCAAGTGACAACATCTAACAATGGTTGCACTAGGAAAAAGGACCATCTTTGTACACCAATCCCTAGTAGTGGTATAGGTAGCTATGCCTCCCAACCATGTGGAACCCATAGGCCCAATCCTACCATACTAATGGTGATAAAGATCCAACCATAAAAACACACAAATCAAACATCCATGGCTAACACTCATGCTAGGTAGTATGATGACTAAAACCAAGACATAGATGATTCATAAACTATAGGCCATAGTCAAACACTCAATGGGCTACTAAGTAGGGAATGACATCATGGAGATTTTCTTTGCATCTACAAGCCCAAGAACAGAACATGTAGATTCAACTCCCTCAATGGAAAGGCTATAGCACAAATTATTATCTTAAGTTTAGTTACCACTCAATATATTATTTAGTTATCACTTATTTAAAACTTCCTTCGCCAACCCTCTCGACAAAATGATCACTAGTCTGTGAGATAGAAGCCCCCTCCATATGCTACCCTACCCTACCCATGCTCATCCAACAATGAGTACTCAAAGGCATGCAAATTCCCAACCCAACCCCAATAATCAATCTTCTAAAAGTACCACGAAAGATCGAGCCTCGCAAGTCACCTGAAAAATGTATGTGCATGTGCTCATGTGTGGCACACCACAATCATAAAGATCATAACACAAGGACTAGATGAGAACACAAGCAGAAAGTCACTCAACCAAAAATAGACTTAGGAGGACAAATGCAACATGCATCCCAATGCAACATAAAAGTGTACAAAAGGTCCAACCAACATCCAAATAGATAATCCAAATCCATGACCCAACTCATGCCAAGTTGAAAACCCAAGAAAATAGGGTGAAACTCAAAATGAGATAAAAACCCCCAAAATTGGAAAACTTTGAAATTAAAACCCATTTGACCTTGGGTACAAAAATCCTAAAAATCTAAAAATAATTGAGTTCAAACACTATATGCAAAAATGACCAACATAATGGTGAGAAATCCCAAAACCCCATCCCAAAAATAGGAAAAATATTCATGCCTAACCAATTGGGCATAACCAACATATAGAAATGGAGGGGAACACTAGTTCTCAGCCTCCTAAAAAATTTCTACAAAAAATAGAAGCTAAAACAAAGTAGATACAAGAAAACTAGAAAGCCCTACTTGACAACAAAAGGAGTGAAAACTAGAAACAACATAGTAAAATAAATAACTCACCAAAACTACTGAAAGTGATGGCAAAGTAAGGTCTCCCCAAGCTAGATCCAATGAGACTAATCTCATGAAAATCCCACACACAGAACTCCCAAAATGAACAAAAATCCAATCCTTCAGGAAGAGGTTTTTAGAAAAGCTCTCCAAATTTCTAAATTCCAAAATAGAAAAAGTGAGGAATTAAATTCCTCTTTCCAAACTTATTCACTTTTCAAGTGAATAGTCAATTAGGGAAAATAGCCAATTGGACTAGCTAGACTCTGAATTGACCCAAACGAAAATAGGTTATTCCTCATAATAGGAATTCACCTAAGGAAAAGCTACTAGAAATTAAATTCAATAAGATTTAAAGCCCAAAAACCCAAAATCACAAAAAATCACTTAACAACTTTTGCAATAATGTGAACCTCTAAATGCACAAACATGCTCACTTGTCTAATCACATAATGTAGATGAGTTCAGATTTAATAGTCACCGAAAGGTTTAATTTAAATAATTAAATATGGATATGTCGACCATACAGGGATGAGATTGGTAAAATATGAATAGCTAAATCACTAACTCTATGTGTCATTGCCAAGGATATAATTCTTGCACACTAAAATACAAGATCAAGTGAAATTGCATATAATATCATAGCCAAAGAAAAATGTATTAAATAACTAATTTAACCATATATTCAATTATACCTAATTAATCCATTTACATCACTCATGTTCGCATAAAGCACAAAGAGACAAGAATAAAGTAAATAACAATAACATAAAATCCATCACATAACATAATTACAAAAAAATGTCCAAATACCAAATAATTAGATATCATCATAGATCTACTATTATCTCAAAATGGCATCAACAGAAAATATGATGAGCTAAACAATATAGCAATAAAGCATCTATGGTACTAAATCAAGGCATAACATTCAACCCTCAAGTCATCTAAAAGTACATATAATAAGAGTATCAAGTATCTCTCAAATCAAAATAGACAAGGTGTAGAATGCAAACATGAGAGGCACTATATACTGGGTCAAACATTTCCTAACACCATGTGGTATATTTCCTCATGCAAAAGGTAGTTTCTTGCATGTAGTGTTGTACTTCCTTGCACAAAAAGTAAGGGGCATCTCCACTAGTTTTCAAGTATCAATTTTTGGTGTCTTAAGTACCCTTTGGGTTTTCTTAATTTTCCATGTAATATCTTAGATTCCTTTTTTGTTTCCTCCTTTGGTTTTCATTTCTCTATTTGTGTGTGTTAGTTTGCTAGTGGCTTTTGGATATTTGTTGGTTGTTGGGATTTCAGTTAAGTCTTTAGTTGATCTTTGTGATCCTTGTATGTTGAGTGTCACATGCATCCATACCTATTTTTTTTAAAATTATCTTGGCTTGTATCGAATCCTTATTCCAAGGATCTTCAGGCAGGGCATTACACCCTTGATCAGAGGGAAAACCTTGGTGCAGATTGTATCCACAAGATGATATACTAATATAAATTTTCATTGTTAGAGGATGGACCATGTTAGGAGTCTATGAATACATTTAGTATATATGAGTCTCTATTAGGAGGCTTTGATTCCCTGTTAGCAGATTCCAATCCTATTAGGAGTTGGGTCAACCCTGTTAGGAGTTGTGGAAGATAGTTGAACCCACTACCCAAATAGCTTCAAGGATAAGACCAATGAATCCACCATCCAAATGATCACTATATTATTCCTTGCAAAATAATAGAATTGAAATTTACTTCCTTCCTCTTCCTCTATTCTATCAATTAGATGTCTACTCCTTTTGATCTTATAACCAAATCACAAAACTTACATCCAATAATCCCTTAGATCACGTACTCACATTCACCAAACACTATGCTCCTTTTCACACTTTTCACTTCATATAATAGTGGATACTTTACAATAAAGGAAAGCATATTTCCTTTATACCATATTTTTAAAATAATTCATTGAGTTAACTTTGAGGATTTCCTAATTAATTATAATAAGATAATTAATTAATTACACTTATAATAGCATTTTTGGCTCACAGTCTATACAAAACTCCATACGTGTGATATTAAGGCTTGTGCACTTTCTAACATCCTCAACAAACCAACCTCTATCACTAGTTGTCTACATATCTTCTCAGTACATCTTAAATGAGAGATATCAAACAAACATCACAAATTATTTTCCTAATGCTTTGTCTCTTTACTACTCTCCATAAATCAAGTACAACTTTTATATGTCTTTGACTTAGACTCTGTGTACTAAACGACATCATCAAGGCACTATTTTAAACATGTACATCACTATGCATCACCAAACAATCAAACAATTGTGTGTATGACTAAGATCTCTATCTACTACTTAGCCAGTCTTTACAAAAACTATAATGGTATGTCACACACGAGTACATATGCATACATTATCGGGTGACTTAAAAGACTCAATCTCCCATTTTTACTTTAGTGGAGTTATGATAATTTAAGGTTGAGTTGGGAATATGCATGCCTACGGGCACTCATTGTTGGATAATCATGGGTAGGGTAGGGTAGCATATGGAAGGAGGTTCTATCTCGCATCCTAGTGACCATTTCCTAATGGGTTGGCAGAGGAATTTTTAAATAAGTTATAACTAAATAAAACACTAGGTGATAATAAAACTTAAGATAATAAAATGTTTAGTGTGAGATCCTTCCATTGAGGAGTTGAGTCTACATGATCTGAGCTTGGGCTTTCTGATGCCAAGTGACTATCCATGATGTTAGGCCCTACATAGTAGCCCATTGAGTGTCTAACCAAGACCAATAGTTTGTATATTGTCTCATGATCATGGTTTTAGTCATTATTATTGTCTAGTATGAGTGTTAGCCATGGATGTTTTCTTTATGTGTGTTTCTGGGTGGATCATTATCTCCATCAGCACAATGAGAGTGGACCTATGGGTTTCACATGGTTGGGAGGCATAGCCACCTTCACTGCTATTGGGGACTGATGTATAGAGATGATATATAGTCCTAGTATGACCATTTTTTGATGTTTTCACTTGGTACTTTAGGTTCCAAAGTATGCTTCTTGTGATTTATTCTTTTATTGGAATGCTTCCATATCATGTTTAGATGATGTTAGTTTATTGACACATTTCCTTATTATGATGTTTAGCATATGATTGGAGGATTTTATTTGATTAGTTGGAGTATCTATTGCTTTTGGTTAGCATGTTAGATTTTTTTTCTTATGATGTTATTATGATTTTGTACTGACATCCTTATAAGCTAGCTCCAACTATCTAGTTGGAAATTTGGGATGTTACACAAAATAGATGGCTAGGGCCTTCAAGGTATCATGATGTCATTATGGTTGGGAGCAACTGCACACTTAGTTTGGTTGTTTCAGTTAATTATGATGTTGCTTTGACTCACTGTGGTGTTGCTTTCAGTATGCTCTTTTACTACTATGTTTTATATGCTTGTTGAAGTTACATCTTGTAGTTATAGTATTCAAGTGTTTATGCCATGATTAATGGAGTTGGCACTCCCCAGTGTGGAGGAAATTCATTTCTCAACTTTTTACCTTAATGTTTTTTGACTTGTTTTGGATTCTTGCATGAAATTGTGCTTTCTCACATGACAATGCAATGTTCATGTGCTGTGTTGGGTTTTCTCATATAACTCTTGGTACTTTCTCATGCAAAACCCCACCAATTGTGAGCATTTTGGCTATTGGGTCAAGCATTTCCTCATGAAAAAGGTAGTTTCTTTCATATCATGTTGTACTTCCTCACAAAAAATTTGTCAGCTATTGTCCTCACGCAAAAAATAGGGGGCATCACCACTAGTTTTCAAGGATTTCTTTTTGGTTTCTTAAGTACACTTTGGGTTTTCTTAATTTTCCATGTTTTCATAGATCTTAGATTCTTTGTTCTATTGTCTTCTTTGGTTTTCATTTCTCTATTTGTGTATGTTAGTTTGGTAGTGGCTTTTGGAGATTTGTTGGTTGTTGGGATTGTGGTTAAGTCTTTAGTTGCGATCTTTGTGATCCTCGTATGTTGAGAGTCACATGCATCCATACTTGTTTAAAAAAATTACCTTGGCTTGTATTTAATCCTTGTTCCAAGGATCTTTGAGTAGGGCATTACACCCTTGATAAGAGGGAAAACCTTGGTGGGGATGGTACCCATAGGATGATGTACTAATATATTTGTCCCTTGTTAGAGGATGGACCATGCTAAGAGTCTATGAATACATTTAGTATATAAGAGTCCCTATTAGGAGACTTTGATTCCCTATTAGGAGATTCCAACCCTATTAGGAGTTGTGACAGCCCTATTAGGAGTTGTGGAAGATAGTTGGACCCACTACCAAAATAGCTTCAAGGATAAGACCAATAAACTCACTATCCAAATGATCAATGTATTATTCCTTGCAAAATAATAGAATAGAAATGTACTTCCTTTCTTTTCCTCTATCTTATCAATCAAGCCTCTACTCCTTCTAATCTTGTAACCAGATCACAAAACTCACATCCAATAATTGCTTCCTTTGCTTACTCACATTCACCAAACACTCTAATCATTTTTACACTTTGCACTTCATAAAATAATGGATACTTTACAATCAAGGAAAACATCTTTCCTTTATACCATATCTTCAAAATAATTCTTTGAGTCAGCCTTGAGGCTTTCCCAATTAATTATAATAAGATAATTAATTAATTACACTTAAAATAGCATTGTCGACTCAGTTTATACAAAACTCCATACATGTGATACTAGGGCTTGCACATTTTTTGATGTCCCTAATAGACTATCCTCTGTAACTACTTGAATGTGCATCTTCTCATTACATCTCAGATGAGAAATATAAAACAAATATCAAGAACTGATTTCCTAATACTTTGTCTCTTTATTCCTCTCTAGAAATTAGGTATAACTTCCATATGTCTTTTCCTTAGACTTTGTGCACTGAACCACATCATCAAGACACTATGTTAAATATGTCCATTACTTTCCATCACTAGAAAATCAAACCATTGTCTATATAACTAAGATCTCTATTTTCTACTTAGTCAATCTTTATAGAAACCATACTATGTTGACATCAATGACAAACATAGTCATGAATGTTGAAAATAGATTGACATGAGTATAAGAATGTTTTTCAATCATTATTTTGTCACTGATGCCAAACCTACTACTTGTTGGTAAGACAACTACCTAGTTGATTTGAGTACTATCATTTGTTTGATTGATGAGGAGGTTTTGATCAAGTGAGATAACAAAAGCACCTAGAGGAAAGGTTGAGTTATGGTATGAAAAAGGAGTATAAAGATTAGTTAAGATAGTGACAGTATAGTTCATTGATTATATACTTAAGGTTGCAAAGGTTGGATACACTAATTAAGTCTAGAAGAAAAAGTAAGAAGAATTGAGTCTACCAAGCTTGAGTGAGTGGATGATAGATGCTGAGAAAAGTGAGTGCAAGCTAAGTAGAAAATCAGTTGGAGCCAAGTAAAGTAAAAGTTTAGTATATGTTGAGTGCAGTGTAAGCTAAGTAAAGTTTAGTTGAGGTCAAGCTCTAGTAACGTCTACCAAGCTTGATTGAGTGGACAATAGGTGCTGAGAAAAGTGAGTGCAAGCCAAGTGGAAAATTAGTTGGAGCTGAGGAAAGTGAAAGTTTAGTATATGTTGAGTAAAGTGTAAGCTGAGCAAATTTTAGTTGAGGTCAAGCTCCAGTAAACTCTAGTGTTTTTCAAGTTATCTAGTGGATGACTAGTGGAAGAATAATTTGGCAATCGAGTGATAGCATATTGATGTCGAGTGTCAAAATTTATGTTAAATCATAGATTTGACAATTCTAAGATGACTATTTTATTTTCTTGAATTTTGTGAAGTGTGTAAAAGATAACTATAATGAGTTGGTGGCATAGAATTCATGGTAAACTATTTTGAGGTGAATTCAAAGAGGATTGAAGAAGTTTCTAAAAGTGACTAAAATGAAAAGATGGGTAGATTCATTGAATCCTACCTAATCCTACATAACCCTAAAATAGATGATAGATGATGAATGGAAAAATATCTTAATTTTCTATTATGGAGATGGCTAGGTAGAAGCAAGGTTTGTCAATGTTTGAGAACCTAAGTTAGACAAGAGATCTAAGGTATTGCTTCATTCAAAGACCAAAAGAAGAGACTACTATTGGTAAGAAAAGTAAGAAGGCTTAAGAGTATGAATTCTTGAAGGAACAATCTATCATAGCTTAAGTGTGTGAAAGCCAAGGAGAATGGAGGATTAAAACAAAGATCTATAATTTTCAAAGTGAGTTGTAATTTGCTATCAAATTAACCCTTATTTTTACTTTCTAATCATTGTACCAGTCTAGGGTAAATCCTTTGGATTAAAATTTACCTAACAATAATTTGCAAATCCTTTAACCAGGTGACATTCCAAGTGAATGATCTAAAGTCCTCTAACAAGGCTCACTCCTAATAGGGTGATTGAAATCCTCTAATCAGGTCACATTTGATAGTGTGTATTATAATCTTTAACAAGGTTGGCCTTTCACAAGGCATCACATCACAAGAGTGAGAATGAGTAGTATGTTACTAGTGGTTTTTCCCAAATTGGGTTTCCACATAAAATCCCAACTTGTCAAATGTGTTATTGAATATGTTATGTTTCATGTTTACATTTCTGCAAAGATGTTTTGACCCAGAATAGTAATCTACAAGTTTAAGTGATTGTATGATCTAATGGATTCATGCATCAATATGTTTTATGGATATGGGTTTGCTAAGATATGAAAAGTTTTATTTGTACATTTGAACCTTGGATAACTGATATACCCCCTCTCTTAGTTATTCTAAAGAATTCCAACAATGAATACAACATATCAATACTCTCCAATGCTTAGGATACTCCCCCAAAGTGGTATCATTAGTATTCGTGCTAACACAAATAGACAAGTATCTTTAGATAGGTCTACATAGAACAAGTTACCTCTTTTTTTATCACCACTTCCAACTAGTTCACCAATAGCATCATAAATTCTTGTCTTTCTATTTTGGAATCCAACTTTGTAGCTTGAACTCATCATTGTGCCACACTCAACAAATTATATCTCAAACCATCAACCCATTATGCATTATCACATCTAATCTTATCATTTAGTATGATTGATCCTTTACCTTTCACATAACACAATGCATCATTTTGAAAATAGATGCACTTTCCTTTTAAAACATTTTAACTCCCTATTCATAATACCATCTTTTGACTTTGATATGCATATAATAAATCTTGTTTTCCCTCTTATTCTTCCTCTTTCCACCCTATTCCTTCTAGTATCTATCAATTCTCTCTATCACTTCCTACAGCTAATCTCTAGGATCGGGGTGACTCAAGT
Source organism: Cupressus sempervirens (assembly GCA_028749045.1). Classification (NCBI taxonomy): domain Eukaryota; kingdom Viridiplantae; phylum Streptophyta; class Pinopsida; order Cupressales; family Cupressaceae; genus Cupressus; species Cupressus sempervirens. The sequence continues at coordinate 634,082,992 of CM053789.1, read as the reverse complement.
TAACCTATTCCAGACTAGGTTGATCTAGACTAGGTCAATCTATTCCTCGGGGATTTCAGGGATTAGAGCTCGAAAGCATTCAAAGTTTAATTAGTTTTTTACAATCATCCAGTCAGTCTATATTATTTCCCTACCTAAAAACTCATATATAAGGAGACTTGGAGGCTTCATTTTCATAACAAAAGATCATATTCTCAAGCTCTTGCTCTAAAATCTAGATTTATGCCTTTTTCATTCAAGGAGTTCAAGTGTTCAATATTTTCAAGCATTTAAGAAAGGATATTTCTATCTAGCATTGAAAAATCCTTTGTGAGCATTTCATCTTCAAGATCTAGCTTATTGTTGGTCATCAAGAGAAAAAATCTACATTGAAACATTTGTAATCTTCTTTATTGATGTACTTTTATATCCATGGAACCATGTTGGGATTATGGTAGATCAATTGCAAACAGTGGAGATACCCTACATTCCTAATTCAAGATTTGCACTACATTTAAATACAAAATCCTTACAAACAAGGGTTTTAAGCAAATTGAATCCTAACATTTATCTTGTCTTTCAATCATTTACATTTATATTTCTCAATTGCAATTAATTCCTTAACTTAGGGCTTGACCAAGGAAAGCTCTCATCAAACCCCAACTGTAAAACCTTTCTTTTCTATGTTGATTTGTAGGTTATTAGTGAAAGAAATGCGAACCTGGAACCTACTTTTTAGGAACTTTTTGGAGAAATTAGTTTCATATCACTAGACTATGCCAACCTGGTTGTAGGATATCTTCCCAAGTCGACCTAGTCCTTTAATCTCTTTTTTTGGGGAGATTTTAGGGTTTTTTTCTTTTCATTATTTTGTTTCAAGATCCGCAGATGGATATTTAGATATAGTTCAAATTTATAAGTTTTGGAGCTAGAATACATATTCCTCTATGCATTTCAAGGTGTTTTATTTCCTTTCAAATCTTTACCCTAGATTTATATCTTAATTGGGATAATTGTCTTCACATAGCATCTATATTTACATTATTTAAGCAATTAGTTCAATCTCACATTCACATTATCCTATCAAGAGCCAGAGAAAATTTTTGTGTATTTCATTTTTCTTGATAATTCAAATTTAGTATTAGCTCCCTTCTTCCTTTGGGTTCTAGATAATCCAATTTGGGTCATAAGTAGAATCATATTTTAAAATTATCCTCTTTCTCTCACACACATATTTGAATGGCTTAGTGGACCTCAAAATTGGGATATCTATAGTTCTATTAAATTGTCTCCCATTTCCCCCTAAACATTTTGATGAACCTAACAAGTCTAGCCTTCTTTTGGTGTTAGATTGTTTTAGGTGTTTATCTTCTTTTGGTGAACCCATCCTTTTACCCTCTTTTATATAGTTTGATTTGGCTATCTTTTGTGTGGTTAGATCTTTCTTTTATGATCTTTATTATATTTTCATGGTTATTTCTCATTAGGGTTTCCTTTTGTGATCTCCTCTTTTATGAGCTTATTTACACAAAGTCCAACCTATAGAAATCTTGTTAAGCAAAGTCATAGACTCATGGGCTTCTTTGCTCATGATTCATGTTTTCTTCCTAAGTCACATGATGACACTCACATCTTTACTCATGATCTTAATCCTATAATGAAGCATAACTCTTCTCACACATACCATGATGAAGACAATGCTTTAAGAGTTTTTCCTTTGCAAGTTGATAAGATTTCTAAAGAATTTTATAAATTGGAAATTGGACTCGCTCAAGAAAATTAGATTCCTAATAACATTGTTGTTGTTGAAGCTCTTAAAAAGCTTGTTAATAACGATAAAAATAATCTTTCTATCTTGCATGGTATATCTCATCTTATTAATACTCATGCTAAGTCTTTGATGGAATGTGCTTAAGAGATAGTATATCCTCCTCCTTCCAAAACTGTTAAACCTTCCATCCCAATTTCTACCACTCTTTCTAGCATACCTACATATTCTCTACCTCTTATGACTACTTATACCCAAGTGTCCACTCCTTTAAGTGTTGGTCTTCCTATCCTTTCACTTCCCATGAGTGTTCCTCCTACTTCCATTCCTTCTTCATTACCTTAATATAATGAATTTCTTTTAATTATTTGAAACCCTCTACCTAACCCTTGACTAACATCCTTACATATTTCTTTCACTTCTTATAACTTTCCTAATCCATCTAGCATACCTATGCCTACTAGTGTTTCTTTTGATCCTACCATTAGAACATTGGTTCAAACTATCATTGCTTTACAACAAGAACTTTTTCAATTAACACAATCTAAGTACCATAATCCTACATGTGATTTTGTTAATCCCCTTTCATTAGATATCCTTCATGTTGTTATTCTGTAACATGTTGAGGTACCTTGTCTTAAGAGTTATAATGGTAAGGGAGATCACATAATTCATGTTAATACTTTCTAGACTATATGTAGTAATTTTTCTCATGACTATAGGCTTATGGCTAAGTTGCTCGTACATAATTTTAGGGATAAATCCTTGCAATGGTATTTCTATCTACCTCATTATTATATTGATTATTTTCAAACTCTTGCTAATGCTTTTCAATAGTTTCAAAATAATATTGATCCTCAAGTTTCTTTAACTAATTTAATGCATTATAAGTAGAATATTAAAGAGAAAATTACTAAATTTATTGGTAGATTTAAACATTTATATACTTATATTTCTTATCATGTTCCTAATCATGATATTTAGTGTATCTTTATTTCTAATTTCCAAAAAGACATTAGGGATGAGATTCTCTTTATTGAGTATACCTCATTTTGACATCTATATGCAGTGCTTCACCATTACCAGTTACAAGTGAGTCAACTTAAGAGTTCTACTCTGATGGATCATGTTACTACTGATAAGAGTGATGCCATCATAAATTCAAACAAGTTCACTAAACCTACCAATTTCATCAAAACCAAGTCTACAAATACACTTGATGATCCAGTGGCTACTACGTCCCAAGGTATGGTTACTTTTTTCTTTATATTTTGTCCTAACCATCAGTATACTCTTTATCTAAGCCTTTACATGAGGTGATGACTAAGTTTACTCATGCTCATGTTCTTAACCTTTCTCATCTTCATCCTATTTATACTAGTAAACTGTTGTCTAAGTCTTTTGATTCAAATGCTTCCTGTCAATATCACTATCAACTAGGTCATGATACAGAAAAGTGTTATGGTTTAAAGAATGTTATTAAGGAACTTATTTATTTTAGGCTATATATTTTGATGCTCAAGGTAATAATAGGATTAAGTCTATTGTGCCACCTAATTAGAATTTTCATATTTACACTAAACCTCTACCTTATTGCTTAGTGAATGTTATTAATCAACCTTCTTCTTCCAATCACCATATTGATTATGATGGGAAGATGCAATAAGTGAATCATGTCATTTCTCATGTTGAGTTAGCACTTCAACCTTCAATTTCTTCTCCACTTAAACCTAAATAGACACCTATTATTACCTTTAGTTAGTTTGATATGTTTAAAGAATGGAATGGTCCTCTTTACATCACTACTAGAGCTACTCATATTCCTTCTCATGGTACTTTGGTTGATCCTTTCTCTGTTGTGAATGTTATCGGCAAAGAACACCTTTTTTAAAAAATGATAAATAGAGATACTTATGATACTACTCTTCTGTGGATTCAAACTTATAATTATTTTCTTTATCATCCTCAAGGCTCTATCACTTTAACTGTTACTTTATTAGAGAAATTTATTTTTACTAACTTTGTTGTTATCCCTATTTCTGATTGATTTCAAGTTAAGATAGGTATTCCATGGCTTTGTTCCATGCAAGCCTTAGTTTCTTCTACTCATCAATGTCTTAAATTCACTTGTGATGGAAACATTATAACTATTAATCATTATCTTTATAAACTATTGCATCCTAGAGATTGTGGTGAGATTGATTTTTATTGGCCATCTTGTCCTAAAAAACCACCTACTCATCCTAATCATCTCTATAGAAATTGTCAAATACATAAAGTAGTCAAGATCATGGAACTGAGTCTTCCTAAGGGTTTTTCACTTTGGAAACTACAATTGGAATAATTTTTATGTTGTCATTGATGTAAACCCTTACTAAAGAGATATTTATTAACAATGTAGAGTGCCATATCAATTGATCGATGAAGAGGATTTGAAAAGAGAGATAACTAGATGAACAAGTGAAGTTATTGAGCAAAGAGGAGCAAGTATGCTTGAATTATATTGGGCACTTGATTAGTTAGTCTTTGACAAGATAATGTGTTCTTTAATCATTATTTGAAGTGAAGAAGATATTTGAGTTGATTTATAGAATATAAGAAGAGAAGTTGAGGAAAACACTACGCTCAATTGAGTGTTTTACTAGGACAATGTAGCATAAGATTAAGGAACTTAAGAGATAGTCAAGCAAACAGTATCACTCAAGTGATAGTTATTCTGAGAAAGATGAAGGAGAAAATTTAGTATTGACTAAGTGTAATAAAAGTTAAGCAAGAAAAAACTACCCAGTGTTCACTAACCAAAAGAACACAGTGATGATTGAGTGTCAACAAAATAATAGTTTGTGAAAGAATCAAGTTTTGATGCTAACATAGTTGAATTTTTGGATTGGTCAAAATATGTGAATGATAAGGATTGATAATTTTTAATATTTAATGCATGAATTAAGTTTTTTATGCAATCATAAGAAAAGATTTATAGAGAAATTTCTAAAAGTTTCAAGAAAGGAGAAGAAGGACAAAATGATTGATAGATTCAATGAATATTATCAAAAACTAAAATCCATGGTGATGTTTAAGTGGAAAAATATCAAAGATGCCTATTTAAGGAGGAACAAGACATTTTTTTAAAGGTTAGTCCATTGTTGATTGACAAGTTTTGTGGAGAACCTGTGAAGAATAGAGTAGTATAGGAAAAGTGAGAAGATTGGTGACGTGTGATTTCTTGAAGGGGTGCCAAGTGGATCAGTGATGGAGAACTTAATGAAGTCCTTCCAATGAACCAACAAAGCAATTGAATGAAAATTTGAACTTACAAAGTAAGTTATATCTTAATAAATCAAACCTAGCTATTACTTTCTAACCATTGTGCTAGTAAAAGTCCTTTAATAAAGGTTAACCTAAGAGTCATTTGTAAATCCTTTATTCAAGGTGGCATTCTAATGGAATGATCTAAAGACCTCTAACTAGGCCACTCCTAATAGGGTGATTAAGTCATTTAATAGGATCTCACCTAACAATGTATGTTTTAAACCTTTAGTAGGGTTTTTTCTTAACTTAGCTCACTTTAAAAGAGTAAAAAGTGGTAGCATGCTATTTTGTGGTTTTTCCCAAATTGGGTTTCCATGTTAAATCTTAGTTTCATATATGTGTGAATGTTATTTTCATGATGCATGTTATTTATTGTTTATTTATTTCTATTAGTTAGGATATATTGAATGAAGAACTAAGTGATGTATGAACAAGTTAAGTTTTTGATGAGTAGTTGTATTAGCTAAGTGGTTTTATGAGTTTGAATATGTTGTTTGAACTTAGTAAAAGTTCAATTGGTACATCTAATCCTGAGGATAACTAATTCCCCCCACCCCCAAAGTTATTTTATCATTCTAACAACTGGTATAAAAGCTTCAATTCTTGTAAAAGAATTAAAATAATTTTGAAGGGACTTAAGCTAAAGGTCAAGTTATACAAGAGAGAGGTACCCAAGCTAAACAAAGAGAACTTCCCAACATGGCAACACCTGATGAGATTGCATTTATCTAGAGTTGGATATTTTTCATTGTACTACCTAGAGAATGAATGCGTTGAAGTACCTAGACCCATGATAATTAAACAAATAAAGGAGAAGTAGGAGCACAATCAGATGATGATAGATCTAGAATCTTCCCTAAGTTATGCTGATTTTGATGATGAAAAGGAGTGCACTAATGCAAAGAAGATGTGGGACACAAGTTGGCTCAAATCCATGTAGGAGACAAAAATGCATTAAGGACTAAAGTAGAAAGTTTGAGAGGTAAATTTGAAGACATGAAGATGAAAGAAGGAGAGATTGTTGTATAGTATTGTAGATGAACTAAGGAGATTGTGAAAGCTATTATAGGAGATGGAGAAGACATGTCTAATGAGACTATGATAAGGAAGGTATCGATGTCTTTACTTCCTATCTATGCAATGAGATATCTGCAATAAAAGAACTGATATGTACACCAGGTAATGATCTAACCTTGGATAGTCTAAAATGTAGAGTCACTAAATTTGAATTGTCAAATTATAATAACTATACACATTCTAATGTTGAATATTCTTTCAAATCTCAACTAACCCTTGATGAATATAAAAGAAAGAAGAGTAAGCATATGGATAGTTTTGGATTATCCATCTACACAATCTTCAATTATGGCTACCATTTTTGTCCCTTCCAAAGTTGAATATGCATACAAGAATATGACTTTTTACATATGGGCATGCACCTGAGCAAATCATTCTATATCAACATTAATATCACTCTTCAAATTGACAATGGTGGTTGATTTTGCTTCTAGTAGAAGTTTCTCAGTTATGCTTCAACTATAAAAGAAAGTTTTGTACCCTTTCAAATAATCAATCTTTCTCTGGTTCTCTAGTATTGGTTTCCATGCATACTACTATAATTTCTTGTGCCTCAAAGCCATTGTAAGTCTCTATTGTATCTCTTTCAGCCACTAACACACTATGCAAGATTTTTTTGCCTCTGGTTAATATTCTTATCTATATTCTACAATTTGCATGATTGTATTTATTTTGGCATTTGAATCATATTAAGGACTAAACTAGAAAGTTTGAGAGGTAAATTTGAAGACATGAGGATGAAAGAAGGAGAGATTTTTGTATAGTATTGTGGATGAACCAAGGAGATTTTGAAAGCTATTATAGGAGATGGAGAAGACATGTCTAATGAGACTATGATAAGGAAGGTATCGATGTCTTTACTTCCTATCTATGCAATGAGATATCTACAATAAAAGAACTGATATGTACACTAGGTAATGATCTAACCTTGGATAGTCTAAAATGTAGACTCACTAAATTTGAATTGTCAAATTATAATAACTATACACATTCTAATGTTGAATATTCTTTCAAATCTCAACTAACCCTTGATGAATATAAAAGAAAGAAGAGTAAGCATATGGATAGTGATAGTGAATCTGATGATGACCTTGATGAGTTAGAACCATTATTGGAAGGAAGGCTACCAAGAGGAAAAGGAAAATACAAAAGTAAACTCCCTATTATCTATTTTACATGTAAAAAATTTGGTCATATTGCTACAAGATGTCCTAATAGAGATGACAAGGAAGAAAGGAAAGACAAAAAATAATGAGGAAGGAGAGACAACAAAGATAGCGAAGGTAATTTTTGTCACAAAAGTTTGCACCCTTGACAACATTTTTAACTAAGGACAACCTTGTGAAAAATGGAAATAACCTCCAAGAAGTAGGACTTGAACTATAAGGTTGAGTCTCTAGAAAAGGTCAGCTTCCTTTTCTATCAAGATGCACCTAACTACTCTTGGAGAGGAAAAGGGAGAAGGAAGGAATAGAAGCAAACTACCTAATCTATTCTAAGGAGGTGATGCACCAAAATAGAGTGTTTCATCTTCTCTCTACCCATAAATGCATAAATAACTCGTTATAACCTCAAAGAATACAGATTCAAAATTTGCTTAATCTAACAACCACATATAGATCAAAAAACAAAAGAATGCAATAGGAAGAAACTTCACTTAATATAATTCAAATGCCAAAATAAATACAATCATGAAAATTGTAGAATATAGATAAGAACATTAACCAGAGGCAAAAAAATCTTGCATAGTGTGTTAATGGCTAAAAGAGATACAATAGAGACTTACAATGGCTCAAAGGCACAAGAAATTATAGTAGTATGCATGGAAACCAATACTAGATAACCAAAGAAAGATCAATTATTTGAAAGGGTACAAAACTTTCTTTTATAGTTGAAGCATAACTGGGAAACTTCTACTAGAAGCCAAGAAATCAACCACCATTGTCAATTTGAAGAGTGACATTAATCTTGATATAGAATGATTTTCTCAAGTCAATGCCCATATGCAAAAAATCATATTCTCATACTCATATTCAACTTTGGAAGGGACAGAAATGGTAGCCATAATTGAAGATGTGTAGATGGATAATCCACAACTATAAGAAGATAGAAATTTAATTCTTCAAGCTTGGAGAAACAAAAAGGTAGTTGTAGATGATTAAAATAATTGATTTGATCATGAAGATCCCTCTTTACTATTATTAATTCTTTCCAAACAAAATATATTAGTAAGTCAAACATATTCAACCTTCATCCTTTACCTTTCCTATAATCTCATTGGTCAAAGATCCCTTTTTTTTTCCAGCTTGGACAAGTGAAATGCCTTCATGGTCAACTCAAGTTCCTATAATCCTACAATCACCAAACAAGGTCAAAACCCTCGTATCATCTTTATCTTGGAGCCTAGCCCTTACAATATTACGAACGCCAATGTATCTCTTGATCAAAGGCATTCTTTGTAGTCTCTTTGATCTGATGATTATCAAACTATCTTAACATCAAGCCCTTCTTGAAAATCCTTTATGATCCTTTGACACACTATTCATAGCATAAAAATATCTATTAATATTACCTATGATCTTATGATATGGGTATTTATCTTGCCTTGTGATTCTCCGACTAGATGATCTCATGACAACACTATGGTGTAGGGTCACAAATTGATCAATTTTCCTTTATGATGTTACAAGAGCATTTTCTTGACCTTATGATCCTACCATCATATTCTAACCTAATAATGGAAATAGAAACACTTAAACTCTATGATCATTCATTTTTTATGATGTTACAATAGCTAAATATTGTAATATCAACAACCTAATCTTTCCTTCTTGCGATCTTACAACATAGTCTTATATCATAAGATCATGTGACTCCTTCACTAGCCTAGACACATATCAGAACATCGCTATGTCACTATGGGTATCCTTCATTAAACTTCCATTAGTAATAAGTTGATAACCACTTGATTATAATCCATCTGACGGTCCCAAATTACACCAATTCATGTCAGAACTTGACCACTAAGAATGCTACTTTTTGCCAATTGTCTAACACTGATCCACCTAGGCTAAAAAGTCTTTACTTTTGTGGTCCACCAAGGAGAATGATGTCACAAGGTTCACACATCACAATGTTGTTATGTCACTTTCCATAAAATCCTTATGACTTCATAAAGTGATAGAGCGAAAATATTAGATCTTAGGAAGATCTAACAGTAGAGAAAGTTGTGGCCCTGGAGAAATAAACTTAGATTCATATAGAAATATAATAAGGTTTTTAATTTGGTTATTTCATATTTCAATTGGTATTTAATATTCAAATGTGGAAGTGACCCTTGGGTGGGCTTTACATTTAAATTCAATTTTTTTGGTGGGAAGGCATTTTTGGTTAACAATTCTAGCAACTCAAAGAGGATGCAAGGCTACTATGCATATGACTAGTGGCCTATACATACATTAGGCAATAGAGTCTTAGAAAATCATGATCTGCCCATTGTGAAACCCTAAAAATTACAGAAAGACATGCCTAGTGAACCTTAAAACTTCTCTCTACAACTGCAAAACAATAACCAAAATCCTCAAGAAAAATTCTCTGCAACCTCTGCAAAAACACATGCACTTGACACTTTTTGGAAAATAGGAAAAAATAGGAAGCAAACTATTCTAACTATATACATAACACACATCTTTCATTAGGAGGACTTAAGATATATTTCATTGACTGGAATGGAAAGAATTTCACCATCAAGCTTGCTTAATTGGAAAGCATTGGCTTGCTTGCAACTGATAACCACATAGGGACCACTCCATAATGTATCAAACTTTAAGTGGCTCCCTAGTTTTTCCCTATCTACATCCCATTTTAATACAAGATCACCCTCTCTGAAGATTATGATGTTGGCCTTCCTACCAAATGACTTCTTAACTTATTGTTGATGTGCTTCTAGGGTCTATATGGCCGAATTTCTTTTCTCTTCCAAATCCATCATTTCTTCCATTCTTATAGACATAGCATCATTTTCAATTAGCTCCAATTGATGATCCAACTCAAGAGCAGGAAACTCCAATGAAATAGGAAGTCTAGCTTAATGCCATATACCAACATGAAAGGAGAATTTCCTATGGCTCTATTACGTGTTATTATGTTAGCCCACAGTGTTGTTTTCAACCTTTGATGCCAACACCTATGGTTATCCTCTATAGTCCTTTTCACAATTTTTATTAGGTTCTTGTTAGATGACTTAGCCAATCCATTTCCCTAAGGATAGTAGTTTGAGGATGTGCTCATGTAGATATTATGATCAACTACCCATGCATAAATTTGAGCTCCTACAAAATATTTTGCATTGTCTAAAATTATAGTTGAAGAGGCACCAAACTTGGTTACATTTCCATCAAGGAATTCAAAAACCAAAGATTTTGTGGCATCCTTCAATGCAATCACTTTTGACCATCTGGTAAATTAATCTATTGTAGCTAGAATCCATTTGTGACTAGAGCTAGAAGGTGGATTGATATGGCCTATGAAATCCAATTCTCATTGAGAAAAAGCTTGATCCACCTGAATGGGATGAAGAGAAAGAGCTGCAATTTTTTTCTTACTAGAAAAGAGAGCACATTTTTCACACTTCCTCACATGTCTATGACAATTATGGAACAAGGATGGCTAGTAGTAACTAGCCCTCATAATCTTCATTGTAGTTGTCCTTGCTAAAAATTGACCACCATCAGGACCATCATGATGCTCCTTGATCACTCTATCAACTTGATCTATATCTATACATCTTAGCAAAGTTCCATTGAAGTCTCTCCTAATTAGGATACCATTAACTATAGCATAGGGGATTGACTATAATCTAAACTATCTCTTTTTCACCTTATCCAACCCTTGAGGATATCCATTTCCTACTAAGAAGGCCCTCATGTCATCTATCCAACTCCTTGGATTATCATTTCTTGCTTCTTCTTGTTCTGTTGATACCATAGTGACTCCTCATCTAATTCCTGATATGTGATCATATGTTTGCACAATCCTTTTCCTCTTACCAACTTGGTAATCTGAATGACCACATCATACTTCATTACCTTAGTGACCCATCTAGCTCTCTTCTCACTAATATCTTTGTTCAAAAGAGAGTCCTTCACACTAGCATGAGGTACTAATAAATGGATCTTGTTATGAGATAGAAGGTGTCTGAATTTATTCAAATCTCTTATGACTACAAGTCTTGCTTCTCTACATAATTGTATTTTTTTTCATATTCCTTAAGCCCTTCACTAAAAAAGGAAATGGATTTCTCTTCATTCTTACCACTTGAATGAGTCAAAATAGTAGAAATTCTTGACTCACCAACTAAGGTATAAAGAATGAAATCCTTATCAAAATTTGGATTGATGAGAGTAGGGACTGAGGCTATGGTGGTCTTGATCTCTTCAAAGCCTTATTTCTCTTCCTTGGTCCATGAAAAGACCATATTCTTCTTCAGCATAGTTGTAAGGGCTTTCACCATGGTAGCTAAATTAGGGATAAATATTTTCACAAAATTTATTATACCAAGAAAACTTTGCAGCCCTTTCTTGTGGCTAGGAAGAGAGAGAGCAAGTATTGCCTTTTTTCTCTCTGGATCAATGGTTAGACCATTCTTAGATACAATGTGTCGTAACAATTTTCCTTGATTAGTAGGAAAGATACACTTGCTTGGATTTAGGGAAACTCCACACTCTCTATGTCTTATGAATACTTGCTTGAGGTGGCCCAAATAATCTGATACACCCTTTGAATACATTGTGATATCATCAAGGTATACCAACACAAACCTTTCAATCATGTTTTTCAAATCCATCTCCATCACCTTTTGAAATGTGGCACCTACATCTGTTAGCCCAAGAGGCATTTTACTATAAGCATAGGTGTCCCACTTTGTTGTGAATGCAATCTTATATTTGTTGACCTCTTTGGCCAGCACTTGATTATAACTACAGAATCCATCAAGAAATGAGAACCTCTCTAAAATACTTACCTTAGATAGTATTTTTTCTATGGAAGGGAGAGGATGACGATCTTTAAGGGAGACTTGGTTAAGATCCCTAAAATCAAAACATAATCTAATTTCTCCATTCTTCATCCTAATAGGGACAAGGTTTTCTACCCATGATGAGTGCTTGATAGGGGAAAATATATTAGCCTCAATCATCTTGGGTAGCTCTTTTCTCATTAATGGCTCAATTTTGGGATTCAATAGCCTCTACTTCTACCTTACAGATTTAACATTATCAATTAAATATATGGTATACTGAAACAAGCTTAGGTCAAAACCTTTTAAATTATCATATTTCCAAGTGAATACATTGCTAAATTCTTGACATAGATGAACAAAACTTTCTTTCTCAATTTTAAAGCATACCTTTCCCATGTTTAAGGACTTTCCATCAGCAATCCTAACTGGTGTGTAATCATCTTTGTCAATAGCTAGGTTCATGCCTCTATCTCTTTCTTGTTCATCTAGATTTAAGACACTCTCTAAGGTAATGAGACCTTTAGACAACTTATTGGAGCTGAGGTTGTTAGTCTAATCATCATACTAGCCATGCAAGCTTGACTGATTTCTCTCTAAGAACTTTACTTCATTCTACAAGAAACTTACAATTTGTGCATGAGATTCAAAAACTTTCCAATTGATATTATTACCAGGGATAGTAGGTCTAATCACCACTTTAATCTATTGCTACTTTTCATCTTCAAGGCTCCTTGGGATATCATAAGATACACCCACTACTACAAGTCTTTTAACATGTCTATTCTCTCTCCTAGGGATGCTCTAAATATTAAATATATTGAAAATTTCAATCAAATCCCATACTCTATGTTTATAAGACTTGAGAAAACCATTCTTAGTGATATTTTGATTTCTCACCTAATTAACCACCAACTCACTATCTCCATATACATAATTCATGAATTTCTCTTTTTTAAGCAAGTAGAAGACCTTGAATCAAGCATTCATACTTAGCCACATTATTGGTACAACTAAATTGGAACCTAAAGGAGAAGTAGTACCTTACTAGTGTAGGATAAATCAACATCACACTAGCCCATAATCCATTCTTATTCCTTGACCCATCAAAGTGCATATTCCATAGGCCATTGGTATCTTCTTTGGTCTTCATAAGGTGAGGGAAAAGAGAATCCTTTTTTGATACACAATATGTCCCAAGGCCTATCTCAATGGTTTCTAATATTAGATCAAACTAATATGCATTATCTCATTCATCTAAGAGTAAATCAGGTGTCTCTACTAGGGAAGTCGCAAGTTCATTTGCTATGTCATTCTCATCCATCTCTAGGATAGTGCACTTCATATTGATGAGATTGGGGGTGTAGCAATCAATATAATGGAAGGCTAGAGGATCTACTATAATTCAAGCCTTGGTCCCATATCTTGTTATGTAAAAACATATATGACCAATCAAAAGATATGTAACCACCTATTTGGGTAGTGAAGTCTCTTGAGAGATAGATGTCAAAGTGTGGCTTGACATTAGCAACTAATATATCTTGAGTTGCAGTATAACTAGGGCATGCATGTAGGGCCATTTCAAAATTCCTAAGCATCTCTATAGTCTTGACAGTACTACCATCCAACTATAATACATCCCTAAAAATTGGCTCATGTTTCATTTCTAAAGCATTAGCAACAAACTTAGGCATCACTAAACAACTAGCTCTTGAATCAATCATGCAATTATGGACTATTTTATCCCCTATAATTAGAAAAACATAAAATGGAGGAGGTGTAAGATTTTTAATTTTTTCTACCTACCTTGATGGTTGTACTAGGCCGGTGGTACCCTCCATGCTAGGTGGTTGATCCTTTGGTTCAATACTCTCCAATTCTTGTTGCAATAGTCTCTTCTGCATAGGTATAGTAGCAACAACATCCCACATGGAAATATTCACATTTTTCTTCTTCATCTACTCTACCACACTAAATGAGGTATTAGGTGCTCTGGTAGAAGCCTTGGGAGTCACATGTGTAGGGGGTCAAGCTGGAAGAACTTGGGGGCCATTCACATCTCCTTTGCAATTGTTCTATCTTTTTTGTTGAAGGGCATTGGCTTGATCATTCACCACTTTTACATGAGGTACTAAATTTGATGTTGAAACTTGATTAGGAGGAGGAGGGGTAGCATATTTAATAGCTTTTCTTTTGCTCCTAGTATTATGAGCAATGGAGTCCTAGTTTACATTACAATGTTCCTCCACCTAATGATTCATGAAGGAGAAATCATCCTATCTTTGTATATGTGAGGCATCTTTGGGTTTGCTCTCATTATATGACTATCCTATCATAGGCTCTTGAGTGATAAAAATTAAATAAGATTCAACCTTTTGACACATACAATAGGTATAAGACTAATTGCAGAAGGGGGAAAATATTGGTCTTGAGCCATATTGTTTTGAGGGACTATGGCCTTAGTTTGATTTGCATTTGAAATAGAGGCATGATTGTTCTACCTACTTTGATCAAAAGAAGTATTCCCATGATTATGATTTGGAGGCCTACCATTGTTTGTAGTTTGATATTGTAGTTGAGGAGCCTTATTACCCTAAGCTTTTTGTCTCTCTAAAGTCACCACTTTGTTGCTCACTATTTGCATCACAGAGAAGTTATCTTCCAACTTCTTCTCTTAACCTTGAAATCTTTTCTCTATGTTCAACATCACAAACTATATCATCTCCTTGATTTTGTCCATTCCACTTGAATATGTGGAAGCTTGAGGAGCTAGAGTAAGGGGTTGTGATGTGGAAATTGTGAGAATAGGAACTATTATTGGTTGGTGACTTCGTATATTAGGGAAGAAAGGCATAGGAGGCCTTGGAGATAACTTTCCTCCTTGTATTAGGATATTTTCTATTTTTATTGCTATTTCATAAGCATCAGGTAATGTGTCTCCTCTCATGGTTTGGATTGTAGTGGTAATATCACTATTAAAAGCTCTAAGGTAGTGTAAGAAGGAATTACCAAGGGTAGGCTTCATTGAAGTAGGTATTTTGCCCCATGTCTTCTAAAATCTATAGTTGAAATCAGTCATACATTCATGGGGGCTCTTTTTATAGTAGGTAGTTATTCTAAAAGTGATAAATAGTCACTTTTGTCCTTAAAATGTTTACATAGTCCTACTCCTAAACCATCCCAATCTATTATAGAACCATGTGATAGACCCCTATACTATTGTATGGCTTTCCCTATTAAGGATGAAGCTATGAGTCTAGTGGCCACATCATCTTCTATAATACCATGGATATTGCAAACATTTTTAACCTCTTGAATGTGCTCTAAGGGAAAGATGGAAGTTTCACCAATAAATTCAAATATGCTTTTAAGTGCAGCTACTGGTATGTCATGTCTTTGGGCTAACAAAAGAAGACTTCCACCATTAAAGGTGGAAAAAGCATGATCTCTAGCCATATAAGCAAGTGGTCTATTCATATGAGCATAGGGTATTCTAGGTTGAGGTCTCACAATAGGAGGAGTGGAGATTGATCTTCTAGGGGTGTTTATTTCCTCTATACTCCTAAGTGGTGATAAAGATACTCTAGTCTTTCTTATTCTACTATTTGAAAATGAAAATTGTTGGTACTAAAATTTACCTTTAGAAGATGCCCTTGTTTTAGCTTTGGGCATGAATCACTACAACTTGGTTTGAAACTAGATTTGAATGATGTAGAGTTTCCAAGTGCCTTGTGGAAATAAGCCTCTTGAAGCCCTAGAATCCTAAGAGCAACATTATCTTCTTAGTATCAACTCAAAATTCTTCTCTTTTGACACTACTAGACTTAAAATCTTTTGATATAAGAGTCCCACCAAACATGCCAAAAATTGTTGTCACAAAAGTTTTCAACCTTGTCCAAAGTTTTTACCTAAGGACAACCTTGTGAAACATGGAAACAACCTCCAAGCTATGGGACTTGAACCATGAGGTTGAGTCTTTGGAGAAGGTTGGCTTCCTTTTCTATCAAGATGCACCTAACTACTCTTGGAGACAAAAAGGGAGAAGGAAGGCATAGAATTGAACTACCTAATCTATTATAAGGAGATAATGCACTAAAATAGAGTGTTTGATCTTATCTCTACCCATAAATGCATAGTTAACCAACATGACCTTAAAGAATATAGATTCAGACTTTTCTTAATCTAGCAACCACATGTAGATTAGACAACAAAAGAATTCTATAGGAAGAAACTTCACTCAATATCATTCAAATGCCAAAATAGATACAATCATGCAAATTGCACAATATAGACAAGAAGATTAACCAGAGGCAAAGAAATATTGCACAATGTATTAATGGTTGAAAGAGATATAAAAGAGAATTACAATGGCTTAGAGGCACAAGAAATTATAGTACTATGCATGGAAAGAAATACTAGAGAATTAGAGAAAGATCAACCCTTTGAAAGGGTACCAAACTTGTTTTTCTAGTTGAAGCATCTAGATGTGAAACTTATGACATAATCCTTCCAGTGATCTTATGACATAATCTTATATCGTAAGATCGTGTGACTCCTTCACCATCCTAGACACATGTTGCAACATCGCTATGTCACTATGGGTATCCTTTGTGTAACTTATATTAGTGACAATGTGACAACCACTTGATTATAACCCATCTAATGGTCCCAAAACACACCAATTCATGTCAAAACTTGACCAATGAGAATGTTTCTTTTTGCCAATTGTCTAACACTGAACCACTTGGTTTGACAAGTCTTTACTTCTGTGCCCTAGTAAGTGGAATGACATCACAAGGCCCATGTTCCACAATGTCTCTTTTTCATTTTCCATAAAACCCTTGTGACTTTGTAAAGTGACAAAGTGATGGTCATAGATCTTAGGAAGATCTAATGGTAGGGAAAATTGCAGCCTTGCAGAAATAAACTTAGATTCATATGGAAATATAATAATGTTTTTAATTTAGTTATTTCATAATTTCATTGGTATTTAATATTCAAATGTGGAAGTGACTGTTGGGTGGGCTTTGGTTTTTAAAATCAATTTTTTTGGTGGGAAGGCATTTTTGGTTAATAGTAACAAAAACTACAAAGGAAAAGGAAAAAAAAAATTGTTAAATTATTGAAGAAGATGGTACTGATAGTGATTCTAATGAAAATAGTGAAGAAGTTGTTTGTATTGCAATGAATGATGAATCTAATGAATATGAGAAAACTTCTTTAATCTCACATGTGAATAAGAATGGCAGATGGATAATTGATAGTGGTTGCTCACATCATATGACTGGTGATAAAAGTAAGTTTGAAAAGATAGAACACTATAATAAAAGTAGTGTTAAGTTTGGAAATGATGCACCATGGTATTTAAAAGGTAAAGGGTCAATTATACTTAATAAATAGATTAGATGTAACAATACATATTGGTTTGATAGTTTAAAATATAACTTATTGAGTGTGGTATGGTTGAACAATTTAGGCTACTTAATCAAATTCCAAAACAAGAAGGCATTTTTTTATGATGGTTTTGGTGAACTGATTGGAAGTGGTGATCAAACAAAAGGTGACTTGTTCTATATAGACCTATTAGAAGATACTTGTTTATTTGCATAATTTGAAGATATTTGGTTATGGAATAAGAGGCTATATCATGCAAACGTTGATAATTTGGTAAGAATTAGTAAGATGAAAAGAGTAGGAGGGTTACCAAGATCAAGAAAACCTGATAAAGTGGTGTACATACAATGTCAAATGGGGAAAATGACAAAGTCTAGTTTCAAGAGAAAGACCTATTGTTCTAATGATATTTTGGAGTTGGTTCATATTGATTTACATGGTCCAACTAGAGTGAAAAGTTACTATGGTGACAGGTACTTTATTATATTTGTTGATGATTTCTCTAGAATGATGACTATGATGTTTCTTAAAGATAAATTTGATGCTTTTCAAATGTTTAAGTGGTATTTGGCTAGAGTTGAAAAGGAAATAGGTAATAACTTGAAGTGTTTGAAAATAGATAGAGGAGGTAAATTAGTATTAGATAAGTTTAACATATTCTATAATGAAAAAGAAATCAAAAGAAAAATGAGTGCACCAAGGACTCCACCACAAAATGAAATAACTGAACGAAGGAATAGATCAATCATGGACTATGCGAGGACATTGATTATGGAAAATAATGTTTCACAAAAGTATTATAGAGAAGCTATAAGTACTTGATATAGAGTGTTAGTAGCAAAAGATGGTTTTTCCCGAAATTGGGGTGTTGTACAAATGTTTGAGGAAATTGCTTGATATACCAAAGGTGAAAATGAAAAGGCTAGAAGGTCCAACTCCTTGTCTACATTGATAATGGATCACCCTTGGCAAGATCCTGCAACAACTTTCCCCCACCAATCTCCAAATTGTGAAATTCAAAAAACTGCACTTTTAGGCATAAAGCCTAATTAGCCCTCCTAACTTGATATTTAACAAATAACTTTATATTTCCCAAAAAGACTTGGAAAAAAAATTAAGGATTCTAATACCCTTTTGGAATTTCTTAGAGACTAAAAAGTTACAGACTCCAACCCTACTCCAACATTCCAAATGGTCTCAAGACTAATAAACCCAAAAGGACTAATTAGATATGGTTTCTTAAGGAACTACGCTAGAATGGTACATGGGATTAGATCACTAAAATTAATGGATTCTTTGACCCCAAAATACACTAGTTTCATCATTCCTTTTCCAAATCAATACTTCTTATTCATCTAATCCTCCAAGTTAAATTCCTTCTTGTTAAATACATAGGGATATTTAGCCTAGGGCAAGGAAGGAAAAAAATAGAAAACATTACTTCCCTAGTATGTGCTCTTGGAATCTATTTGGAAATCAGCCTAACTTGATCCCCTAAGTGGTCATATAAATCCACTAGTGAGAAGTCAAGTTAGGGCTTTGTCTTTGATGGATACCCTAGATTTAAGGGTTTAACGGACCAGTCTTGGAAGAAAGAATGAACTTTTTCCTACTTGATGGAATGACTTAAATCAACTTATACAGCATGTTAACTCCTTCCTCTAGCCAACCATATCATTTGTAGACTTCAAAAACTTCTGTACACAACCATACCAATTCTAAATAAAATGGATTTTTGCACAAAACAAAGTTTATTTTATTGACATTAATAAATCCTTTAGTATAATGGTGTTCACTAACTAAAGAGAGATGACACAACCTTAAATATCCTCCCTCCAATGGATATAATGATATTTTGGGTTGTTGGAGGTAGTTTTACAAGTTTTACAACTTCTTGGCTAAAAGTTGCTAATTAGCAACTTTTGCAAAAAGTGCAATTTTACCTTACAAATAGTAAAATTGACTCCTACGCTTCTTATAAGCTAAATATAAGAAGAAAATATAAATAAAACTTAATTATTAGACCAAGATGGCCTTATTTAATCCAAAACTAGCAAAGAATCCTAACTAAGGGTCATATAGGACTAATGCAATCAAGATTTATAAAACATCTTGAAGCAATGCTCTTTACAAGTGACCAAGGCCAACATCTAACATGTCTAAACATGATCAAATCATTGTTCTTATCATCTTGGTTGGTTGATGTTACTCCCTTTCCTTGCATGGGTGCCCTACACTAGTAATGTAGTCTATACTCTGAACTGAGTTCAAGTTAAGAAAGGTACAAACAAAACCCCTTGTTAACTTTGGTATTACTATGGACCTAATATCAATTTTTTTAAAGTTTTGGAAGCAAGTGTTACATATTGAAAGATCAAGGAAATAAAAACTTGATGCAAAGAGTGATGAAGGTATATTCCTAAGGTATTCCACTTAAAAGAAAGGCATACAAGTGTTCGAATTCTAATACTTACAAAATTATGGAAAGTGAAAATGTTAGAGTTGGTGAATTTGTAGAAAAGAATGAAGAGGAATGCAAGAAAAAGCCTAATGATTATAGAGATTTTGTCTACATTTATGAATGAGAACCAAGAACATTACCTAAACTAGAGAAAGAGGTTGTCAAGCATTAGCATCCAAGCACTATTAAGGCTTAGTAGAAAAGTTGTGTCAATCAACAACATGTTGTTGAGCATCAGGTTGTAGGAGCTAAGTCATAGAGAGAAGAAGTCAAATTTTAGAGGGAGGAAATTGAACATCAGACAAACAATGTCAATTTTTAGCTAGAGATACTTAAAAAAGATGAAAAAGATGGATCAAGTGAATTACCTCAAGAAGGAAGAAGACCTAAACTAGTCTTAAAAAAGTATGTGAGAAGGAACTATACACCTGACCAAATCATTGGAGACAAAGATTCAAGAGTCATGACAAGAAGTAAGTTGAATAATGATACATGTTTACTATGTGATCTTGAACATAAAATAAGAAAAGATGCTTCGGAGAATGAAGATTGGATTAAAGAAATTAATGGGAAATTTGATCAAATAGATAAGAACAAGACATGGAGTTTGTTACCAAGGCCAAAGGATGACTGGAACAAAATGAGTATTTAAAAACAAGATGAATGTGAAAGGTGAAGTCACAAGAAATAAAATAAGACTAGTTTGTAAGGGATATGAACAAGAGGAAGGAATTCACTATGGAGAGGAATTTTCCCCAGTTGCAAGGTTAGAAGGAGTGAGAAAATTTCTTGTAGATGCTACTTACAAAGGTTTCAAGGTATATTAAATAGATGTCAACTCTATATTTCTGAATGGAATCTTAGAAGAAGATGTCTACATTGATAAACTTGAAGGATTTTTTAACCTAAGAAAGAAGAATATGGTATGTAAATTGCACAAATAATTATATGGTTTGAAACAAGCTGCTAGAGCATGGTATGAAAAGTTATATACTTATTTGGTGAAAATTGGTTTTGCAAGAACTAATGATAATAACAATTTGTATTTAAAAAGTGAATCTGAGAAAAAGATATTGCTAGCCAAAATATTGATGATGTCATATTTGGTGGACATGATATGTTGTGCATATAATTTTCTAATGAGATGAAGAAAGAATTTGAGATTTCAATTTTTGAAGAGATTAAATTCTTTGTTAGTTTGCAATTTATTAGATGAAGAGAGGTATATACATTACACAATCAAAGTATATCAAGAAGATATTGAAGACCTTAGAAATGGAAGACTTGAGACAAGTTGGAACACCTATGGTCATTAGTCACAAAAATTTAAAGAATGATGATTCAACTAAACTAAATCAAACATTGTATAGGTTAATGACTGAAAAATTGCAATATGTTGTATACAGTTTTTAGTATTGTAGCAATATTTTATTTTAATCCTAGAGAAAATAACATGATGATTGTGAAAAGTATACTAAGATATCTAAAAGGAATAGAAGACTATAGAGTATGGTTCAAGAAAAGTGACAAGTTCGAGCTAAAATTTTACACAGATATTGATTTGGCTTGAAACATTGATGACATAAAGAGTACAACTGGAGGCACTTTCTTTCTAGGAACAATATTTATTTCATTAACAAGAAAGAAGAAAAATTGTATTTCTCAAACTACAACAAAGGCTGAGTATGTTGCTTCAAGAATCAATTGTTCTAAAATTGTTTGGATCAAGTAATTAATAAAAGGTATAAAGGAAGATTTTAATAAACCTGTTTTGATATATTGTGATAACACAAGTGCTATAAACATATCTAAGAATCTTTTGATGCACACAAATACCAAACACATTTCAATCAAATATCATTATTTGAGAGAGTTAATACAAGACAAAGAAGTGAGATCAGAGTATGTGAACACAAAGGAGAAGATAGATGACATTTTCACTAAGGAATTACCTAAGGATGCTTTTGAGTATCTAAAAGGTAATTTTGGGGTCATTGTAGTGCCTCTCATGCTTGCAATCTATACCTTGTTATTTTGATTTGAGAGATACTCAATACTCTTATTATTGCTACTTTGAGATGACCTGGGAGTCAGATGTTATACTTTGATTTTAGTATCTTAGATGTTTCACTACTCTATTGTTTAGTTTATCATATTTCCATGTGGATGTCATTATGAGATGATAGTATATTCTACAATATTATCTAGTTATCTAGTATTCTATACATATCACTAATTCTAATATGTGATGGATTTTATGCTATGGTTATTTACTTCATTTTTGTTTCAATATGCTTTATGCAAACATGAGTGGTGTAAATGGTTAAATTAGGTATTTAATTCATTTATTCCTTTGGCTATGATATTATATGCAATTGCACTTGATCATGTGTTTTAGTGTGTAGTTATTATATCCCTAGCAATAGCACATGGAGTTAGTGACTCAATTATTCATATTTCACCAATGTTATCCTTGTACAATCAATGTATACTTATTTTAATTATCTAATTAAAACTTTTGGTGATTATTAAATCCAAACTCATATGCATTATGTGACTAGACCTATGAGTGTATCTATTCATTTAGAGGTTTGCATTGTTGCAAAAGTTAAATAGAAAATTTCTGTGATTTTGGGTTTTGAGGATTTAAATTTTATTGAATTTAATTACTAGCAGCATCGCCATAGATGAATTCCTATTTCTAGGAATAGCCTATTTTCATTTGGATTGATTCAAAGTCTAGCTAATTTAACTAGCTATTAGCCCTAATTGATTATTCACTTGAAAAGTGAATAAGTATTGAAAAAGAAATTTAATTCCTTACTTCTTACATTTGCAAAATACAAAATTGAGAACTTTTTTGAGAATTCTCTTCTAGAGGATCATGTTTCTATTCATTGTGAGACTTGTGGGTGTGGGATCTTCATGAGATCAGTCTCATTGGATCCAACTCAAGGAGACCTTGTTGTCCCATGATTTCTAGTAATTTAGGCAGGTGATTTATTTTATTCTATTGTTTCATGTTCCAGCCCCTTTTTTTGTTCGGTAGGGCTCTCCCATTTTCTTGTTTTAGCTTAGTTTCTTTATTTGTTTCTAGTACTTGTTTATTTGAAGGATGAGAACTACTATTCTCCTTTGTCTTTGTTTGTTGATTCTGCTTGGTTGGTCGATTATGAACACTTTCCCAAGTTTTGGGATGAGGGTTTGGGGTTTCACACCATTATGCTGTTCATTTTTGCATATGGTGTATGAACCCAATTTTTATTGGATTTTCAAGACTTTTATGTCCAAAGACCAAATGGGTTTTAATTTTGAAGTTTTTACATTTTGGGGTTTTTACCTCATTTTAAGTGTCGCCTATTTTCTTAGGTTTTCTTGGCATGATGTTGGTCATGGACTTGGATCATCCATTTGGATGTCAGTCAAACCATTATTGTACTTTTATGTTGCATGGGGATGCATGTTGTATTTGTTCTTCTAATCTATTTCAGTTGAGTGATATTTTTCTTGTGTTCTCATCCAGTCCTTGTATTATGATTTCATGATGGTCGTGCACCACACATGAGTATGTGTGTGTACATTTTTCAAGTGACTTTCAAGGCCCAATCTTCTATGGTACTTTTAAGAGTTATGATCATTAGGGTTGGGTTGGGAATATGCATGCCTATAGGCACTCATCATTGGATGAGCATGGGTAGGGTAGGGTAGCATATGGAGGGGCTTCTATCTAATAGCTTGGTAATCACTCCTAAGGTTGGCAAAGGAAGTTTAAGTGATAACTAAATAAAATACTGTGTGGTAATAAATTTAAGATAATTAAAATGTTGGGATTATGCACCTTCCATTGAGAAGAGTTGCGACTTGGAGTGTGCATCTTCCATTGGGGAGTTCAACTTCCAATACTAACTTGGGCTTTTAGATTCCAAGTGACTCTCCATGATGTTATCCCCTACATAATAACCTATTCTAACTAGGACATGTATTTATGCATTGTCTCATGATCTTGGTTTCAATCATCATTACTATCTGGCATGAGTGTTGGCCATGGATGTTTGCTTTAAGCATGTTTGTGGTTGGTTCATTATCTCCATCAGCATGGTGGGTGTGGACTTATGGGTTTCATGTGTTTAGAAATCATAGCTACCTATACCACTATTGGGAACCGATGTATAGAGGTGGTCTATTATTTCAGTGTGACCATTTTTGGATGTCTTCGCTTGGTACTTCAGGGTCCAGAGTATGCTTTCTTGTGATTTACGCTTTCATTGGAATACTTTTATATCATGTTTAGATGATGCTAGTTTATAAATTAATTCCCTTATTATGATGTTTAGCATATGATAGATGATGTTATATGCTTATTTGGAGTATCTATTGCTTTTAGTTTAGCATGTTAGATTTCCTACTCTTATGATGTTATTATGCTTTAGTAGTGACGTCCTTATAAGATAGCTCTGACTATCTAGTTGGTAGTTTGGGATGTTACACACAGGGGATGGCTAGGACCTTTCAGGTCTCATGATGCTATTATGTTTGGGAGGAACTTCACACTTAGTTTATTTTTTTCGCTCATTGCATTGTTGCTTCTATACATTGTGATGTTGCTTTCAATTATTTACCTTCACTACTATGTTTAAATGTTTAGATTCTAATTTTGGCTTTATGTCATTTAGTTATTTGATTGAGTGTCTTTCCTCGATATCTAGATCTAGTACTCCCTGATGTGGAGAAATTTCAATTCTTTTCTTTTTTACTTTTTGGTTTCTAGCATGTTGTTTTGGATTCTTGCACAAAATTGTACATTCTCATGTGAAATTGTAAATTCTTGTGCGAGAATGCAAAAGCTCACATCATGTGTTGGGTTTTCTCGCATAGCTTCGTGCACTTTCTTGTATGAAAATCCATTGTAGTGTTGGGGTACTTTAGCTATTAGGCCAATTTCTTCCTCACACCCCTTGATGCATTTCCTCATGTGAAAGGCAAATCCTTGTGTGTAGTGTTGCACTTTTTCGTGCAAAATTTTATCAGTCTATTGTCCTCATGTGAAAAATAGGGGGTATCTCCATTGATTTTTGGGAAATATTTTTTGGTGTTTTAAGTACCCTTTTGGTTTGCTTGTATTTCCTTTCTATGTAGTTTGGAGTTCTAATAATGTAGTGGTTTTTCATCCTTTAGTGTGTCATGTCAATTCAAGTAGTGGCATTTGGAGATTTGTTGGTTGTCAGGATTGTGGTTAAGTATTCTATTGTGATCTTTATGATCCTTGTATAATGATGTAGTTTGCACTCATACTTGTAAAAAATAATTATCTTGGCTTATATTTATCCTTGTTCCAGGGATCTCTTGGTGGAGCATTACATCTAGTATTAGAGCCCATGTTGCAACACTGGGACCTATGTGTTATGCTTCCACTATGGTTTTGTTTTTTTGTATGTGTATTGTTAGTTATCAATTATTATTTTGATATCTTGTTGTGACTCTTCTGTTGGTGACTCATTTTTTTTAACCTTATCTTGTTGTTTCCAAAGTGATGCTCCTACATGTAGACCTGTGGTCAGGGTGATACCTGTAGCAATAATCGTGGAGAAGAACATCAAGAAGAGGAACATCAGGATGGAGAAGGAGAAAAAAGTAATAATGAATAGATGAACAATTGGGGTATTTATGTCAGTGCTTTAAGATATTCTTGCTTAGTTGGGCCCTCATGTAGAGGAACACCAATAGGATCATGGTTAGGAAGAGGGATCTCATCATGGGATTCCTATCAGTCAGAGCATAGAGAGGAGGAGCATGAACATAAGCATTATCATGCTCCATTGAGTGGTCGAGGGTACCATTGGGGTGGTAGGGACTACAACAATAAAGATTCCATCCATTTGGATATGATGAAATCTCTTCAACAATTGAAACTACCATTGTATGATGGTAAGGGAGGTGGCCTCAAGGAAAGAAACTTGGTTATTGGACATGGAGTGTTGTTTCACCATGTACCCATATGCAACCAATATGAAGGCTCATTGTGCAATTATACAGTTGAGGGACCATGCATCCATATGGTGGAATATTGAGGGGCAGAAGCTCCAAATTAGCATTGCATTTCTCACTTAGGAGATCTTTGAGGAGAGTTTCTAATAGAGGTTCTTATCTCCTCAATTCAAAGAGGCCCATGTTGATGAGTTCCATGAGATCTAGCAAGAAAACATGACAGTGGACTAGTACGAGATCTGGTTCTTTGATCTTAGGTAGTACTCATGCTACAACCATGATGATTTACTCCTAACTCATCATTTCATATGAGGCCTTAAGGATGCCCTTATTAGAGAAGTTCATATGCATCATCACAGAACTCTAGTTCTTTCTATTGAGAACGAGCAGATTATAGAGAATAATTTGGCTAGAGGCTATAGTGGTAAATTAGTTCTCAGAACCAAAGTGCATAGAACTTAGGATAGGATGCACAGTTTACCCATTCCTCAAGAAAGGGCCAAGCCCAATCAACACCCTCAAAAGGTGGCAGTGGTCATAATTTTAGACAGACAAGAAAATGACCTAAAGGTGGATAGAGTGTAGGTGATTCAAGAAATAAAGGAGATAACCAAATTCAAGGACATAAATCTTAGTAAGATCATCCTCCTCAAAGTGGTCAACAAAATCTATTAGGGGTAGTGCACCATATCCTATGCTACTTAGGGTGGTCACAGAATAGGTTCCAACTTTAGGGGAAATTGTTATACTTGTGGTCAACCTAGCCATAGATAGTTCTTTTGGGTGCTCTATTAAACCACCTTTTGGACCTGGTAAGAGTGTAGCTAGATCTAAGCCTACGATAGGAAATGTTGGAAGGATTCATTGAGTATTTGTGGCAGTTGATAACTATCAAGCTAAGCATCAAGGTATGGTATTCAAGGTTATAAATACATTGTGTGGCATTTCATCTTTAGTTTTGTTTGACTCGTGTGCTTTAGATTCTTTCATTTCACCATCTCTTGTTCAATAATGTGGGCTAGTAGTAGCATGTCAGGTCAATAGGTAGTAGGTTGAGTTAGCCACAGGTTCCAAAGTGATTGTAGACTCATTGGTCAGTGCTTGTGTTTTGAAATTGGGAACCTTCACTATCATAATGGATCTTTGTATCCTACCTCTTGGAACATACAACATTGTGTTAGGCATGGATTGGTTAGTTGCCCATCAAATGAATATGGATTGTCATCATAAGTCAATTTAGTGTTTTGATGACATAGGTGGGTAGATGGAACTATTGGGAGTTCAAAGACCAGTCTCACTTCAAATGATCTCAGCTAATCAGCTGAAGCAGAGTGTATGGAAGGTTTATTAGTTGTTTCTTATTTATATTAGTGATCTTGAGGAATCCAAGAGTCATGTAGTGACTTTGATGATCACTCACTCCTTCATGAGTATGCAGATGTTTTTCTTGATTAGATACAAGGTATGCTACTGTAGGTGGACATTGATTTTCATATCAATCTCATACTAGGAGCAAAGCTGATTTTATGAGCTCTTTACCACATGACTACTTAGGAGTTAAGTGATCTCAGATTGCAATTGGAGAAATTATTGGCCAAGAGCCATATTTGTCCTAGTGTATCCCCATGGGGTGCACTAGTCATCTTTGTGAAGAAGAAGGATGGGTCTTTGCATTTATGCATTGACTACTAATATTTGAATAAGGTGATGGTGAAGAACTGGTATCCTTTACCAAGGATAGATGACTTGTTTGATCAAATAAAGGGAGCATGAGTGTTCTCAAAGATTTATTTGAAGTTAGGATACCATCAGCTTCATATCCAAGAGGTTGACATTCATCAAACATCTTTTCATACATGGTATGGGTATTATGAGTTCACAGTTATAACCTTTGGGTTGACCAATGTACCATCAGTGTTTATGACTCTGATGAATGGAGTATTTTTCACTTACCTTGATTAGTGTGTCATTCTATTCTTGGATGATATATTTATCTATTTGAAGACTGTGGAGGAGGATGAATTCTATTTATGTCAAGTGTTGCAATGCTTGAGAGACCATCAATTGTATGGCAACTTGAGTAAATGTGGGTTCTTCCAATCAGAGGTGAAGTATTTGGGACATATCATCACTATTGATGATATTACAATGGATCTAGAGAAAATTTTTGCTATCATGGATTGATCAATACCCACTAATGTCATAGAAGTTCATAGTTTCATGGGATTGGTGGGTTATTACTATTACTTTGTGAAGGATTTTTCATGAGTGGCTCATCCCATCACTTCTCTTTAGTGGAAAGGGAAGAAGTTTATTTGTTCAGAGTAGTGTGAGGTAGCATTCAATGCTCTTAAGGAGTGTTTGACCAGTACACTAGTCCTTGTAGTTCCTAATCTTGTAGGTGATTTCATGGTTTGTATTGATGCTTCATTGGGAGGCATATGTATGGTATTGATGTAGGATAGTTGAGTGGTTGTCTATGAGTCTAGAAAACTCAAGGACCATAAACTCAACTACCCCACTCATGATTTGGAACTTATGATCATGGTGCATGCTCTAGTTCATTGGAGGCATTTCCTTTTGGGACATAGGTCTAAGTTGCATAGCACTCATAGGAGCTTGTAGTATATCTTTACTCAGCCAAACTTGAATGCATGATAGTGTCACTAGATGGAGTTCTTGTGCAAATATGACCTTGTTGTTCATTACATTGAAGGGAAAAAGAATGTCATCGTGCATGCCTTGAGTAGGAGGCAACATGAGGTATCAAAGTTCTCATTGGGAGTGGATTTGTGAGGCTGTATCTTGGAGGCTTTGCCTAGTGATACTTGGTATCAAGAGGTGAGGGCAGAGATTGAGTCTAGATGTACCCTTGAGGGGAGATTTTTTGGATATTTGCATGACTCTTATGGACTATTGTGACACTCAAGATGTATCTATGTAAGTGTATTAAGTGATCTTTGTACTTTGGTTTTGTCAAAAGCACATCATGCACCATATTCTAAGAATCCCAGTATCAAGAACATGCATATTCATCTTAAACAATTGTACTTTCATTTAGGGATGAGGCATAATGTTGCTGATTTTGTGGCTCAATGTCTCAAGTGCTAGAGAGTAAAGGTAGAAATCAACATTTAGTGAGTCTTTTGCAGCTGCATACCATTCTAGAGTGGAAATGGTATACGATATCTATTGATTTTATCATAGGGTTGCCTATGTCATCATGGAGACATGATTGTATTATGGTGACATTGGACAAATTATCTAGGGTAGCAAATTTTTCACCCATGACAGTATCCTACGCAACTTCATCTGGAGTACATGTTTTCTTGGAGGATATTGTTCATTTGCATAGGATCCCTCATTGGATTATTTTAGATAGAGATCCAATATTTACTTGTGTACTATGCACGTCTCTTCGGCATGCTTTGGGCACATGGAGTTAGTGATTCAACTATTCATATTTCACCAATCTCATCCTTGTATGGTCGACATATCCTTATTTTTGTTTTTTAATTAAACCTTTTGGTCATTATTAAATCTGAACTCATATGCATTATGTGACTAGACCTGTGAGCATGTCTATGCATGTAGAGGTTCACATTGTTGCGAAAATTGTTAAGGAAATTTCTAAGATTTTGGTTTTTGGGCTTTAAATTTTATTGAATTTAATTTCTGGCAGCTTCACCATAGATGAATTCCTATTTCTAGGAATAGCCTATTTTCATTTGGGTCGATTTAGAGTCTAAAAAGTTTAATTGGCTATTTGACCTAATCAATTATCCACTTGAAGAGTGAATAAGTATTGAAAGAGGAATTTAATTCCTCACTTTTGCAAAATACAAAATTGAGAAATTTTTTGAGAATCCTCTTTTGGAGGATCATGTTTCTATTTGTTGTGAGAGCTAAGGACATAGAATCTTTGCAAGGTCAGTCTTGTTGGATCTGGCTTGGGGAGACCTTGTTGTTATGCCATGATTTCTAGTAGTTTAGGTGGGTGATTTATTCTATTATTTTGTTTCCTATTTCAATCCCTTTTTCTATCAAGTAGGGATCTCCCATTTTCTTGTTTCAACTCAGTTTCTTTATTTGTTTCTAGTAGCTATTTGTTTGGAGGCTGAGAACTAGTGTTCCCCTTCATTTTTGTTTGTTGGTTCTGCCTAGTTGGTTGAGTATGAACACTTTCCTAATTTTTAGGATGAGGTTTTGGGGTTTCACACTATTATGCTGGTCATTTTTGCATACCATGTCCAAACCCAAATTTTATTGGATTTCAAAGCTTTTCTACTCAAAGACCAAATGTGTTTTTATTTTGAAGTTTTGCCATTTTGGGGTTTTTACCGCATTTTGTGTGCCACCCTATTTTCTCATATTTTCTTGGCATGATGTTGTTCATGGATGTGGATCATCTATTTGGATGCCAATCAGACCATTGTTGCACTTTTATGTTGCATTGGCATGTGTGCCACATCTGTTCTCCTGAGTTATTTTGGTTGAGTGGTATTTTTCTTATGTTCTCATCCAGCCCTTGTGTTATGATCTTTGTGATGGTGGTGTGCCACACACAAGTATGTGTGGACACATTTTTCAAATGAGTTATGAGGCCTGATCTTTCATGGTACTTTCGAGAGTTATGATCATTGGGGTTGGGTTAGGAATATGCATGCCTACGAGCATTCATTGTTGGATGAGCATGGGTAGGGTAAGGTGGCATATGGAGGGGCTTCTATCTCATAGCTCAATGATCACTTCCAAGGTTGGCAGAGGAAGTTTAAGTAAGTGATAACTAAATAAAATACTAGGTGGTAATAAATTTAAGATAATTAAAAAGTTGGGATTGTGCACCTTTTGTTGGAAAGAGCTACCACATGAAATGTGCATCTAATGTTGGGGAGTTTAGCTACCAATACTAGCTTGGACTTTTGGATGCCAAGTGACTCTCCATGGTGTTAGTCCCTACATAGTAACCCATTGAGTGTTTGACCAAGACCCATAGTTTATACATTGTCTCATGATCTTGGTTTCAGTCATCATTACTACTAGCATGAGTGTTAGCCATGGACATTTTCTTTGACTGTATTTGTGGCTGGTTCATTATCTCCATCAACATGGTGGGAGTGGACCTACAAGTTTCACATGGTTGGAGGTGTAGCTACCTATACCATTGCTGGGGACTGGTGTATAGAGACAATCTATTGTTTCCGTGCAACCATTGCTAGATGTTTTCACTTGGTACTTTGGGGTCCAGAGTATGCTTTCTTGTGATTTATACTTACATTGGAATTTTTGTATATCATGTTTAGATGATGTTAATTTATTGATGCATTCCCTTATTATGATGTTTAGCATATGACATATGATGTTTAGCATATGATAGATTATGTTATGCTTAGTTGGAGTATCTATTGCCTTTGGTTTAGCATATTAGATTTATTTCTCTTATGATGTTATTACACTTTAGTAATGATGTCCTTATAAGATAGCTTCGACTATCTAGTTGGCAGTTTGTCATGCCTAAAATTATAGTGAAAAAACACAACTACAATTATTATTATTTTGCTTAATATGTTATTTTTAGGTAAATTAGGTTGCTCTCTCACAAGGCAAGATGTGGTTAGGGTCTATGGATTGGTAGAGTAATAGGATACATTACTCATATTCATACTAGGCTATCAGGTCAGGTCTCACCTAGTATCATTATCCAAATTTGAAGATGTTATCTTAATGGTTCAATTATAAGGGTTAACATTATTGCAAGGGTACTCCTACCTTGTCATGAACGGCATTCTTAGGTCTAAGTTATGTTGGCATAATTATAATCCCTTTAGGTTAGTCATGGTGATCCTTCTTAAAGTATGTTGGGTTGTAAGTGAAACTACAAAAGGTATTAATATCATGGTGACATTCCATATAAGATCCTAATTGATGTTATTCAAGGTTATATAAGAAAGTTAATAGATGACCTACTGACAAGGTAACCTTGCTTTCAAACTGATGACCTATAGAGGCCCTAAGACATAATGGTAATACTCAATGAGAAATAAAGTAATGAGGAAAATAATGTTGAGTCATATGTGATTTTGTGCTCCTATATGGTTTTATACATTTAAAGACATTAAGTTTTGAATAAGGAACCTTATTAAAAATCTTGTAATATATGATAAGTTATATATGTATGAACCCTCTTCTACATCTTTGATCATAGTTACATCCCCTTTATATTTTTAGGGAAATTAATTTTTGATCATGGTATAAAGCCATCTAGTAAAAACTCAATATTTACTATAGATTAAGTACATTAAAAATTGTAAAGAAATATATATATATATATATATATATATATATATATGTATGTATATATATATATATGTATGTATATATATGTATATGTATGTATATATATGTATATGTATGTATATATATGTATATATATATATGTATATATGTATATATATGTATATATGTACATATATGTACACATATGTGTACACATGTACACATATGTGTACACATATGTACACATATGTACACATGTGTACATATGTACATATGTGTACATGTGTACATATGTGTACATGTGTACACATATGTGTACATATGTGTACATGTGTACACATATGTGTACATATGTGTACATGTGTACACATATGTGTACATATGTGTACATGTGTACACATATGTGTACATATGTGTACATGTGTACACATATGTGTACATATGTGTACATGTGTACACATATGTGTACATATGTGTACATGTGTACATATGTGTACATATGTGTACATATGTATGTACATATGTATGTACATATATGTATGTATGTACATATATGTACATATATGTAGATATGTACATATATGTATATATATGTACATATATGTATATATATATGTACATATATGTACATATCTACATATATGTACATATATGTATATATATACATATATATATACAGATATGTATATATGTATATGCATATATATGTATATATGTATATACATATATATATGTATATACATATATATATGTATATACATATATATATGTATATATGTATATATATATAGAGAGATATGTACATATATATATACATATCTATATATATATATGTATATATATATGTATATGTATATATATATGTATATGTATATATATATATACATATACATATACATATATACATATACATATACATATACATATATATATATATATATACTTTCCTTTACCCAATACTAAACCATCCTATCACAAAACCTTAATATATATAGAACACCCCATTATCTTAAAATTACAACCTCCACTTACCACCAACCCATGCACCACGTCCTTAAGGGCCCGTTTGGTTGCTGGAATATCATTTTAGAATTGGCATTCAGAATCCTTGATTTGAGATTCAGGAACTCCAAATCCAGATTAAGGTTTTGAGAATTTGATTTGGGACTATTTGGTTCACCAAGAATTCATTATGAGACTATGCATTTCCTCCATTTGGTTGCACATTTTTATATTTGGAATTGGAATACCCATGTGAAGAAATTGCAACTAAGCCTACATACAAGATCTTGGATGGAAATGAGGACAATAAATTAAAGTCATGTTTATATTGATGAGGATATTTTTTTATTTTATGCTAATGAGGTAAGATCTAAAGGCCAACATTGCCTAGCACATTTTCTTGCTTAAGTTTAAAACCTAGTGAAATGAGCTCACTATTTTCGCTTGCCTTCCTTATCCTCTTCTACAAATATTAGACCAAGAGATGTTGCAGGATTCATAGCTTGCTTTTGCAACAGAAGTTCTAGTATCACTTGCTTTTCATGGGGTTCTCATGTATTCTCTTCCACGTTCTTCTTATATGCTCTACTGCCTTGTTCCCTCATCATGTCTTTGCATATCCTTTGTATCAAAAATGTTCTCCTCATTCGTGCAACCTTTCCCTCATCAAATACCCCATCAATGATTGTGGCTCTGCTACTATTGAGTGCAGAAGGAATCAAAGCACTCCCCTATATATTTCTCCTCCTTCGTTGTTTTGTCCAGGAGAGTGGTATATGGTAGTTGGAGATATCACTAAGTCAAGTTATAAAAATAGAACTATTCGGATTGCCTACGAAATTTTTTGCAATAATTGTTATACCCACATGAAGAGATGGCCACAAATGAAACCCCAAACAAGACATAAAAAAACCTTCAAATGCATACTTGTGTACAAAAACTCAGACATGACAAGATTTTTGAGCAGAGAAATGTCTGATCAAGACTAAAATAGGGTTGAGCCAAAGAGCGGGAAATCAAATAGGTCAGGCGGACCTCAACAAAAACTTAATTTTCATAAATTTTTAATGCACGTTTTTTCCAAATTGGAATTAAAATCAGAATTAAACCAATTCCACCTATTTTAGTGGAATACAAAATCCAAGTTTTGGGGGTTAAATGGGCATACGGAATTCCATTTTTTTACAACTCCCATTCTGATTTGACGGACCCAAATAGTGGATTACAATTTTTTTAGAATTCACAATTCTGATTCCTCTTCATATCCACAAACCAAATGAACCAAATGGGCCCTAAGTGCCTAATCTCTCTCCTTGGTTTATGTACTCCATATGCCCTTCCTAACACTAACATCATATACTCTATCATAACTTACTCTCGAGTGGAAAATTCCTTTTTTTTTAAATTGATGTCTACCTAGTCAAACATATTACTTCCTTGCTAGCATGTTGTCCCACCCTAAGACACTCCTACTCCACCTTGTTTCATGTGACCCATCCATACTCCAAGTGCTCACCCTTTTCAAAACTTTAAACACTTATCTACCCCAAGATTTTTGTATGCATGTTAAATCGGACTTGATGGCACATGTGAAGTAATGGGGGAAACAACCATGCTTGGGGGGCTTATTAGTTACATAGGATGCAACATTTTCAAGGCATTACAAGGAAGTGGGTAAAGGCAAGAATTTGTGGAAGTGGGAAAGCATATTATAGGCACCAGCTACGGTGCAACATATTTGCACCGAGCCGCTACCCGTTTGACTTTCCTATCCCTTGACTGACTCTACTGTCCTTCGCTGACATGGAAATAAGTTCCTATTTGTTGTGCGTTAAAATTTCCCTTGTTTCAAATTATAACAGTGATTTAAAAGGGAAAGGGATTAGTTTTATTTATTAATCAAAATCATTTACTTTTTATGTGTTTTAAGGGATTTTATTACTTTTATTTTAAGATTTACTTTCATGTTTAAAATTATAAATAATATTTTTTAATTTGACTATTTTTTTAAAAAATTCTTAAATAACTTTAAAATGAAGAATACTAAAATAATTTTTAAAGAATTATAAAATATTGAAAACTCATTAAATTAGAAAAAGTTTATATCTATAGTAATATTTTGAATTATAATTTAATTAAAATTTTGGACTGATTTAAGTCAAATTGTAATAATTTTTATTTAAAGAGATAATATGATATGCATAATAATACTCAAAATTTAATTTATAACTTAAATTTTGAAAAAATAATTAATTTTTATAATACTATATAGTAATAAATTTAAGTAATCTAAGAACTTAGTTAAATAAATTATTTAAAAGTAACACGGATGGTTCCCTGCTAGTATTGGGGGAGTGGCTCATTGCAAATAAGTTGCACCGTGGTAAGTCGTACCTGATTCCTTTTTTGTCCAAATATCGCCTCGTACTTGCATTGGAGTCTAACACTATAGTGTCCTTACTTGCCACTATTTATTTTTGTACATAAATATTAATTTATAATATTTAATATATGTACATAGATCTAATTTTTAATTTATATTTATTCAATATTTGTTTTCAATAATTTAAAGTTATTTTATTTAATTAAAAAATAAAAAACTATACAAATATTATTAAAAAAATTAATATATTTTTTAGAAATTTAAGTTTACATATTTCATAAGTTAAATTGCAAATATGTTGCACATCGTCTACGGTGCAACATATTTGCACCCAACCGTTGCCCGTCTCTATGCCCATGTCCAAACTGTACTGTCCTTCGCTGACAGGGGAAAAATAAATAAGTTTCTATTCCGTACAAGATAATTTTGTTCATTTCAAATTACAATGGTCAATAGCTCATCATAGTGATTACTTTATTCTTTTCAAAGGCTTTTTATATATGTTAATAGCACTATTACTTAATTCTTTTTAAAACTAAACCTTTTTTATATATTATATGTTAGGGTTTAGTTTAATTCTAAAATGATAGATAATATTAGAAAAAAAAAAATTAGTTCAGAGATCATATACACTAAATTATAATTATAATTTGATTATAATTTTAAATTTTAATTAATGCTTTTATATATTCAAATAATTATATTAGAGATATTTATTATAACAAGTAATATACCTAAATTTTGGAATGATAAATTTAAGAAATGACTTCTAATTGATTATTAAAAATCATGAAATATTTCTAATCTAATATGCATAATAATACTCACAATTTAACTTATGAAATATGTAAACTTAAATTTCTAAAAATATATTAAATTTTTTTCATAGTATTATATAGTAAATAATTTAAGTAAGCTAAGAACTTACTATTAAATAAATTGTTCAAAAGTAAATAGAATATATTTTTACTTTATATTGAAAAAAAATTAGTTTAAACTATTATTTTTAAATATAATTTAAGCCAACATTTCTATACTATTTTGTAATGATATAAGTTTTACTATAAATTTATTAAATGTTCAAGTACATAATATTATACAGTAATAAATTTAAGTAAATTTAGGACTTGTTATTTTATTTATTATTTAAGATTAAATAAAATATATTGCTACTATAAAATCTAAATATTCAAAAAAAATCAATATATAATTTTTACATAGATAATTTAAAATGATGTTAAAAAACTATTAATATCAATATTTGTATTTTTTTTATTTTTTAATTAAATAAAATAATTTTAAATTATTGAAAACAAATATTGAATTAATATAAAATAAAAATTATATCTATGTACAAATATTAATTATAAATTAATATCTATGCACAAAAGTAAATAGTGGCAGGTAATAGTGTTAGACTCCAATGCGAGTACGAGGTGATATCTGGGCAGTAAAAGAATCAAGCATGACTTACCATGGTGCAACTTATTTGCAACGAGCAACTCCCCCAATACCATCACGGAACCATCAGTGTTACTTTTAAATAATTTATTTAATAGTAAGTTCTTAGATTACTTAAATTTATTACTATATATTATTATAAAAATTAATTAATTTTTCAAAATTTAAGTTATAAATTAAATTTTGATTATTATTATGCATAGCATATTATCTCTTTGAATAAAAAAGTATTACAATTTGACTTAAATCGGTATAAAATTTTGATTAAATTATAATTCAAAATATTACTATAGATATAAACTTTTTCTAATTTAATGAGGTTTTCAATATTTTATAATTCTTTAGAAATTATTTTAGTATTCTTTATTTTAAAGTTATTTAAGAATATTTTTTTTAAATAGTCAAATTAAAAAATATTATTTATAATTTTAAACATGAAAGTAAATCTTAAAATAAAACTAATAAAATCCTTAAAAACACATAAAAAATAAATGATTTTGACTAATAAATAAAAGTAATCCTTATTTCCATGTCAATGAAGGACAATGGAGTCAGTCAAGGGATGGACAGGGCAAATGGGCAATGGCTCAGTGTAAATATGTTGCACTGTAGCCAATGCCCATATTATATGGGGCAAGGGGTTGCTTTGGACTTTCATGTCCTTGTTGAAAGAACAACGCAGTTAATGTGCCTAGGGTAGAGGATTGCGTGGATGGGAAGGGTGAGGCATGGCCCACCTTCCCTTTCTTAGTTGAGAGTTGTAGGGGAATATTTTAAACCCCCTTTTCCCTATAACAAGCTTTGAACATATATATTTTATTCCTTTCCTTTTAACAAGATGGGTCAAATTTCTATGGACTTGTTAGGAGGATCTCTTTTATAAATTTTAATTTTAACTTTCTTTTCTTTTTGATGTGACTTGTATCTTGACCATAGTCACGGGATTTTTTGTGTCTACTAGGAATAATGCTATTGTTTGTTTACCTTATTATCTTCCTCTTTAGAAGATCCTTTAAAATATTCTTTTGATTATTTTATGGGACTATATAAAGGAGGAGGTTATTTGTCACTCCCCATACAAAATACAAAGAGCTAAAATGCATGAACAGGCTTATCTTCTCAAGAGATTTTATGCTATGATATCAATTTTTATTTAACTTCTCTATTCAAATATGGTATTAATAATCTTGGCTTGTTAGTAATATGATGTTGCTTTAATTTTCAAATGTAGGTATCTAGATTTAAAAATCTTTAAACAATAATCTCAATAAATAAACTCTAGTTGAAAACATGATCAAGCATGAAACTTCTAAATTAATCTTTTATGTCAATAATGAAACTTTGGTTGACATTATCCATGGAAGTGTTGCATTATGGAAACTTCTTCTTATAAACAACCCTTTTTTTAAATTCACTTATATTTATCTAGGATTTCAATGGGTATGAGTCTACATATGCATGCTCATTCATTGAGCATCAAAGCAATATTTTATCCTTGGATATGACTCCATTCTTACACTCAACTATGACTATTATGATGCCATAAATTCTCCCATTGAAAACAGCTAAATGAATGTTAGAAACTAAAATGAAAATACATATGATCATCTCCCAAGCTTTACACCTTTTACATGGAAACACTCCTCACAATAATGTACCTAATGTCATGCCCAAAAATGCCAACAAGTTATGTTTTAATAATTAAAAGTGATAATATGATTAAATGTAATAAACAAGTATTCAAGTAAATTCACTTAACTTCCTCATGCACATGTATAATTATAAAATTTAAACACAACTCAAATGCAAATTTTCTTAACATATTTTAAACTTAAAATTGCATAGCTAAGTATATATATCAACATATTATCTAATTAATCTAATTTAAATGAATGTGATTACCAATCATTAAAAAAAAATATAGTAAGGTAACACCATCACATCATATTTTTTAATTACATATGCAAAACTGAAAACAAAGCTATAAGACTCAATGCAAGCATATTTACTCAATCTCATTTTTCTATTAACCTACCTAGTTCAAAGGCTCCGCCAGGAAAGAACCAGTAAGAAAACTCAGCTTTGTTGCCATTTCAACAGAAGTTTAAAATACATTTCTACACAGGATTCTAATCCCGAACGTAATTGAATTTCAACAATCAATATATATTTCTATCATGGCCCTTAACAAG
This sequence comes from Cupressus sempervirens, assembly GCA_028749045.1. NCBI lineage: Eukaryota > Viridiplantae > Streptophyta > Pinopsida > Cupressales > Cupressaceae > Cupressus > Cupressus sempervirens. The sequence goes on along the minus strand of CM053789.1, from coordinate 634,043,689 downwards.
GGTTCCATATCAATTTTTGTAACACATTTCTAAGAACCGTGGAGAGAGCAAAATCTGATCAGGTATCAAAAAACATGACTAAGAGACAAATCAAACATGCATATTCATACAAGGTTTTCACAATAGGATTCACAATGAATCAAAACTAGGGAAAGGTGGATTTTTCTAACAGGAGATGTCAGACACAACACCAAACCAGGTGCCCAATCAGGGCTATAAATCAAGAACTTCCGTTCTTCCATTCTTACATGCTAAAACTCATACATGGTTTGTGCTGACAAATAGGGGCCCATAACACCCTACCCTCTCTCCCTCTTCTCATCCTGAGAAGAGACTCTACACTGTTGGAGTCCAACTAAAAGGACCTTTCTTGAAATTGGCCACTTCTGCCCTCTCCAAGGGTGAGTAATGCCAAAACACCCATACAAGAAAACTTCAAAATTGCAAACATAAACATGAAAGGAAAACATCCAAAAAAAAACATGGTTTTCAAATCTTCCCAACATACCCAACATACATACAAGCATTCAAACAACAACAAGGTAGCATAGCATGAAACAAGCATGAAACATCATAAAAAACATGAACAACATAAACAAGGAGATGAAGAGCTCCTACCTTCACAAGAGGTTATGGTAAAATGAACAAATTGAGAAGAGATTTTCCTTCCTTCCTTCAATCTTCCAAGACTCCTCTCTAAAAGTAGAGATTGGGTCCCCCAAAACTACTCCAAGAAGGGCCTCTAAATAAGACTCAAACTCAACCACCAAAAAGGCAATAACTTCCCCCACCCACCTATAAATCTAGAAGTCTCTAACTCAACCCATACTAAGGTTAACCACTAAGTGGAGTTGAGGTGATGCAACTCATGGTAGCCAAATTTAATTTTCGCACAAAGGCAAAAGTAGGCTTTTTGAGTGACCTCAAAAGTCAATAAAAGGGGCTTAGGGATTGGAAAAGGCCCCCAACCCATACCCATACCCCTTGGGTAAAAATATTTCATGTTTTAAAGCCTTAGGAATGATTTGGAACCAAACAAAAGCTAGGAAATATTTATGACCAAGAAACAACTCTAAAAATGCAAATTAAGCACTAATCCAAATTAGGGATGACTAAACTCGATTAAGAACCAAATTAGCAAAAAGACACTAACTCAATCTGACTTAGGTCCAAAGGTTACACAACTAACCCTAGCTAGTACACTGAAAGCATAAACAATTCACGAGTGTCAAGTGACACTATACGAATACAGTTACGAACATTAACATTTACTGATCACAGAAAGATACATTCATACATCTCACAATATAATTTAGTTACGAACAACAAGGTTTCCACAATAGCACATAGGGATCAATTTCGTTCCTCTGTCGGGTTTCTCAACTACAATATCCTGCACACTCATTGCACACATCAGTAGCCCCATAAAATCGCATGTACATATATTCAAGGCTTATTTGGATTGTTACATAAATCAAAACATGAATCTCTCACATAATTAACTATTTAATTGATTTCTACTCACATTTAATCATCAAAAATCACATAATCAATAAAACATAACTTATTCATTAATTTAGATTAAAATGCTAGAAAAATCATCGTTAGGCATGCATAGACTTATCATCATTAGCATTGCCATTTAAGGAATACTAAACTATTGCGACATAAAACTTAATCATTGGGATATCAAAATCAACACCCTTATCATCAAGTGAAAAATGCCTTGTATCATTGTTAGTAAAATTTTAATGTTTAAACAGTAAAGATAATGTAGTTTTTTCTTGAATTAATTAATTATTTAAAACATGAATGTATTAGGATCTCAATTCTTATTAGGAAATTCACAATACAAACAGTACTTCATATCCATTTAAATCTCCTATGATGGTTTTAATAGAGAATTCATATTTAATAAGTACATGCAAGGAGGGACCTTACATCCTCCCCCACTAGCCTTTGACTTCCTCCTGGAAGTCGCATAGCTAAAATTGTCATCTTATGGTAGACCTTATTGGTGCAGGAGCACCTAGGTAGGCTAGTTTGTACCTAGTGCTTCTTTCTTGTCATTTTTGCTTGTAGTGATGATAGCCACATCACTAGTGGTTTAATAAGACCTAATAGGTCCTTAGGTAAGGTTTCATTAGTTGCTAAGTGAGTTTTTGCTCCTAAGTTGTTGTTATGCCAAAAAGTTGCTCAACGGGGGTTAGGTTGACCAAAGTGGTAGGAAATTTGACCAAGGGTAAAAAAACCATCTTGGAATGTCTAAATAAACCTAATATGAACCCTTACCAAGTTTTGTGAACTCATTTGTTAAGAATTTTAAGTTATGGCAAAAATTGCTCAAAATTGCAAAAGTTGCAAAATTGCAATTTTGCAACTTTTTGCACCTTTTCTTGCAAAGTTGAAAATGAGTGAAAAGAGTTAGTTAGGGGTTTGAGAATGAACAAAATAGGTTGGAAACACCTATATAATTCTATTCTTGATCAGTTTCAGGGGTTGGCAAGTTTAGTGGTCATACATGTACGGATTTTGTGTGCATTTTTTCATGGCAGCCACTTGGTAAATGAGCATTTTGGTGTTGAATATGGTTGGAATTCTGGTTTTTCTTTTTTGGAACAGTTATATGCATTAGTTTTAATCTTTTTCACATGCTCAAGTTGATAGTACAAGCTTTGTTAATACTATACATAAGTTTTTTTGAAGTTTTTGCCAGTTTTCTAGTTTATAGCAGCAGTTTGAATTAAATGGACTCTTTCTCCATTTTCCACCATTGAAACCTCATGATGCTGTGGGATTTGGAGGAAGATAAAATTTACATTATGTTACAAAAATAAGGGCTCTTAAATATGAAGGAAAACAATTGTTTGTTGATGCCCTAGGCAAGAAAAGTGTCTTGGCTAGTGGAAATATCGCTGTAACCAGCAACATATCATGTGTTGGGTGATTGGAAATATGAAACCAAGTATGGAAAGTGGTAGGGAATGTTCCTAAAGTACTTTTGGTGCAATTGGAGGTGATGGTGTGCTCTAGAAAGAAATTTATGCAAGATTTTGCAAAATCGGGTTCAAAAACTACTTCTAGCTTTAGTTTTTAGCATTTTTGTGTTTTGGTGTTTGGCATATGGTGGAGGCCTAAACATGGTGGAATAATCTCTATTTTTGAAAAGGGTATTCATATCCCTAATTTTTTTTAGGATTTTTATGTAGGTTTTGTGAGCAGCACACAATTTTAAGTGTTGAAACCCTCTTTTCTTGGTTGTATGACAGCAGCATTTGTAAAGGTCTTTGTGTGAACTTGTAAGATCTTCTATTGAAAGTTTTTTCTTGGCTTGATAATTTCAATATGAACATGTTAAGGCAGTAGAAAGGTCTTCAAGGATGAAGGAAGTTGGAAAAACACAAGGTCTATGTTCTAGCCTTGTTTTGGCAACATTATAGCAGCACTTTGCCAACTTGTTTGTAAAGTTGTAAAATCTTTCTAAAGGGTTTTATTTTGGTTTGAACATGATTAAAAAAATCTTGATGAAGCATGGGAAGACCACCAAGAACCTCAAGAAAGGCTGGAGAGCATATTGTGGCCAATTACCTAGGAAGCACCTGGCAAGCCATGTGGTGAATGAAAATTTCAGCCACCTATGAAGTTGTACTTTGTTTCAATTGGTGTCACAAGGTGAATGGAGTGGATCTTGGATTGATCCAAGGTTGGTGAGTGGGTAATCACCATCAAGGTCAAAGGAATGACCTATAAGCCCTAGGAAAGGACTAGGTAGCAAGAGCAAACCTTGTGGTTACATCACTTGTCTAGACTTGCTCCAAAATTTACTCTTATGGAAAGAATAATTAATAATTCTCATACATACTTAGGGGAGATAACATATTTTCCTTATTAACATTACTAAAAGTGAAGTTTCCTCCATAACTTTGACATAGATACATTTCTAGGGTGAAGCACTTCTTAAAACATATAGGTCACATATAAACAACTTTTCAAAACTAATATAAATATATCTATAGAGTCTCTATCAAGAATAATATCATAAGATGTTTTTGATTTCCACATACCCACCTTGACGGTTGTATGAGCCTCCCTCAAAAGAGGTTTCTTATAATGCAAAATAGATTTTTTTTTTTTAATTTATTTCAAGCTTAATCACTCTTCCTTAAGAGTTTCCATGACACATTGATTCTTGATAGGATCCTCATTGAGTCCAACAACACACATGCACCTTTCCATCTAGAAGTCTATTTGATTAACCTACAACCTTAACCAAATTTATGTTGGGGTACAATTCACTACTCATAACAGTCAATGGATATCACTAGTCCTATTCTCAAAGTCCTAGGAGAGGGTGGGGCATGAATATCCTCACTAGTAATCCCCAACCCTAATGTTAACATCCACTTAATCATCGGAATACCTTTTGGTAGGCCCATCATATGCCTCTTTGTCAACAAAATTTAAAAGAAAGTACCTCACATTTTAAATTCAAAATCAAGGATGAAACACCCAACGCAAAAGTCTAAAGTCAAAGAAATAAAGAGTGGCCACAATCGTAAAATTTTAATCAACAAATAAAGTGATAATTAAGAGGTAAAATAAAAATCATCAATAGTATAGTTGGCTAAATAGCCCCACATCACACTGATGGAAAAAAGGAAGAGCATTGAGAGTACCAAAATCTGAAATCAGACAAATAAGAAAATAAATCCAATCACTTAAAAAAATTTACATTATTGACAATAATGCGGTCGTACCAGGGTTACTAAAGAAAATGAGGAATCTTAGGCCTTCCAAACATTGCAGGGATCTTGAATAGAAATTAGATGGTGGTCTAAAGACCATGCTACTCAACCTATGAATGATCCACATACTAACTAGATAGCTCACTTTGTCGACATCACCCTATGATTAGGGTTCTATTCCTCATAGTAGGTTGAGATACTCTCTTTCTTTGTACATTCCTAACTAACTCTCTTAAGTTGAATAGTTTCTCACATAAGTAATCCTATCAAATCATCTAGACAACTTTAATCTATTGCACAATTTAAATCCTAATATAGCCATATGAACTAATTAATTTTCCTAAATAGGTTATCTAGTCAATTATGACTTACACTCTTAGATCATTATATATTAATAGTTCGATGTATACCAATTTGAAAACACTACTCATTTACATACTTATTCAACTACAAACCATGACCCTATTCCACAATTTATGTCCCATTTAAATATTTACTATATAATTTAGATAGCTATATAAAAATAATAATAATAATAATAATTCGAGAAATATTAATTGAATTATACTTTACTATACCTTATCCATAACTCTTAACTATATATAAAAAAAACATATTATCAAACCCTACACTAAACTAACTATGACTCAATCCTCTTAATTTTCAACTAAGAAGAAAAATCATTAAATCCAAAACAAACATTTCCCATGCTAATTATATGTTTAAATTAAAAGGAAAAAACATTAATGCTAAGAGCAATTATAAATTACCTAAACATAATTGCTAAATTTTAACACATAAATATTATCCACTACCAAAGATACTTATCACCTAAGTTGCTACTAACTAAACTTTATTAACTAACTCCCTATAAAAATACTGAATCTTATTTTAAATTTCTAACCCAAATATACTAGATTTTCTTTTCAATGCATCACACTAAATTATTAAAAAAAATGCTAAATTAAATTAGCAACAAGTGACATATTAATACTATCCTAAACATATCCTAAAACTCTAACTCAACTAAAAATAAATAAATTAACACCTAACTACTCCAACACCCACAACCTTATAGCCAATCCTATCACTTACTAACCAATCTCCTATGACAGCTTGGCCACTTGACCCACCCTTCCCAAGAATAATGGGGCAGCTTCCAAAGGTACGTGCACATTGACCCATGCTTTAGTACACTGGTCCAGGTCTGCACTTTGATGTACGCAAGGGGAAAGGTAGAGGATGACTTTAAAAAGAAAGAGGGATTAAAGCCCCTTTGTCCAAACATAATATTAAACCAAGATCCTTAATAAACTCCCAAAACTCCTACTCCATCAACTTTATCACCTATTCCCTCCTAGGCTCACACGGGCTCTTTTTTCATGAGGTGGTCACGCTGCCCAAAAAGAAATGGTGAAGGACATGTCAGGGGTGACATTGCTTTGGGAGGAGGATATACAGCTAGAAAGCAAGGTAAATTTGATATATTGTTGACTTAAGTCCAAAATTTATTTTTTAAAACACTAGTGACATGGGCCCCACTCCTTTAAGGCACTAGCGAGTTTGTCTAGGGACACGTGATGACAAAAGGTATGTAGAGCTTCCTAGACAAACTTGCTCCTCATTAAATCGTCCTCCAATCCCATTGCAAGAGAAAACTTTTATGGTAGTCTAAAATGTATGGGGATACATAGGGAAACAATCCATCCCATCCCATGTACTTTTGGTCAATTAAGCCTGCCTCTTCAAGGCTATCAAATAATTCCTCCTCATCACATCAATACACTTGTACCTCCCATAATATGAATGCCTCTTCAAGGCTATCAAACAAGGCATATGGCTTCAATGGAGCCCATACTCCATGAACAACAAACCCTCTCAAAGAGGAATATCTCTCAACTTCAATGTTGAGCCCAACTAACCCCTTCACCCAAGGCTTCTCTTCCCTCCCAAGGGTGAGTGAATCCTTCACACCCATGAACAAATTCAACATTCAAAACAAAACAAAGAGATCAAGGAAGAAATTCAAGAAAATGTGTGAAACTCATTACACAATCACAACACAACACAAAGATTACAATAAGAATCCATGATTGCATGACAACATTCCATATTTGTAGATTCATTATGCAATGCTAAAACAAAATGGTCATGATTTGAGCACCTACCTTGGTCCAAGGTAATGGTAGTGACAATTGATGAAGAGCTCTCTTAGCCTCCCTCCAAATCCCTAACTGTCTCTAAACTTAGAGAGTGGGTGAACAACAACTAATTTGGCACAAGCTCCCTAAAAAGACCTCCACTTTCATTCCCACCTACCCTTCCTACTCCCTTGTACCTTTCTACTAATAGGAACTTAAAAAGAAGTCATGTGACACTTTGATTTTCGAACTTTCTTGAAAATGACTAGTTTAGAGGGTCTCCTAAGTCCCCTAGACCAACTCATGGTTAAATTTAGACCCCCAACCTATACTATTACCATGTGGATGACTTATTTTCACAAAAATAACACTTGGGAATCACTTTTAGGCTCTCTAAAGTTCCTATCAAGTTTGAATTCGAATTCCAACAAGATGGTGACTCCTCCTAACACTCTCCAAGGTGGGTTGACTTAATTTCATAATGGGATTAAGATTAGGTTAAGTGACTTCATGCCCAAAAACCCTATACGACATGTCATTTACATGTAGACAACACAAGTGTCAAATGACACACACATTAAAAAGATTACACATCACGATGCCATGTCTCTAATTGATCATGATCTTTAAATTTATTACACCCATGCACAAAAACATTATGAAATAAACACAATACAATGAGGTTTTGAATCTTCCAAAGATTCACCTTGGCTTTACCGTGTTCACATAGGTTTGAACCTTGTTTCCCCCAAAGATTTCTATGGTTCAATTTCCTACACACTAACTCGAACATTAGTAGCCCAATGTATATAAGTGCATGGAAATAACACAATAATCAATTTCATTTTCTAATAATTTTAATTTAAAGCATTTAAAATATCAAAATCTACATATCGACATTAATATCTAATCAAATGATCAACTAACATTCTAAACCACATCATAATCCATATCCTATCATAATGATGAAATGTGGAATCTATACTATTAAGTCATTCAACATGAAAATTACTTTTGAACACATATTTTAGGTCAAGATTATTAAAATTTAAACATCGCAACTAATATCCTTTGATTCGCTTAAATATAGTTTGATTGCTAATAGTATCCCATTATTATAATGAGATATTACAGTATAAGGCATATGTCTCTAAAATCACTAGTGTTAGGAAATCAGGATGTTTTCATAATCATGTGTACATATGTTCAAAATAAATCATTAGGTAAACCCATTATATTTGTTAGTCAATATATTATATCTTCATCTTAATCATCCTTCACTATAGCCTATACACCCAATACTATTTGTATGAAATTTGACTTATTATATTTACATCATACCGAGCTCTACTGATTAGGCCTTATCCAAATTGATAATAATTTATGTCTATAACTATTATTAGTACCCACAAGGGTAAGTGTTAATTCCTCTTTCCATACTAGACATTCAATTTAATTATCCTAATAGGCCATTAAATATCAGGAACCCATCAACATAGTCTTCTAAGTTATGGCACGTCAAGTCTTTATTCCATAGGGTCTTAACTTATCAACCTAATGAAATTTGAACATGATACTTAGCACAACAAGGACTACAATATACATCATTCCTAATAAAATTTCAAGTTCATTATAAATCAAGGCATACTTAGATTCCAAGACTCCTTACTGTCGTTCTAACATGAGGTGTGCAGTAATAGTATAACATTCACAAGAGATAGAACACAATATCTTATCTCCTTTATTCCTCCTAGATCTAACCTTATTCCTATTATTAACATTTTTAATAAGGTACTAGGGAAGGGGCCTTACATAGTTTGGGATGTTACGCATGGGGGATGGCTAAGACCTTTGAGGTCTCATGATGGTATTATAGTTGGGAGGAACCATGCACTTAGTTTGCCGTTTTAGTCCATTGTGTTTTTGCTTCTATACACTATGATGTTTATTTCAATTATTTCCTTCTCTACAATGTTTAAATGTTTACATTCAAATTTTAGCTTTTTGTCTTTCGATTATTTGATTGAGTATCTTTCCTCAATAAGTGGATTTGATACTCCTTAGTATGGAGGAATTTCAATTCTTGGTTTCTAGTGTGCTATTTTGGATTCTCACATGAAATTGTATATTCTCATGCAAGAATGCAAAAGCTCGCATGGTGTATTGGGTTTTCTCACGTGGCTTCTGGCACTTTCTTACATGAAAACCCAACCAGTGGTGGGGTACTTTGGCTGCTAGACCAAGTACTTCCTCACACCCCTTGATGCATTTCCTTACACAAAAGGTAGACCCTCACATGTAGTGTTGCACTTCCTCACGCAAAATTTTGTCAATCTATTGTCTGCATGCTAAAAATAGGGGGTATCTCCACTAGTTTTCAAGAAAGTTTTTTTTGGGTGTTTTAAGTACCATTTTGGTTTGCTTGTATTTCCTTGCTTTTGCAATTCATTTTTTTTAGGTTCTGCTATCGTAGTGGTTTTTCGTCCTTCAGTTGGTTGTGTCAGTTCAAGTAGTGGCATTTGGAGATTTATTGGTTGTCAGGATTGTGGTTAAGTCTTCCATTACGATCTTTGTGATCCCTATACAACAATTTGGTGTGCACTCATACTTGTAAAAAAAAAAAATCTTGGCTTATATTTATAATTGTTCCAAGGATCTCTGAGTGGGGCATTATAGTTATTCCCCTATCTAAAGAAAACTAAGAAGTGATGCATCATTGCATCAATTGTTTTTTATTAAGAAAAATAGGTTTTACAAGGATCCTAAAACCCAAAAGGTTTTACATAAAATCTAAAATAATAATATTAAATAAGGTCGACACCCTATGCAGCTACCTATAAAAGATAGAACAAAAAAAATAGGCTTGCGACCAAGAAACAAAAGCTAGGAACAAAAGACTGGCCCACAACCAGTAGACACAGAAACACTTAACTAAATAAAAAATCAAGCAAAAAAAATAGACCACTAGCAATTATTTCTCACTATCTCGATCCTGTTGATTTTTTGCTTCCTCATTGGCACTTTGGATTTTTGTGCCTGCATGTTTCTGGTTTGAATCATTGGTTTGCTCCACCTGGCCCCTAGTCTCTTTCATCTCACCCTTAGTCTTCCTGTAGTCCAAGCTAGCCTTTTCACCCTTTTCCCCACTAATTCTTGCATTTTTTAGCCATTCACCCAGACTGTTGATGTTCTCATTCAGAGTGTTTAGGGTTGTAATCACCTAATTAGCCAAGTTTTGGTTTGATATCTCCATATTTTGCACCCTTTTCTCAACCTTTGACATACGATCCTCCTAGCTGGTAAGATGACTCTAGTCGTTGCTCGTCCTATGGCCTTCCTCAAAACTCCTTTTCTCCTTGAGTGCCTCAATCTCATGAAATAGCCATTTGATAGAACAAAAATCATCTATCATGCTATTTTAGGCATTGTTGATCAAATTGAGCCCTATTTCCCTTGCATTATCAGAAATTACCACCAAAGTAGAGTCTATGAGCTCATCGAAGTGGACTTTTCCTTCTATATCCTCCAGGACCTATAGTTTCACTTTCTCCCTAACAATCACCATCTTCACCATTTAGGTGTTGAAATTTCTCCACGACCTCCTTCTGTCTTTCATAACTATCTCCCCACTATCTTCCACCATAGTATCCTTAATCTCTAGAGATGGAAAGATAAAAGGTAAGGGCCTCGAAGCCTGTGGGGTCTGATCTTTTTTCTCTTCTAGCTGTAGCTCCTCCTCGGCCTTTCTCTTTTTGGGGTTCCCTAACTAAACAAAAATATCTTCTCCCATCTTCCCACTATCTTCCTCCCTCTTATCTTCCTTCAACTCCATTTTCTCTTCCTCCTGTTTCACTGGATTGGGGGTTAATCCCCAAGAGCTCTTTTTGCTAGGAACAGAACTGGAGGGAGGAGGAATTTTCTCCCCCACTAGACTTCTTGCCTTTTGAGGAGGTGTTTTCTTCCTCCTCCAAGATGATACTTTGAACATCCTTAGAATCTGAGTAGTTCAAACTCCCTGTAGCCTCTAAATCATCCATAGAGTGGCCTAAAGGTTTCCCCCTCATTTGAGTCTTCAAATACTCATTAACCAATAAGAGCAAGCCTTCATGTAGAGTTGGGTTTGCAGTGGGATTTTTTCTTAAAACCCTCAATGCCCTTACTTATTGAGGTAAAAAAAAAAAATAGAAGAGAAATTTTTAAGCCATTCCTAAAATGATTTAACAGAAAAAAGTGGTGTGTTCTGACCCTATCGAATCTAGTGTCCAAGGAAATATATTCAATAACAACTCTTAAAACATACCTCCACAATTTTTTAATCAACTCCATCTCATAGTATGTCTCAACCTTCGCTAAACTCTTCCATTCTTCCTCATTCTTCATAAAATATTTTACTGCATTGGCAATATCCCTATAAAAATTAATCCCCTCCATGGGTATCTCTATGATCTAAGCTATCATTTCTGCATTGATTTGATGAGAAACCCCATCAATTTTAACATGGCCATCCTTCTAGGTATTCACCATGTGTTCGGTGATCTCCTTATCATAGCCATGGAGTTTCTCAATACACCTCGCTATCCCTCCCTTCTCTAGCTTATTCCAAACTTTCATTCTTTTCTTCCATTTTTCTACCTTTCTAGTCAGCTCCTTCCTGATCCTCTCTCTAACCATCTTGAAATCTTATTCAACAATCCAATCCTCATAGACTTTGACTTCCTACAATTTTTGAATCACTAAAACCTTCTTACCTTTGGAAATTTTAATAGGGATAGGAAAATCGACCCATAAAATGTGCTAAAAGTACACAAAATGATGGAGAGTAATTAACTTTCCATGATATTCATTAACATCTCATCTTATTTGTGTTGTAGCATAAATTTCCATAATTAATGCAAGATTTCCTTCGTACTTCCTTGGATACATTCCAGTGTCATGATATCTTTCATGGCCACTAGGAAGAAATCACTATTATGCCATGTCATCACCATGTTTTTGACTACTGCCTCATTCGCAAACCAATCCATGGCTAAGTTGGCCTCTCTATACACATGGCTGACATGGACCCTTTTAAATTTGCCTAGATCTACTCGAATCTCCTCCATGACATTTACGATGGTCTAGGATGGCTTAGTGCAGCCTTTTAAGCAATTTATTATATTTAATGAATCTCCCTCCAACCAAAGGTTCTCAATTCTAGTAGCCAGAGCTAGATTTACAATATGACAGGCTGCCCTGGCTTCTGCAAAATGATTTTTTTGAACCCTAGAGGAATGAGAAAAAGTTGTAGCTCCCTTACCATGACCATTTCTAATAATTCCTCCACATCTAGTGAGGCTAGGATTCCCTTTCACTGCCCTATCAAAATTGGTTTTATGCCAATCTTCAAGGGGGAGAAGCCACTTAACTTCTTGTCTTTTCCTCTCCCTATCCTTTTTCTTTACTATGTTGTTTCCTCCTTCTTCAATGTCTCCTCCCTTTCTAATGGTAAAATTCTCCTTCATGGTAGAAACAATTTTGTCTGCAATAACAAAAGCAAGGGTTTCCCTATCTCTGAAAATATGATTATTCCTCTCTTTCCATATTCCCCAACAGGAATGTGGAAGAGACTAAGAATTTATCATCTGTGTCTTCATTCCTTTATACATACTATTCCATTGCCCAAAGAAATCCTAGATGTTGGATAGTTTACACCAATAGACAGCATTGTCCTTGGTTATAAGATCCCAAACCTCAAAGGAGTAGGGAAAATGAATAAAAAGGTGGTTGGTTGTCTCCAAATCATTCTTGCAAAGACTACACCTATTAGGGATAATCTAACCCCTTTTAATCAAGTTATCCAGGGTAAGAATTTTTTCTTGGAGAAGCAACCAAAAGAATATATTGATTTTTAGAGTAAGGCCAATCATCCATGTCATTGCCCAAATAGGTTGCTCCATCATATTCCACAAGGAGAAATAACTTGATGCTACTGAGTATAATCCATTGGAATTGTCTCCCCATGATTTTATCCCTCTTATTATTAAGAATCATGGCATTCAAAATAGTCATCAAAGGTTTAAGATCTTGGGAAACTAGCGATAGGTCTTTCCATTCGTGGTCATTTCTGTAGTTACTAACTTTCTGACCACATCTTCTCACACATGTTTTAGCCCATCTCTCAAAGTTAGGATGATCTATGAGAGGCCCCTCGCTTAATGTATTCCTACCAAAACAAGGTACTTTCCCCATTGCCAACTTTCCACTTTGCCTTTGATTTAGCCAAAGGTTTTTCTTTAAGAATCTTGTTCCAAATAAAAAATCCATGGGGAAGTTCAACTTCACTAAATAAGAAGCTAAGGGATTGCCTGCTCAAATACTTTTCCACCATGATATCTTACCATTCTCCTAGACTTTGAAAAATGTGCCATTTCTACTTCACTAGTAAAGCATTGTTGAGATGTTGAATTTTTCTAATGCCAAGACCACCGTAACATTTAGGCAAGCAAACTTTGTCCCATGCCACAAGATGATATCTCTTGTTTTCTTCAACCTCTATCCACAAAAAGTCCCTCTGGATTTTCTCAATTGTATCAGCATGCTTAACCAAGATCCCAAAAAGGCTAAGGGCATAAGTTGGGAGATTTTGAAGAGTTGATTTCACCAAAGTACATTTACCTACTTGACTAAGGGTAGCTCCTTTCTAACCAACCAACTTCTTGCTAAATCTATCAATAATGCCATTCCAAAAAGAATCCAATGGTTTTGATCCCAGAGGCATACCAAGATAAGTAGTTGGAAGAGACCCCACTCCACATCTCAGTATGCGAGCAATTTTTCTTTGTCACTCAATTAGGGTATTTACATAAAGGACCAAGCTTTTATCCCAGTTTATGGCTTGTCCTCAGCCCCTCATTTAAGTATCCAACAAACTCTTGAGCACCTTAGCCTCATTAACTATGGATTCCCCACCCAAAATTGTATCATCCACAAAGTGTTGATGGGTAAAGGTAATATGTCCAAACGTTGGCTTTATACCATGCAAACTCTGCTTCTGTATTCCTCAGGATTAACCTCCCAATACACTTTTCCATTATAATGAATAGAAAAAGGGATAAGGGATCACCCTGTCTAAGCCCTCTCAAAGGGAAGAAGAAGTTTGAGGGAGCTCCATTGATTAAAATAGCCAGAGAGGGAGAAGAGACCAGCAAAAGAATAAGTTTACAAACCTAGGCTTTAGATAGATCTAGCTTGAGCAGAAATCCTTCCCTTTTCCTAACTTCTAAAGAGTGAATAACTTCATGAACCATCATAATAGAATCTAGGATCTATCTCCGTGGGACAAAGCTATTTTTTTGTGGAGAGATAATCAAGTGGAGAACGCTAAGAATCCTAGTAGTCAAAACTTTTGAAATGATTTTATAGAAAGAATTACATAGGCTTATAGGCCTAAATGTATCCATCATATCGACCCTGGGAATTTTTAAGATTAACACCAAAAAAGTAGCATTGAGTTCCTTCAAAAGGTTTTTGGCCCCAAAAAATTCCTGTTTTCTTTTACCACATCCCCTTTGACCACCTCCCAACATATCTGGAAGAAAAAAATCAGAAATCCATCTAGCCCTAGAGCTTTGTTAGCAGGGAGAGATAGCAGAGCTTGATAAATTTCCTATGAGGAGGGAATTGCCTTCAACATAGAATTGTGATGGTCCTACAGCAAAGTAGGAATTAAAGACAAAATGTCCTCTTGGTCTTTCAACAAAAGAGAAGTATCCTTGGAAAGGAGGGAAGAAAAGAAATGCACTACTTCTTCCACAATCTCATTCTCCATTGTCAATGAAATTTGCCCACTCTTTATACTCAAAATCCTGTTGTGAGCACAATGTTTTAAGGTGGTAAAATGGAAAAACCTAGTATTCTGATCCCCCTCTTTAAGCCAATTGATTCTAGATCTTTGCCTCCAAAAGTACTCTTCTCTACTAATTATATTGTGGAGGTCAAATAGGATAGCCCTTTCTTCAATCATACTCTATTCATTGTACCCTTCTTGTTGAATCCTTTCTTGGACTTTTTGAAGCTGATTTTTCTTCTCATTCTTCTCCTAAAAGATGTGCCCAAAATCTATCTTATTCTAGACTTTGATGTTTATTTTCACATTTTTCAATTTCTGAGCTATCCTAAACATTTTTGTACCTTTCACCTCTATATTTTTCCAAGAGGAAATCTTAGCTTCTGGATCTGGATGGGAAGTCCACATCTTCTC
This sequence comes from Cupressus sempervirens, assembly GCA_028749045.1. NCBI lineage: Eukaryota > Viridiplantae > Streptophyta > Pinopsida > Cupressales > Cupressaceae > Cupressus > Cupressus sempervirens. The sequence goes on along the minus strand of CM053789.1, from coordinate 634,028,564 downwards.
AAAATGGAAAGGGAAGTTCCTTTTGACCATTAGAGGACTAAATGAAAGCAATATGGGTGAGTGATCCAACCCAACTAAAGAAGAGAAAGTCTACCCATATGGGTTTGCATCTAGTCTAGGGAAATGAGAGCTCTATCCAAATGAACCTAGATGCAATCCTCTCCAGTTCTCCTATTTGACCAACTGAAATGTCCCCCCAAAAGATCAACATCCAAAAAAGCCAAACTATTAATGAAATTAAAGAGGCCTAATTTTCTTTTTTGATATGGGGCCAAGCCTCCTAATTTTTCCTCATCTGAAAGAGGGGTGTTAAAATCCCCCATAATAACACCTTTTTTAATATTACTTTTGTGAATAGAATCAAGCATCTAGTTCCAAAAAACCTTCCTTTCCCTTTTAGTATTAGGGGCATACACATTTAGAATGAACTAGGACTCACCACTATACACATTGGAGGCCTTATAAAGAAGAGAATTACCTTCATTAAGAATGGTGGAGATCTAGTAAACCTTTTTTTTTTAAAGCATCAGAACTCCCCCTATAGCACCTTCTGAATCTATGGCTTCACTATTCATATTGCTACTGAAAGATAATTTACCTACTGTATCTTTTCTCATCTTTATTTCTTGAATCAGTAAAAAAATTAGGTCTTTGATCTCTGATCATATTCCAGACTAACTCTTATTTATGGGCACCGTTTAGGCCCCTTATGTTCCAAGATATGATCTTCATTTTTTTTTAACAGAACATTCCTTGATGGTTCTTTGGCTCTCATCTACCAAGTTCTTTTTGGCCTCACCTTGAATTGCCTGACTCAAACTTCTTCTTCCTAGAGACTTAGGTTTTAATCTGACATCTACTTTGATCCTACTTTTAGTGGCTACTAAGTCTGTAGAAGATGATCTTAGTTCTAAATTTTCTTCTTTTTAACCAAGCTCCCCTTGACTTTATTGTCTTGAGAACAACTATTTATCCATTCCTCCAATTTAGATATCTGCTCTAGGGAAGAGTTATTGATTAAATCTAACACCTTCTTCCTCAAGGCATTGGGAGCTAAAGGCTTCTCCAAAGAAGCCAATGGGGGATCCAAAGTATTTTGAGCCTTATCTTCCATCTCCTACCCTACCTAGCTAACCTCTTCTCCTTTATTTCCTTCACTTTTTTTATGAAAATATTCATTAGGAATTCCCCCTAGTTCTCTGATTGGGGCCAAATATTCTTTGACCAAAATCTCCATCTGGGGTTCCTCCAGATTACCAGCCTCCTACTCTTTCTCAATCAGCAACTCCTTACTTGCCTTTTCCATGGTTTGGGGCTCCACATTGTGATCCTTACTATTTGACGCCTTTAATGCTTCTCCTCCTTCAAAGCCCTAATCTCCCTCAACAACATAAACTTGGTCCTTACATTCTAACACCTTTAATCATTCCAATTCCTCCTTCATTGATCTACTTTCCTTCCTGGTCTATGACATTGTTTTTTTCCTCAACCCCCTCCTAGTTCTCTAGCTTATTCAATTTATGTTTCCAGACCATTTTCTTACCCTTTTCTGAGGTGCCAAAAGTCCTACTTTTATTTCTTTCTGCCTTTGCCCTAGGATAATGGTTTGCCTTATGCCTAGACTTAAGATAGAGGAAATGCAAAGGGAATCGATTCATAAATCAACTTTTGAACATGCACTCCCAACTTGGAATGGAATGCCACCGTATCTAGCATATACACACCTTCCCTTACCCCTATGCAAATGCATGCATAGGTAAGACATCTTTTCGAGGTTGTGATCGAATCTACTAAGAGAAGCTCCCCAAAGGAGCTAGCAACCCCCACAAAAACATCTTCATTCCAATATTCTAAGGGGAGCTCTGGAAGCCTTACCCATATAGGGGCTTGCACAAAAAAAGAGTCATTCATATTAAGTTTAGAGGACCACTTCTGAAGAACCAAAGTAGAGGGACCAACAGCACATGGCCCCTCACATAGAATGTTTGAAAGATATTCCATACAAGAGAAATTGAAAGACAGAAAGTCCTTAGCCATTGCCATAATAGATACTTGACCTTTAAGGGCCCACTTCTTTTTTATGAAGGATCTCACAATATCAATATTTTGCCTTAGCCCTAAAAATTTTCCAACCAAGGTCAAAGCCATTGATGCAATACTATGATCCACAAGCTTGTCTGAAATGGCAATGGCACATGAACCTTTCTCTACCTTAGGCAGAATTTTAATTGGTGGAAAAGAGGACTTACCTATAGGCTTGACCTTGAAAGGTGACAACTATTTAGCAAGGCCTGGAAGACCCGTCTTGGGAACCAATAGAATCTTGTATGACACCTTGGGTGGAGCATCTAGGTCCCCGTCATCTTTCTCCACCTAGTCTCCTATGCCTGAAGATCCCTAACTGTCCTCCTTCTGTGACCCATGCCCCAAGATAGGGGCCTAATTCTAACAAACCATAGCAATCCCACCCTACTCAGAATTCAAATTTTGAAAATCACTCTTCCCTCCCTTACCAACACTTTCCATCCTCCTCAATAATTTTCCATTTCATAGGTCATGTTATTTCATTGCATGAATTGTTATGATCATAGTATCTTAGACATTGATGTAGGAGGTCACACTATAGGAGCTACCTAAAGCTATGAAAAGATAGACAGAAGCATGAACAAATGAGACTCTAAGGAGTCAAGTGAAAAGATGATTGAGGAAGTGATATTGCAAGATCAATTAGATAGTGAGAAAGAGAAGGTGATGTGTGTGTAGTGGATGATGTCTTTGGCATTGTTGTCAAAGGAGAATATGTATGTAGTTACTATTTAATATATCTAGAAATAAGAGGGAGAAATTTTATCAATATCATAGGAAGTGTGAGAGAAGTATTCTCTAGGTTACCATCCATTAAAAGAGGGAGAAGCCAAATTACAGGAAGAGATGTCAAAGAGGGATGCAATACATTTGGTATTACAATTAGTGTCAAAATTGAAGAATCTACAACTGGTATCATAGAGGGAGAAGTGTAAGAGAGTGCATAGATGAAAATCAGAATGAAACTATGCATATTAATGAAGGTATGATACAAAATATTAAGGGGCTGATAATGATAAATCATAAGAAATTATTTTGTATTTACATGGTGACTAGAGGTGTTGTCATCAATGCTAAAGAGGGTGATTGTTGAAAACTACAATTGGAACAATTACTACGTTGTCATTAATGTCAAACCTAACTGGAGAGATATTTACTAATAGTATAGAGTGTCATATATGTTGGTTGATGAAGAAGATTTGAAAAGAGAGATAACTAGATGAACTAGTGAAGTTGTTGAGTAAAAAGGAGCAAGTATGTTAGAATTACATTGAGCACTTGATAAGTTAGTCTTTGAAAAGATAATGTATTTTTTAATAATTATATAAAGTGAAGAATTTAGTTGAGTTATTGCATACAAGAGAAGACAAGAAGTTGAGTAAAACACTAAGCTTGATTGAGTGACATTTTTACTAGGTTAATGAAGTATATGATTAAGGAACTTAAGAGATAGCTGAGAAAATAGTATCAATCAAGTGATAGTTATGGTCAAGCAAGATGAAGGAGAAATATAGTATTGACTGAGTGTAGTAAAGACTGAGAAAGTTAGTGAAAGCTGACAGAGATAGAACATTAGAGACTGAGCTACCCAACATTGATTAAGAAAAAGAACACAGTCCTGATTGAGTGTTCACAAAATAACAATTTATGAAAGAATTGAGTTTTGAGGCTGACATAGTTGAATTTTTAGATCAGTCAAAATCTTTGAATGATAAAGATTGATGAACTTGTGTATGTAATGCATGTCTTAAGTTTTTTATGCGATCAAAGGCAAGGATTTAAAAACAAGTTTCTAGAAGTGTTAAGAAAGGAGAAGAAGGACAAAATAATGGATAGATTGGATGATTTTGATCAAACCCTATGATCTTTGATGATCTTTAAGTGAAAAAATCTACCTATTTAAGGAGGCACAAGAGATGTTTTTTAAGGTTTGTTCATTGTTGATTGAAATTTTTATGGAGAACCTAGGAAGAAAAGAGTAGTAGAGGAAAAGTGAGAAGGTTGGTGAAGTGTGATTTCTTGAATTATTGCCAAGCAAATCAGTGATGGAGAAGTTAATGAAGTCTAGTCAATGAACCAACAAATGAGCCAAATGAAGGCTTCAAAGTGAGTTGTATCTTAACATATCAAACCTAGTTGTTACTTTCCAACCACTATGGAAGTAAAAAACCTTTAACCAAGGTTGAACTGATAGTAATTTGTAAATCCTTTAATCAAGGTGACCTTATAATGGAATGATCTAAAGATCTCAAACCAAGCCACTCCTAATAGGGTGATTAAATCCTTTAACATGGTCACACCTAAGAGTGTGTTTTGTAACTTTTAGCAATGTTGCCTCTTAATCAAGCTCACTTGAGAAGGCTGAAAAATTGTAGCATGTTACTTGGTGATTTTTCCAAATTGGATTTCCATGTTAATTCCTGGTGTCATATATGTGTGAATGTTATTGTCATGATAAATTTTATTTACTATTATTTAATTCTATTAGTTGGCATATACTGAACAAAGAACTAAGTGATGTATGAACAAGTTAAGTTGTTGATGATTCTTAATATCAGCTAAGTGGTTTTATGAGTTTGAATAAGTTTTTTGAAGTTAGTAAAAGTTAAATTGGTACTAGACCTAAGGATAATTGATTCATCCCCCTCTCAATTTATCTACCATTCTAATAGTTCACCTACACCTATCTTACCTACTACTCCTACTTCTAAACCTATTATTTCCTCAACATCTACTAAACCTATTGATGTTCCCTCTTTAGAACCTATGGTAGTAGATCCTAATCCTTCTACCATATATTATAAGACTATTTGTAATCAACATGCTCATCAATGTTGCAAGAATCATCAATTTAAAGATAAGGCTACAACTCATTCTCTTCTCAACCTATATCTTCATCTCAAACTTTACCTTCCTTTCAAACTGTGTGTGAGTCTTTGGAGGAAGTTAAACAAAGTAAAATAATGCATTTGAATAAACATCAGGAATAAGTTTGTATTATAGACTCCATTAATTTAGATATGGAAGATACTTTAGACAATAGTGATGAAGAATTAATTGATATGGATAGTGATTTTCCTAACAAGATTTCCAAGCAATTCACAATCACTCCTAGTAATGAGCATAGTGACTCCCAAAGTCCTTGCTTTGAACTCATTGTGATTCCTACTATAATAGATATTGTTCCTGTCATGAGTCTTCATCCTTCCCCTAGCATTTCAAATTGAGATTTGGTGGGGGGGAACATGTGGAATACTTGATGTAGATTTTATTCATCATAGTAATCTTTGTGTTCTTGTGTTGTGTTTTCCCCTTTGTTCAATTGTTTTCTTATGTTTTGTCTTTTGATTGTTTTAGATGATCCTTGTTGCTTTATTCATCTCAAGAGGATAAAGGAATAATCTCATCATACACATTCTTCTATTTATATCTCTTTTCTTCTATATATTGTTATGTGTTATGTCATGCTTGTTTTCTTATTTGTGTACACTCGAATTGTGTCATGCTCTAAACACTTCTATCCAAACGATTCCATGAATTCAGAATGTTTGAATGTCAGCTTAGAGCTCCCTATCCATGGAGTGCAAGAGAGTGTATTTCAAGTTCAAGGGCTCTCATCTGAGCCTTAGGAATACTCTTCTTGCTAGTAAACCATGCAATGGGAGGTTTCAAAGACAAGATGAAAGAATGCAAATGTCTCAAGGAGTTCCTCAAGAATGAAATGCAAGTATGGAAACTAAGCTAAGATGAGAATGCAAAATGCAGCTATGCTAAAACATGTATGAGAGTGTTACAATCCAAATATTAAGCTATGTGAGATAGATTATTTCAAAATAAAAGTTAAACTAATGTGCAACATGAATCTAAGCTAAAATTCTATGGTATGAGAGAATGTAGACAAGAAATAGAAGTTCTCCACAAAGCTCCAAAGAAACCTGTTAGAAAACCTGCAGCATAACAATACTCAAAAGATGGATGGATGGTTTGAGGAGGAAAGCTCTCTCCCTTTTAAATTCATATGGATGGTAGAGATCAAGATGAAGATGGTGGATGATCAATAGTGGAATTTGAAAAGAGGAGTGATCCATGTGCACACACAAGTCAACCAATAGAATATAAGTTGACTTGTCATATAAGACAAAAGTCACAAAGCCTTTTCTTTAAATTGCAAAATAGAAAAAGGACTTTAAGTGGGTTAGAAGAATGGGGTCTTTTATTTAATTAAAAGGGGACATGTTCTTTTAATCAAATAATGAACTTAAGATAGCATAGTCAAACTATAGGTTATAATCAAGTAAATTGATTATTAGCAATTTGGTCTAGGTAAATGATTAAATTAATTTAGCCAAAATGTTGAGAAGGGGGCTAATAGTCTAGATGACCATTTTTAGGTGACTACATTTGCCCCTCTTTGACTAATGTGTGATAGATCTATGAACACATTATGTCAAAGAAAACAAAAACCAAGTAGGCAGCAATAGAAATAGATATCTAATTCCAAAAAATGAAATGCAGAAAGAGATAGAAAATCTTGAATGTATAGTCTGATAGCGGTATTACTAAACACCAGGATAGAGATGATGTCAGAATACAAGAAGAATACTAACACCTAGCAAAGCAGATAGATCAAGAGCAAGTGAAAAGATCAAACAAATGCTCTTAAGAAGTAGATAGTTGTAGCAAGTATTGATAGACTATTTTTGCCCCCTCAAGATCGAAATCGAAATGAAGTAAGGGGAATGCAGAAATGAGCTAGATATGAAAAAATCAAGATATAGCAATGTTCAAGATGATATATGAATGATTAGAACCAAAGAGTGACTATAAGAAATTGATAGAATGCCCCAGTTTGACCAAAGTTGACCATGAAGGATAAATCATAAAAATTAGGTCAAATCGAGTAGACAGATGATTTAGACATGAAAAGGTGAATAGAAGTAGATATGAAGTATAGAAATGATGAAGACATGAATAAATGAAGATGCCCTAGCGATGATTTGAAGATTAGACCTCAAAGGGTTAGCTAACTGCTTAGAAGAAGGTGAAATTTTAAAATGCAATTTTGACCATCAAGATGAACTCAGATTTTGATTTCAATCCTGAAAATGGATCTGGGACGTCAAAATTATTTAATAGGCCAAAACTTAATATAATTTAATGATAAGATAGAAAAGAGATGAAGTGAAAGATTAAGAAGGTGAAGAGACATGAACAAGAAGAAAGTAAAGAAATATATGAAAGGAGTTAGCTGATATGTCCACAAAAAGATGAAGAGAGAGCTCTCCCCATATGCAAGAATGCAAGACTAGACTAAAAGAAATGGACCTAAAATGCAAGCTAATATGAAAAGTGGTTTACCAGCAAGAAGCACATAACATTTAGACTCTTAATTTCATCATTGAGCATTTATTAGGGACGTCATGAGATCATACAATCATCACTAGTATAACTGTGAGGATATGAATATGATCGATATCAAATAAGTATGTGGAAATCCAATCTAAGCATCAGAGACATGTAAGTCAAGATAACTACATGATTAGATTCCCTAAGTTTAATTTAGCAAGATTACACCTGTATCAAGGCATAAGCGCCAAGATAAACCCCGAGTGCAGTCTTGCCAAATAGTCAAGGATGATACATTTGTAAGTCAAAATGTTGAATAGGATAAGCATAAATGCTTACAACACTATAGAAAAACAAAGTATACCCACAAGCAGAAATCAAGAAAATATGTCCCATGCCCCTAGTCTTCTAGTCAATGACACCCTCGAAAGACTATTAGGGAGGGAACACATGGCAAAGAAATCATCATAGACATCACACAAAGTAGATCAAGATAAGCATAGCTCAGTTGTTTAAGTGGTAAACTGTGTGTGTGTGTAAGTCACTTGGCCATTTCTTCAAGACTTGATTCTGATAGTGAGAAATATCGCGACATCAGAGACCATAGGTAAACTATTTGAAAAGTGTTGAAAAACACTTGATGTCAAGGTGGGGGAAGTGTTGAGAAACACTATTTTTTGAGTTTTCAAAGAAAACCTAATGCACAAAAATACCTCAATAGGTGAATCAGTTGTGCCCCCGAGATGAGGACAAGAAACAATTCCAAGCTAGGAAATGTGTAGTGAAATGGATGATTGAGACTGATAGACATAGCTGCAAAGGTTTCAAGTAGCATCTATTTCTAGGTTTTCACCACTTGATATATTTTTTTAGGACTTTTTTCAATTTTTTTTTATTTTTGAATTTTTTTGTTTTTTTGGTGATACATCAAAGTGCCTATTGCTAGGTTTTCACTACGATGATCATTTTTTCAGGACATTTCCTGATTTTTAGGATTTTTTTAGGATCATAGATTTATACAAGATAGCTAAGAAGAAAGCCTCTAAGCATAGAACTTCTTCAAATGTAGGATGTTGATAGGCTCTACAAGCTCTTCCCCTTCAGGAGTAGACAATTGATAAGCACTAGACCTAAATGTTGCTATGATAATGCAAGGACCCAACCAACTAGGTTCAAATTTCCCTTTCTACTCTTGATGTTGCTAATTTTTTGGATTCTCTCTAAGCACGAGTTCACCTACTTGAAACTCATGAGGGTGAACTTTCTTGTTATATTGAGTAGACATGCACTTCTAATAAGCTCTCATGTGATCAAAAGTAGCCTTAAGATGTTCATCAAGAGTCTCTAATTCATGTACTCACATAGCTCTATGGTCCTCATCAGTTATCAACCCATGTAAGGAGACTCGCAAGGAGGGGATCTCAACTTATAATGGGAGAACAGCCTTAGAGCCATAGACTAGAGAAAAGGGCATAGCCCCTGTAGGAGTATGAATAGAGGTTCTATAGGCCCAAAGTGCTAAATTTATTTGCAAGTGCCAATCTTTCCTAGACTTGTGAATTGTGCAGTGTAGGATTTTCAGTAGTGCTTTACTAGAGGCCTCAGCTTGGCCATTCCCTTAGGGATAGTAAATAGAGGACCAGTGTTGCTTAATTTGAAACTTTTTGCACAGTTGCTTTAAGTCCTTATTCTTGAATTGCCCTCCATTATCTGTAACAATAGAGGATGGGATACCATATTGACAAATGATGTGATTCAGTATAAACAGGGCAACATGTTTGCCTGTAGCAGCAGATACTGGTACAGCTTCAACTCATTTAGTTAAATACTTTGTTGCTATGATGATGAATTTATGACTACTAGATGAGCTTGGATGAATCTTTCCTACCAAGTCAAAGGCCCATTGTTGAAATGGCCAATATGTCACAGAAGGGATTAACTCTCGCACAAGAGCATGTATCAAGTTGCCATGGAGCTAACATTTCTAATAGGACTTCGCATAGCGCACAGCATCAGCTTGCATGGTGGGCCAGTAATAACCCATCCTAAGCATTTTTTGAGAAAGTGTAAGGTTGTTTGAATGTGCCCCACAAATGTCATCGTGGACTTTGGAAAGAACCTTTTCAGACTCTTCTAGCTCTAAACACCTAAGCAATCTTCTGTCTAGACCACTCCTATACAAGTCACTAGAGACCAAGGTGTAATGTGAAGCATTGCAGAGGAGTTGGCATTTTTGGTTGCATGTGAGGGTTTCCAAAATAACCTGATCACACAGGTAAGAGAAGATAGCCATGTAGCAGGAGGAATTGTGACCTACAATAGTGCAAATCACTTGGTTGTCTGAAGAATCATAGGCTAGATGATGTACTTCTTCCACCAGGAACTCAAATCATGATTCATGTTCTTATAGTTGAAGGATAGATGCTAGAGTAGCCATAGCATCAGTAGCCTTGTTTTCTACTCTAGGAATTTGTTGGAACATCACAAAAGTGAAATAGTTTCTTAGAGCATCTATCAACTTCTTATAAGGGATAAAATTTTATCTTTTGTTTGATAGTTATTGTTCACTTGGTTTATAACAAGTTGAGAGTCTCCATAGATATGCAATTCAGTTATTCTCCATTCAAGAGCGATTTTGATCCCATTTGTTAATGCTTCATATTCTGCAATGTTGTTTGCACATGGGAACAGGAGTTTGTAGGACTTTGGGATCGTATAACCATGAGGGGAAAAAAAAAAACACTTGCTCCAGCTCCATTCTGAGTATGAGACCCATCAAAAAACATCTTCCATGTCCTCTCAGTAATATAGATGATTGAGGTGTCTGGAAACTCAATTTGCATAGGTGTTGTATCTTTGAGTGGAAATTCAGCCAACTGGTCAACTATGGCCTGTCCTTTGATTTCCTTATTTTTTACATACTGAATGTCAAATTCAGAAAGAATCATCATCCATTTAGCAAGACAACCAGTAAGTGCGGCTTTACTTAACAAATATTTCAAAGGATCTATCTTAGCAATCAAGTGAATTGTATGCACCAACATATAATTTTGAAGCTTTTGAGAGGCAAATATTACAGCAAGGCATGCCTTCTCTATACTTGTATAGTTTATTTCATAAGCTACCAAAGTTCGAATGATATAGTATATGGCTCTTTCTTTACCCGTCTCATCACTTTGGGCTAAGAGTGCTCCTAGAGAAGAATTTGTAGCTGAAATATACAGAATCAAAGGTTTTCACAAAATGGGTGGCATCAAAATTGGAGGTTTTTCCAAGTAGCCTTTGATTTGATCTAAACTCTATTGACAGTCACTATTCCAAATATGGGTAGATCCTTTATGCATATTTTTATTGAAAGCTTGAGCCTTATCAGCCAATTGAGAGATAAATCTTCTTATGGATTGTAGACATCCTTGCAGACTTCTAAGCTGATTGATATTCTTTGGTGGAGGCATATCCATGATAGCTTGGACTTTTTTAGGATCAACCTCAATGCCTTTTGCTGAAATGATATACCCTAGCAATTTCCCAGAAGTGACACCAAAGGCACTTTTTTTTGGATTTAGCATAAGTTGAAATTGTTCCATACGGTCCAATATCAGACTAAGGTCTCTGAGATGTGTGTCTCTTTTTTAGATTTAGCCAGTTTGTCATCAACGTAGTCTTCCATGTTTTTATGCATCATATCATGAAAGATGGTTGTCATTTCTCATTGATATGTAGCGCCAGCATTTTTAAGTCCAAAAGGCATGACATTCTAGCAAAAGGTACCCCATGCACATGTAAAAGTTGTCTTTTCTTGGTCTGTTGGAGCTATCTTGATTTGGTTATACCCAAAAAATCCATCCATGAGCGAGTACATCTCATAACCCACAATCATTTCCACTATCATATTGATGTTTGGTAGTGGAAAGTCATCCTTGGGGCATGCTTTGTTGAGATCTCTAAGATCAATACAAACTTGTATGGATTTTTCATGCTTAAAGATAGGTACAATGTTGGAAATCCACTCCGCATAATCAATGGCCCAAATGAAGTTTGCACTTAAGAGTTTTTCCAACTCTGCCTTGACCAGTAGGGCCACATGTGGATGCATTTTTCTCAACTTCTATTTGACAGGCTTGACATCTGGTGAGATTGATAAGGGATGCATGATGAGATCTCTATCAAGCCCTGGCATATCAAAGTATGTCCATGCTAAATTGACCTTCTTTTCTTGAAAGAATTGAGCAAACTGTGTCTTTTCTTCATTTGACAAGGACTGAGCTACATGAATAATCATAGGACATTCTTCTATACCCAAGTTGATAGGCTGTATAGGTTCAATGAGAACTGAAGATCTATCCTAGAAATAGCTTGGCAGACTACCAAGTACCTCATCCGTAGGTGCCTCAGGGAGGTTTTCACCATTAGATATGCCTTTATTTTTACTTTTTTGAGGATCAGACACCGCCACAATGTGGTTTTCACCATCTGACCGCTTATTTTTTCTTTAAATTTTTTGACTAAGGCACTTGATATCTGATTCTGTCATGTTAACTGCAGGTTCGCTGGTGGAAGAAGTGACGGGTTCAATGGCATTTAGGTAACAAGCGATCTCATAGTCATTTTGGAAAGACCATATTTTAGGTCTTTGATTTTGGAGAGACCAATCTATGAGATCCAGGTGAATTAGTGAGAGTAAGGCAGAAGTTTCAATGTGATTGATATGGAAGGAGTCATCTTTGGTGACTTGTGAAGTCAAGCCTATAGAGAATGTCGCAAAGGAGTCCATCTCAGGAATAGACCTAGAGGAACTAGTGTGATCCATTGAGACAAGTTGTGAGTCAAACTTATCCGACCCTATACTGGACCATTCAACTACATTTGGTTGGGTTGTATAGGCATGAATTACATCCACCCCTAGCTCGCAAGATGCGTCTGAGAGACTTTCCCACTCATATTCATGAGAATCTGTACTTTGATCTCTAGCTTTGAGAAGAACAATATTCTGTCTAATTCATCCTCTATTCATGTCCTTAAGAGTAGATTCTCCTTGTTCCTGTTATTGGGAGGTAGAAGCTTCCTCATTATTATTAGTAGTCAATATTTCTTCTCCCCAAAGGAGGGAAGTTAGAGGGACAAAGTCTTTGTCTTGTGAAGTGGTCACAATTATGGGAGGGTCATCACTCTCTGATTCACTAGACGTGAGCAATCTTTGATCACATAGTGGTGTATCATTGTCTAGCCTAAAGCCTAGACCAGTAGTATCTTGAGTATCATGACCTTGAGCATGACTTAAAGGTTCAACTAGAGCATTTTTATGACCAATTAAGGACCATGGCCTTGATAGCCCATTTTTGTTAGAAATTTATAGCCTTTTCCATATTTTTTAGGAGAAATAGGAGTAATCACTGTAACTTCCTCATCTTCCTCTTCTCTGTAGATCCAGTCCTTAATGGCCTGTTCTTCCTTTTCTACTTCTAGAGGTATTGATGATTGCAAAAAAGTGTCACAGCAGAAGCGAAAGACTTCTTTGCAATAGTTGGTTTCCCATAGGACCGAGGGGAAACTGGTAAGGCAACAATAGATTCCAAAGTGTACTCGCCCATACCTAGGGTCATCATTTTTAGTTTTTGTTCACACTCTATGAAAGATGGTGTTGGCTCATGAGAAGAGCGGTTGTGTGGGACCATCGTTTTAGCAGTGGACAATGTGTTAATGGACATCGAATTGTCACCGAGGACAACTATCTTAGTACCATTGAATGGGAACTTGATGCACTAATCGTATGTAGAGGGCACCGCTTGCATGTCATGAATCCACGGTCATCCCAACAACAAGTTATATGCGAGAGGTATAAATAGAACTTGGAAGACAACATATTTTTCCACGGGACCAACTTGAATCGATGACACAATTAAACCCTTAGAAGGGCGTTCAACCTCATCATAGGATTTTATGGTGATCTTTCGCCTAGTGTCAATGGTAAATTTTGACATGCCCAACTATTATATCACACTAAATGAGATAATATTTAACCCTGTACCATTGTCTATCAGGACTTGGCAGACATGAGTATGAAAGATTTGAACTTCGACATGGAGAGCAAGGTTATGGGGATGACTAAGAGCTTGGTCATATTCTTCAGAAAAAGTGAGGTAATGAGGCAAGGAGATGTGGTTCACCATATCTTGGAATCATTATGCATCAATATCTGTGGGAACATTGGCAGAACATAAAGATTTCTCAAGGATATCCTTGTGCAAAGGAGATAACTCTAGCAATTTGAAAATGGAGATTTGTGCTTGTGTGCATTATAGTTTGCTAACAAGATCATATTTGGAGATCTTGGAAGTAATTGGTTGCTTAGATGATGAAGCATTTTTAGGGTCATGAGCAACTTTTAGGACAACCTTAGATTGCCCCCTAGTACCAGCGTTAAGTGGTTCACTCTGAGAAGATGAAGATTCAGCCACTCGGAGTACCACCTTGGGTCTAGTATCAGTATGCTCTTAAGGAGTAGATCGTGTCCTTAAGACCACTTTTGGTCGTTCCTCTTCAGCATCATAATTTGGCTAGTTGTCATTGTTGGAGCTTGTCATACATATGTATTCAACGGGCTCAAGCATACCTATAACATTATCAGTGTTAGCGTAAGCATAACTGATTTTGGCATCATCATTCTTTTTTATAGCCTTTGAGGTTTCGCCCTTCTCATATTCTAGCAAGGGTTGTTTAAAAGCTTTGTGGTCAGCATTTTTAATGAGGCCATCTATGACAACTTTTCCTTCCTCAATGAGATCTTGAATTACGTCTTTGAGCTTAAAACAATTTTCAGTGTTATGACCCTTACTTCGGTGATAACTGCAAGTGTGATCTTCTCTCCACCATGGAGGTCTAACAGGTGGATCATAAGGATGAGAGTTGTCTGGTAAAGTAACCAGTTTGTTCACAATCAAAGTTTTTAGAACCACCTCATAAGGCTCAACCATAGGCATGTAAACACGTTGTTTATTGGTAAACTTAGAGCTCTTGTCAAATGTTTGTGGTTTCAAACTTTCTTGTTCTTTAGTAGCATAGATGGTGCTGGAAAGGTTAAACTCAGGTTCCTTGGTCTTAGGAGAGTCCACTACTCCATTGTTGACAACATACTTGTTCTTATTCCAAGGTTTTCCTTTTTCTTTACCATTCCCATTGTTACTTTTGTCTTTGTTTATAACAATGTCACCTCTTTTGATAGAAACGTCTTCAATGCAATATGCACTCTCCACCATGGTGTTGAAGGATGTGAATAACTATTTTCTTAGATCAAAGTATAACTCGAGTACAAGCGTATTGATAAAAATGTCAATTTTTTTAGCCTCAAGAACTGCCTGAGGACACCAAGAGTATAAAGATCTCTATCATTGAAGGTACATTGCAAAAGGTTCTCCCAGTTTTTGTTTGTTGTTGCATAAGTCTAGCACAGTCATAGGATGTTGAATGTTGTATGAATATTGCTAGATAAAGCATTGTGCAAGTTCGTCAAATGTTTTAAGAGGAGGACTCAATTTTGTAAACCATTCCATAGCTTGTCCTCTTAGACTCCTAGGAAATAACCTCATAAGAAAGGTGTCTTCATGCATAAAATCCATGCTAAGAGCATAGAAATGTCCCACATGATCGTGAGGATCACCATTTTCATCGTATTTGTCATATTTAGGGACCTCTATATCTTTAGGAAATGGTAGCATGTAAAGACTCCTATCAAATGGAAGAGTGCAAATTGATTCAACAAATGATGTCTTAGGTGGCTCTTTTGAAGTTTGCAGTTGTGTAAATTGTTTCCTTAGTTCCTGTATTTATTCCCTTAAGATTTCAACCTCAGTGGGCTCTCATTTCAGAATTATATGCTCAACATCAAAACCTTGAGGGAGTTTCCATCCCCTAGCTGTCATGTATCAGAAGTATTGGTCTCCATTTTCCTCTAAAGCTCTAAGCATTAGTTTTTGGGCGAAGCCATCTTGTTGAAATTTGATCACATCTTCGCTAGTTACTTCTTCATCACTGTCATGATGGGATGGTTTATGTGCTGAAGGACATGCGCCAGTGGCAGCTCTAGGAGTCCTTGGTGGCGTGCTATTGCCATCATTTTTCTCAAAAGGATTTCGAGGACAAGTTCTTTTATGTCCTTCATAGCATGCCTGATTGTCAGTGTCGACTTGTTGGTTTTCTCTTTCCATAGCATATATAGCCTCCAAATTCTTTTGAGTTTCACATGCTTGTTCTTCTAAGTGACATTTAATTTCATTAGGGTGCACCATAGTGACTATACCACTTGTATCCTTGGGTGTCTCAGAGGGTGTACCAAATGGATTTTCAAAACTATAAAGCGAATTATGCCTAACGTTAGCTATTTTTGTTTGGGTAGACTCAGGATCTTCCACACAAAGTTTTTTGCGAGGATGCTTGGGTGGTGTCTCCAATTGCCTGAAAACAAAAGGGGTATGATTACTGTCACCACCTTGATGTCTGGTTGTGACTGGCATGTAAGGATTTGTCTTTTCTTAATAGGATAAGAGAAGTATGTCGAATTTGAAGCTATCACAACCAAGATTAGTCACTTGTCAAAGTATATCAAATGGTTTGTCAAAGAGTGCTCAAGAATTTATAGCACTGGTGACTCGAGCTGAGCAGGTGAGCAAGAAGCTCAATAGCGTATAGCTAGGAAAGAGGTAACCAGATTTGACAAGTGATTCATTAGGGATGTTTTAAGACTTACATTCAACAGACTAAACTCATCTTTTCGACTTAGGACAGCTTCCTAACATACAGATGTATGACCAGGACTTAGGAGATGGAAGTGACAAGACCCTAGATCATAAAATCAAAACACAGACCCTGTTTTGGCATCAAATAGTTCCAAGCGACACTTTCTCAGAGACTAGGCGATAGTAGGATAGCATAAAATGTTGTGCGATACAGTTTGAAACATAAGGGCAACACTTTTCTTGAAGGTGATAGTTCGCACAAGCTGGTGCAATAGAACATTGTATACAAAGGCGATATAACTCACAACATCAGGGTGATACTATTTTGGAAAAATTATATCACGCAATATTTCTTCAAAGACCAAGCAATAAAATGCCAGTTTGTGTGTACAAAAGACCATTTTTGACTCCAGATTTTGTGTTTTAATCTCGACAGTCAGGTGGTTTTTCAAATTAGACAGTGTACATTTTAGTTTCATGTCAGTTACCAGCAAGGTTTGCAAACAGTAAGTTTTCTGACATGTCTTCAAATAGTTGATCAAGGTTAACAACCTTGTCAACATGCACTTGTGATATCAGAATAGCCTTCCTACCAATATTACCAAAATATTTATGTTGCAAGAATGTTAACATGGGTCAACACATCCGAAAATAGTAGCCAAGCAATCTACCTTAAGGTCATAGTTCATTACTCAACAACTTGGCCCATGCTTGATGTTCCTTCACCTCACACCAAGTGGTTACCCACAAGAGATATTGGCTTTGTCATAGAAGTGCCATAAGCACAACTAAGGGAACACATATGGTGAGTGTAAAATCTTGGGGTGATTTGGGTAATCGATTGGGATCAATCTTTGCACCAAGAAGTTGAGCAGCAAAATAAGGTGGATACTAACTTAGGGTGTCTAGATAGGGATTTCATTCATAGTGTTCCTCTTGCTCCCAATTATAGGACACCTCACCTTGCGATGAGTAACCGATCTCGTAACCACAAGAGTACCTTAAGCATTCTTGCCTAGTGATCTCCCTATGGTCGAAATCCCATAAGTGATCACACTAGGCGAAGATAAACACTACATCTACCAATGTTTTGTGTCCTTGGTAGCCTTGAGTTTATAGTGGGTTGGAAGAGCCAGGTAATCTACTTGTCCCCACTTGGGTTGTTCCTCTCAGGTTGTCTGAGAGTAGACTCTCTAAAGGATTCTAGACTATCACAAAATGGATCCACTCTCAAGAGTCAAGATTTCTGATTCACCTCAAGGGTGAAGAGCATACTCTCCTATCTTGATTACTTCCCCCAAATTCAAAAATCCAAAGACAAGTCCGGATTTTTGATTCACCACAAGGGTGAAGAGCATACTCTCCTATTGCCAAAGGAACTCAATTGCAAGTTTTAATGTGCCTATGAAAGATAAACAACTAGTATAAGCCACACATTGAATAAAAGTAAACAAACAATTTGGGGTTTTTATGCATTGGGCAGCCCTGCAAACAACCATTAGTAGCCCTTTTGCATTTGAAGCTTTGACATGCGTTCTTTTAAGTAACATTTCAATTTTCAAAATGGCAACCTGCAACCACAACCTGTTAGCACCACAAGTTAGCTCTAAAACAAAAGGGAAATTTGTTAAATGAACCTCTGTTAGATAGTCAGAGACCTATAAAAACCAAAAACTAGCAAACAACAACTGAAAAACTAACAAAATCACCCAAACAAACAACAAAGTCTAGCCAGGCAATAGTTTATGTTGGAATACTATTGCACGATACTTCTTAGAATACACATGCGACAGATTTCTCTTATGCGATATTTCTTCTTAA
Source organism: Cupressus sempervirens (assembly GCA_028749045.1). Classification (NCBI taxonomy): domain Eukaryota; kingdom Viridiplantae; phylum Streptophyta; class Pinopsida; order Cupressales; family Cupressaceae; genus Cupressus; species Cupressus sempervirens. The sequence goes on along the minus strand of CM053789.1, from coordinate 634,010,580 downwards.
GCCGAGCAATAGATATTATGATATCGGGGCAACAAAGTACAGTATAGCCTTGTAACACTACTTTCAAAAAAGTATCACACAACAATTATGTGAACTATCATACGAAACTGGAAAACTATCACCTAGAAACTGCGACTATAAAAAAAGAAACTTGTGGACAGAATGTAAAAATGCAAAAATGTAGTGAAAGGAAGAGCAAAACTTGAATGTTCTGCCCCACGGTGGGTGCCAAAAATGTACACTCAAATTGTGTCACGCTCTAAACCCTTCTATCCAAACGATTCCATGAATTCAGAATGTTCGAATGTCGGCTTAGAGCTCCCTATCCACGGAGTGCAAGAGAGTGTATTTCAAGTTCAAGGGCTCTTAGCTAAGCCTTAGGAATACTCTTCTTGCTAGTAAACCATGCAATGGGAGGTTCCAAAGACAAGATGCAAGAATTCAAATGTCTCAAAGAGTTCCTCAAGAATGCAATGCAAGTATGGAAACTAAGCTAAGATGAGAATACAAAATGCAACTATGCTAAAACATGTATGAGAGTGTTACAATCCAAATATTAAGCTATGTGAGATAGATTATTTCAAAATAAAAGTTAAACTAACATGCAACATGAATCTAAGCTAAAATGCTATGGTATGAGAGAATGTAGACAAGAAATAGAAGTTCCCCACAAAGCTCCAAAGAAACCTGTTAGAAAACCTGCAACATAACAATATTCAAAAGATGGATGGTTTGAGGGGGAAAGCTCTCTCCCTTTTAAAGTTTTATGGATGGTAGAGATCAAGATGAAGATGGTGGATCATCAATGGTGGAATTCAAAAAGAGGAGTGATCCATGTGCACACACAAGTCAACCAATAGAATATAAGTTGACTTGTCATATAAGACAAAAGTCACAAAACCTTTTCTTTTAATTGCAAAATAGAAAAAGGACTTTATGTGTGCACTTTAAGTGGGTTAGAATAATGGGGTCTTTTATTTAATTTAAAGGGGACATGTTCTTTTAATCAAATAATGAACTTAGGATAGCATAGTCAAACTATAGGTTATAATCAAATAAATTGATTATTAGCAATTTGGTCTAGGTAAATGATTAAATTAATTTAGCCAAAATGTTGAGAAGGGGGCTAATAGTCTAGATGACCATTTTTAGGTGATTACAATTTGTACTAGTGACCTTGTGTATTCTTCTTGGTTGCTTATGATATGGTAGGACCGATTCTTTTTAGTGGAAACAATGTTTACTAGATGCATGTACACTTTCATTAAATCAATTGCTCCCATTAAGGTGTTTGCAATTGCTTTAACATGGAAGCATACACTTTGGTCATCCTTTGTCTATGAAATACAAATACTAATTTTATGTGTAACTTTGAGTACTTCATGCTTTAGTTCTTGGTATGATTTCTAAAGTATACCCAAATCTATGCATTGTTATTTCATGTGTATCCCCTATCTAGCTTTTTATTTTTAGTTTCCAAGAACCATTCTTGGGGGTTTTGTCTCTTTTTTTTTTTGATCTCTCTCTAAACTATTGACAGTTTGGGAGGCCCAATCCTTATTTTGACCCCTCTTTTGACTACTAATAGTCTAGGAAGATTGATCTTGTTTCAATCCCTTATGGACACACATGACATCCTTATGCCTAGGTCATTTTTTTATTCTTCTTTTTGGGACATGGATATCCCTTGAAGTTGAATCCCTTGATGTATTAACTAGAATGCCATGCACACTTGCTAGACCTTGGTTCATCTTTGATGGTTTAACTAGCATGCCACACACACTTTCTAGACCATTCAATGCCATCCCCTTTTCTTTTGTGGATACTATTCCCCCTTTTTCTTCTTCTTGTATGGTTCACAATAAGGCACACAAACCTTATTGGGCAAGTAACTACACCGTTTTTGTAGTGCTTATCTCTCTTATTATGATTCTAGATGTGACAAAGACTCAAGACTATTAGGGGCTTGATGATTTATTTTCCTCCTAGATCACGATAAGGTTTTCACTTTTGCTCTTGATATACTTTACTGTAAATTTGAGAAAACTTGTACTCCCACTAAAGTGGGGGCTATATGTACCATCTTAAAATGGAAGCACTTACCTTTTACGACTTTTTGTCTCCCTCTTCATAATACCCTCTTTAGACCATGGATATGCATGTGCTTGATCTCCTTTTCCATCCACTTCTTCCTATTTCCACCTTATTCCTTATAGTATCTACCTCTTCTCTCTGTAGCTTCCTAAATCTAATCTCTAGGACTAGGTTGACCCAAGTCAACCTATTCCCTAGAGGTTTTAGGGCTCAGGGCCTAAAAGGCCTTAAGGGTTTAATTAGTTTTTTACTGTTATCCAGTTAGCTTGTATTTTTTCCTACTAAAAAACTCATATATAAGGAGACTTGGAGACTTTATTTTCATAACACAAGATTTTATCCTTCAGTCTTCTTTTTCATGGATATTTCTAGGTTTTGTTCCTTTCATCATTTATTATGAGATCTATGGATGGATATTTAGATATAGTTCAGATTTGTTAGTTTTGGAGCTAAAATACATCTTCCTTTATGCATTTCAAGGTGAGTCTTTCACATTTTATTTCCTTTCATATATTTACCCTAGATTTATATCTTAATTGGGCTAATTGTCTTTGTAGTGCCTACCCCTAGTTTACTTTTTAGTTGTTATCGCCAAACTCTTTTAGGCTAGCTTTATGTTTATGCTTGATGATTAGTGACATTGTTTTCCAGATTATTGAATATTGTTTCATACTTAGTTGACTATATGATGAGATTACTTTGGTACTAGTTATTTCATGTATGCATGATTATACTTTGATGATGATTGTTTACAGTGATTCTAGTTATTTAATGATGTTAATTAGATGGATTATTTATACGTTCTTTCTATGGATACTTACCTCATACTTCCATGTGTATGGTGTACGTGTATGTTTTTTTTATGTTTGATGTTTCTAATGTGGTTAAGGAAGGGAGTTGTAGTCACCTACTACTTGGGATCTACATGGTGCACCACTTCCTACCATTGTCTGTTTAGTTTAGAATATATGTGTTTGTACATGCGTGGATTTTATGCAAATTACAGGTACCAGGTATCGACTTTTCTAAATTTCTAGGATGAGCGTACCCTGTCACAATATCTCAATGGTAAGAGAGGGGAGATAAATTCTTGAGTCTGAATCCTAACCTTAAACCAATTTTACTAGAAATTAGGACAAGTATCTGAGATGATTACCCTTTCGAATTTGTCATATGATGTAAATTCGTGATTATATCCCTTGAGTTTGATCTTGTATGTTGTATTTTATAATGGGTTTTCATAGTTTGTCTTATGGGTCTATGGTGAATTATCTATTAATTAAATTAAAAGAATATTTAATGATTTAATTTAATGGAAAATTATTAAGATAATGTCAATATTTAATTATATTTAATTAATTGAGAAATTAATTAAATAAAAGAATTAAATTTAAAGATAATATTATAGTGGTAATTTTAGAACATAATAATATTTAATTAATTTAATAATAATATATTTAGGATATAATTTTTAAATAAATGCTAAATATTATTATTACTTAAGTTAATAAGTATTTAAGGCAAGAGCCTACAACACAATGGTAAATTGTGAGCCTCTTATTTGGGAGGTCTTGGGTTTGAGTCCACTTGACTTAAATAAATGATTAAAAATAATAAATCAAAAAATGCATAATAATTAATCTTGGCTTCAGCCTCTTACTGATGAAAAAAGTTAATAAATATCTTTATCAAAAAATGCTTCAAAAATTAATTAAAGAGGGAAAAAGAAATTAATTTAATAAAGATTTTTTTATTTGCAAAAAGTGTGCATGAATATTCAAAAAGTAATAAAATATTAAAAATAATTGTGATCAATAAGTTCCCTCACATGATTGCACAATCAATGCCCCAAATTCAAGGGAGAACTCTTTATTAGAGATTGGGAGTTCATTTCGCAGGGACTAGGATTCGGAAGGAGGGATTTTCAAAAAGAAGGGTTTCAAAGGAAAGAGGACTTCCCATATTCTTCGTGTGGTTGCATATTAACATCAAATTTAGGTAGAATCTTGTGGTTTATTCGCACAGTGATTTATGTTCTTCGAAATTCTTATCTTTATCATGTCTATTAAATTTGTTTTCAAAGTTTTATTTAAGATGAATCTTTTTGTTGTGAATTTTATTGATATTCATATTGAATTTATCTATATCTGAGAATTGAGAAATTAGAAACCCTCATTCTATAAATTAAATAGCTGAATATTTTAATCAGAAAGGGTTTTGAGAAGAAATTAAATTGTTAGAATGTAAAAATTGATTGGTTTATTAGATTTTCCCAATTAGAGTATTCTTAACATTAAAAAAAAAAAAAAATTTAAATAATTATATTGGGGGGTTGTTTTGTTTTTTATTAAACATTATATATATATATATATATATATATATATATATATATATATATATATATATATATATATTTTTTAAAAAAATTGATTAGGGGCAGGGCCACCAAACCCCTTACACCCCACCATAACCCCACCATGACAGCGAGAGGGTTGCCAATGGCCATTAAAGGTTGCACGGCAAACCCTATTGTCATGACAATAGAATATTGTTGTGGTAGTAGTCTACTATCACGATAGCAAAGCTACGGTGGTAGTGACTAGCCTACAGGCTATAAAATATCGCTAGGTAAGTGTTTTTTTATTTAAAGTTTGTTTTTTATTTTAAATTTTATTTTATTAAATTAATAATATTTTTATTAAAATATTAATTTTTAACAAATGTTGAATTACAAAGTGTTAGTTGTTAAAAAACATTATTAATAGTTTTTGATTAATTATTGATTAATTATTAATTTCTTAATATAGTTTCTTCATTGTTAATTATTAATTAAAATTAATTAAATAGAATTTAATTAAATTTTAATTAATGATAAATATTATTTAATAATGCTTTAATGTATTTATTGTTTTTTTTTAATGATTTTGATTATTAATAAAATTGTAATTATTTTATTTAATGATCAATATTTATTATTTTAATAATTTAATAAATACTTATTTTTAAGTTATTTTATGATATTTAATTGTTATCTTTGTAATTCATAAGTCAAGGGTAATTGTGTGATTTGTTCTAAAATGGGAAATGGATTAAGTTGTAAGGGGAAATTCATGAACCTTATTAGTTTGAAAATTTACATTGAAATGAAAACTTAAACCTTACTATTAACTAAGACTATGTGTTTTCAAAATCAAAAAAATGTCAGAATTAGGGTTGACTTAGAGTGTTAACCAATTCTAGGATGTTTACCAAAGGCCGGGAAGTATTGTTTTGGTGATTACATATGATGTTATGATTTGGTTTATGTGTGCTTTCTTGGATCAGTCTTGTTAAAATGATCGTATTACTGATGTTTGTACTTTGACCATTGATTTTAGTACTTGTCAGTTACTTGTTTAAGAACTGGTGTATGGTATGTGGTCTTTTGAGATCTTTTTTCTTTATTGAGCTTAGGGTAGGTTATCTATATGTAATGTCAGGAAGTGGCTTGCAATGGAGGTCAAAGTCCAAAGAGGTTGCTTGGGTAACCCATTGTAGGTTATTTTAATAAGTGAAAACACTACACTAAATGAGAGTAAAATGAACTAATAAGAGTCTGTCTTTCCTCGCCCATGCCTTGAGTGCTAGTACAAAATAGGATGGGAGTAGAAAGGACATTTAGTTGCAACCGTGCATCATTAGTATGTTCAGTACAAAAGGATACTAGTGCCACATAGAGTCACTGGGGGGTCAGAGTCAAGTCAGGTTGCTATGGTAACCTTAGAGTTGGCTCATGTGATGACACTTCCTCACTTGCATAGTGGATTCCTTACATGTCTTTGTTTGCCTCTAGGTTTAGATGTCATTTATATCTTGGTACTCTGAGTTATATTGCTTTCAAGTTTTCCCTTGACCTAGATATTACTTTTTCTTTTGGGTAAAAGCACAGATCTGTGTCAACGTTTGTGATACCAAAACCTATTTTGGTTAAATATCATTTCTCTATCAAAATTCAATTTTTTTTAAAAACTAAAAATACCCTTTTATAGATCTCAGATTCAATATCATCATTATATAAATTTTTGAGTGTTTTGATTAGTTATAATATATTATAATCTCAAAGCATTATAAGTCAAAATTTCAACATTTCAGAAGATACTCCCTCAAAAAAGGAAAAAAAATAGTAAATCATATCAATTTAAAAATTATATTTATCTCTAGAGGAGAGAATCCTCTTCATGAATATGTAATTTTTTTCAAGAAGGTATAGACTTGATAGGAAAGTTTTGACGGGAGGAAAAAACTATTGGATTCTGATAAGGTCAAACTTGAGTACTTATAACAAAGAAAATATACATCAAAAATAATTATTTCTTTTTTTCCGCACTAGCTATACATGTCATCTATAAGATATTTTCAAATCAGAACAAAAAAAGATGATTTGCATATACTTGTTTGACGGGAACTACACCCTATATTTTTTACAGTTAAAAAAGGGACTTCAAAATAAAATAAAATGAATAAATTCCTACTCAAAAAAATTATAAAAATTATAGGCATAAAATTCATCCAATTCTACACATTTCATCAGTTTACATCATCTTCATATTTTAAACACAAATACCATTTTTTTTGTCACTAATGTTGAACTGTCACATTCTGATATCACGTTTCTTTATAAAAGGTGACATAGGTTTGTGCTTTTACCCTTTGAGTCTGTTATCCTATTTGAGACTTGAGACTATCTCCTTAGTGTGATGGGAGTGGACCTTTTTGGGTTACCACGAGATCGAGTGCTAGTGCTTTTTTACTTTTACCATTGAGATTCATCAGTTCGATACTGGGGCTAGAGTTCCTCATTCTACATTTCTTTTCATTCTATCTTTGTGTATTATGATGGATGGTTATACATATATGATGGATGGTTATACTAATTGTATTTTAATTTCATGGATCTTAAAGAGATGATGTAATCTATTTTATGATGTATATTCTTTCATCCTTTCATACCTTGTGACATGTATAGTGGATGATTGTGCATTCTAATTATTTCCAAGTGGCATTCAGGACAAATGTATATTATTTAGATGGATTTGAACTTGTAGTTAATATTTAATGTGGATGTGTTATATATTGAATTTAGTGTTATTTAAATTTAAATTTGATTCAACATCTTGGGATCCTTAAGTAATGTAATCTGTTTATGTTTTGCTTATGTATGAATGTATGTTATTGCTTCCATTGTTTTATGATTGTTGTTATATGTTATATTTAGAAACAAATGTTTGGAAAACTTAGTGAAAACTTTAGGTTAGTTCTTTTGGATCCTTTGGCGAAGCATTATAGTCTTCGCATAGCATGTAGATTTACATTATTTAAGCAATTAGTGCAATCTCATATTTACATTATCTTATCAAGGGCCAAAGAGTACATTTCCTTGTATTACATTCCTCTTTATAATTTTAATTTAGTATTATCTCCCTTCTTCCTTTGGGTTCTAGCTAATCTAATTTGGATCATAAGTGGAATCATGTTTGGAAATTCCCTTTTTTCCCTCACACAAATATTTTAATGGCTTAGTGGAACTCAGAATTGAGATATCTACAATTATATTAAAGTGTCTCCCATTTCCCCCTAAACTATAACAGCTCCAAACTTTATAAAGGACCACAAAAACAAATGAATCGCTAGAAAACATAGGGCTTCCACTATTCCTTCTTAACAAAACCCCTACCCAACATCTACAAATGTAGAGGAAAGCTCTACCTGCTAGCCAAGACATATCTAATAGTGGCATGAACAATAATAATTGAGATAATAGATCTCATAGACCAAACCTAAATCTCAAAATTTATAGCACCCCAACACACAAAGTACTAGAAACTACAAAACATAAGAAGACTGATACAACTCCCACACCATGGATTCTAACCCTAGGTAAAGGATGACCCATTCCAATCCTAGACATGCATGAAGGAGGGACCAAAACTAAAATAAAAAATAATAGAAAGAGTTGTGCTACCATCACTAAAGTATGGTAAAAAGAGACAAAAGTGATAGTAATGACATCCCTAATGCATGGACAAACTATTCCACCAATCACCAAGATTACACATAGTAAGAAGAAGTGATCTAACCTTCATTAGTGGAGTAAACATAGGTGGGATCCCCTAAAGATTGACATCAACCTTCCCTAGAACCAACCCAAAGTGTAGACACTTCTCACCACACTTATAAAGGAGGAAAGGAAAAACTAGATGTCCCCAAATAATAGAGGCTATTTTTGGAAGAACAACAACCATGATCTAAGAAGCCACCATAACACCACCCATAATAACTTGGTTCCAATGTGTAGGGTAACAAACGAAGTCACAAAAAGCTATTGAGTGCCACTCAAAGCTCTATAAGTAGTTTGGATATTTAGGCTTGACCCAACAAACTCAAACTCATGTCACTATAAAGGATCCTTCTCTAAGTCCAAAAAAACCACTTCCAAAATAATTATGCAACTTGGAAACAAGAGGAACTAAAAGACAAGGGTTAATGCCAATGACATGAGACCAAATGTTCAGGTAAAAATGAAGAGCCCAAAAAAGAATCGAGCACCATAAAGGGTTTTGAATATAATAATGCTAGACAAGCCTAACAAGGAGAAGAGATCCACCCAAAGAAATCTCAACTACAAAATGATCCTTTCCATGGCCTCCCAAATCATCCTCCTCATCCACATCTTCTTCCTCGGAATTTGAAAATCCACCTCCACTCCTCTCCCCACTTTCCTCACTCTTCCCATAGAAAGCCATAAACCAACCTTTTTTTAATATGAAAATTATTGTCATTTTCTAAAGATATTTCAATTAATCTTCGAAATAGTTGGATTGACACTTGAATAAGATAGGGTGTTTGAGCATGTTTAAATAATAGTGATTTTTTTTTTTTATCATAATGATCTATTATTAATGATAAGCTAGTGTTGAGTAATTAGGAGTAAGATTGGGATTTTGATAGGTGTAAATTAGTGTTAATGTTATCATTACAATTATGGTTTTAGTATTAGTTAGATATCTCTCAACAATTTTTACTTAGATTTTTATCAATACAATTTCTCAAAGGGTTTCATTGAGTGTGCATCCTACTATATTTTTGAATATTAGTTCCTTTGCAAAATTATTCTATGGTTTCCCTAAGAATATGAGAGAAAATTTTCATTTCAATATTTTTGTAAATGTATGCACACAAATAAGATAATGCAATACACTTAGTTTAATATTTAAAAGTTAAGACTAACATTGAAAACAAAGAAAAAAGGCTAGTAAAAGCATACTAAAAATCTTAGTAGATATTCAAAGAATGTTAAATATTGTTTAAAAATATAACACTTAGAAATCTTTAAATATCTCCATGACTTCATAAACTAACATAGAATTACACTACTAAACTTTGCTTAATTTATTCTTGCATACCACCATAGTTCTATATTAGAGTTTAAGTGAATTTTTACATTCACATGTTTAATGATAAAATTGATGCACAACTACTAGATTTTTAGCTTCAACAAATCAAATCATGATTTATTATGAAGAACTTTACTAACACTAAGAATCTTTCTTTTCAAGTTGAGAATATCAATTATAATTTTTGACTAATGGTAGGAACTCAACACACAACACACCAAGAGCCATAGATCAATTTTTCTTAGGATACATTTGTCAATGCACATGAGGAATTATACCTCCTTAAATGTTACAAGTATCATGAATACATGGTGTTCTAGTAGTTGTCTAGTGGAAGAGTGGTCAATAAGAAACTACAATAAAATGTATGATGATATTTTGTACATATATTTTGGAGTAGCATAGAGTTCTTTAGTATGTGATATAAACATAGTTGGGTAGGGTACTATTGTAGGTAAAAGACTTATGATTTATTCTTGGATAATATTTATTATCTATACTACAAAAAAAATAGTGTGTGAAAAATATTCTATATTTGAAGCCTCTTCTGGTTGGTTTTAAATGGTCATTGTTAAGGCTGGTGAATGAGTTCAACTTGTTGTGGTTTAGGCAGGGTCCTTTCTTGGTGCTCGGATGTCTAATGTGTTACTTACCAATGGGTATTTTCATGTGTGACCAATTATATGTGTATGCTTTATTTGGAGCCATTTCCAAGGTTGTTTTCTATGCTCTCATGCTTGGAGGTTATAGAAATTTGTTTAGAGAAGTTTCTTCCTCTTTGGTGGCTTTTGGTGTCTTGTGATTCATGGATCTTCTATTCCCTAGTGTTGTGGAGGTTTTAGAGAATGCATTTTATTTCTTTGGCTCTATGTACATTATAAATGCTTTAGTAGGTATGGTTTTTTTCTATCCCTTTTACCACAGTCTTCTGGGTTGTGCTAGTGTGGATGTCTACTATCCCTATGGTGGGTCTCATTATAGATTCTCAAACTATAAGGTTTTGGAGAGACCTTATACCTTTTCACCAACTCCATACTTCTTGGTGGCGGTTAGTGTATGCACCCTAAAATGGTCGCCTAGACTATGGGCCCCCATTATTCAATTTATCAATTTATCAAATTTCCTAAATCAATGGTGTGTAATATTTTATTAAATCAATTCAAATCAATTTTCTTAATCAAATTCAATTTGTTTTATTTTCTAAGGTTGATCATTTTATCCTAAGTCTTATTTAATTAAAAGAACTTGCTCTCTTTTAATTAAATAAAATAACTCCCCGTTTAATTAAAAGAAAACCTCTCTTTTAATTAAATAGTTCATTCACATTTAATTAATTAAGAGAAAAAACTCTCTTTTAATTTAATTAAATATTTCCTATTTAATTAAAAGAAATTGCTCTCTTTTAATTAAATAAAATAAGTCCCTGTTTAATTAAAAGAAAACCTCTCTTTTAATTAAATAGTTCATCCACATTTAATTAATTAAGAAAAAACCCTTTCTTTTAATTTAATTAAATATCTCCTATTTAATTAAAAAAACTTGCTCTCTTTTAATTAAATAAAATAAGTCTCCATTTAATTAAAAGAAAACCTCTCTTTTAATTAAATAATTCATCTACATTTAATTAATTAAGAGAAAAAAAACCCTCTTTTAATTTGATTAAATATTTCCTATTTAATTAAAAGAACTTGCTCCCTTTTAATTAAATAAAATATCCCACTTAAATCTCTTTTTGATGAAAAAGGAGTTAAAACAAATAAAAAATTAAATAAATCTTTTATCTACACTTAATATGGGACTTATCTTCATCCTTTCTCCACTTTCTTCTCAACCACTCCACTTTTCTCATTGGTGGATCTTTAGTTCACATGGATCATTATTTCTCCACCCTTGATTAAATCTTTTTCCTCTCAATCTAGATCGTCCAATTTTCTTTATAAGGGAGAGTCCTCTCCTCATTTTTGAGACACCCATTATTATGCTATTGTTATGTTGCAGGTTTGGAGAATGATTTTTGAAGAAGGAGTTTTGAATATTAAAGCTTTTGTGGAGAACTTCTATCTTCTTGTCTCATTCTCTCTTGCATGCATGGCTTCCATCATCATGATCCATACTTTGATTTTCATGTTAGCTTAGATCTTGCATTGATAGATTAGATCTTGCTTTCATAGATTAGATATACATTGTTATTTATTTTCATAGATTAGATTTCATTTTTTGCATTGTTTTGCATTGTTATCATTTAGATTAGTTTTTCATTTCCATTTGCATGCATATTAGATCATTGAATCTCTTGTTTCATGGTGTACTTGCATGGGCACAAACTCGGTCAGATTGAGGGCCTCCATTACAAACCCCTGCACCCCATGAATAGGGAGCTATGAATCGCCATTCGAGACCTCATTTTTGAAAAATCTTGAATATAATGACTCATAGAAATTTTCCCACATTTTAGGCATACATTTTTGGTTCCCACCATGGGGCAACCCACCTTTGCTTGCTGGATTTTATGCAAATTTGTTTGCAAACTCAAGAGGAAAAAAAAATCTCTAGATTTGAAAGATTTGATCATATCTTTCAAACGGCTAGGTATTTTAATCTAAAATTTTTTTTGCAAGGTTTTAATATATCAGGGAAGCTTTGGTAAAAATTTTAGATTTTTCTAAAATATTTTCGATTTTTTATGATTTTTTCTTGATTTTTCATAAAAAATCATTTTCGAGAGTAAATTGGCAATTTTTTTGAAAAAATTTACAGTTTCATAAAGCTATCTAAATTTTAAACAAATTTGGTTCTTTGTGTTTCAATTTTAGAGGTCATATCAGGGGTCAATAATTCAAGACTCAAAGAAACCATAGATTTGAAAGATTTGATCATATCTTTCAATTGGCTGGGTATTTTGATCTAAAAAAAATTTTGTAAGGTTTGATGCATCAAAGAAGCTTTGGTCCAATTTTTAGATTTTTCTAAAATATTTTTGATATTTTATGATTTTTCATTGATTTTTCATGAAAAATTATTTTCAGGAATAAATTAACATATTTTTCAAAAAAAATTATAGTTCTGGAAAGCTCTCTAAAATTTAAATAAAGTTGGTTCTTTGTGTTTCAATTTTAGAGGTCATATCAGGAGTCAATAATTCGAGACTCAAAAAAATCTTAAATTTGAAAGATTTGATCATATCTTTCAATTGGCTAGGTATTTTGATCTGAAATTTTTTTTGTAAGGTTTTGATGCATCAAAGAAGCTTTGGTCCAATTTTTAGATTTTTCTGAAATATTTTCGATATTTTAGGATTTTTTATTGATTTTTCATGAAAAATTATTTTCAGGAGTAAATTAACATATTTTTCAGAAAAATTTATCGTTTTGGAAAGATCTCAGAATTTTAAACAAAGTTGGTTCTTTGTGTTTTGATTTTAGAGGTCATATTAGGGGTCAATAATTCAATTTGCAAAAACTAGTCTATTTTAACAAAATGACTCCTTATGGCACAAATTAAAAGATCTTTTCAAAATTCTAACATTTTTGGAAAGCTCTCTAATTTTTTATAGGGGTCACTTATCTATATTTTGAGTTTTGGATCCGAGTTCACATCATATAAATTCGATCTTTATGACTAGGTCAAAAATCAATTGAAAAAAAATGGCATTTAATGAATAGCTTGCATTTAATTTTTACAATGAATCAATGCATGATGTGAGATTTCATTTGGGTTACTTACTAATTATTATCACTCTTAAAAATCAGATTTTTAGATCTAACTCTAGTTTTGCATGAGTTGACATATATTGCATATCTTGTGTTTGCTTGTTTTGTTTGTTGCTTTGTTCATTGCGAGCGAGCATTCAAGCGTAAAAAAATGGTACAACAAAGAAAAGACACATTGCAAGGATTACCAGGTATTTTGTTTGATCTCTAAAACATTTATATTTGGGATTAAAATTAAACCTCTCATGTGTTTGGCTTGAGTGGTTACATGCTTTCGTAAAACACATTTCAATTGATGCTCTTAATGGAAAATGAATGAACATAGATTTGCTTTCATACAAGTTTGTGTAAGTGAATGCTTGTGTTTAAACCTAAATTAATTCTTGGTTCCAATATCAAATATCTCATTAAGTGATTGAGGGCATGGATTCATTCCTTGTTTACATAGGGAGTTGAATGCACCACTTTGTGGACTCACTCTATGTTTACTTGGAAAGTTAAATATTCCATTGTTCAACCCTTTTTCATTTGTGAGTAGTATTGATTAGCAGTCTTAGATTACTTGTGATTGATCTAGATTTCTATTTTGGGTTATTGGACTCGCTAATCCACCGACCCCTCATTTTCGCCTCGTGGTTGCAAGATCAGCGCTACATTAAGGGGGAGGGGTCTACAGGAAAGAAGCGTTAATTGCTCCACTAGGAAACCCTTTTGTGCTTTTTGGAACTCACTTGTTTTATAAGGTGTGGACTCACTTTGAGTTGGTGTGAAGAGTTAAATGTTCCACTTTTGGACTCACTTTGAGTTTGTGTGAAGGGTTAAATTTTCCACTTTTGGACTCGCTTCACATTCTCTTGAAGGGTTAAATGTTCCACTTTTGGACTCACTTCACATTATCTTAAAGGGTTAAATGTTCCACTTTTGGACTCACTTCACATTTACTTGAAGAGTTAAATGTTCCACCTTTAGTGCTCTAAATACTTTTGATAGTGAATTACTTAGTTTTTATTTCTAGGAGGCCTGCTTGGGGATTTCATCACCCCTTGGGACGACCTCAACTCTTGTGTTCCGACAGAGTATAAATATCGAGAGGTGAATCCAAAGACACCTCTCTTGGGAATTGAGTTTGATATCACTCTTGGCTAAGCCTCAAAGAACTTTATACCTTTGAGAAGTGAAGGAGGAGATTTGGGTTACCGTCTCCCCCCGGCTGTGTGATTTTGGATTCTTCTCATCTACGGATTTGGGCCTCACGTACCTTGCATATATCGAGGACTCCTTTTAGAAAGCCACGTATATCCTTGCAAGCAACTTGATAAGGTGTTGTTGTGTTCTAAGTGCCTGCTAAAACATTGTGAAGAACATACACAAGTAGAACCTTTAAGGAGTAGAAATACTAAGTCACTATACTTGATCATGCGCAACGTTTCTTTGCCCCTTGCTCATTGTTTGAAGACGGTTTGCTTGAAATCCCTATTTTCTATCTTGTGTGCTTGGTTCGTGATAAAGAATCTATTGATACATCTAGTTGGATATTTAAAATGAACAAAATCTGAGTTCTTGAGTTGAGACTTTATGATCAAATAACTTTGTTATCCCATTATTTCTAGTCTCCCTAGGTTGGTCCTATTTGGATTAGGATACTTACCCCATTGTTAGAAGCCTTTTTGCACCTTAGGTTATTGTGCTTTGACCTCTTGAATTAGTAGTCATTGATTTCACAAAAGATCTTATTTGGAGTTGGTGAGTTAGAAACTGTCCTTGTTGAGAAAGATATACACTTGGATCCTTTGATATTACACTTGGAGAGTCTTAGTAATCTCTTGTCCATTCACTTTCATAAAAAAATCAATTTTAATTATCTATAATTTGGGTAGATCATTCTCCTAGTCCATATGTGCTAGGGTATTCACCCAAATTTGTGAGCACCTCTGTGGCAGTGTTGGTTTATGCCTATTGCAAAATTCTATCTTATCACATCTCTTTTGGACAAGTTAGTGCTTTTACTATCCTAGTTTGGTACCAATTTTTCTGAGGGTTATCCTATCAATCAGTACCTTTTCTTTCATGTCGGTTACAACAAGATATCAAGTAGATCAAGGAAAGCAACGTCAAGTTGTCTTTAAACAATTACCTTTAGTTCAAACTCGTAGAAGACATAAGGGAAAGGAACCTATGTCTATTCAGTCACCTGAGAGTATTCCAGAAGTTTTGCGTGACCCTAGTGTTGATCTTATTGAGTTAAGTACACCCTTAGCATCACCTCATTCAGCTATGGGTATGAGTTTTACAAGAGCTCCATACAAGAAGAATCAAAGTAGTGAGTATAATGTTGACCTTTTGAGTGGTGATCCCACTCGTGGAAGTAGACCAACTTCACCCCTTATTGAGGATAGGTATTTGGATGCACATCAAAGGGAAGAGAATAGTAAACATTATGCATATCAAGAAGAGGAAGCCCAACATGATGATCAAATTGGTGAGCCCTCTCGTGCTCGCGTGAATGCAACATTTACTGGTAACCGGTTTAGACAATCAAGACCATGTACACCACTCATGACACCTTTAGGTTATGCGAGTGGAAGACTCAAAGCAATTGATCGTGAAAGAAAAGCCCTTCTAGAAGAACAAGCTAAGAAGGAAGAACAATTTCAATGCTTAGAGGAAGAAAGGCAAGTTATTATTGAGATGCAAAGAAAATCTCGTCAAGAAGAACAAGACTTTTTCAAGAATTCACAACTTCATAATCAATTCAAAAATGTCCACATTGGTGGTGGAAACAACTCTCCCCCATCTACCCCTCCCAAGACTCCACAAAGTGGGAGATATTCAAGAACATCTTCATAATCTCCTGCTCCTAGAGGAAGGAAAACTTCAAGACATGATTATTATAGGAGACCAACATCTCCTAGAGTTTCAAGAAAACCTTCACAACAAGCTCATCATGGTTCACAATATGGAGGTGGTAGCTCCAAATTTGAATATAATTCTAATGATTTCATAGCTATACCACAAGATCCACATTTTCAGCAACGTATGGAAGCATATATGGACCAAAATAGAGATGCATGCTTTCAACGTTTAATCAACAAGGGTGCTAAGGTCCCTTACAACTTTGATGTGGATAAAAAGATTCAAAAGCACGATCCTTCCATGAAAGAAGAAATTTATGAATTGAAGAAACAAATGAAGCAAATATCAGTACCCAAGAGTTCTTTTTCATTTGATTCAATTTGTCCAAATCCTTTTGATAAGAGTGTTGACATGAAATATTTTCCTAGAAAATTTGAGATCCCCCAATATGATAAATATGATGGAAATGGGGATCCAAATGATCATGTGTGTCAGTTCTATACTATGAGTTTTGAGTTTCATCATGAGGACTCATATCTTATGAGGTTATTTCCAAGGATTCTTAAAGCTCAAGCCATGGAATGGTTTACCAATATAACTCCTCCTGTTAAGACATTCCCTGAGTTAATTCAAAGATTTGTTCAACACTTTTCATACAATCTTTCACGATATGTCTCACTATTGGACTTATGTCACACAAAGCAAAATCAAGGAGAACCCTTTGTTACTTTCTTGCAAAGATGGAGACGACAATGCTCTCGTTATTCTAGGACTATTCCTGAAAAAGAAAAGATTGAAATCCTCATTAGTAATATGGTTCCTGAGATGAAGTATGAAGTTAAGAAGAAGGTTTTTGAATCCTTTGATACCATGATTGAAGCTGCATTTAGAATTGAGGATGTTTTGAGATAGCAAGGTATTTTGACAAAAAATGGAAACAACAACAATAATGGTCATAATAACAACAACAACTAGGATAAAGGAAAGAACATAAATTGGAATAAGAACAAACAAGTGGTCAATGATGGAGTTGTGGATTCCTCAAACCCTAAAGACCAAGTTGTTCTCCATTTGGCTAGTGCTAATCAACAAAGTAACAAACCAAGATATCAAGAAAGGTCTAAAGGATAGAAACGTAACTTTACACAATTAGGTGAGACATATGAAGAGATATCCACAAAGCTCCTTGCACGTGATCTTGTGCACCCTTATGATGCTGCAAAGTTCTACATACCTAAAGTTAAGCCATGGTGGTGGGATGAGAAGGCTTATTGCAAGCTTCACAATGGCATTGGACACAATATTGAAAAATGTGGGAGATTCAAGCATATTGTTCAAGATCTTATTGAGAATGGAAAGCTTAAAATAGATGGAATAAATACCAATTCTGATCACACAGCATTCAAAGAGCCTTTGCCCAAGTATGAGAAAGGGGAAGTTTCCCAACCTAAGAATGGCAAGGTTGCAATTAATTATACTTATAAAAATGCAGAAAATGTTGTCAATATGCTTGAGGTTGTAGAAGAAAGTGTCAACATGATGGAAGATAAAGATCCCAATGGTTATAATTTAAATTTGAACTCTCCTACCTTTGGTGAAAAACCTATTTTGGTACTAAGGGGTGCTCACTCTAGAGAGTCATCTCAAGGTCCCCTTGTCATTATCAAATAAACCTAAGCAAGTGTCTTCCCAAAGTCTCAATGTTGTTACACGAAGTCAAGGTCCCCTTGTTATCAAAGGACCTAGTTCAAACCAACCAAGTAAGCCAAAACAAGTGCAATACAAGAATGTTCCTTCAAAACCAGTGGTTAATCCCAAGTCAAATTATAATCTTGTTGATCAATTGCAAAGAACTTCTGCTCAGATTTCAATCTTTGAGCTTTTAGAGTTGTCTCTGAGACACAAGCAGGTCTTTGAGGATGCTTTGCGCATGGCGAACATCTCCAATAATTTAGACATTGATCAATTCCAGAACATGGTTAATCATATTGCAAGCCCTCATTATCTTTCCTTTTCGGAGGAAGATGATAAATCTTTGAGCCATCCACACAATCTTGCCCTTCATATTGAGGTTATGATACATAGGACCCGTGTTAGGTGTGTGTTGATAGATGGGGGTGTTGGGCTTAATATTTGTTCTTTGAGTCTTTTAAAGACATTGGGTTATTCTTAACATGTTATTGATAGCAAAAGAAAGATTACTATCAAAGCTTATGATGAGGTAGAGAGAAGTTCAAAGGGGTTGGTTGTCCTTCCTGTTAGGATTGGCCCTATGGAAAAAGATGTTTTATTCCAAATAGTTGATGTTGGACCCCTTGCATACAACATTTTGCTTGGTAGACCATGGATTCATGATATGCAAGCAGTACCATCTACTTATCATCAATGTGTTAAGTTTCCTTACAATGGAATAGAGATATGTATTCCTGGGGATAACACTTTGTCTATCAACTCGATTTCAGCAAGTGCTCATGTTCCCCTTAATAGACAAGCAGATGATTTTAATGCAGTTTTAGCTGATTGCAAGAATAAGTTTAAGTCCATAGACCTTGGCATGGGGGGATATCAACTTAACTCCCTCGCTGCATTACCAATTTCACCTAGGTCTTATGGTAAACCTTCACAAGAGATGAAACCTTCCTCTTCAGCTATGACATTATTTGACACATTTGTACAGTCATCAGTGCCTATTCAAGATGAGAAAGAAGATGTGGTTGTTAAAGATTAGATTTATAGAGAAGAGAAGTATATGCACAATGAAGATTTCACTCCTTCACCTAATGCTTATGGAAGAGGGTATTCTTTTGTTAAGAAAATGGGTTATCCTGGACATGGTCCTCTTAGTAATAGATTGGATGCTAGAGCTGAACCCCTTGATCATCAAATTTTTGGATGGAAGTCTAAGAAGTCAGTTGGCCTAGGGTATATGGATCACAATAAGAATGTTTCTTCTATCCTTGATAAGTCAGATAGTGAAGAAGAACAAGAATACATACCTAATTCAAAAAACCAACAAGATATGTGTGAAGATTGGGTCCCTTCTACTAATCTCCTTTGGGGAGATTTAGATAATCTAGTATCTCATGAGACAGTTGCCAATTTAGAACAAGAAAGTGTGACTCTTGATAGTATTGAAGCTTCCACATCTAGATATCCCAAGCATTCATGGTGTAAGCATCCTAGTCGAGATTTTGAAATAGATTCCAACAAGTATGAATGGGATTCTTTCTCAGAATCTTCCACAGTTGATATGGATGTTGATGTTGTTCATACATATAGTTCTCAACCTGATTTATTTAATAAGTCACATGTAGGACTAGAGGATTAAAACTCACATGTTGCCTTAGTGGACGATTCTTCACTTTTGAGGATGAATCTTGATTTGGGTGGTTTAGGAAGTTACTTGATAGACCTTGAATCTTCAATCACTAGAGATATCATCCATATTCACAATCTTGAACCTGTCATTGATTTATCCCTTGTTCATCTTGACCTAATTGATTGGTCCCAACGCAACCAAGAACCTAGAATCTTAACATTTCAAAATGACTATGAAATAGCATGTTATTTGAATGCCATTGAACCTGTAGTCTCTTCCACCAGTGAACCAACCGCTAGTATGACAGAGCCAGATATCAAGTGCCTTAGTCACAAAATAAAGAGAAAAGAAAAGAAAAAGAAAAGGAGCTCTAATGACGAAAACCACTATGTGGCAGTGTCAGAACCAAAAAAAGTAAAAAGAAAGGACGTATCCAAGGGTGAAAACCTCTCTGAGGCACCTAAGGATGAGGTACTTGATTCTCTTCCTAGTTATTTTCAAGATAGATCTTCAGTACTTATTGAACCAACACAAGCAGTCAATTTGGGTATGGATGAAGCTCTGCAAATGGTACATTTGGCTCAGTCTTTGTCATCACAAGAAAAAGAAGCCTATACTAAATTCTTACAAGAAAAGAAGATTAATTTTGCATGGACTTATTCAGATATGCCAGGGTTGGACACTAATCTTATTATGCATCACTTATCCATAGCTTCAGGTGTTAAACTAGTTAAGCAAAAATTGAGAAAAATGCATCCTCACATAGCTCTCTTAGTCAAGGAAGAATTAGAAAAACTTCTTGGTGCAAAATTCATAAGAGCTATTGCCTATGCTGAATGGATATCAAACATTCTACCAGTTTCAAAACATGACAAAACTATTCGAGTTTGCACAAATTTTAGAGATGTTAATAAAGCATGCCCAAAGGATGATTTTCCACTTCCTAATATAGACATGATAGTGGATATGACCGCGGGTTATGAGATTTATTCCTTAATGGATGGTTTTTTTGGATATAATAAAATTAAGATAGCTCCTGAAGACCAAGAAAATACTGCATTTACTTGTGCATGGGGTACCTATTGTTGGAATGTTATGCCTTTTGGATTAAAAAATGCAGGAGCTACCTATCAACGAGCTATGACAACTATTTTTCATGATATGATGCATAAAAACATGGAAGATTATGTGGATGACACCTTGGCCAAGTCTAAGAAAAGAGATACACACTTAGATGATTTAGAATTCATTCTAGATCATATGGAACAATTTCAACTAAGGTTAAATCCTAAAAAGTGTGCATTTGGAGTCACCTCTGGCAAATTACTAGGATTCATTATTTCAGTAAAAGGGATAGAGGTGGATCCTGAAAAGGTTCAAGCAATTGTGGATATGCCACCTCCTAAAAACATTAGTCAAATGAGGAGTCTTCAAGGACTTCTTCAATCTATAAGGAGGTTTATTTCACAATTGGCAGATAGAGCTCAACCTTTCAACAAAAACTTACATAAAGAAGTCAAATGTATATGCAATGATGAATGTCAATAGAGTATGGACTAGATCAAGAAATACTTGGCAAATCCTCCTATTTTAATGCCTCCTATCCCAGGGAAACCACTTATCCTATACATTTCAGCAATAGAATCTGCCTTGGGGGCATTATTAGCTCAACTTGATGAACATGGGAAAGAAAGAGCAATATATTACATTAGTCATACTCTTGTTTCATATGAGGTTAATTACACCAGTATTGAGAAAGCTTGCCTCGCAGTTGTGTTTTCTTCCCAAAAGTTGCGACATTATATGCTTGCGCACACTATACACCTCATAGAAAAAATAGATCCACTCAAGTACTTACTATATAAGGCTGCCCTCACAGGTAGACTTGCTAAATGGATGATGATTCTTTTAGAGTTTGACATATAGTACATTGAGCGTAAAGCAATCAAAGGACAAGTTATAGCAGATCAATTGGTTGATTTCCCACTACAAGATGATGCACCTATTCAATTTGATTTCCCAAATGTAATGACCCTTACTATAAAGGCCACTGAAACCCTCAAACTGGACTTAGGAATTTTGTCAAACAGTTGGCATGTAACCGAATAACGCTGCAATATTACTAATTGTTGTACAACGAAACCTCAATATATGATGCCAATAATGTATGAAAAACAATTCCAGATTATAACACTACCACTCTAAGAGATAGATGACAATATGAAACTCAAATATGAAGTCCAATGCAATTCTGATTTTATGACAGCAAATAGAACTAATTACAATGAGAGACAACTATGCACTTCTAATACATCAAGCTCTTGACAATGCAATGTTATGACATGAACAATAACCCAGTTCAAATTTGGAATGCAAAGGATGAAACTTTTACAATAGTTATTAATGACTGGAAATAACTATTTATGCAATGACAGTGCTGACTGTTCTAATCCATAACATGCAATATTTTGGCAATCAAAACTTCAATTTGTGCACCTGAAATAGCTCCATTTTTTCCGGATATGAATGCTGAATTAATGCCACACGAAGACCTCACAATCTGCCCCAAACCGACTCACAAAATTGCTGCTGCTGCCCAACTGACAGGGCCGTACAGGTACGGCCTGGTACGGCTGCTAGATAAAAATATTGCAGCATTTTTTGTCACTCCAAAAGCAATAAATCTGGGCACCTAGGGTTGCTGAATAAACCCCCTAAAATATGAAATTCATCCGTCAAGCCAATTAGGAGTTATGAGCAAAAACGTGGGTCCAAACCCTCGACTGGCAGTCTGAAAATAATGCACAACTGTGTCTTCAAACCCTGTTAATCAATCCACAAATGCTAGGGCACAACTGAAACCCTTATTCCAACCAAAGTAAACCCTTATAACTGAATCTCAATGAAGTCCAAATGAGATGGCTGAATTACCAACTCCTCAAATGCAACAATTCAGGGGATATTTCACACCCTCAAAGTCGCCAATCCAAGGGAGTGATTCGTTCCCAAAGATCAAATAATAATTTGCAGACCCAAGAGACTACAAATTTGCTCCACAATGGAAGAAGTAGAAGAAATCTCAAATTCAAGCATGTCCAAAATGAAAGGCCCAGCCCTCTATTTATTCACTTTTCTAAGAAGTTGCTAGAACTTCTAGAAACATCCTTTATAAAATCTCATTATAATGCACTTTTTCTAGAACTTCTAGAAACATCCTTTATAAAATCCCATTATAATGCACTTTTTATAATAAAGTAATTTTATAAAATAAAAAGTGCAACTCAACTTAAAATTATAACATGTAGGCCCCAATAACACATAATAATAAAATATAACCTCTTAACACTTCTTCAAGAGCAAGATATGACCATCTGATCCGCAGAATTGACTCTCTCTCCACACCATTTGCCTACGAGAGTTTGGAATAGGCAAAATCCATGATCAATGTCATGTCGAACTAAAGAGGGGACATTACACCAAATGAGCACCTCATGTATATGACTAAACGAACATGGAAGATGTTCTTTGATGGGTCCTTTATGCAAAATGGTTTAGGAGCTAGTGTGTTGTTTGTTTCTCCTCATGGGTACACAATTCCTAAATCTTACAAGTTATTATTTCCATGTACAAACAATATTGCTGAATATGAAGCTTTAACAAATGGACTTAAGATGGCCATAGAATGGAGAATTACAAAGTTACACATCTATGGAGATTCACAGCTGATAATCAACCAAGTCAATGATGATTGTCTAACAAAAAATGATAAATTGGTACCTTACAAGAAAATGGTGGATTCCTTGAGACTCTACTTCACATTTGTCTCATTTCAACAAATTCCTCGAATAGAAAATAAGGCATTTGATGCTATGGCTACACTTGCTTCACTTCTTCAATTAGAGCAACATGAATCAAGATTTGAATTCCTGGTGGAAGAGCTACATCACCCTATCTATGATTCCCAAGCAATTCATGTTATATGTACCCTTTTTGGTCATGAGTCATCTTGTTATGGTGCCATTTACTCATACATTCATGATGGAATTATACCTGAAACCTTTAACCGATCTGAACATAGAAACCTTATTCGAAATGCCTCTCACCATTCCCTTATCTCTGGTGATTTGTATAGGAAGGGTCTAGATGGAACACTTCTTAGATGCTTAGAAAAGGATGAATCTAATCAAGCATTAGTTGAAATCCATGAGGGTATCTGTGGGGGACATTCTAATGGTCTTTCCATGGCTCGAAGATTGCTTAGGGTAGGATATTATTGGCCCACAATGCAAATTGATGCAGTAGCTTTTGCAAAGTCATGTGAAAAATGTCAAAAACATGGTAACCTGATACATACTCCAAGTAGGGAGCTCATTCCTTCTATTTCTCATTGGCCATTTCAGTGTTGGGCCTTTGATCTTGTTGGGAAAATTCATCCCAACTCATCATCTAGACACAAGTTTATTATCACTGCCACTAATTATTTCACTAAATGGGTAGAAGTTGTCCCACTTTCTGTTGCCTCGGGTAAGGTAGTTTCTCTATTTATTTTGAATCATATTATCTGTAGATATGGAGTGCCTTCTAATATTATCACTGATAATGGAGGTCAGTTTAAAAATAAGGACCTTAAGAAACTCTGTAAGAAGTTCAAGATAAAACAACATTGGTCCTCTATTTATTTCCTGCAAGGAAATGGTCAAGCAAAAGCATCAAACAAAACCATTCTTAAAATCTTGCATAGAATAGTTCATAAGAATGGTAGAGATTGGCATTTACAAATAAATCCAGCTTTGTGGGCCTATAGAACGAGTATTTGTACTCCTACTGGGGCTACTCCTTTTTCCCTTACATATGGTGCTGAAGCAGTGTTACCTTTAGAGGTTGAGATTCCTTCACTTAGAGTTTCTCTCAAAGGTCTAGTTTCAGATGAAGACTATCATGCCATGAGACTTCAAGAGTTAAAACTTCTAGATGACAAACGAAAAGCATCATTTGACCATATGAGGGTCTATCAAAAGCGTATGTCAAAAGCATTTAACAAAAAGGTTCACCCTAGAGAGTTCCAAGTGGGAGATCTTGTCCTATGTGTGAATCATAAGAATCAACAAAATAGAGATCAAAAGGATAAGTTTGAACCTAATTGGCTTGGACCTTACATTATCACAGCAGCTTTTGGTTTTGGTGCTTATTTACTATCTACAACAGAGGGAGAGCAGCTCCCTGATCCTATAAATGTCTTGCACTTGAAGAAGTTCTATCCATAATGCCCATTTTGTCTAGGGGCATCTTTTTATATATTCATTGATCCTGAAAAAATAAAAATAAAATTGATATATTTCAAAAATCCAAAAAAATGATATATCGTAAAAATGTCTAAAAATTGAAAAATGTCCTGAAAAAAATGATCTTCTTAGTGACAACCTAGCAATAAGCACTTTGATGTATCACCAAAAAAAATCATATATTGCAAAAATACAAAAAAA
Organism: Cupressus sempervirens; assembly: GCA_028749045.1. Taxonomy (NCBI): domain Eukaryota; kingdom Viridiplantae; phylum Streptophyta; class Pinopsida; order Cupressales; family Cupressaceae; genus Cupressus; species Cupressus sempervirens. The sequence continues at coordinate 633,985,688 of CM053789.1, read as the reverse complement.
AAAAAAAATCAAAAAATTCACAAACAAAAAAAAAATAGAAAAAGTGCCTTGTTGAAAACCTAGAAATAGGCACCTTGGTAGCAAAAATACAAAAAAATTATAAAAAGTCCTGAAAAAAAAAAAAAAAAAAAAAAAAGAACCCAAGTGGTGAAAATCTGGAAACGGGCACTACTTGAGGCCTTTGCACCCCTATTTCTTAGCACATGTCCTTGACACTTAGCCTTTCTTCATCACGCCTTGTCCTTGTTACCTCGGTTTGGAATTGGTCTTTGTCTAGGGGGCATAACTATGTTAGCTTTGGTCTCTTGGATGTGTTAGTCTTTAGGACACTTCGCAAACGGTGTTTTTCAACACCACCCCAATTGTATTTTTCAATACAACCTTTGACATCGAGTGTTTTTCAACACTTATTGGTTTGGTCTTACCCAGTATCATCATGTGATCTTCCCTTCCTGCAAGCATTTGATCCTTATCCTCAGAACTCAGTATCAGTCAACACACTTAAATTTTTAAACGCAAAACTCAATGCTTAACTTATGTCATGATAATTTCTTTGTGTGCTGACTATTATTGATTTTTGTTGAGTGTCCTTGTCTGATAAGTCTCTCCATGATACATCGCTAGAGGACTTGGGGCATGGGACATGTTTTTATTTGTTTTTTGCTTGTGGGTGTGGTCTTGAAACTCTAGAGTGTCTCTTGTTGTCCCCTTGAAATGCTTAGGATATTTGAGGTATCATCCTTGATTGTTTTTTCACAACCATTCTTATGGTCATCTTGGCATCTATGCCTTGATGCAAGCATGGTTTTGCTACATTAAATTGGGTAAGCTAACATCGAAGTCATCTTGACCTTTATGTCTTTGATGCTTATGTTAGAATCTTTCCACATTCCAATCCAATATAAATTACATTCATATCTTCATAGTTTCACTTGTGACTAGTGATGATTGTGTGATTTTTGATGTCTGTTAATAATGGCCCAATGATGAAAATAAGTTCTTTTACATTCTTTAATGAATGATGAACACAAAAATCCTATGTTACAGTTGCTCTTTTGCAAGTACACCTTTGCATTTTCATGTAGCTTGCATTATTAGACTTCATGTTAGTTTGCATTTTTAGGTTGCATTATGAGTTTGAGAGGGTTCTCCCTTCATCTTTATCAATTTTATTCAATTTTATCAATTTTATCCTCGACTTTTTCAAGTCAAAATTTATTTGTATTCTTTGTCCTGTTGTGTTCCCAATTCGACCACACATCTGGGTTGTTTTGTGATCCCAAATCGATCTCACACTTCAATTTCTTTCTTTGACTACATGTGTTCCCAAATCGATCACACATTAGTCAAAGAGGGGCAAATGTATGCACCCTAAAATGGTCGCCTAGACTATGGGCCCCCATTATTCAATTTATCAATTTATCAAATTTCCTAAATCAATGGTGTGTAATATTTTATTAAATCAATTCAAATCAATTTCCTTGATCAAATTCAATTTGTTTTATTTTCTAAGGTTGATCATTTCATCCTAAGTCTTATTTAATTAAAAGAACTTGCTCTCTTTTAATTAAATAAAATAAGTCCTTGTTTAACTAAAAGAAAACCTCTCTTTTAATTAAATAGTTCATTCACATTTAATTAATTAAGAGAAAAACCCTCTCTTTTAATTTAATTAAATATTTCCTATTTAATTAAAAGAACTTGCTCTCTTTTAATTAAATAAAATAAGTCCCCGTTTAATTAAAAGAAAACCTCTCTTTTAATTAAATAGTTCGTCCACATTTAATTAATTAAGAGAAAAACCTATCTTTTAATTTAATTAAATATTTCCTATTTAATTAAAAAAACTTGCTCTCTTCTAATTAAATTAAATAAGTCTCCATTTAATTAAAAGAAAACCTCTCTTTTAATTAAATAATTCATCTACATTTAATTAATTAAGAGAAAAAAAACCCTCTTTTAATTTGATTAAATATTTCCTATTTAATTAAAAGAACTTGCTCCCTTTTAATTAAATAAAATATCCCACTTAATCTCTTTTTGATGAAAAAGGAGTTAAAACAAATAAAAAATTAAATAAATCTTTTATCTACACTTAATATGGGACTTATCTTCATCCTTTCTCCACTTTCTTCTCAACCACTCCACTTTTCTCATTGGTGGATCTTTAATTCACATGGATCATTATTTCTCCACCCTTGATTAAATCTTTTTCCTCTCAATCTAGATCGTCCAATTTTCTTTATAAGGGAGAGTCCTCTCCTCATTTTTGAGACACCCATTATTATGCTATTGTTATGTTGCAGGTTTGGAGAATAATTTTTGAAGAAGGAGTTTTGAATATTAAAGCTTTTGTGGAGAACTTCTATCTTCTTGTCTCATTCTCTCTTGCATGCATGGCTTCCATCATCATGATCCATACTTTGATTTTCATGTTAGCTTAGATCTTGCATTGATAGATTAGATCTTGCTTTCATAGATTAGATCTGCATTGTTATTTCTTTTCATAGATTAGATTTCATTTTTTGCATTGTTTTGCATTGTTATCATTTAGATTAGTTTTTCATTTCCATTTGCATGCATATTATATCATTGAATCTCTTGTTTCGTGGTGTACTTGCATGGGCACAAACTAGGTCAAACTGAGGGCCTCCATTACAAACCCCTGCACCCCATGAATAGGGAGCTATGAGTCGCCATTCAAGACCTCATTTTTGATAAATCTTGAATATAATGACTGATAGAAGTGTGCCCACATTTTAGGCATACAGTTAGAACCTCTTATGATGGGTTTTTTTGTGGTCACCATGGGGGATTTTGGATTGGCTTGAGTGTTGTGGTCTTTAATAACGAACTCTCAACTTTGGTCCTTTGTTTCTTTGGGACATGATGCTACCATGGTGATGGGTAGGTACAATATTTTAGAGGAGGAGATTTTTTCTAAAGCCTCCATAGTGTATGAACACTCATTGATTAGACTATTGAGGTTTTTTGGGTTTTTTATGTTGATTCTTTGTAGATTTACCTTGGCCTGTGTCAAGGTCTATTGGCCTTTTGTGCTGGTGGAAAGAATACTTTTGTGGGTATTAGTTATGTAGTGAGTTGTTTTCTAGTTTATGGAAAGGTGATGCTCCAATTTATTGTGGGTCTTGGGGATGTTTCCAGGTCTTGTGTGGTTCAACTCATGATCCTAAATATGAGACCTACCCTAGTTACTGGGGTTGAGTTTTTTCACCCTTTGTAATTGGGTTGTAATGGTCATTGATGTTAATATTGGGTCTCTATTTTCTCTTTTTCTTTTGTATTGTTTTGTTCTAATTTGTCTATCTTAGATGGTATGGACATTGGTCTTATTTCTGGTTGCGAGTTGACAACTAATAATTTTCAAGGGTTTGCTCTAGTTTTTTGTTTTCTTTGGTTGAAATTCATAATTGACTTTGGGGTGATGTTGGACCCTATTGCAAAGGTGTGTTTTCTATTGGCCATGGTTAAAACTTGGTGTACTCAGTGTGTTTCTTCCTCTTTTATGAATTCTATGCAGGTGAAATAGTCTCAAATAAAGGTGGGGACTTGCTTCTTGATGGGAGATGATTATAACTTTGTGTGTTCTTCTCCTTTTTATGGTTACTTGGATGAGGGGACAAATTTGTGGTTGGTTCTCCACTATGTTAATCTCTTCATTCTTTACTCCTATTTAGATGGGATCCTTGTCTCACTATGGTATGGAGTTTCACAGATGAGGGGTGGTGCTTCGATTGGAGTGATGTTATTATTTATTGCAAGTGATCTCTATCACCATTCTATTACCTTTTGAGAAGGATTGGAGAGCTTTTCAAAATCCCTTAGCTATTTTCGCCACCTATCTAGTTGCTAGTCATGTATTATTATTGACCTTCTTTGACCATTGTACCCTAAATGGCTAGTTGTGGCCATTTGTTTTGTAAGAGGCCTTTTAAGGAATGCAAATAATCTACTAATGGTATTTCCTTTGTGGCCTTGACTTGTAACAACTATCACCTTTTCTTACTTGTTGGTGATCTCTTGACAACCCTAGTGGTGCTTCAATTGGAGGAATGGTGTTCTCTACTACAAAGTTATCTCTATCACCATTTTGTTACCTATTGACAAGGCTTGGAGAGCCTTTCAAGACTTCTTAGTTATTTTTTTGACTTGTTTGGTTGTTGGTTATCTATTGTTATTGGCATCTTTTCATTATTGTACTATATATAGAAAGTCATGACCTTTTGTTTTGTGAGAGGCCTTTAAAATAAGGAAAATAATCTACTAGCATTTTGCCCTTTGTAGTCTTGACTTGTAACAAGCATCACCTGTTCTTATGTGTTGTTGATCTTTTGACATCCCTATGGTAGTGTTTTTCTACTCTTAGTGTATTGTGTTTGTATACCCTTTGGGTGTAGAATTGTAATGGGTCAACATTCTTATTTTGGCTCTTTATCATTATAAAAACAAATGACCAAACATTTTCCAAGATGAATCATTTCAATAAACACATGAAACTTATAAATGTCATATGATAAAAATATAAATGCATTTGTCTAATTTATTTATTTAGTTTTTCTTTATATAAAATATCATAACTGCTTAATATGAAATGTCATTTATAAAAAATAAGGTGCTCATTTAAACAAATATTATTGTTACATGCATGTATGAAAGTACTTTATATTATTTGTCTTCAAAGAAATATTAAAGGTGAGTACCATAAATATCTTATATTAAAAAAAAATTCTAAATGTTTATGAGTATTTAAACTTGAATACACATTGTATTCAAATAACAATGTGTCATTCTCATAACAATAAAATTAATTGATCAAAATATTTGCAACGATCCTAGGGTTTGGCTTATGCTAGACAAAGATGAAATTGTCCCCTATATGAAAGCTATTACAATGTATGATGTATGATGAATGTCTTTCTCTTCAATTTAGCTAGAACAAGAGGTGGGCCACAATGAATGACATCTCCTTTGATGCAAACGAAGATGTCATTATTTAGGCGATTGAGTTGTTTGTTGAAGGCCAAAAGTGGAAAAAAAAAAGTAGGGTTCCTAACAAAATCTATCTTAATAAAGTATTTTGAAGGAACAAGTTGCTTGTCAAATTACATGGAGGGTTCAACAAAGAGGAACTACCCAAGCTTTGGGACTAGATATGCATAGTCATTACAAAATATTTCACCCTAGAAGGAAACTTTGGGGTTTGCTATTACTATCACTTTCCTTTGTTTAATCACTTTAGGCACCATTACATTATTTCCTTTCCATTCTTCTTGCTCCCTCACTGGAATTTACTGTTAATCATGTCAAGGAATGTTGTAGCCAATGCAAAAAATTCACTATCCTCCACCATGGGCTAATCCTTCATCTATATAATTTTCATTGTCCCTCATGTTTGCCTAGGAACATTATGGTTGAGGAGGTTCCAGCCCCACAAGAACCCCTAACAACCCTACTGAAAATACCTCTAAGAAGCCTACCCACAAAGCTAAAACCTCCCCACCTACTAGGTCCTCATTGACTACCCCACCCAAAGCTGGAAAGTCCAAAAATCCCCCCACCAACATCTTTGTAGCCTCTAGGAAACCCAAAATTGAACCTCAAGTCCATGTGGTGCATTTTGAAGGGGAGTTTGAGGAAAACCCTAGTAGATCCCATGGAATTGCTAACAAGCCTAAGTCTAGAATGTTCAAAAAAACTTATAGGGAGAAGTTTACTAATGAGGACTAGGAAGACATTGAGAAAATGAGAAAAGTGCTACCAACAAATCCAACCATGTTTTGACTAGACTAAATGAGGACATTGAGTACTCCACCCCTCCCCCGCAAGGTTGAGCAAAAGAATAACAATCCCTCCCCCATAACTATTACCTCCCCCTTTCTCGTCAATGGTAATCAGGGTCAAATGGATTACAATGATGTTGCTGCTTGGAAAGGGCAAAAAGGATCTTCTATTTGTGGTGGATGTGGAACCAATGTGAAGGTTATCACCTAACTCAAGGCATAGCTAGACACTATGGACGCCAGGTACACTAAACTAACCACCTATGCATTGAGGGTTATGCACTCCTCTACTTCTACCCTAAGCCTATTGTAGGAAGAAAAGGACAAGAATAAGGGCTTTGATGGCAAGGCAACTAGGGAGCTATTTGCCTTCTTAGCAAGGGATTGGACCCAACTCTTGTTAACAAAGCCCAAGGAGGGTAAAAATTTAAATTAGTGGTTTTTACTTCGTTTATGCTAGTATACTACTAGAGGATCCTTGACATCCTCATTAATATTTTAAAAATTGGCCCTACATGGCACAATCCTCAAATTACTATTTTGTTTTTGGTTTAACCTTGTTAAAAGCCATAATGACTTAGATATTGGTTATAGTAGGAATATATATAGCTATTACTTGTTTTCAGTGAATTTTTTACTTATTGTTTGTTGAAAAGTTGTCAAGTTTATAAGGTTCTATTGGGTTGCCTCTTTTTATGTTAAGGGAAGGGATAGGCTAACGCTCTACTGTGAATTAATGTAGTTTTCTAGATATATGTTTTTTTATCTCATTTGATTTGTATATAAGTTATATTTTAAATGAGAATATAATATTATAAAATAAGAATTAATAAATCAAATTTTATTATAATTTTTTAATTAAAAAAATTTAAGAAAAAATCTAACAAAAAATATATGATCATTATCACTTCTAAAACTTAATTATAGATGAATAAAACCTATACCACAAATTTAAAAACACCTAAAAAATTGCAAGTAACTAAATAAAAGATCCTCAACCCCTTTCCCTTATGCTTTTTTTATAGATAAATAATTTTTATATCATAATTTTTTAATTAAATCTCAAAATGATCTTATAATTTTTATTTTTTTTAATAAATTTCAAAATTATCATAAAACTTTATTTTAAATAAATGAAATTTTACTCTAATTAGCTAAAAATAAATTTCAAAATTATGATATAACTTCATTTTAAATAAATGAAATTTGATTCTAATTAGCTAATAGATAATATTTATTGGGAAGACCTCCCAACAACATTCAATTCCTCATGCCAGAAAGACAAAGATATTAGAAATGGAACACAGGCATCAACATACACTCCTTAGTGGTTAGTGGCCAACCTTAAACATCACACACTAAAGATTTATAAGTCAACTTTGACAATTTAACATTTTTAGATTAGGAATGAAGCCATCAGCTCCTTGCTAAGTCAACTCCTCCAACATGAATACATTAAGGGCCCATTTGGCAATGGGAATACAAGTGGAATAGGCATATGTATATTCTTACAATTTTGAATTCTATGTTTGGATGCACCAAATTGGAATTGGAATTGGAATAGGAATAAAATTGAAATACGTATTCCAATTTTGGCCCAAAAATGAACATTTGTTATTCCACCTAAATAGGTGGAATTGGAATAAGTATTCCTATTCCTATTTTTTAACTTTTAGAAAACATAAATTTTTGAATCTGTGAATTCTGCATCAAATTCTAGGTAAACCAAACAAGAATAGGAATACATAACTCCTTTTTCTATTCGAAAATAAGTATTCTAGAATAAGTATTCTTAAATTCCCACTTTTATATTCCCACAGCCAAACGGACCACACAACCTGCACTAAAGTTAAAAATAAGTCAAACATGTTTTTTTTCCAGATTCAAGAAAACACGGTGAATTTTTATCAAAAAATTTATTGTTTTCGATCACAAAATATGTAAAAGATTAAGCGCGGAAAATTTCAAAAAAAATCACTCTATTTTTTATTTTTAAAAATTTGATAACAATACATTTGGATAGAAACCTCAAGAGATGTGGTTCTACACGAGATGATAGGGCTGTGAGGCTCGTATAAACATGCTCGAGAAGGGAATAAGCAAGACTGGTGAAATGATGAAAATCTTCCTCTGGGGATTCATTTTCATGGCAGAGGGTTTTACGTTGGCCATGACATTTGGCACGGTTTTTATTATTTATACTCACAACTTGCTACGACTGATGTTGCTTATCTGAATTGAATCAAAATCAAGCAATTACAGAAAGTGAATTAAGAAAATACAGGATTAGCGAGATAGTTGATTTTTGGTACTTTTTTTTCTCATGGGCGAGAGTGTGAGGGCCAATTTAGTGCACTTGATTGACCTCACATTAGCAGTCAAGAGTGACAAGGCTAGGATTTGGTCTCATGTTGTCCAAGCAAATTCATTAGTGAATCATTACCCAGGTTTGTGAGAAACGATCGGAGCAAGTCAAAGACTAAAATTGTTCCCAAATCTGTGTCTTTCACCATAAAGAAAGATTGGGGGTTTCTTAGAATTGGCTTTGTCAAAGGGGGGCCTTTCATACAGTGTAAGATCAAGCCTCAAAATAACATTTTGTCTCTCAGATATCCTCTGGCTATTAGATATTTTGACATAAAATTAAGCATTGCCTAAATATGAAATGGCCATCTACGTAGGTATTTTGAACTTACGGTAGACAGTTGCTAGCCTAAATTAATTGTTGAAGAATTACATGATATCGATTGAATGTAAATCAATGTTAACAGATGCATTTTGAAACACTGCCATCACATACACAACTCAAAATAGCTTTAGCTTTAAGCGGGCACGACATAGCTCAAAATAGAGATGACATATACTGAGTCGAAAGGGCAGATAAGGGTTCCATTTATGATCTCTGGCTTCTTCATGGAATTGTTTAAGGGTTAGGAAGTAGCAAGAAGAAGCCAGTAAAGACACAGGAAAGTGTAGGCCCGTGCTGGCCGCTCATGTTGAATGCCCACAGATAAATGGCCGATACAATTCCTATGATGTTTCTATAACCTAATTCAGGGTTTCTTTCTTTTTTCCCCTTTCACCGGCCTCAGAGGGAATGGGACATAGAAACATCATGGATGTCATGCATTGGATGCCTGGAATGAGCGTACACAGTAATAAAATGAAGAAGGAATCCTGGCAAACAGGGTGTAGCAAATATCAATAAAAATGGCGGGAGTGAGGCCACGATAGCCCTTCAGAATCCCAACAACAGGGTCTCGGTTGCATTCATCCATGTTGAGTTGTTCCCTCCTATGCAAAGAAACACGCACATTTGTTACACAAATGCTATCAATCAATTACATGTGTCTACACAAACACCCGAGACAAATGAGCAAACCCCAAAACTCAATAACATAAATAAAAAAGTAAAATAGGACAAACTAGAAATAGGCAAAATGGGTATGATCTTACCTATCAATAGGGCATCGGTCAATATCCTATGGTTGAACACCATCCACTGAGTGTCATAACTTAGAAACTTATCAATAGATCCAATAAACAAAATCACCTAGGCAGACAAATAATCTAAGGCAAAACCTACAACCTAACTAAAAGTTTTCTCCACATCTTTTGTGATGCTCAGATTATTGAGTTGTATACCATAGAACATATGAGCAGTGTGGAATAACAATGTATGACATGGGAAGCCCTTTGAAAGAGTACCAATGGGTTGCTAAATAAGGTTAATGCATCCAACATCAAGAACATCATTCCATAATTGTTTGCAAAGAATCTAATCTAATTTGTGGAAGGGGTCTATTGTGTAGGTCTTCTGTGAAATCCCAAATCTCATCCCGTACATTTACAGATTTTTTGTTGCCTTGGTTGTTGTAGTTAACACAAAGTTTGAAGTTGGTAATCTGCTTTTGCAAAAAATGACAAGCACATATTGATGGCAACAACAAAATACACAGCTCATTTAGTGAATCAACAAGTTGTACATGAGATCATTGTCTTGGAACTTCTTAACCTTTTACTTGAGAATCCTACTGATAGTGTAGAGGTTGTTGTTGTTGTTAGCATGAATGTTGATGATATTTCTCTAGAGGAGTATCTTAAGAATTAGAGAGTATTGACATGTTGACATCAATGACAAACATAGTTGTGAATGCAATATATCAATACTCTCTAATGCTTAGGATACTCCCCTTAAGGAATATCATCGGCATTCATGCTAACAATCTCCCCCTTTGGCATTGATGGAAACATATATAAAAAATAGCTCATATGAATGGGGAAGAAGTGTTATAATGGGGGAGAGTGATTGCAACAATGAGAGAGATGCACTAATAAGAGTGATTAATGTCAATGAGAAGAAACATTGAGTTATATCAATGGAGGAGAAGTATGAACAACTAGTGTCAATCCTAAGAATAAGAAAGCATGGATAGAGCAATGCTTCAGTGATGTTTAGATTTCATTGTTGAAGAGGATTTGAAAGAAGAGAACAACAACAACAATAGAGCTTGATTTGGTATCCTTGGAACTTACATGTTTTACATCTATGTTGTCTTCAGTGCCAAAGGGGTAGATTGTTAGCATGAATGTTGATGATATTCTTTTAGGGGAGTATCCTAAGTATTAGAGAGTATTGACATGTTGCATTCATGGTTGTGTTTGTCATTGATGTCAACATAGCATTGTTTCTATGAAGACTAACAAAGTAGAAGACATAGAATGGGGTCATACGAATTGTGTATTGATGATCAAGTCAAGTACAGTTAAGGACATGTTCTACATTGTATCCTGATGATGTGGATAAGTGTACATACATAGAGTCGAAGACATGAAGAAGATATGCTTGATTTACATAAGACAATAAGCAGATAGAGTACCTGATAAGTGGTTTCTAATGATTGATTTGTATCTCCTAGCTAAGATAGAATTGGGATACGCATAGTTAGACTATGACAGTAGATAGCCTGATGATGATGTTAGCGAGTGCACAAGGTCTGATGTCGCATGATGATGTAAAGAATATGAGCTGGCAATGACTTGTAATTGTGAAAAGATGTAAAGTTTTGTAATATCTTAATGAGGTCCTAGTATAATTAATTAGGAAAGCCTTAAGGTTGACTCAAAGAATTATTTTGAGGATATGATATAAAGGAAGGTTATTTTCTTTTTGATGAATTGTGTGATTGAAGTATTCAACTGCGTGATATGCAAAATATTTGATAAATGTGAGTAAGCGACCCAAGGGATTATTGGATGTGATGTTGGTGATCTGGTATCAAGATCTAAAGAAGTTTGGTCTGGTCAAGAGGACAGAGAAGGAGCTGAGATTATTTCTATTATTTTGCAAGGAATAATACAAAGAGCAGCTGGATAGTGAGTTTGGTGGTCTTGCCCCTAAAGTTGTTTGGATAGTGGGTCACCTGCTCAATTCCTAACAAAGTTGGCACAACTCCTAACAGAGTTGGAATCTCCTAACATGGATTCAAAGTCTCCTAACAAGGACTACTATGTATTGAATGTATTTCACCAAATCCTAATGGAGCCCATTGTCTAACAAGGAATTTTATATTAGTACATCATTTTGTGGGTACCATCCCCACCAAGGTTTTCCCTCTGATCAAGGGTTTCCCTAGTTAACATATCTGGTGTTGTGATTAAGTAAAAGTAGGTTTGAAGGGGGCCCAAAACTTAAAACAAAAAAATAAAAAATTCAAGAATTGGTTTTACAAGGACCAGTAACCCTGAGTTTCAAAGTAAAATTTGAAGGTTGGTTTTATAAGGACCAGCAACCAAGTCAAACTAGTTTTATATGGACTAGTAACCAACATGATTCAACAAAAATAGTAGGGGCCAAAAGACCATAAAAATCAAAGACAAACTTAAACCAGGTCGTTAATAGCACCAGTGATAGAAGAGCCTAAGCCAACGACCTCTTTGAGAGAGTCATGAATGCTCTTCACAATAATTTGGAGGTTGGCTTTCTTAGTACTTTCTCTGGTGCACCTATTCAAACCACTAGCTAGCATTGGAGCATGACCAGTCAAAGTCACTTCATCTGGACAAACTTTCCCTATTGAAGCGGCAGCAGCTAAGATGGATAGAGTAACACCATGCATTCCCATTTTTCTATCCTTTATCAATTTTTTGAGGGAAGCTTCGTACTCCTAAAGTTTAGTTGGCATGTTCCCAACCAGATCTTCCAACTCCATCCACTTGCTTTCCTCATCTAGCTTCTTCTATAAACTTAAGGACTTTTCCTACAAGGAAGAAATTGAAATGTGGAGTTTTTTTTATTTCATTGTACATCCAATTGTCCAACTCCATCCCAATATCTAGTTTTATTGTCTATGTATAGCTTCTTATGGTTGATGATTATATCGTTCACATGCTTAAGGATTTTATTTTTTATTTTTATCAATAAATGACCAAGGCCATGATGTTATATTATTAATAATTAAATAATTACAATAGTGTTCCATCGTTCAAACGAGCACTGGTAGGAAAGAATGGGGAAAGAAAACCTCAAGTCTAGCTCGAGACCTCAATCATATATTATTACAACATAAAAGGGGCATACCCCAGTCAAAAAATCCTAATTATACATTACATTGTAAATATTTGTTTACAGTGATAATCAAGTACATCACTCTTTGAAGCCACCAATGCCTCTTGCCAATGACTCCAATATTTCTCTTTTATTATGCATAGATACCAAATGCACTCATCCTTGTCTGACTATCTTGCAATCAAATTGGTTAATAATAAATATTAAGTTAGAATTCCATCTAATGCAAGTCAGTGTACATAAATCCTAATTAAATAACAAAGATAGTACAACAATAGATGCAATTAAAATCTCCTCTATAAATCAAGATCATAAAACTAATCACGCCTAACTAAACAGGACAATAAAGAATGATTAAAAGCCTAAAATCAAGATCATAGCAATTACAAAAATAAGATTTAGATTTAGATTTGACTACTCAATTCCAGCAAGCAAGACTAGAAATATCCATCACCAATTCTTTTTTTCCATACTCTGGCCAGCACCACAAAACTGCATGCCCAACATTTAGATGCTAACATAGAGATGCCTTACTAAATATTAACAGTAGCATAATAGGTGTAGAAACCGGATGGCAATAGAGCAATGAAAACATAAATTGAAGACCAACTAAGGATAGAGGCAGACAGTCGAATGCCATAGCATTAAGTGCAATACATTATAAATTCTGCTAATTTAGCCAATAACATGTGAGTGAAATGTTGAATACATAGCTAAGGAGAGATATGAGGCAACCATCCTTGTTTATCTCCAGAATTCTGGTCAATTGTAGACAAAATAGAGTACCTTCCTTTAAACAAAATCATAGGAACAACCTCCATATTTCCCAAGAAATTTTGATACAAAATTTTAAATCTAAGATGTCAATCTGGAATACTAACGCGAGAAGCTAGTTATATACTATAAAATAAGCGTAAATCAAATAGCTATAAGCATAATTAGAGCTAATGCACTTCATCTAATTGAAGATTCATGAATAAATAGCCTACCTTACTTCCATTCATACTCACCCTATCTCAACTACTTTAAAATGAACCTTTCAAAATCAATAAGAAGACAATAACACACATTTTATGAATACAGAGGAGCTAGAGCCACCCAAGAGACATTAATATCTTATATCATTGATATCATAATATGACTATTTACAAGTCCATGGTAAAAGAGTTTTCAAAATCTACATGCACCTGTAACCCAGAGTATCATACAAAACCAAAATGCTTAAGTACAGCTACAAAATGACTAAGCCATATCGATAGAGTTCATTAAAAAAAAACACTTTAGTAGGGACACATTGGTATCAATACTATTAGCAAAAACCTAGAAATATACCGACATCTGAGAAAACCTTACTTTGGGAATACCAAAATCACTTCAGAGATATCATTAGGGTTTTCCACATGAAAGTTTGGGGGGGAGGGAGGGGGGGGGGGGAGGGGGGGACTCAAAACCAAATTTAGCCCAACTGGTCTTCTCCAAATTTGGGGTATAGAAACTTAGGGCATCTAGATTGTCAAATACTACCCCAGGATGAATATATGCATTGAAAACACTTAGGCAATTTATAAGCCAAACCCTATTCTCCTCCTCCACAATGCCTCTCCAGTGTAGAAGAAAATGGATACTTGCCTCCATCTTGGGTCATTCCCTATAAAAGGCTAGGTTCTCATGAATGATCAGCGAAGGGCGGCAGTAGGCAACCTCTAGATCTAGAGACCCCGATGGAAGATCCATGTATTTCTCTAGGAGAGGAATCTACAGCTAATCATCAATGCTCCTAACTACTTGCTCAAGCCCCTTTCTCCAAGTTGGGTCAAAAATATCATAGCAAAGCCAGATCATGACTCTGTGCTCTACCCTCACTCTCGCCATGCAACCAATGAAGGAACAAATTATATCATGTGAATTTATAGTTAAAGACTCCTTCCTCAATAGCCCTGCTCATAGAAATCCTTGACACATCGTCCATCGGATGTAGAATTATATTCCAACATTCTAGTTTAACATTGCCACAGAAGGCCATGGTATGAATTTCCTTAGCATGAAAAACGTAGATGTTGGACTCCATTTGCAGATAAGGACTCACCAAACAATGTATGAGGAAAATGATAGCAACGAATAAAAAAAATACAAGCAAAGGATTTGGAATGCCACTTTGGCATGACCTCATGAATCAATGATATCATCATATCGCAACACAAGGAAAACAAAAAGGAAAATGATGAAGGAGCCAGAAGGACAAAAATCGTGATATCAATTCCATCTTTAGATAGAATAACAAAAGATGCCACCTACCAATATGATTAGGAAAAAGGGAGACATTCAAAAGCTCCGGCAAGGACCAATCATAGCAACTAACATAGTCGGCAACTGAAGCATACCTAACATTCCATAATGGAGGGACGTCATAAATAATAAACAACAAGAATAAAGTGAACTCCTAAAATCAAAAGGCTAAATAAGCTTGAAAGAGGAAAGAATTAATCCAATAACTTAGGAGATATAGTTAAGACTGGTTATATTTTATTAACAACCTGGAAATTAACACCATCAGCACCTTTATTGGCTAGTCGATCCACCTTCTGGTTACCTTCATGGAAAATGTGACATATCCTACTCTCAACAAATTGTTCTAGAAGCTCGAGCACTTCGCCTAATTTAGAGTTGAGGACCCAATTAGGAGTGGTATGTTTCTTGATCACATTTAAGATTATCTAAGAGTCACCTTCTATGATAACTTTTGTCACCCCTAATTTATGACATAGATGTAGTCCTTTTTCCAAAGCTTTCAATTCAGCTAGATTGTTGGAGGTGGGCTGAATAGACATAGCTTTTTTAGCTATCCATTTGCTTGTATCATTGTTAACGATACAACCAATCCCTGCCTTACATAGATTGCCTCTAGCTGCCCTGTCAAAGTTGAGTTTAAACCATCCCTTTAGAGGGGGAGACCATTTACAATTTTTTTTGGCTTCCTTACTTTTCTTGAAGTAAACTAGAGGGTGGTTAATCAAGTTGACCCAATTCTTCTTCATAAGACTGTCCCATGTAGAAAAAGATCCTCTTTCCTAGAATATGTTAGATGGGAATTAGTTACTTCCACTATGCTAGCCTCAATTTTTTAAATTAACTCCTCACACTTTAATTTAGAATCTCAAAAAATGTCTATTCCTCTCCTTCCAGATTTCCCATGAAATGATTAAAGGGCATATATTCCATAGTTTACTATAGATAGCTTTAACCAAATTTGTGGGCCATCCTTTGAGGAGATCCAGGAAAGATTTCAACAAAGGCATAGACCACCCCAACCTGAGTCTAAACCATTCCCACATGCTTGAGAAAAAGAACAACTATATAATAGGTGGTCCGCATCTTCACTATTTTGTTTACATAACACGAATCTGGATGGGCCTTGAAAGCCAAATTTGCATAACCTATCTGCTATTAAAATTCTGTTCTAGAGAGCAACCCATAAGAAGAATCCTACCTTGGGAAGACAAGTGGCATCCCAACAGAGCTTGAGAAGAATATCTATTTTATTCCATCTTTTTGAATGTAACAGAGCTTTGTAACCATTTCTCACGCTATATTTTTTGTCATTCACTGCTGCCCAAATTAGTTCATCTTTCCTCTTAGTTTTCTTGATTTCCCTATTTGACAAAATCTTTTCAAAAGCCTCTATAGCCATAGCATTTGCTCCCACCTCTACCAAAGATTTCTAGACCCATATGTCTGTTCCTTTTGAGGTGATTTTTGTCTTATAGTTACTGACTTTAATACCCCAAAGAGAGACTAATCTATACTTGAGCTTCTCAGGGAAGGGTCTAGAAACCATAGGAGGGTGTTCATCCCAGGAGTCCTCCAAAAATAAGGCCTCATCTCCCAAACTAACATCCCAGGTGAGAAACTTGCAAATTAAATCATGACACTTCAACATAAAATTCCAGCATTTTGAACCTTTAGGAGGGTTCTTCATTCTAATAATCGATAGAAGGTCTTCCACATTGAGATATTTATTATATTAAATCTTCACCCATTTCTGATCTCTTTCTTTAAAAAGATGCCAAATTAATTTAGCTCCTAAGGCTTCATTTTGCCATTCCAAATTATTAATCCCAAGACCACCCATGTCCTTGGGTTTACAAATATTTTCCCATTTGATAAGCGCCAATTTTTTGTCTTCTTTACAATCTTTCCAAAGGAAATTCCTAAGCTTGGCTTCAAATTTTAGGCAATTACTTTTAGAGATAGGGAGGCACGAAAGAGGATAGATAGGAATGGCTAATAAAATAGAACTAATTTTAGTAGTCTTTCCTACTTTTGAGAGCCATTTATCTTTCCAGCTTCCGATCCTAGCCTCCAATTTTTCAAAGGTGTTATGCCATACCTTAGTGGATTTTGTGCCCTTCTCCAAAGCAATGTCCAAATATTTACAACGAAAGTGACCTTTTTTATAACCCATCAACTTACATATCTGATCTTCTATTTCTTTTTTAGTATTTAAAAAATAGATTTCAGATTCGTTCTCATTTACTTTTTGACCGGATGCCACCATATAAGATTTTATGATGGCTTTAAGTCCCAATGCCTCAGAAATTGTACTTTTGCTAGGAAGTATAGTGTCATCTACATGTTGTTGATGCATGATGTTGGGCATGTTTCTCGTAATAGTAATGCCCAAAAAATTCTGATTATAGTAGGCATTAGACACAGCTCTCCTGAAGGCGTCTACCATAATGATGAAGAGGGAGGGAGATAATGGGTTTCCTTGTCTAATACCCCTGAAATTTTCAAAGAAACCTTTAGGCATCCCATTAATGAGTATTGAAATTTTTGAGATAGAAATAAATTTAAAAATGAGATTGATCCATTGATGGGAGAATTCAAAAGCTTCAAGAACCTTACACAAGAATTGCCAATCAACCATATCATAAGCTTTTTGGATATCCAATTTCATGAACATGCGTTGCTCTTTTCTCTTACAACCAGAATGAATGATTTCTTGGATTGTAAGAATGCCATCAAGAATGGATCTACCAGGAACAAAACTTTTTAGTTCCTTAGAAATTAATCTGGAAGGAAACCCTCAAGACTATTTGCTAGAATCTTGGAGAAAATCTTATAGATTGTGTTACACAGTGCAATAGGCCTAAAATCTCCTACAGTCTCGGGCTCATTCCTTTGGGAATTAGTGTAAGAAAGGAATGATTGATTTTTGATAATAGAGGTCTGCCATAACTTAATGCTTCAATGGCTTTCTAGAGATCTTCCCCAATAATATCCCAACATTTTTGGAAGAAGAAGGCCTGAAAACCATCAAGACCTGGAGATTTATCCAAGTTCATATTAAAAACAATTGATCTCACCTCTTCTAAAGTTATAGGTTTATTTAATATCTTATTATCCTCAGGTGAAATTAGTTTGGGGATAAATTTAAGCATTTTATCTTGCGCCTCTCTATTCAAACCTTCGTAATTATTTAATATTTCTTGGAAGTGTGTCACAATGGTGTCCACAATTTCACTTGGTTTCTTAGTTTGTGAATCTAGGTAGTTTTTAATACTAGTTATTTTACTCTTTGATCTATTATATAGGGTGGAGCTATGAAAAAAAATCATATTATGATCCCCTTCATTTAGCCACTTTTCTCCAGATTTATGTCTCCAAAAAATTTCTTCTTTGGATAATACACCCTCCTATTTAACGAGTAGTTCTTTTTCTAACAAAAAACTTTCATTGTTCATGCCTTTCTTAATTATTTATAAATTTAAGTTTCTTAGTCTATTTTCTATATCTATTTTTTCTTTAAAAGTATTGTTGAAATGTTCTTTGTTCCATCTTAGAATCCACTCTTTGAGCATCTTCATTTTGGAGACAAAGATAAACATCTTAGAACCTTCAAAATTATATTGCCTCCACTATTCTTTGATATTCTTGATGAAATTAGGATCTAGGAACCACATTTTTTCACATTTACATTGGTTCCTAATTGGTTTAATTGGCTCTATAAATTCTAACCGAACTAGGAAATGATTAGACCTGGCAATTGGCAAAATGTACGAATGAAAATTAAAATTATTAGCATCTAGATCACCTATAGTTGATGTATGCGAAAATTTTCCTTCTATTATTCCATGTAAAATTCCCATTATTAGTTGGTATGTCAATCATACTATGCTTATCATACTATATTTTAAAATCCAAAGACGATTGCAAGAGATGTTGAATACCCCCTACTTTTTATGATAGATCTAAGATAGTACTAAAATCTCCTCCTACCAAAAAGGATCTATCCTTAAAGTTGTTAATAAAAGTACTAATTTCTTCCTAGATAGCTTTTTTCCCCATATGACTAGTCGGGCCATAAACGTTAATTAAAATAAACTACAGATTTGACTTTAGACTCTAGACATTAACACTAATCCAATTGTTACTACATCTTAGACAAACTATGGATACCTTCCTAGGGTTCCAAAAAATTCCAAGACCTCCCAATGCACCTACTAATTCTTGAATGATGGAGCACCATAGACCTACCATCTTATCTAACTTTATTACTTCAGCCTTATTTAACTTTATTTCCTATACTAAAATGATTTCTGATTCAAAAGATTTAAGGTTTTTTTTTTTAATAACCTTTTCTTGCTACGGGCATTTAAGCCCCTGGCATTCCATATTGTAATCTTCATGCCTCCTTGGGAAGGCACTTCCCCTTCCCACTATTAAGTAACTGATCAATCTTTTGCTATTCTCTACTAAGTCCATCTGCTTCCCTGAGTTCCTTCAATGATCTTCTACCTCTTTTACCTTTAATTTTTCCATATTTAGGTGAGCTCGGACCTTATTGATTCATCTAGATCCCGAGATGTTCTAACTCTTTGTCTACACTTTGAGTAATAGAAGTCTTGTTGCTAACCTTTCCTTCCATATCTTTAGTTTCAAGTTATCTGATGATCTAATTAATAATGCTAGGTTAATATTCAGCTTTGAAGTCTAAACCTTTCATTTTGTCTATACTAGCCTCTTTATCTCTTAGTTCTATAACCATTACATTGCCATTGTTTTAAATATGTCCCTTGATGTTATCCTCAACCTCTATATTCAAAAGATCTCATCTTAAATCTTCACATGTGTAGTTGCTACCTCCCAATTTAAGAATTTACTGAATTAATTCTTCCTTCTAAGCCTCTAAACTATCATCAATATTCTCGAAGCAAAATACCTAAATTAATTCATTAGATAATTGATCAAGGTCCTCATCTTCTTATTTTAGGTTTTTAACGTTGAATCCATAGTAATATCCTTATCAAGGAAGTTTTGTACTTATTTTAGCATAGAGCTTTCTGCCTTCTTTGCATTGCAATCCACTACTTTTTGGTTGACTACTAGAGTAAATGGTGAACTATTTGAAGCTGATGGAGTCTGCCAAAACTTGGAAGATCTGATAGCAAACTCTTTGCTCAAAGTTATTTCTATAGCAACATGCCACTGGCACTGCTCCATCTTAAGTACTTCCTCTTTAGGTTTGAGAGTTTCATCTTTATCTACTTTTGATCCAAATAATAATAAGTTCTCTAAATCCTCTATGTTGTCTTTATTAGAATCCCCTAATGCCTTGTTTTGTTGAGATAATGGTAACCTACTGTCTCGATCCTCACCTGTAAGATTATCATACTTATCCAAAGAGATTTCGCTATGAGAGATGTTCTCTTCCTGTTGTTTAGTATCAATGGAACTAGACAGGCTTTGATCCCTTTCGCTGGAAGTTGATTGATCTTAAACCAATTGTGGATGAATCCCACTAATTTCCATATCTTTACCTTCTTCTGATGATGTCCCCTAGCCTAAGATGCTCTTTGAAACTTCTTTTTTTCCTTTTGTTCTCCATTTTACTTTAGCATTGTTACCTTGTGAAAATTATGGACTCTTCATATGGTTAGCCACTATAATAGATTTGAGTCTTCCCTTAGTTTCTAAATTATCTTCAGTGACAGTCCTTTCTCTACATCGAAGATCTGTTTGAGTCTTACTTTTTTCCAAACAAAGTGAAGAGGTGTTTGGATCAAGTGACCTTTTCCTCCAATTCTTTTTCTGGGCTCTTATCTTTGGGAACTTGTTGAGAAAGTCTGAAGTCAAAGGTAGAGATTTGAAATTGGTGTTCTTGCTCCCATCTATCCTTATAATTTTTGATATTTCCCCCTCAAATAATTGCATATTTAAATCATAAGATGCTTTTTTTGTAATCACTTTCCTATGCCCTTGAAGTGGTTGATTAAACTTTGTTCTAATGAGTAGTTTAACATTTTTGTAATACTGAAAGGAGGAATCTACATCTATGAGATCTCCCAAGCTAGACCCTAAAGACCTAAGAATCTCTATTTGATTTAGCTTAGGAGGTAAGGATTGAATATGGACCTAGATTGGACACATATATCTAATCTTTTTATGCTAAAATTTGGATGCCATTCTATAAATTTAACCACATAACCATTGAAAGAACATTTAGATACATAGATAAATTCTTTTTTAATGGATTCATCCTTACAATGTAAGTATAAAACTTTATCCGATAAGTAAGAGATACTTACCTATTCCTTGTAGTTTTCTGCTAACCAGTTTGAGAGAAAGAACAAATCATCCTGGGGGCCACTCCATACCATGAAGATTCTAACCTTTTGACAATCATTCCATATGTCTTCAATTTCCTCATCATATAAAAAGATGGAATTATCTTTTTTTTTTGGAGATTTTTGAGACCCTAGATTTCCCTTAGGGTTTGAAGCATCCACATGAGCTCCCACTGTTGAACGCCAATGTGGAGGGATATAAGAACATAGCTGAGAATTTACTGGGGATGAGATAGAAATAGGGCTAATAAAGTGGCATGAAGCAGATGACACTAGTCTATCAACCTTTAATGGATGAAGAGAGGGTTTACATATATTGAGATGCACATATTGTGTCAAATTAAAACCCTAAATTGATTGTCTAAACTTTCGATAGTGAAAAAGTGAGAATGATGGTTACCTAACAAACTTGATATAGTGTGGGTGGATTCAACTTGGGAAATTTTCTGGAAATACTGCCTGACCATTTTGGAACATTTTTTTGAGCAGGCACTTTATGGTGAAAATGTTGATTGTGACTTTCTTTCTCACCCAGATTTCCAGAATGGAAAATTTCTTTGAAGTTTTAATGGCATAATCCGAATGGTATGCATCTAGACTGCTCATTGAAGAGGGTCTGAACCATTGCTTCATGGAAGGCTTGGGTTTTCTACCTACAATTTGATTCGTTTTGGAATTTTTTTAAATGAAATGATGATCGATTGCCTACCCTACTTTTTTTGCATTTTTAAAATTCACCATCTTTTGAAAAGTTATTCCTAATTATATCAAATGCTTAACGATTAATAAGATTGATAAGTGTTTTAATATTTAGATAATTGATTCGCCCTCCCCCCCCCCCCAACCCCTCTCAGTTATCTTGGTGGACTTTACTTTCTAACAATTGTTGGGTTGGTTAAAGAATGTGGATCTTTGTTTTAAATTAAGGTAAAAATAGGTTTTGAAGGAACCTGAAACCCTTTAACAAAAGAAAAAGACCGACATTAAGTACTACCAAATTTTACAAGGACCTAAAACCACAAGTTTAAACCAAACACACCCAGGTTATACAAGGACCTAGAACCTATAGTTTAAACAAAAGCTGGAAAATAAAAAATAGAACCAACAACACCACACAGACCAACAACTAGCACACCAGCATCCATGACCAACAACCAACACACCAGAATTCATGACTAGCACCTACAGTAGCTCCTTAATGATTTTCTCCACCTCCTCACTTGCTCCTACAGTACTTTGGATAATATTAGCCATGGTAGAATTGAAAACCTCTGGAGCTTCGGCAATCTTTTTCCTCATACTTTGCCTCATTCTCTTGCTAGACCCTCTTGGACTTCTCACCCCAACAATATCTGGAGACATGATCTCCTCGTTGCTTTTCTTTCCCAAACTAGTTGTTGCGATGCGCAAAATAGAAGTAACTTGCTCCATTCTTTTCCTGCTATCCTTAATTATTTGATAGAGTTCTAGCTCATAATCCTTTAGTTTGTCAGGGATGTCACCAACTTGTTTCTCCAAGTGAGCTCTCGTAGCACATTCATGGTCAACCTCTTTCTGAATAACCCCAACTTTTTTCTTGAGCACCATGATTTCATTGTATAGCCACGAGTCCACTTATAAGGATGCCTTCGCTTTTAGCTTAACAATCTGAAGGAAAGATAGCTTTGCATGGTGAGACTCATCCCTGCTACCTTCTTTAGTCCTAGTCATAGCATCAATGGTAGTGTTATTGACCTAGATGTTAATGTTTGCATTCTACTTCTCATTAAGCTCTTCTTTCTTCTCCTTACTAGGGTTGTGCTCTTTCATGACAATGACTTTACCCTCATTATTCTTTTTTGTTTCCATGTCTATTTTCTCCTTACTATATTTAGTGGGAGGAGAAAAGTGAGCACTTTGTCTCCCCTCATCATCCCTTAAAGCTTCAGACCTAGCATTTGATTTAATTTTTTTGTCTTTACTTTCCTCCACATGATCCTTACTAGTTGACATGCCCTTTCTCCTAGAATAACTTTCCAAGTTTGAGCTAAGGTCCCCCATTTCAGTTTTATTGTCATCCTCCATGGAATTCTTGGAATCCATCACTTCCTCAACATTTTTATTTTTAATCTCCCATTTTTTAACCTTTTTCGTACTCTTTTTTTCACTAGTGCCTTCCTCACTTTTAACTTTTTTCTTTGAGTGAGGTTCATTACCAAACACTTTTCATTTTTTTCTCCATAAATAGCCTTGATTTTACAATACTTATCAATAAGTAAGATTAAGCCCTCATGGAGCACAAGATGATAATCCTTCTTCCTATGTGCATGGAGGCTTTTAATTAGAGAGTACCTCAAGTAAAATAGAAAAGAGATTCTATCTTTATACCTAAAATAATGTAGGAACACAAAATGAAACTTGTGGACTCTCTTAGCTCTATGATCAAGGATAAATACTCATGAATACATGATAAAACATCCCTCCAGATTACCTTAATTTGGCTCAGGTCATAGAAATCACTGTTCTTCTCCAACTTTTCCTCCTCTTCATTAGTTTTAGGGAAGTTTTTGAAGATTTCATTCGAAATACTAGTTTCCTTATTGAATTTGAGTCCCTCCATTGGAAGACCCGTAATCTCAGTGATGAACTCCTTTGACAACTTCATAGTGACACCATGTAGCATTACCCTATCTTAAATCCAATTTTTGAAGGACTTTGTAATGTGGGGCTTATACCCTTGAATTTTTTTCCATATAAGCCATGACTTTCCCTTTTTCCAAGATATCCCAAACATTTAAATTTGCCTTCCATTCTTTGCATTTATTTGGCTCTTTCTTTCTTGGTTCTCCTCCCATCTCATATTTGGCTCTACTACTGTAACTAGACTGATAAATGGTAACCAAAAATAAAATTAAGGTGTCATTGATCTCCAAGAAACCTTTAACCTTACATGCATGCCAAGTACAATCCATAATTATACAAAAGCACCACCTAGGGATACTCTAGAAAATCTACCACAAACCCATCACTTCCCTTAATAAATTCCTCAATCTTTCATGATCTTTCCTTCATTAGAATGTGTCATATCATAATTAACAATTGTCACCAGCTCCACTTCCTTGCTTAGTTCATCTTGCTAACTCAACTTTGTCTCCCTATAGACTACTTGATTCATAGTCCAATCAATAGCTTTATTGCCCTCTCAAAAAATATGAGAGATATAAACATTATCAAATTTATTCATAAGGTCTTTTATTTCGATTATACTTACCTCAATACTCAAGCAATTAGACTCTTTTTATTCAACATGCTAATAATATTTAGAGAGTCTCCTTCCAACCAAAGATTCTAAAAACTAGATTCCACTGCCATCCTCATAGTGAATAAAGTAGTTGTTGCCTCTACTTTATGGCTAGTATACTTACCTATAGGTATTGAAATAGCATACACAACCATATTGTAACAATTTCTTAAAATACCTCCACATCTAGCTTTTCCCATATTCTCTTTAGCAGAGCCATCAACACTACCTTTAATCTAGCCCATAGGTGGAGATCTCCACTTTACCTTCTATCTATGATCCTTCTATTTTTTTGTAGTGCTTTTAGCATTCATAGGATTACTTATTTGAATCTCATCAGACATTTTTCTCTAAGATTTGAAGTTCCCTTTTATAGATCTGATAATATTTTGACCTAAAACCCAATCAAGAGTCTCCTTATTTCTAAAAATTCTATTATTCCTCTCCTTCCAAATACTGCACCAGAGATGAGGGAGAGAAATCTTCCAAAGAAATCCAATACTAGCATCCTTAGTTGGACATGTCCAGCCCTAAAAACATTGATCAATGTCATTGTGTTGAACCCAAGCTAAATTCCAGTAGCTAAGGAGGTGGCTCCAAACATTTTAACTAAAAAAACAGTTTAAAAAAAGGTGCTTCCTATCTTTAAAGTTCATCTTGCACAAACAACATCTATTGGCCAAGTAGACTCCTCTCTTTTGCAAGTTATCCAAAGTTAAAAAATTATTTTGAAGCAAAATTCAAAAAAAGATATTGATTTTTGGAGTAAGCCCTTTAATCCATGCTTTAGCCCACATAGGAGTATTTCCCTTGTCCTTCGATCTAAAAATAAAAGAGACTTTGAAACATCCTCTTGGTTCAATCCCCCATACAAGAATATCTTCTTTCTGAGGGCTGTTAGGATTTAACCATGGACAGAAATAAAAATTACATGCAAATATAAATAATATCAAAAAATAATAGATCACACACAAGAGAACACAAGACACCAAGATTTAATGTGGTTCACACAAACCTTGGGCTACATCCACCAAATAGTAAGTCTAATATTATTATGATCTAGTGATTACAATCTGTAATCCCTTACAACTCAATACTACCGCTAGAAGCTATTTTTGCATCACACCTTATGAAAAACCCCTAACCCTAAGCTCTTTAATACAAGTATTTTTACCACTTTATGGTTATAATTAATAATTACATCTCAGCCAAAAATCCTAATAAAATAGGGCCCCAAAAAATTATTTTGATGAAGTATGTATAGTACTTCCCTGATTAGTCACCTCAAACTAATAAGGGTGAAGGCTTACAATATTCAAGGCCAACTAGATGCTAGAAAAATCCTGATTAATCACAGCAATATTAACCCATTTACTATGAACCCAGTAATTCTCCACAAATTCACCATAATCCTGTTTGCACCTGTCAACAAAAGTCATAACATCAAAATCCTCAATCAAAGGATGATCCAATAGCCATTCATAATCCCAAAACCTGATTTTGCTCCTAATACCTACTTTCCATTTGTATCCTTTGTTTAAAATGTGTCTAGTTCCTTGAACTGCATTCTAGATTGCAAAAGAAGAAGGAACAATAGGGTAGGAAAGAAAATAAAAAAGGAAGGAGCCTCATAAAGGTACTTTATGTTTCCAAATAGAACTTCATTCCTTGTCATCATGATAGACTCTCTAACCTTTTTAAGCTAATAGAGCTTTATTCATATTGCTAACAGATCTCATACCCAATCCACCTTCTAGTTTAGGTTCACAAATCTTTTCCCAAGCAATTAAGGCCATTCTCTTCTTTTCCTCTATTCCAAACCAAAGGAAATTCCTTTGAATTTTATCAATTGCATCAAAAAAAATTGTTGAGATCCTAAAGAGGCAAAAAGCATATGTAGGAATACTCTAAAGATAGGCTTTGAGGAGAGTGACTTTACCAGCTTGACTTAGAAAATTACCTTTCCACCTAGCTAGTTTCTTATTCAATTTCTTAACAAGATCCTCCCAAAAACTCTCTGAAGGACTCAACCCCAAGTGTAATCCAAGATATGTACATGGAAAAGATCGTATAGAGCACCCAAGAATATAAACAATATTTCCCTATCTAAAACCTTGAGTTTTAATAAAAAAATTAAGAGCTCTTGTTTTGATTAATCAGTTGTCAAATTGCAAAGGAGTAAAAGTTAAGTGCCTTTTTAAGATTCTACACCTCTCTAACATTAGCTTTTCCAAGTAAAATGGTATCATCCACAAATTATTTGTGAGAACAAATAAGAGGAGGAGATGAGGGTCTCAATCCTTGAATTTCCCCATTTGAAACTAGCTTCCCAATATATCTCCCCAAACAGTCAACCATCATAGTAAAAATAATTGAAGATCAGGGATCACCTAGCCTCAGCCCCCTAGAGGGTTTAAAAAATTTAGTAGAGCTTCCATTGACCAGCACAACAACTGAAGTAGTAGAAACCATCTGCATAATAAGCTTTATCACATTGACACTAAAGCTAAAAGACATTAGGATCTTGTTGAGAAAAGACCATTCAACTCTATCATAAGTTTTGGCTATATCAACTTTCATAATAAAACCCTAATTGTTAGAAAGAGATAAAGAATGGATATTATCATGCATAGAAATAATAGAGTTAAGGATTTTTCTACCAGGAATAAAAACATTATGTTACTCAGAGATCAAGATTGGAAGAATGTTCAACAATCTCAAAGTAAGGACTTTTGAGATGATTTTATAAATCAAGTTGCAGAGACTAATTGGTCTAAACTAGTTTGGAGAATTGGCTCCAATCTTCTTTGGAATAAATCAGAGGAAGGTATAATTAATTTCCTTCAGCATTCACTTGGCCCCACAAAATTCTTTAAAGCATTACATACATCTTTACCAAGTATTTTCCACTCTCTCTAAAAGAAAAGCATAGGGAAACCATCTAGCCTAGAGGATTTATCTCCTTCAAGTAAACAAATAGCTTTATAGATTTCCTCTCCCTTGGGGATAGCACACAACAATTTATTCTACTCTTGTATGATCAAAGAGGGTATTGCATCTAATAACTCAAGCTATTTAGTTTGATCAATATAAGGGTTTGAAGATAGAAAATTTGAGAAAAAGGAAACCATCTCATCAGAGATTTTTTGCTCATTATTGATTTGATGTCTTCCTTTAGTGAGACTAGGAATATGGTTTTTGGTTATGTGTTTCAAAGTAGACAAGGGTGAATGCACCAAGTTGTGGTGCCAAAAAGATGACACACAACTCTAATTTTTAAAATTCTAAAAGCACGCATGTGCTTGGGCTTGGGCTCCACAAGCCTTAGGCTTGTACAACCCAAGCTAAAGCTTGTGTATGCTTTTAAAACCTAAAACTTTTTATATATGGGTTGCAAATCCACAACCCATTCCATTGTATCTTATTTATTTTTGTTGTTTCCTTCTTTCTCCTCAATAGTGTGCACATCATTTGTAGAAGTTGAAGAATTTTCTCTCTCCTCCTCAAAATGTCTCCTCATCACCAAATATCAAGATCAAGATCACGTAGTATGTTTTTTGCTCTTGTTTTTGCATTGTTTTGTATTTTTTTGCATCATTTTGTATGTTTTTTTAGTTTTGCTTCAAATTTGTTTATTTATTTAAAATGCAATTGATTTCTTATCAGGAAATGTGATTAATCAACCACCACATCCCCAACCTAATCAACAAAATCAAAATGAAAACCCTCCACAAGATCAAAATCAAAATCCTCCACAAGATCAAAATGAACTTTTGCAACCTCCACTGACTGAAAGACCTCCTCCTAGTACCCAAGATAATATAATGAATGAAATAGAAAGAGGGAAAAATGAATTAGAAGCAATCATTGGTAGGATGAAATCTTGCAGGAATACTAATCCTACGAGAGAACAATTGGCATCCTCTCTTGAGTCCATTATGAGTCATGTAGCTTCTATTAGTGCTCAGTTGGATATTTAGCATGTTAAGAGAGAAGAACAAACAAGATATTATGCAAACAAATTATCCTACAAAGATGTAAGAAAAAAGGAAATAGCAAAAGGTAGCATATGTGCATTGTTTAAAAAACCTAGAGAACAAGACACTGTTAAACATACAACTAAAAGGTTCCCCATCCATTGTTACACACATGATGATATTAGAAATAACTTTTGGAATAGATGGTGGATGGTCTTTGATGCCCTACCCTGCAATAATCATGAGGTTCCAATGCATTTCTTAAAGAAATTGCATTGTCGATTTGTCCTTGGGGAGATCCCTAATTATTTTGATATGTTAGATTCTCAAGGTAGAGCTGGGGGGTCATCATTGGAGAGTTTGGGGTCACATCATGACCCTAATGTAAATAGGGCACCTATTGTCAGGCGATAGGGTGAGCATGTGATTATTCCTTTAGTAGTGAAGGAACATGTAGAGACCAATACTCTAGGGAGTATTAATGCTTTGAGATAGACCCTCATTCATTGCACTAGTCCATTAGTTGAGGAGGAATCTTCTTTGCATCGCAATCAGATGTGCACATCATGTAGATCATTATGTACATTTGGCAGTCATGTTGGAGACACTATGGATGATGAGCTAGTCATTGATGAGTTCCTAAGTGACACATTTGGCATTGACACACAAGTAAATTACAACTATAATAAACTAATTCTATCACATTTCATATGTAAAGTGAATGACTAATTAATTAGCATGCCTTGACATTGTTCAAAATTTAGGGTAAGAGTATTGATGGCCCTAGTTCAGATTCCCAAACCCCATTTTATGTCCCTTCAATAAGTTGAGAGGTATGTGTCGATTTAATCATTTAAATTAATACATATATATATTAAGTAATCATATGAAGGATTGCCAAAAAAAAGATTATCCATGTGTATTAGTTCTCTACTGGACCATCGACATTCACAAGGGACTTTGAGCCTAGGCATGATACGAGCTTCGTAGAGGTACATTTTTTTCATGTTAATTTAATTTATTTGATTATATTTGTTTCATGTTACATATAAATTGTAGTATATAATTTGCAGTTATTGATGTCTGAGACTCCTCCTCATCTTCACCAATCCATTGATCATGGAGTTGCTACCGTGATGGCTAGTTCAGAGCCATTGACTAGGGTATGAAAGAGTTTTATAGTTTTAGTTCTTATTTATAATAGTTCATTTTGAAATTTAAATTGGTATTTATAAGTATGATCGAGTGATTATATTGATTGAATTATTGTAGAGCCTTGTTACTCCTGATATTCTGCGAGCCTTTGAGGTGGATGTACAGAGTGACTATTTGATGGCAATAAGAAAATATTCAATTTTGTGTGTACATAAATTTGATTTCAATGTATAATAATTATTGATTCATATCTACTTTGTTTGTATCAACTCTAGTTAGAGAGGAGCCTAAAAAAGAGGACAAGAAAGTGTGTGAGGAAGACTCCATCATCCCCATCATCTCCCTCTATGCAACGAATGAAGACCTCTTGGGATTTGTTTCCTTCCCCTAATGGGAAGGAGAAGATATAGGGATAGACACACATGTATAGCCATCAGCAGACATATATCTTGGATTTTATGTTAGTGTACATATTAGACATACATTTGATGTATTTATGACATTTTATATTTGATGTATGACATATATTTGATGCATGACATTGCTAAACTTATGGCATTATTGTATATGAGCAATGTTAGTATGCTAATAGAAACCAAATTTAAATAAAGCTTCTACAAACTAAACAAAATTCATAAACCTCAAGATAGACTAAGATGAGCTCTCAATTGAGAATATGAGCCATTAATGGGCTCTCTCAATGAGAAGCTCTCTTGTTGAGTAGCTTTGTCTAAATAGATAGGATGTATGCTCAAGTTTTATGCTTCAAAAAGGGCTTCAAATGGAGTTGGAATTTGGGTGTGAGTGTATGATTTTGATGTAAAATGGCATTATGACTTTACTTCATGGATTGTGTTTTTTTGCAAAGGGTAAGGATCCAATTTATAGGCAAGAGGCTTGAGGGATTGAGGGCTAAGATGCAAGGATGGGAAAAAGCTCATGGAGGGCTCAGATTGCATGAGAGGAGAGCACATGGATTGTGCTTCCTTACAGCCAATCAGGGAGTGACACATGTCACAGGGTGAGAGGATGGAGGAAAGGGGAAGGATGAGTCAACAAAGGAGGCTCAAGGGATAAAATCTTCATAAAGACCCTCATAATGGCTTGTAAGAGCAATAAAAGGGCTTGGAAGAGTCATTTATGGCCTAGTGGGCTTCATAAAATTTTATGGTTGGGATATTTTGAAGGAGATGAGAGGAATTTCGACTTGGGCTTGATTAGGAAGGTTTTAAGCTTGCTTAGGATTGTGCAAATGATTAGAGGATGGATTAGGATGGTTTAGGATTAGCTTAGGGATAGGCAAGTGGATGGCATTTAATGAGGGTGGGTGAAGGAGGAGATATTTGTTAACTTTGGCTTGGGTTAGTAAGTTTTAACCCATGTTTAGGGAATGTGACAAGGTTAGGAGGGGATTAGGATTAGGTTTAAAGACATCTTCTAGAAGAGTCTAGACTTTCTAGAATAGTCTAGAACTTCCTAGGATGAGGATGAAGATTTTCTAGAAGAGTCTAGAACTTCTTAGGATGAGGATAAATTAGATTTTTAGGAAATAAATAAAGTTTTATTTATTTCAAGGGTTTGGGTTGAGGAGATATTTATTAAAACTTTTTTAATAAACATGAGGATTAATATTTAATCTTAATTAGATATTTTGAGTTGGGATTAGGGGTAGGAAATGATGGGATTAGCCTTTAATCAAAATTAAAGAAGGATTAGAAGATTTTGGAAGAGGTTAGTGGTCTTAAGGAAATTGGCCAAGTTTTGGGCAAAAAATAATTTTTTTATTTATTTTGGGTTTTTTGGTCAATTTATTAATTAAATAATTAATAAATAAGGAAATAATGTTTAAATAAGATTTAAACATTTTTGGGAGGGATTCCTTAATTAAATATTTTTAATTAAGATAAAGGGATTTAATGGCATAAAAATAAATAAATTAATTAATTAATTAATGATGATGTCATCAGGAATTTTTTAGAAAATAAAAATACTTTATTTTCTAAAAGTTTTTAGATGTCTACATTTTTTCCCTCTTTGATGTGATGCCGCAAGTGGCATGGCATCAAAGATAAGAAAATAAGATGCCCAAGGCTAGAGCAAAAGAGGAGAGAATGGACTGCAAGATGCCCCCTCAAGAAGGCGGCAGGGAGAGAAAGCGAGGCTCGACGACTTCTTGAAAAGTATAAGAATCTGAGATGAGCAAGAAGACTCAGATTGGCTTAAGAGAAGAGGTTTAGTTAGCTCAAACTCTCACTACAGGAGTGATAAAGGGAGAATCAGAGGCACAAGAGAAAGCAAGCTTAAGATCTCAAGGATTGCAGAGGATGAAGGAGCAGAGCACTATAAAAGGAATCTAGAATGGGGAGATGGATGAGGGGATTAAAAAGCTAATGCAACAGGATTTCAAAGAGCCAGATTGGTAGAAGATGGGTTTCGGAGATCCCTAGGACTAGGATTGTGGATCTCGAAAGATGAGGCTTGGTGGATTGATTTGGATTGGTGGATCCCTAAGACTAGGATTGTGGATCCCTAAAGCTAAAGGTGAGGAGTGATTCAAAGAGATACTGATGCATAAGCTGGGGTAGGAGAGACGAATGCTGGATATGGATGGGGGATAATGGAGATGAAGGAAAACCATTGAAGCTTTTTGAGCAGGGGGATACTTCAAAGAGAAGTACCACCATGTAGTTGAGCACTAGATTTTCTATAGGACTGTTGGTTAATTGCCAAGGTTACCAAGAACATCAAGGCCATGTCACCAACCATCCATAGGACTGACAGACTGACTCGAAACAAACACACAAGGATTTCCCCAGCATCACACATGAAACTCGGAGGAAACAGTGTGGAACCGACACTAGGTAACCCACAAGCAAAAAAAGAAACAAACGAAAGACTTGATCAAAACCGTACGCCCAGATTGCCCCATTTGCAGTATACCATGATATGGAAGATCGTGGCAACCTTGAGGAGGGAACAAAAAGATTGCTTAGAAAAGATACTTCAAGACCCAAAAGGGAAGATTCCAAATCAAAAGAAAGTGAAAATCCAAAAGAGAAACATTTGCCAATGAGATGGATAGGACGAGGTACTAACAGACCAAGATCAGACATGAGGAAAGCTATATCCTACAAGGATCTATCGGAGAGCACCTAAGCTAATGGATCTGGGTGAGTGATGCATCTGGCAAGCTAAACTAAGAAGGATAACACTTTGGTGACAGGAGATCTAGTTAAAGGATGCATTGGGATAGCTAACCAAGATGTGCGATGTGTGCAAGATGTTGATCAAGGGGGAACTGACACAAAAGTTGGATAGATACAATGGTACTAAGCTAAAGAGGATGTACAAGCTGATGGACCAAGATATTTACAAGCTGAAGCTGACCAAGATAGTTACAAGCAGGCAAAAGCTCAAAATGATAGGATAGCAGGATGGTTCGATGTTGTGCAAAATGTGAAAGCTAAGGGTGGGGTGATAGCGAAAGATATGGATTTGGCAGGATGCATCCAATGATGATGAGAGATTTTATGACCAAGGATAGCTAGAGGAGCAGGATGAGATGGCTGGATAGGATGGTAGATAGCTAAGATTATGATGGATATAAAGAGATGACATTGGGTTTGCATGAGGATAGCCTAGAGCTAGATACCAATGACAAGGGAGGATGGACAAGACAAGATCTCCAAGGAATATAGTGCCCCCAATTAGAAGATAACATGTGGAAGGAGGTCTTATGATGGGTGTGATAGGATTGAAGCTAGGATGGAAAAAGCTGAAGGGGCTAGGGAGATGGATGATAGTTGGGATGGTTGGCTAAAGCTGCAGGAGATAAGTGGATGGTGTGAGATGGAAGATGGAGGCTGGAGGATAGGTGGATAGATTGGAAGATGGAGTTGGATGTCAAGAGATGACCAAAAGCATGAGGGTGATAGGCTAAGCTGGGGATGGCAGGATTACGCATGACGCTTGTTTGCCAATTTTTCATCATGGTACTTGTCCAAGGCGCTTGAATTGCCAAGTTTTCACCAGTGGACACTTTATTTTTCTTTATTATTTTTGAGTTTTTGACTTTGGACATAGCTGGAATGATTTTGGCTTTCTTCAACTATTTTGGCTTTTTTGGGATTTTTCACTGGCTATTGGAATGTTCAATTTTGTTGCTAGTTTTTGGTACACTGGATGTGTCATTTATGCAATAGATTGGATTATATGGGATTGATGGTAGGAGATGGAGGGATGAAAAGGTTGGAAAGGAGCATGAGATGGGGATGCTTGCAAGAGCAACATTGGCACATGTTGGAACGGGTGTGAAAAGAGCATATGGGGGATAGATGGTAGATGTAGGCGTGATGGAGGATTTGTGGAAGCGTGCTTGGGGATATAGGCACCCAAGATGGAGTTAGGAGATGGGGGACATGAGTCACTGGATGGAGGATTAGCAATGGTGGATGCCATTATGCATTGGGTTTAAACTTTTTTCTTTGGCATCCACATGGTTTTGGATTTTCTCTTCATAGGCTTTTGCATTATTTTGCATTCTTTGATTGGATTTTGCCTTTTTGGGAGTATGTCTTTTAGAATAGACATATGATTGCCTAGGATGTGGATTTTTAGCTTTATGCATTTTGAAGTTGGCATTTACATTGTTGTGGTAAGCTTTGGGAAGATGGTTAGGAGAAGCTTTGTGAGATGGAGAGGATATGGGAGAGCGTGTAGGGGGATGATGATGGATGATGTGCCTCGATATGTGCCTTTGCTGATCTTGCATAGGAATGGAGGGAATAGGATTTGAATGATGGCTGATAGGAGGATGGAGGATGGTAGATTTTGGGACATAGGGACCCAAAATGGATTTATCAGATGAAGGGGGGATATGGTAGGTTGTTTTAGGTTGCAAAGATGGTGGAGGGGGGATGACATAAGATTTCTTGAAGGAGTGATGGGAGGCTGGCATGGGGGGTTTGGAGATAGGCTTGGTTTGGGGTTGTGGTGTACCAACACCTTTAGATGGTGAGCCTTTGGATACATATCCAAGACCATGAAATCCTAGATTTTTTTGTGCAATAATAGGCTTTCTGATTCCTTGCTCTTGTGGTCCTAAACCTTGACCTTGATAATGCCATCAATTGAGCATTTGAACTAGCTAAGGATACTTTTTGCTTGCAAAAAATGGTGGAAGTGCTTTATCAGATGTACTGCAATAGGGAGATACTATTCTTAATTCTTCTGTTGAGAGGAGGCCACTATGGATGAATGTAAGTGAACCAAGAGGGTATATTATAGATGGTGAAATAGCTTGGATAGGTGGTAATATGGAAGCATGGAGTGGAGGAGATGGTAGGATAGGATCTTGATTTAGCTGATGGGATGAAAAGATATCCTGTAGTAGAGGAGGTATGGGTTGAGGTTTTGGAGATGGAGGGGATAGTGACTGCACTATGGATGGAATACATGGTATGATGATATCTTCATTTATGCTTTAGGGGATGTCAACATGCTTTTGGGCAAGATCTTGATAGGATTGGTTTGGAGTGGATGGTGTGATAGGAGGTGAAGGGATGGACTCTTCAAAGGCAGCAGATGGATAGATGGGAGATTCAGTAGTAGAGATGGGTGAGTAGAAGATGGATGCATAAGGGTCATTATGGGAGATTTTGGAAATGCTTGGAGGTGATGTGGATAGGATTTGGAGGGTTTTGACAGATGGTGGGATTTTGATGCTTGCAGGAAGTGGAAGGATTTTAAGCAATTTGATGGATGGTATGGGGATGATAGCTATGGGAGATGGAGGTGATATTATAGATGGGGAAGCTTCATTACTTACTACTTCATATGGTTGGATTAGATGACATGGCTTATCGACTGCTGGAGGCAAACTTTTTTGTATTTCCTCTAGGAGATTCCTTGGAGACTCATGTGTCAGAGGTGGAGGTGGATTGACAGGAATAGCTAGTGTGATGGGGGTCGAAGATTGGAAGCTTGGTTGATTGGGTGATGGAGGAGAAGCTGGGATATCAGATGGATGACTAGATAGTTTGGAAGAATGCATGGATTTTGTGGGATGCTTGGGGGAATGTTTCTAAGGCTTTCAATATACCCGTCATAGTCAACAAGATTTTCATCATCATTGGAATAGGAGGTGGCGGGAGCAAGGACAATATGACTGAGCACATCATGATAGGTTTGGGATTTCATGTTTTGATGATGAGTCGGATGGCGATGGGGTCTTGCATATGGATGAACACGGAAGCTCATGGTTGGATTTGGATTAAGCACAAATTTTGGATTGGTTGATGAAGGATTTCCTAGGGAGAGTCAAATCTTTATGACAGACCTAAGGAGGATTGGCTAGAGATTTTTGGCTTTCCTGTGGATGGAAGACTTCAAGGGCATACTATCAAAAAGTGAGATTTTTGCTTTCCTATGCGCTGGATTGGTGGAGATTGTGTCAACTTAAGGATAGACTAATGATCCTATGGGCATGACACGAGATTGATCACTTGTGGATCCCAACCTTTAGCTCAAGGTGATGAGGGATAACAAGTGACAAAGCTAGATTACCCTAGACAAAGCTCTATCAAAGGGATAACCTTGGTGAGGCCGGTGGATTGGTCAGATTGATTGGATAGCAAATTCTAGCAGAATGACAACAACTCTCTAAAGGCTTGGGTGTGATTTTGGATTGGGTTGCTAGCTGGCTAGGGTGGATGATTTGGAGAGACTTTGGATTTGGGATTGTTCTAAAGCAAGGAACTAGATAGATTCGGCTGCAGTGAGGGAGCTTGGATGATTTTTTGATGAGGCAATGACTATGCTAATTATGCCTTGAGCTGGGAGATTTTTGTTTTTCTAGGATTTTGACCAAAGTTGGCAAACATTCATTCAAAAGCTATGAACAAACAAGCAGACAAAAGTTTGGAGCAAGCACGTCAAACACACCAACATCCTAGGAAGCTTTCTATAAGGATGAAATTTGTTTTAGCTAGGGAGTCCTTGATATATGCAAGGTACGTGAGGCCCAATTCCGTAGATGAAACCAAAAAGATGTCACACAGCTGAGAGGAGCGGTAACCCACTTCTCCTCTTTCACTTCTCAAGGGTATAAAGTTCCTTGAGGCTTAGCCCGAGTGACAAAATCTTGATCCTAAGAGAGGTGTATTTTGATTCACCTCCCGATTCTTATACTCTGTCAGAACGTTGGAGTTGAGGTCGTCCAAGGGGTGATGAAATCTCCAAGCAGGCCTCCTAAAAAGAAACAAAGTTTTGGATCCTAATCTTATGCACCCAAGATGGCCTCGAAAGACGAAAAGGGGAGAGAAGACTTGGATGACCTTGGGCTAAAAAAAATGCTTGTTTTTTTACCCACTCTTATGTGTGCTGATCTAGACTTTGCAAGCACTCATGTTTAAGAGACAATGTTCAATTCCAATTTTGAAATGCACCAACAAAGCAAAATCGAGCGAAGAATGAATACAAGAAGAAGAGTTAGGGTCAACAAAAAAGTAAACCCACGCGCCCAGAGGCCCTCCACGTCAAGTATCGATTAATTTTCTTTAAGGCATTCAAGAGTTGGTGTGATTTTGTTTTTAAGCCCAAAACAAAGATGTGTGAAACTCGATTGTCAAGCGTGTGCCCGGAGGCCCTCCACGTCAATAGTTGTTCAATTTTAGTGCCCAAACTTGAAGTGTGATCGATTTAATCTAAAGTTTTGGTCATTTAATAATTTTGATAAAGTTAAAGCAAACGTTCAAAGACCAAGTGAGTGAGTTAGATTGTGGAACATTTAGCACCTTTTTCAAGTAGACCCATCCCCATAAATGGCACTGAGATTGCAACCAATGGTTGAATTGATGGGTGATTAGAAAAGAGGTGAGTCCAAGGAGCTACTCAAATTGATTTTTGCAAATTTTTATTTAACTTAACAAGGTTTCTTAAATGTCCAAAAATCAAACTTTGTCTAAATTGCATGTGGAAAAGAGATTTGTTTTGTTCAATTTTAAAAGCTCCAAATGAAGTGTTTGATATTGCAATGGTTAATTGACCTTTTGCATTCAAGATTGTATTTTTTGTTTTAATCATCCATTCATAAAAAAAACAAACTTGATTTTAATCCATGGCACTAAAGAGTAATTTTAGCAACATGCATTCAAAGACAAGTGATTAAAAATTCAAGTTTTTTTTTTTCTTTGAGCATTCAAGATTGAGATTTTGTGTGTTGTTTTAAGAACTTTGAAGTGCTTTGTTTTAACCTTAGATCATTCAAGATTGTTTTTGGACTCAAAATTGAAAATGACTCTTTGGACTTTGCTTTTCATTCAAGATTTTGTGTTCTAGTTTGCATGTTTTAAGCCCAAAAATGATATTCCTAGATTGTTTTGATGCATGAAAAACCTAAGAAACATTCAAGATTTTGCAACAAGACATTTGTTTGGAACAAATAACAAAGCTTTTAGGACAATTTTGGCAACCATTTAGGACTCTTATTTTTCATGAGATTTTTAAAAGAACTTTAAAATATTTGCAAATGAGGTTCATTTTATCTTTGATTGATGCTTTGAGTTTGATTTAGATTTTAGTGTGCACTTAGTGTTGATTTTGAACCTTTTGAAATGGAAACTTGAAGTTCTTTTCAAATTTCCAAAAATGATGTGTTCCTAACTTTGCATGAAAGCATCTAAAACCTTGATGTTGAAAGGATGCAAATGATTGAATTGGTTTAGTTTCACTTGTTAAAAGGCTTTTTCTTTTTTGCAAATTTTTAATTTTTTAATGGATTTAAGTATGATTTGGGGATTCATTTTAAGCACTAAAAAGAAGTGTGTATGATTTTTCTTCCTTAAAAAAAAAAATGGCCAAGATCTCCCACAAGAAGAAGAAGAAGAAGTAGATGGAATAAGAAGAATATAGACAAGAAGAGGAAGAAGAATTTCAAGTGCTTTGTCCACCTATAAGCTTGAAAAATCTGCAAACACTATGAGATAGACTATGAGTTCCTTTGTCTTCTTCATGCTCATGTGGACCTACAAAACCAATTTATACAATCCTACCAATCACAAAAACAAGAAAAATTAGCCAAAATTAGCAAATGACATACAAAACTTGACTAAAAAGCCTAATGAAGATGACCCATGCGGGGTCCCACCAGGTGTGCCAAAATGTATATGAGCAATGTTAGTATGCTAATAGAAACCAAATTTAAATAAAGCTTCTACAAACTAAACAAAATTCATAAACCTCAAGATAGACTAAGATAAGCTCTCAATTGAGAATATGAGCCATTAATGGGATCTCTCAATGAGAAGCTCTCTTGTTGAGTAGCTTTGTCTAAATAGATAGGATGTATGCTCAAGCTTTATGCTTCAAAAAGGGCTTCAAATGGAGTTGGAATTTGGGTGTGAGTGTATGGTTTTGATGTAAAATGGCATTATGACTTTACTTCATGGATTGTGTTGTTTTGCAAAGGGTAAGGATCCAGTTTATAGGCAAGAGGCTTGAGGGATTGAGGGCTAAGATGCAAGGATGGAAAAAAGCTCATGGAGGGCTCAGATTGCATGAGAGGAGAGCACATGGATTGTGCTTCCTTACAGCCAATCAGGGAATGACACATGTCACAGGGTGAGAGGATGGAGGAAAGGGGAAATATGAGTCAACAAAGGAGGCTCAAGGGATAAAATCTTCATAAAGACCCTCATAATGGCTTGTAAGAGCAATAAAAGGGCTTGGAAGAGTCATTTATGGCCTAGTGGGCTTCATAAAGTTTTATGGTTGGGATATTTTGAAGGAGATGAGAGGAATTTCGACTTGGGCTTGATTAGGAAGGTTTTAAGCTTGCTTAGGATTGTGCAAATGATTAGAGGATGGATTAGGATGGTTTAGGATTAGCTTAGGGATAGGCAAGTGGATGGCATTTAATGAGGGTGGGTGAAGGAGGAGATATTTGTTAACTTTGGCTTGGGTTAGTAAGTTTTAACCCATGTTTAGGGAATGTGACAAGGTTAGGAGGGGATTAGGATTAGGTTTAAAGACATCTTCTAGAAGAGTCTAGACTTTCTAGAATAGTCTAGAACTTCCTAGGATGAGGATGAAGACTTTCTAGAAGAGTCTAGAACTTCTTAGGATGAGGATAAATTAGATTTTTAGGAAATAAATAAAGTTTTATTTATTTCAAGGGTTTGGGTTGAGGAGATATTTATTAAAACTTTTTTAATAAACATGAGGATTAATATTTAATCTTAATTAAATATTTTGAGTTGGGATTAGGGGTAGGAAATGATGGGATTAGCCTTTAATCAAAATTAAAGAAGGATTAGAAGATTTTGGAAGAGGTTAGTGGTCTTAAGGAAATTGGCCAAGTTTTGGGCAAAAAATAAATTTTTTATTTATTTTGGGTTTTTTGGTCAATTCATTAATTAAATAATTAATAAATAAGGAAATAATGTTTAAATAAGATTTAAACATTTTTGGGAGGGATTCCTCAATTAAATATTTTTAATTAAAATAAAGGGATTTAATGGCATAAAAATAAATAAATTAATTAAATAATTAATTAATTAATAAATGATGATGTCATCTGGATTTTTCAGAAAATAAAAATTCTTTATTTTCTAAAGGTTTTTAGGTGTCTACAATTATTAGTTTTCATAATATATGATATGTTTGTTCATGTATGAAATTATTGGTTATCATAATATATTATATGTTTTTTCATGTATGACATTATTGGTTATCATAATATATATCTTATTTTTCTTGTTTACATTTTAAGTACATTTCATGTATTTCATTCTAATGTAATTTGCATCCAAAATGATGCAAAGTGCTCACACAAAAAGCTAGCAGATTCCCAAAAAGAATATTTTTAAGGAAAACTACGTTTCCCACCTTCCTAAGTATCTTCAAAGACTCTTTCCAACTTGGTTATAGCACTGAACAAACTTCTACCCAACTTCACAAAACTACTTGATCACTTTCCCTATTCAAGACTTGGGAAGCAAGAAGGGAAAAATGAGCAAATTTGAGAAATGGATCATAATCAACTTCTTGCTTCAAACTAACAACTTAGACACTTCAAGGAACACCAAGTGATGAGGTTTCCACAATTGGTTTACTCTCCTCACATTTATTTTACAAAATTTCTCTCAATAGGCCTAATTGACCTTGTAGCCCTTTTTGTTATTTTTAGATAGCAACTTTGTTTTTCTCCACTAAACCTGGCAAACAAAATAGATATTTGGATACTGATGCAAGAAGGAGGTGATGATACTAGATTCTTATTACCAAACTCTCATCACTAAGCTTCTTTCAATCCTACCAAACATATTACCATCAGTCCCTCGGGATTCTTTCAAGGCTAGAGACCAGGCAGTTGGCCTATTCCTTATGCCACTCTCACCTATTCCAAATGTTTCTACCTAACCCTTCATAAACTCAACCAACTACCTCTCACAATACCCAACACCACTACTACCTTACACCGTCTAGCAACAACATACCCCAATAAGCTTCCAAAAGGCTTAACTCATTGCCATTTAAGTGGTTTCAACATTCATAATGTGCTATACACCTTAGTGGGCTTCAAAACATCAATTCTCAGAAACAAACATAAAGAGGCTCAATTCTCACAAACAAACATAAAGAGGCTCTTTCTTGTAGCACTACCTTTGGGGTTTTAAGGTAGGAAAGAAAAATCTCTCCAAAAAATTACCAAAACCAATGAGGATTAAGATACCCAATACTAAGCTTGACGAAATTCCAAAAACATGGACACCCAACTGTTCAATAAAGCATATAACTTGCAGGCCCGAGTCTAGACTGTTTGGCCTAAAACATACCTTCTAACTCCCAATTCATTAAAATTTCAAATAAAAATAAAAAATTAACTTTCTTATAGTTTTACCTTACCAAGATCTTACAAACTTCTGACTTTTGAAGTCCTAACTATTGAGGAGATACACAAACCTTCAAACCCTTATTATA
Organism: Cupressus sempervirens; assembly: GCA_028749045.1. Classification (NCBI taxonomy): domain Eukaryota; kingdom Viridiplantae; phylum Streptophyta; class Pinopsida; order Cupressales; family Cupressaceae; genus Cupressus; species Cupressus sempervirens. The sequence continues at coordinate 633,944,301 of CM053789.1, read as the reverse complement.
ATGAGGGTTTCTTTGCTGAATAAGATAACTATCTCATAAAATTCAATTTGTCATCTATTCCATCCTTCCAAGAGATTCTTCAACATCCTATGAGTGAAAATAATCTTCCAACATCTTATGACTATATTTTCTTTGCAACAACATGTAATTTGTTGATTTTCAGCCAACTCTTCACAAAGGGAAGTGATTATGTTTCAAACCCATGAGATGACTATTAAGACAACCAAAAAGATCCTTAACATCTTCCACTAACTCCATTTAGTGATAACATGCAGCTAAATTGGTGTTTCATTCTGAAAAAGTATGGGTTTTCTATTCTAAAATAGGGAGTAATGATATTTGACAATAACTCAATGATTTTATATACAAGTTTAACATTAGTAGTGATTCCTTGCCATATAAAAAGAACTTAATAATCATCAACACCTTATGCCTCCTATAACTTCATAGAGGATATTTTCATCATTTGAAATCCATTCCAACTTATTACTATTTGGTTTTATTTGTTACAAGGTTAATTTCAATGTTTTCCAAAAAATTGCTAAAATTGCCAAAATGTTGTTAGCGACTTTTATTGCAAAATGTAATTTTGCACTAACTCTTCCTAGAACTTAACCAAGTGATTTTTGGTAACACATAGGTTCTATATAAGGTGGATTGACACTCAAAACACTTCTTGATTCAACCTATTAACAAAAACAACAACAAAAAACAAAAATCCTTAGGACTAAGGCAACTTGGGTTTATAGGTGACCTCAAGTTCCTTGACCTTACAAACAAGAATTGCCTTATTACCATAAAAAAAATAACATGTTTGAAATGAGGTGTATGATCACCCCTTTACCTTCTATCACAAGTCTCCATCATTAGATGAGATAATATATCCAGTTGTCACCTAGGTGCCCTACACCACAAGTTTCAACATCACCTGAGATGGGGTCGTAAAATCAAAATAGAATCCAATCTCCAACAAGTGAGATAGGTTATTATAGGTGTCAATAACATGATCTTGTAGCACCCAAAATTTTATCCATACCTCACATGTGCTCTAAGATATGTCCCATCAAAGATCATTGCCCTATGGCATTTAATGATGCTTAGGGTCAATTTGGTTTGACATGCCTAAGAATGTTTGAGTGGTCAACAAGACAAGACAAGCTTGGAACTAGAGTTTACCCAACCACCTAGAGCAAAAGGAATATATAGTTTGATCCCACAATGAACAGTTAGAGAGACTCACTAGTTGGCAACTTTGTATTGGCCAACACTATAAGTTTCAGCATCACCTGAGATGGGGCGGAAAAATCAAAATGGAATCCAATCTCCAAAAAGAGAGAGGTTATTATAGGTGTTAGAAACCTAATCTTGTAGCATCTAGAATTGCATCCATAATTTGCATGAGCTTCGAGATATGCCCCATCAAAGATCACTGCCCTATAGAATTTAATGACTCTTAGGGTCAATTTGGTTTGGCATACTCGAGAATTTTTTATTGGTCAATGAGATGGGATGAACTTGGAACTAAGGTTTACCTAGCCACCCAAAGCTAACAGAATAGATAGTTTGATCCCACGATGAATGATTGGAGAGATTCACTAGTTGGCAACTTTGTATTGGCCAACACTATAAATTTTAGCATCACCTAAGATGGGGCCACAAAATCAAAATAGAATTCAATATCTAAAAAGAGAGAGGTTATTGTAGGTGTCAAAAATATGATCCTATAGTACCTAGAATTGTATCCATACCTTGCACAAGCTCTGAGATATACCACATCAAAGATCATTTCCTTATGGCATTTAATGATTCTTAGGGTCAATTTGGTTTGGCATGCCTGAGAATGTTTGAGGGGTCAATAGTATAGGATGAGCTTGGAACTAGGGTTTACCTAGCCACCTCGAGCTAATAGAATAGATAGTTTGATCCCACAATGAACGATTGGAGAGATTCATTAGTTGGTAACTTTGTTTTCACCAACACTACAAGTTTCAACATCACCTAAGATGGTGCCGCAAAATCAAAATACAATTCAATCTCCAAAAAATGAGAGATTTTATTGTGGGTTTCAAAAACATGATCTTGTAGCACCTAAAATTGCATCCACACCTCGCATAAGCTCTGAGATATGCCCCATCAAAGATTATTGCTCTATGGCATTTAATTAATCTTAAAGTCAATTTGGTTTGGCATGCCCAAGAATGTTCAAGCAATTTTTACCCTATCACCCAGAGCTAACAGAATAGACAGTTTGATCCCACAATAAATAGTTAGAGAGATTCACTAGTTGGTGACTTTGTATCAGCCAACACTACAAGTTTCAATATCACCTAAGATGGGGCTAAAAAATAAAAAATGGATTCTAATCTCCAAAAAGAGAGAGAGGTTATTATAGATGTTGGCAATGCGATCCTATAGTACCTAGAATCACATCCATACCTTGTACGAGCTCTGAGGTATACCCTATCAAAGATTGTTGTCCTATAACATTTAATGACTCTTAGGGTCAATTTGGTTCAGTGTGCCTGAGAAAATTCAAGTGGTCAATGAGATGGGATGAGCTTGGAACTAGGGTTTATTTGGACATTGAGAGCTAATGGAATAGACAGTTTGATCCTACAACAAATGGTTGGAGAGATTCACCAGTTGGCGACTTTATACTGGCCAACACTACAAGTTTCAGCATCACTCAAGATGGGACTGTAAAATAAAAATGGAATCCAATCTTCAAAAAGAGAGAGAGGTTATTGTAGGTGTCAAAAAAAAGATCATGTAGCACCCAAAATTCCATCCATACCTCACTAAGCTCTAAGATATGCCCCATCAAAGATCGCTGCCCTATGGCATTTAATGACTCTTATGGTCAATTTGGTTTGGCATGCCCAAGAATGTTTGATCAGTCGAGGGGATGGGATGAGATTGGAACTAGGGTTTACCTAGCCACCTAGAGATAATGGAATATATAGTTTTATCCCATAACAAATGGTGAGAGAGATATGAGCAAGATATGTATGCCTAGGCCACTTTGTGCAAGATATGAGAAAAAGTAGCTAATTATGCAAAATTGGGTCTTTTAGAGTTTTTGGTCAAGATAGCCCAGGATTATGTAATTTTAGTTTTTTTTTAATAATTTGGAACCTTTTCCAAGTTCTAGAAGTGAAATCAAGTGAACTTTGCAAAATTTTCACTTTTAATGCAAAATTGCAAAAGTTGTAAAAGTTGCTCAAAAATTCATCTTGGTTGGAAAGGAATGTGAAGTATGACTAGAAACCTTCTAACATTCCAAAATATATTTCTCATTCTCATATACCCAAGCATGAGTAGTTACAACTTGCCAAACCTCCATTTGTAACTTTTTACAAAAATTGCAAAAGTTGCTCAAGCAACTTTTTGAGCAACTTTGCAACTTTTGAGCAATTTTTTCTCTTTACATCTTTTGGTCAAATGGGTCCATCTAGGACTAATATAGGACCCTAATTAAGATTAATATGACCTATAAGGTAATGAAATACCTTATTTTCCCATCCCTAACAACTTTTAACCTATTGAGCAACTTTTGGCTTATTGAGCAACTTTTGACCAACCTAAGAATTTGAGTGCTTCCCCATGCTAAAAACCTTCTAACATTCCAAAATATGCTTCCCCATGATCAAATACCCAACAATGGGTAGTTAAAAATTCCTAAACTATCATTTTCAACTTTATGCAAAAATTGCAAAAGTTTTTCAAGCAACTTTTTGAGCAACTTTGCAACTTTTGAACAATTTTTGCTCTTTACATGTTTTGATCAAATGGGTCCATCAAGGACCATACTAGGACCCTAGTTAAGATTCCTAGGACCTATTAGGTAACCAAATACCTTATTTTCCTAAACCTAACAATATTTTACCTTAAGATTATGTTTTTGTAATTATATTCAATCCAATGAACCAACTGGATTTGCTCTACATTTTAATGTCTCAAATATTGCCTTGTGGTCTAACTCGTGAACCATCCAAAGAGTCTTATTATGTGGTTTCCAACCATATTTTATCAAGTGGACATTTGACATGACAACAAGGTTTGAATAATGAAGAATCTTTCTCTCTGTTTTCCAATCCTTGAATAACCACAAGTTGGGGTTCTTCATAAAATATCGTCTAAGCCATGTGTCAGTTACAACCACCGCACCTATATGGTACTCTAAACCTTCACCATCTATTACCTAAGTAATCCAAAAAAAATTGGCTTGGACACAATGATACAAATAATAATTTTTTCCTTCTTCATTGTCTTCAGGTGCAATAATAGCAAAAACATGGCCTGAAGTGATAAATGTATAAAATGTGGTCATTAATTCAACAAATACTTAGGCAAAAGTTATAAAGTTACATATTAAATTTACAAATATATTTATTACTGGGTTGCACTAGAGTAGACGAGTAATCAAAGTCAATGGATAAATCCATCTCTACCATTTTTAGTGCTTATGGGGGATGATAGGTGTCAATTGGGTCCAAAACTCGCATATCCCATTTGTCCACCCATTCAATCAACTCACACTCATCCCAATTTTCCTCTATAAATGATGGACAATAACATGTCATTTTTCATGTGCAGATACTCCATGAACCTGCACCAAAGCTTCTAAAAGAGTGCAACTCACTTGATCCTATTAGTGTGCAACAATCCTCATATGGTGCAATGTTAGTATTATCTATCAACAAAAAAAAATATACATACCATAGACTCATGTTCCTTACCTGGACCCATTGTAGCATTACACCACTGATTGATAGATTTTTCATCTATCAATATTGCTCCATCTTTTTACTTTAGTTCTTCATGAGCTAAGACTCTTTTGATGCATGTGCAAGCACCATCATGCTCTCCCTTTCCATGACCAGCCTCAGTGAAATTTCACATATATTGAATTCTAGACAACCTGTACATCTTTCTCAACCAATAGAACATTTTTGCATTCTTGAATTGAGATGTGCAATTGTATAACCAAATAATGTGTTGGCAATATGGTATGCCCCTATTAGCCAAATCTCCATAAAATAGTTGAAAACAACCATGTACAAACTTCATAGAATATGATCGATCATTGCTGATGTAGAAATGGTACTCCCTCAATATTTTAATGTCATCCTCTATACTTGAAGGTGAATGCATGAATGTTATTAGAACAAATATGGAAACCTATTGAGAAGTTTAATACTTTGCTTGCACTTAATTTTGTGGTTGTAGTTTGTAGTTCTCTACGAAGTCTATAATTGAAACAATGGTATCAAGTGGAAATGTATCCTTCCACAACTTGAATTGGAGATTGAGTCATCGAGCTCTATATGTATACTTTGCATACTCGTAAATAATCTTTTCATAAAAAATCTTCATAAACTCATACACTAGAATCTTTTTAATGACTAAATCACATCTTTTAACCTATTTCACATCTTTTAGAGCATATGTCGCTATCTTATATTTTTTATAATCTATTATTTCATTTCCAATTGCATGTGTACTATTCATATGTTCACAAGTTGATAAAAGCTACAAGAACCACACAATAAACATGTGGCATCCAAGCATGACATCTTGTAAAATTTTTGACCATCCCCTATTTCACATAAAATGTTGGATATGAATTCCCTTGAAGATCTAGGTGGCTCATTCATGTCACAATCTTTCAAAACAAACTTAGAATGCAAAAACACCATATATGCCTAAAAACATCAAAATGGTTAGATAATTCAATATGTATCCTACAAAAACAAGTTGTGCATCTGTGATTTATCTTCCTCAAAAGATCATTGACTTATTCAAATTTGAGGATACATACTAATAAATTTTGAAAAAAATTGTGTCTGAGTTTAGTCCAAAAAATGTTTCGCATGTAGGTCATGATTTCAGATACCAATCCTCCTTCTAACATCTCTTTGATTAGGGGAAATACATGTCTTATTTTTCCAAAAATCTTCAATCAATGATTTCAAAGCTTCCCTAATGTTTTTATCCTTTTATTGTAGTCTACCGCTAAATGTTCATAACCATTTTTTTGTTAGATCTTCCAATCTCGCATGCCTTACCATGGCTCTCCTTAGAGTACCTCTATCGATTTTCAATATTTTTCTTGTCTTTCCCATGAGTCAAGATTTCTTCATTTGGGTACTTACTATTGTCAATGTAAGTATGCGTCTTGTGATAATACTATCTTTGGTGCATGATTTAGAACCCACTTTGTGATATGCACTCATTAGATTCTTTACAATTATTTTTTCATTTGAATTATCCATCATTCTTAGTCCAAGAATCTTCATGATGAGCCTAAATTTCAAATTCCTCATCATTTCAACAAATAATTGGCATTGACCTATAATATTTAATTTTTCAAAGAATAATCTCCACATATGATTAACTTTTCTTTGACAAGTACACTTGCTAATCTTGTCAGTCATTGATTTCAAAATGTTAGTATCAATATCAATCAAATATTTTGGTCTTCTAGAATGAATTCTAGAAGGTTCTATAATCTCTTCCATTCCCTCAACATTTTGAACATCAACATAAGGTTGAGTGTTTTGTGTACCTTGAACTAAAGATGGTGTACCTTGGCAATAAGATGAAAAAGATGGAATATCACCTACTTTATATGTTGATGTTGTGCCTTCAACATGACATGATGGAGTGTGTACATCGTCAGACATAGAAATTAATGTTTCTTCAATATGAGATGATGATATGACTCCAACATTAGAAGATGGTGTAGCTTCACAATTCAATTGTCTTCTTGAGCATTGTAGTCACCTAAAAATGGGCATCTATACTATTAGCCCCTTCTCAGCATGTTGGCTAATTTAATTAATTATTTACCTAGACCAAATTGTTAATAATCAATTAATTTGATTATAACCTATAGTTTGACTATGCTATCCTAAGCTCATTATTTAATTGAAAGAACATGTCCCCTTTTAATTAAATAAAAGACCCCATTCTTCTAACCCCCTTAAAGTGCACACATTAAGTCCTTTTTCTAGTTTTCAAATTAAAAGAAAAGGCTTTATGACTTTTGTCTCATATGGAAAGTCAACTTATATTCTATTTGTTAACTTGTGTATGCACATGGATTATTCCTCTTTTCAAACTCCACCATTGATCATCCATCATCTTCACCTTGATCTCTACCATTCATACAACTTTAAAAGGGAGATAACTCTCCCCCTTAATGGATCCACGCTCTTGAGTATTGTTATGCTACAAGTTTACCATTCAAATTCTTGAGAGGTCTTTGTGGAGAACTTCTATTTCTTGTCTACATTCTCTCATCCATGGAATTTTAGCATATAGCATTTTAGCATAGTTGCATGTTAATGTAGTTTCTTTACAATAGTTTAAATCACATAGCATAATAGTGGGATTTATAACACTTGCATATTGCTTAGAATAGTTGCATTTTGAATTCTCATTCTATCTTAGCTTCCATCTTGCATTGCGTCATTGAGGAACTCCTTATGGACATTTGCACTCTTTCATATCATCTTTGGAACCTCTCATTATATGGTTTAGTAGCACAAAGAATATTCCTAAGGCTCAGCTGAGAGCTCTTATACATGAAACACACTCTCTTGCACTATGTCGATAAGGAGCTCTAAGATGGCATCCAAGCATTCCAAACTAATGGAATCCCTTAGATAGAAGGGTTTAGAGTGGGACACTTTCTTAGTGTACATTTTTGGCACCCACCGTAGGGAAAAATATTTAGTTTTGTTCTCTACTTTTCTTTTTTCATTGCATTTTTTGCTTACTATCTACACTTTCATTTTTTTTATAGTCACAATTTTTGAGCGACATTTTCCCAATTTCATATGACAGTTCTCATAACCTTTGGGCGATACTTTTTGGAAATAGTGTCACATGACTATACTATACTTTTTCGCACCAGTTAGAAAGTTTTGTCATTTTCCTTAGGAATAAATATCGCATAGGAATGTTATGTCACACACTCGTACTGAGAAGTATCATAAAATAATCCTCCAACAAAAACTATCACCAGACTTGAATTTGCTTGTTGTTTAGGGTGATTTTGTTAGTTTTTCAAATGTTGCTTGTTTCTTACTAGTTTTTACAAGTCCTTAGTTGTTTTATAGAAGTTTTTGTTTACAGATTGCATATTGTTTTTGAAGATAACTTGTGGGGCTAACAATTGTGATTGTAGGGTCTTATCTTGAAACACTAACATTGCATAAATTGTGTTTAAAAGAATACATATCAAAGATTCAAATGCACAAGGGCTACTAACACTTGTTTGCAAGGTTACCCAATGCATAAAAACCCAACTTGCTTGCTTTTCTTTATTTCATGTGTGACATCTACTAGTTGTTCATTTTTTGTAGGCACATTAAACTTGCAATTGGGATTCCTTGGTGATTGGAGAGTATGCTCTTCACCCTTGCAGTGAATCAAAAATTTTGGCCCACCTTTGGATTTTGAAAGCAAGTGGATAATTGAAGCTTCTTGATGTGTTTGGGGAAAGCAATCAAGATAGGAGAGTATGCTCTTCACCCTTGAGGTGAATCAGAAATCTTAACCCTTGAGAGTGGATCTAATCTATGGTAGTTAGAATCCTTTAGAGGGCCTACTCTTGGACAACCTACGAGGAACGACCCAAGTGGGGACAAGAAAATTACCCTGCTCTTCCAACCCACTATAAACTCAAGGCTATCAAAGACACAAAACATTGGAAGACATAGTGTTTGTCTTCGCTTAGTGTGATCACTTATGGGATGTCGACCATGAGGAAATCACTAGGCAAGAATGCTTAAGGTGCTCTTATGACCGTGAGGTCTATTACCCACCGTAAGGTGGAATGTCCCTTAATTGGGTGTAAGAGGAACATTACAAATAGAAGCCCTTTCTAAACACCTTAAGTTAGTATCTACCCTATTTTTCCACTCAACTTCTTGGTGCAAGGATCGATCCTAGTGGACCACCTGGATCACCCCAATATTTACAATCACCATATGTGTTCCCTTGGTTGTGCTTATAACACTTCCATTAAAAAGCCAATATCTCTTGTGGGTGACCACTTGATGTAAGGAAAAAGAGCATCAAGCATGGGCCAAGTTGTTGAGTAATGAACCATGACTCTAAGGTAGATTGCTTGGCTACTATTTTTGAATGTGTTGACCAATGTTAATGTTCTTACAAATAAAACATCTTAGTAGCATTGGTAGGATGGTTGTTCTAATATCACAAATGTGTGTTGGCAAGGTTTTTTTTTCCCTTATTCAATTTTTTGAGACATGTTAAAACCCCTACTATTTGCAAACCTTGCTGATAATTGACACAAACTGAAATCTCACACTATCTAATCTAAAAATTACCTGATTATCAAACTGAAACATAAAATTTTGTTGGTCTCAGAATGGTTTTGACAATTGAGTGTCAAGACACTTAACCAATTTTCATATAGAAGCCAAGTACACTATATATGTTGAGCCATAGTATGTGTCAAGCTAGAATTCCAATAGGTGTCGAGCTACTTCAAGTGCCGAGCATGATATAGGTATCGAGTGACTTCAGGTGCTAAGTGAACCATATGAGCCAAGTGATATATAGGTGTTGATCATACTTGATGCCGATCAAGCTAGAATGCAATAGGTGTTGAGCAAACCAAAATCATGTATGTGTCATGCACCAGTAATCCAGTATGTGGTGAGTAACATAAAATCAACATATGAGTTTATGCCTTCACAAACTCAAATGTAAATTATTTTTTTAGCTGACATAGAAGAATCTTGAAGGATATTAAGGATAATAACAAATCTTTTATATTTCCTATGCAATCAGCATGCAACCAATAAGAAAAATGAAGAAGGCATGCAACCAATAAATAAAGTGCAAGGAATGAGTAGGAAATAAAGATTCAATATGGATCGTAGATCCATACCTAACCCTAAGTCTTCATAATCCTTAAAAGGAGGATGAAGCCCCATTGTATGTGTGGATGAGAGCAGTGTAAGAGTAAACTATAAAAAAATTCAAAGGGAAGAGTGAAAAGACTTAGAGGAATAGAGTAGCATAGCAATATTTAGTTGATGAGAATAGAGCAAGAGCATCAAACAAATATTGGATCTCAGAGGATCAAGATTAGAGAAGAGCAGATCAAGTGCCTGAATTCGAAAATCAAGGATTGTAAGCTATTAGGTTTTTTAGTCTAATACTCTCTACCAATTGTATTAGAAGGAAAATCCTATGTTGATAGGTTAGCTTAATAGCTAGGTTGTAGATCCTTTGAAAAGGTGATAACATCCTTTAACAGGGTGACACTTCATGTAAAGTGCTTGTAAATCCTTTAAATAGGTCACTATTGATACAGTGTAAAGCCTTTAATAGGGCAGACCATCAAAAGTGGTCAAACATTATTGTTGCAGTGATTTTGTGGGTATCATCCCCACCCTAGTTTTACCTTCTCATTTTGGAGGGTTTCTAGGTTACCAAATTTGGTATTATGTGTTGTGATGCATGTGTTTACTTTATGGTTGTTTGATATGTTTACATGCATGAAGTTTATTTTCAGTTAAAAGTTTTTAAGGTTAAAAGTGTGATACTTCTGATTCAGCCCCCCTCTTAGAAGTATTCTTTCCATTTGATTATTCCAACAATTAGTATCAGAGCTCGGTTCTCATAAGGAGAAGCCTAACAACTTAGAGAAAAGATCTAAAGATGGAAGTCTTCAAACTTGAGAAGATTATAGAGAATCAAGTGATTGATGTGCACCTCACTCTACACAACTTGGAGGAAGCAAGAGAAGAATTGAGAAAATCCTTGAAAAGAAGGAAGGATATAGAAATAGCTGAAAATGATATACACTACAAGGAAGCTAATACCACAAAAGTGTTTGCCAATGGAGATTCCAAAGAGTTTGATGCAGCAATTGCAAAATTGATGGAGAAGAATAGATTTCAAGTAGAAGAAATCATAATACTCAAGCTTGAACAAGAATCATAAGCCATAATGCTTTGTGAGGTAATTGAATAGAAGAAAATAGCCATTGAAGAAAAGGCTATGACAGAAGATGACAAGAGATATGTTACCAATAGACTAGAGGAAAAGATAATTGAGTTTGAAAGAATTTCAAACATGCATCTAGACACCTTAAGCCAAATGATGAATGCACATCATGAGCTGAATATGAAAGACATTGAGATCTCTACACTAAAGATATAGAATGAACTACAAAATGACCTAAAAAGAGAGAAGGAAGTTGCATAAAGTTTCAACAAACCAAATGAGGCTATCAAGTACTTTGAGAAACTATTAAAATCACCAAGGGCCAGTAATGATACTTCAGGACATGGTTACACCAGCACTGAACAAGGAGAACCATCCAAGACTGCAGAAGAAAGGAGTAACAAAGGTAAGAACACTAAACCCACTTGTCATTTCTATGGTAAAAAGGGACATACTACTAATGTATGTAGGAGTAAGAATGCCCATCAGCATGATAAGCCTAAGAATGCAAGCTACTGTCACAAGTGCAAGAAGCAAGGACATCAAGCACATGAATGCAAGACTAGGACCATTAGTACACCAAAATTTGAAGGTCACTGCTACAATTATAAGAAGTATGGACATAGAGCTTTTGAGTGTAGATCAAAGCCTACGTAGACATCAAATTAGGCAACAAGAGAAGGTAACCATTGTCATCACTGTAATTGGGACTATAACACTATGTATAATTGTCAAAACTGTTAGGAATATGGACACATCCCTAAAAATTGCATAAGGACATATTTTAGAGGGAACTACAGCAAATAGCTAAGTCAAACCACATGTTTCAGTTGCTTGAAGACTAGTCATATCAACAAGAATTTTCCAACAAAGTCAAAGGTGCCCAAGTCAAAAGTCAACAAAAGAAAAGAGAAGGTAGATGTTAAACACACTAGAGGACAAATGAATAAGGCATGGAAGAAGAAAGATGAGTGTAGCTCATCAAATGAAGGGATCACTTCACCTAACAGTTCAAGTGGTCACACTTCATCCAACTAAGCATGAATTAGTTTATGAAACTAATACACAAAGCTATATCAAACATCAGTCCCAAGACAAACAAGCACTACAAAGAAGAAAACAGCATGAGAAAAGATGCCAAGTTAAAACTTAAAATTTTTGTCGAGTTGTCCTTAGATGTTGAGTAAATGTTAGTGGATGTTGAGTAGTTAGTTGCAACCAAGTTGATAGTTGATGTCGAGTTGGGAATTTTAATGGAAGCTGAGTGAAGAGTAAAACTAGTTGAAGCTGAGTGATGGAAAACCAATGGAAGTCGAGTTATGTTGAAATCTTCAAGAGCCAAGCGTACAGCTATATATGCACTAAGAATTTAATGCTAGGGTCAAAAAGAGTATAAGGTCAAAAAATTTATCATTTCTCATCAGTTCAATGCAAAACAAGAACAAGAAAAGCGCAAAAGTGATTGAAGAGCAGCATTGAAGCCTTTTGCATGGATTTCAACATAGATCAAGTATAGATTTCATCGATCTAAGGTATTCCTCAAGTTTCAAGTTTTGCAGTCATAAAGTTTTATATCTTTTGAAACCCTAGATTTACAAAATGGCATCTAGTTCTAAAAACCCTAAGGAAAAGGAAGGTTTTGAGGTTCAGTTAGTTAGTAATGAAGTCAAACAACCAGAGTTTAGGCCAATTCTAAAAGTTGCTTATAAAAATGACCCTACTGATGCATTATCCATGATTTCACCCAAAGTTGTAATGGTGTAGGATGTAAGGAAGTGTTACAATTGAAAAATAGGTGCAATAGGAGACCTTGAGATTTTTCAAGCATATGATAAACTGTGTTAAAATTGAGTGCTTAAGGAAGAATTTCAAATAGTTGAGAAAAACGGTTTAACCTATGCCCTAGTTTTCCCCATAGTTTTTAAAATTGAATGGATAAGAATTGTTCTAAGTAGGATACACAATGGTTGTTTATGGTTGGAAGGAGGACCTATCAAAAAAATGAAGAGGATAGTGCATAGGGTTACAGGTTTCCAACCCTAGATCAGCACAAGACCCTGTGTAGTGATTCAAAGGAAGCTATTGAAAAGACCACTAGGGCTAAATGGAACAAGAGGGGCATGACCATTGATACAATCAAAAATCCCCTTTTGGACTTTGCTATGAGAATCATTTCTCACAAGTTCTATCAATCAAGTAGATTGAATAATGTACCATGCATTGTTGTGGATGTGGCATATAAACTTGTCAAGAAAGATCATAGATATGATCTAGCTGAGTTTTTGTTATAGAAAATCATGGAGAATGTTGGAGCAATAAGAAAATCTAAAGGTGTTTAATGTAAGTTTGGATCAGTTCTTGTTTGCATATTTTCTATGTTTTGGAAGAATTCCCTTCTTTTGGCAAAGTTAACTAGAAATTAGATAAGTCAACCATTACTCAAATTAATGAGTATATTGAGAAAATGGGAGACAACTTTGACTCTCTTATGACAAGTTATTTTGAGGATTTCAAGAAATCCATGAAACAAAGACTAAGGATACTAGTTTCCCTAGTGGAACAACACATCGATGATATTTTCTTCTTAGTTGATATTGATTACACTTATATCCAAGTAACAGTTCCAAGGGTGAGATGGCTAAGACCATTAGGATATGAAATAAACATTGATGAAACATCAGCAACAATCATAGCATTGCTTGCAGAGGAAAGTGATAAAGAGGCACCCCATTTTGGGACATATGATGTTGTGCATTCCAAGGTAGATATGGAGTTGAAAACTACTTCCACCTTAAAGAAGAAGGATAAAGTGGTAAGGAAACTAAAGAATAAATTTGGAGAAGGTATTGAAGGGGCAGTTGAGGAAGAAGAAGAAGATGAGAGTGAAGAAGATGAATAGGGGCAAGGTCCATTGGAAATAACTCAAGGATTAGGTGAGGATAAAGAAAAGGAAGAAGATACAGAGGAAGAAGAAGTCAAGGAAGCACCAGCTCAAGCTAAGCTCAAGAAAAGAAAAGTCAAAACTCAACCTACAACCTAGCCCAAAGCCAAGAAGGTTGCCAAGGCAACCCAAGACAAGCCAACACCAATGACAAGAGCCACTACAAGGGCCTCAACTCAAAAGGCCAAGGAGCAAGTGAAAGAAAAGAAGAAGGCTACTGAGCAGACTGTTCAAGTGCAAAAGAAACCTAGAAGAAAATGTGTTACACAACCAGAGTCTAAGGATGAGGAAAGAATAGAATCAAAGGACATCAGCCAGTTTAGAGTGGTAAGTCATCCTCCCAAGTCACATATTGCTAAAATTTGTGAAAATGTTAAGAATGCAGACTTCTCTAATTTGAAAAGTATTAATTTCAATAAATTAAGTAGAGAAGATCATAATAAGGTAGAGGAATCAGTATATGTCATGATGATAGAATTCAAGAACACACCTCTTGAATTAGATAACACTAGGCCCAAGGATTTATATGAAATTATTGAAAATATGTGGCATTATTACCTGAAGATGGAAAAAGAAATAAGAGAATCCACATTGGCACAAGTGATGCTAGAATTGACTAGAGGTCAAATTGCTAAGGATAATAAGAAACATGGGGGCAAGTTTGCACCAAAGTATAGAGCCTTTAACATTTTACAAAATAAAATTGAAGAAGTTGTCCAGCAATTAATAAGATTGTGGAAGTCTATATATAACTTGACAAATGAAAATGATGAAGAGGAGGATGTAGAAGTAAATAAGGTTGAGGTCAGTGAGAAGAAGAAGGAAGAGAAACAAAAGGAGGAAAAGGAAACAGAAAAAGGAGAAAAAGAGAAGAAAGAAGAAGAAAAAGGAGAAGAAGAGAATAAAGAGGAAGAGGAGAAAGAAAAAGGTGAAGAGGAGGAGATAGAGAAACAAGATGAAATGGCAATAGCTGATGAGCAGCAAATAGATCAGAGTGTGCAAGACACACAATTGCCACCCCCTAGCCCTCCTCATGTCATCACCACATCTGCAGATACTATAACTATGAAGGATGTTCCTGACAAATCTTGTCAGAACCTCAATCCACTAACTACAGAGGATCTCAAGAAGATCCTTCAACAATCAATGCTACAAGTTCAATTATGCACAAATCCTATATTGATGAGTGTGGATGAGTTATAGAAAGTAGTAGTAGATCTAATTAGAGATAAGGTGAATAGATAAGAACCACCTTCTACAATCTCTACAACTACTAGTGGTCAACTCCTAATGCTTCTACCACCATTTCCAGCAATTGACACATCTAGAACAGGTGATACCATGCAACAAAAGCCGAGTGCAAAAGCACATAAAGAAACAACAATAGGACAAACATGACAAATTCCTACATCTAATCCTACATTTCAAACAAAAGGTACACCCCAACTAGTTGTAATTGACTAGGGGAGATCAGATGAGAAAATGGACACATCAAAAGAAGCGAAGTAGGCCACCATACAGACATTGGTTAATCTACCAACTACTAGCACTCCTACACAAGTCCTTTAGAAGCTAAGCACTAATGTAATGCCATTGTAAATTTTTGCACCAAGCTTGAGCTCAACAAAGGTGACAAGGGTACTTCACTATGGAGACCCTAAGCTAGATGAAGAGATAGTCATACCTAGTTATGACTCAAAAACAATAAGCATTGAGCAAATTACTGAGATGCGGGAAGCCTTGAATAGGAGAAAAAGGAAAGAGATACTCAAGAAGGAGTATAAACAAATGCAAGCATTACATGAGATAAAGGACATCTTTTTGGATGCTTTCAGCTTGCAAACACTTGATGAGACCAAGCCAATAATGGAATAATTGTTAGAAATTGTAGAACATGTGACCTATGAAGACCAAGAAACTAATGTAAAACTCATGGAATGGTCTGAGAAGAAATTCTAAGGAAAAGTCAATGAGAAAATAGCCAATGAAATAGCACTATCCCAAGTTGAATTGGCAAAGAATATTGACAAAGTGAAAAAGGTACTTGAGAATGTATTCTCATTGTACAAAAATTTGTGTGACTTTTCATACTTCACACAAGAGACAAGCCAAAGAATCCTGAGCTTGGAGAGAAATCTAAAGATTTCTAACACTCAACTCCCAAAAGATCCATCTCAAAGTGAGAAGCATTTTTCTCAAACACTTCACACACAGAAGGAACTAGTTGTGTTGATAGCAGAGGAGGCCAACATTAAGGCCAAATTGATGCAGATACAGTCTTCCATAACCCCACACTTGGAAGTACTCCATAAGGAACAAGCCTATGCTAAGAATGTGTTAAAGAAATATCCTAATTTTTCTACTTCAGATGGACTTGTACTTCTTGCTCCAAAGCCTGCCATCTAGCACAAGTCATTGGAAATTGCTTTGGCAAATTGGGATGTAGCTCTTAAGATGATTATGGTGATAAATAGTAAATTTTTGGTGAAATATGGTCTTAACCCTTACCACCCTTTGACATAAGTGTCAAACAGGGGGAAATTAATAACTAAGAGGAAGAATACTAAGTAATTACATTCTTTCATTCTTTTGAACAATAAAGGGGGAGATATGAAATAAAGGGGAGACATACAAAAAGAGTGAACAAAAATTTACGTGTAGAACAAGTGAAAATAGAACAAACAGAATAGGTTAGCAAGCAGGTACAAGAAACAGAAACAAGGAAAACGTAAAGCGTATTAGATACATTAGCATGAGACAAATTCAACACAAGAATTTTGATTACAGGAATAGAAATGGCACATCAGCTCCAGGGGAGTTATAAGAATTTTGAGGTATATTGTTCTTTATAAAATTTTGAATAACTTTTTAAAATTTTGTACATATGCTGAGCAGATTGGATAATGTACTCATAAGATCAAGCATAATGCTTAGCTAAGTATTTTTGACACTCATGTCAAAGGGGGAGATTGTTGGTCTTAGAATGGTTTTGACAATTGAGTGTCAACACACTTCACCAATTTTCATATAGAAGCTTAGTACACTATATATGCCAAGCCATAGTATGTGTTGAGCTAGAATTCCAATAGGTGTCGAGTTACTTCAGGTGTTGAGCATGATACAGGTGCTGAGTGACTTTAGGTGCCGAGTGAACCATATGAGCCAAGTGATATGTAGGTGTCGAGTCAGAGTTGATGCTGAGAAAGACAGAATGTAATAGGTGTTGAGAAAACTAGAATCATATATGCGTTGAGCACTAGTAATCTAATATGTGTTGAGTAACACAGAATCAACATATGAGTTTGTGCCTTCACAAACTCAGATGTAAATTATTTTTTGAGCTAACATAGAAGAATCTCGAAGGATATTAAGGATAAGAATGAATCTTTTATATTTCTTATGCAGTCAGCATGCAGCCAATAAGAAAAATGGATAAGGCATGCAACCAATAAGAAAAGTGCAAGGAATGAGCAGGAAATAAAAATTCAATATGGATGGTAGATCCGTACCTAACCCTAAGTCTTTTTAATCCTTAAAAGGAGGATGAAACCCCATTGTATGTGTGGATGAGAGTATTGTACGGGTAAAATATAGCAAAATTCAAAGGGAAGAGTGAAAATACTTAGAGGAATAGAGCAGCATAGCAGTATTTAGTTTATCAAAATAGAGCAAGGGCATCAAATAGATATCAGATCTCAGAGGATCAAGATTAGAGAAGAGCAGATCAAGTTTCTGAATTCAGCAATCAAAGATTGTGAGCTATCGAGTTTTTTAGTCTAATACTCTCTAGCAATTGTATTAGAAGGAAAATCCTATGTTGATAGGTTAGCTTAATAGCTAGATTGTAGATCCTTTGAAAATGTGATAAAATCCTTTAAAAGGGTGACACTTCATGTAAAGTGTTTGTAAATCCTTTAAATAGGTCACTATTGATACAGTGTAAAGTCTTTAACAAGGTAGGCCTTTAATAGGGTAGACCATCAGAAGTGGTCAAACATTATTTTTGTAGTGATTTTGTGGTATCATCCCCACCCCAATTTTACTTTCTCACTTTGAAGGGTTTCTGGGTTACCAAATTTGGTGTTATGTGTTGTGATGCATGTGTTTACTTTATGGTTGTTTGATATGTTTACATGCATGAAGTTTATTTTCATTTAAAAAAATTTAAGGTTAAAAGTGTGATACTTTTGATTCACCCCCCCCCCCCCCCCCCCCCCCCCTCTCAAAATTATTCTTCCCATTTGATTATTCCAACACTTTTGGAGTCAAAACTGGTCCTTTTTGCACAAAAACTGGCACTTTATTGTCTGTTCTCTGGAGAAATATTGCATGACAGTATTTTTCAAAAATTGTGTCACCCTTTTGTTGTAAGGTCTATTGCCCTACCATACTGAGATCTATCATCTCATCTTGTGTGAATTGTAGCTCAAAAGAAAAGTATTGCACAAATGTTCGTGTTGTATGACATATTATGATATCCTACTATTGCCTAGTTTCTAAGAAAGTATCATTTGAGATTATTTACTACCAAAATAGGGTCTGTGTTATGATTTTTTTGATCTAGGGTCTTGTCACTTCAGTCTTTCTTGGTCCTGGTTGCACATCTATATGTTAGGTGTTGTCCAAAGTTGAAAAGATAGGTTTAGTTCATTAGATTTAAGTCTTGAAATGTCTTTGAGGAATCACTTGTCAAAATCTAGTTAACATCCTATTCTAGCTATTTTCTATTGATCTTCTTGCTTGCTCGCTTGTCTCAAGTCACCTGTGTTGTAATTTCTTGAGCATTGTTTAACTTGAGCCATCTATTATACGTTGACAAGTGACTAATCTTGATTGTAAGAGCTTTAAATCTGACACACTTTTCTTGTCCTATTAAGCAAAGACAAATCCTTACATGCCAATTACTACTATATTTCAAGTTGGTAGTGATAGTCATACCCTTTTTGTCTTCAAGCAATTGGAGACACCACCTAGGCATCCTTGCAAACAACCTTTTGTGGAGGACCCTAAATCTACTCAACCACAAATAGCCAATGTTTGGCATAATCCACTTTACAGGTTTGAAAATCCATTTGATTTACCCTTTGAGACACCTAAGGGTGAAAATAGTTTGGTCACCATGGTGCACCCCATTAAAGTCCAATGTCACTTAGAAGAACAAGCATGTGAGAACCAAAAGACCCTGGAAGCAATGTATGCTAGGGAAAAAGAACATCAATGAGTTGAAAATGATAATCATACCCACCATGAAGGGAATAGGAGAACCTATTCTCTAAATTTTTTTTATGGGAATAATGGCAATAATACACCTCCAAGAACTCCTAGAGTCACCGCTGACGCATGCCTTTCCCATTATGAAAGTGATGAAGAAGTAACTAGTGAGGATGTTGTAAAATTCCAACAAGATTATTTTGCTCAAAAACTGATGCTTAGAGCTTTAGAAGAAAATGGAGATCAATACTTCCAATAGATGGTAGCAAGGGGATGGAAACTCCCTCAAGATTTTGATGTTGAATGCATAATTCAAAAATGAGAGCTCACCCAGGCTGAAATCTTAAGGAAAAAAATACAAGAACCGAGGAAACAATTTACATAATTGCAAACTTCAAAAGAGCCACCTAAAACTTCATTTTTTGAATCAATATGCACTCTTCCATTTGATAGGAGTCTGTACATGCTACCATTTCCTAAGGATATAGAGGTTCCTAAGTATGACAAATATGATGGAAATGGTGACTCTCATGATCATGTAAGGCATTTTATGCTCTTAGCATGGATTTTATGCATGAAGAAACCTTTCTTATGTATCTGTTTCCTAGGAGTCTAAGAGGGAAAGCTATGGAATGGTTCACAAAATTGAGTCCCCATCTTAAAATATTTGAAAAACTTGCACAACACTTTATCCAACAATATTCCTACAACATTCAACATCCTATAACTATGCTGGACTTATGCAACATTGAACAAAAATTGAGAGAAACTTTTGCAACATTTCTTCAACGATTGAGATCCTTATACTCTCGGTACCCTCTGCAAATTCCTGAGGCTGAAAATTTTGACATTTTTGTCAATATACTTGTATTTGAGCTATACTTTGATCTAAGAAAATAGTTATTCATATCCTTCAATGCCATGGTTGAGAGTGTGTATCACATTGAAGATGTTGCTATCAAAAAGTGTGACATTGTTATAAACAAAGACAAAAATAACAATGAAAATGGTAAAGACAAAGGCAAACCTTGGAATAAAAGCAAGTATGTTGTCAATGATGGAGTAGTGGACACTCCTAAGACCAAGGAACCTATGTTTAACCTTTCTACTTCCATCTATACTACAAAGCAACAAGAAAATGTGAAACCACAAACATTTGACAAGAGCTCTAAGTTTACCAAAAAAATGATGTGTTTAAACACCAATGGTTGAGCCTTATGAAGTAGTCTTAAAAACATTAATTGCAAACAATCTGGTTACTTTACCAGATAATTTCTAACCCTATGACCCACCTGTCAAACTCCCATGGTGGAGAGACAATCATATCTGTAGTTATCATTGAAGCAAGGATCGCAACACTAAAAATTGTTTCAAGCTCAAAGACATAATTCAAGATCTCATTGAGGAAGGTAAAGTTACCATGGATGGCCTCATCAAAAATGCTAACCATAAAGCTTTTAAACAACCCTTTCCAGGATATTAGAAAGGTGAAACCTCTAAAGCTGCTAAAAAGAATCATGATGCCAAGATTAGTTATGCCTATGCTGAGACAAACAATGTTATAGGCATGCTTGAGCCCGTTAAGTATTTATGCATGGCAAGTTCTAATGATGACAACCAACCTAAGGATGAATGAGCCAAAGTTGTCACAAAAATGTACAATGCTCCTAAACACCATAATGATATCAGACCTAAGGTGGTAATCCAAGTGGCTAGATCTTCCTCTTCACAAAGTGACCCACTTAATGTCATCACTAGGGGGCAATCTAAGGTTGTCCTAAAATTTGTTCATGATCTTAAGAATGCTTCATCTTCTAAACAATCAACTACTTCCAAGATCTCCAACTATGACCTTGTCATCCAACTACAATGTACCCTAGCTCAAATTTCCATTTTTGAGTTGTTAGAATTGTCCCCTTTGCATAAGGATATTCTCAAAAAAGTTGTATGTTTTGCCAACATTCCCATAGATATTGATGAGAAATGATTCCAAGCTATGGTGAACCATATCTCTTCACCTCACTACCTCACATTTGTTGAAGAAGATGACTGAGCTCTCAGTCATCCCCACAACCTTGCTCTCCATGTCAAAGTCTAAATCTTTTGTAGTCATGTTCATTGAGCCTTCATAGACAATGGTGTAGGGTTAAACATAATTTCATTCAATGTGATTCAACAGTTGGGCATGCCTAAATTTTCCATTGACCCTAGATGCAAGATCACTATAAAAGCCTATGATGAGGTCAAATGACCTTCCAAAGGTCTAATTGTGCTTCCAATCAGAGTTAGTCCAGTTGAGAAGGATGTCCTTTTCCAAGTCTTAGACATACCACTTGCATACAATTTGTTTTTGTGACAACCATGGATTCATGACATGAAATCAGTACCCTCTACATATCATTAGTGCATCAAGTTCCCTTTTAATGGTACTAAAATTGTTGTCCTTGGCAATAATTCCATGTCTATCAACATGTTATCTACTACTGAAACACTAGTTCCACATAATCGCTCTTCTCATGAGCTGGAACTATCCTTTACAGAGTGTGAATAGAAATTGAAAATGATGAGCCTTGATATGGGTGAATACACTCTAGACTGCATTTTTTCTCTACTTGTTTCCACTCGATCTTATGGGAAACCATCTACTAAAAAGAAGCCTTATGCTTCTACCATGACCCTTTTTGGCACTTTTTGTGTAGTCCTCGGTTCCCCTAGATGTAGAGAAAGAAGAACAAGAAAATAAAGATTAGATATTTAGGGAAGAGGAAGATGAGGAGGATGTCACAATCACTACTCACATTTCTCCTAAATGTTATAGTAAAGGCTATAAAATGCTTACAAACATAGGCTATTAGGGCCATGAGTCCTTAACTGGTAATAAAAAAGCTCTAGTCATACTCAAGGTCGTGATACTCGAGCTACTACTAGCCTAGGATTTGGGTTAGAGGATGATATACCAACATTTGATCAAAACATACCCATATCTAGTGAATCAGAAGATGACAATCCTCCCTTTGTTGCTACCACTTCACAAGATGAGGACTTTATGCCTATAACCTCTCTTCTTTAGGGAGAAGAAACACTAATTACTAATGATGATGCTAAAGCTTCTGCCTCTCAACAGCCAGAACAAGATGAATCTAACCATGAAGACATGAATAGAGGACAGATTAGAAAAAATATTACTCATCTGATTACTAGAGATTAGAGTATAGACTCTCAAGAGTATGAATGGGAAAACTTGTCAGATGCCTCTTGTGAATTAGGAGTGGATGTTATTCATGCCTAGGCAACTCATTTGAATGTAGTCAAAGAGTCTAGTATCGAGTTAGATGAGCTTGGCTCACAAAATGCTTTAGTGGATCACACTGGTCCCTTTAGGTCTATTCCTGATCTGGACTCCTTTGCAACATTCACTATAGGCTCCACTTCACATGTCACCAAAGATTACTCTTTTCACATCAACAACCTTAAATCTTCCATCTCACTCTCACTGATCCATCCCAAACTCATTGATTGGTCCATTCAACTTCAAAGACCCAAAATACAATCTTGTCAAAATGACTATGAGATCACTTGTTGCCTAAATCCCATTGAACTCTTCCACTAGTGATCCCATGGTTAACATGATAGAATCATATATCTAGTACCTTAGTCATAAAATTAAAAGAAAAATAAATGGTCATATGGCAAAACCAACATTGTGGCAATATTTGAACCTAAAAATAGTAAAAACAAAGATGTATCTAATGGTGAAAACCTCCCTGAGGCACTTGCGGATGAGGTACTTGGTAGTCTGCCAAGCTATTTTCAAGATAGATACTTGGTTCTTATCGAACCTACACAACCTATCAACTTCAGGACAGAGGAATCTCCTAAATTTATTCATGTGGCTCAATGTTATCAACTGAGGAGAAAGAATAGTTTGCCAAATTCTTTCAAGACAAGAAGATCAATTTTGCATGGATGTACTCAATTATGCTAGGGCTTGACACAGATCTTATCATGCATCATTTTTCTATCTCTCCTAATATGAATCCTATTAAACAAAAACTGAGAAAGATACATCCACATGTAGCCCTATTGGTCAAAGCAAAGTTAGAAAATCTCTTGAGTGCAAATTTATCTAAGCTATTGACTATGCAGAATGGATTTCTAACATCATACTTGTATCTAAACATGACAAATCTATCTGAGTTTGTACTGATTTCATAGACCTTAACAAAGCATGCACCAAGGATGACTTTCCACTACCAAATATTGAGATGATAGTGGACATGACTACGGGTTATGGAATGTATTCCCTCATGGATGGGTTTTTTAGTTATAACCAAATTAAGATCACTCCAGCTAATCAAGAAAAGATAGCCTTTAAATTGTGCATGGGGTACTTTCTACTGGAATGTCATGCCTTTTGGGCTCAAAAATTCTGGTGCTACCTATCAAAGAGAAATGACCACCATCTTCCACAGTATGATGCATAAAAATATGGAATACTATATTGATGACACAGTAGCAAAATCTAAAAAATGAGACACACATCTTGAAGACCTTAGTCTGATATTGGACCATATAGAACAAGTTCAACTTAGGTTGAGCCCAAAAAAGTGTGCCTTTGGTGTCACTTCTGAAAAATTTCTAGGCTACATTATCTCAACAAATGGTATTGAGGTTGATCCTAAAAAGGTCCAAGCTGTCATGGAAATTCCTCCTCTAAGAAATGTCAATCAACTTAGAAGTTTGCAAGGATGTATATAATGCATAAGAAGATTTATTTCTCAGTTGGCTAATAAAGCTCAACCTTTTAACAATAATTTACATAAAGGCTCTACTCATATTTGGAATGACGAATGTCAACAAAGTCTAGACCAAATCAAAGGGTCCTTGGCAAAACCTCTAGTTTTGATGCCAACCATTCCAGGAAAACCTTTGATCTTGTATATCTCAGCTGTAGCTTCTTCTCTAAGAGCACTATTAGCCCAAAGTTACGAGACTGGTAAAGAATAGGCTATATATTAAATCAATCAAACTTTGGTTTCTTATGAAATGAACTACACTAGTATCGAGAAAGCCTATCTTGTAGTGGTCCTTTTTTCTCAAAAACTCTGACATTGCCCATTGTCACATATAGTTCACTTGATCACTAAAATTGATCCTTTAAAATATTTGTTGAACAAAGTTGTGCTTGCTGGTCATCTAGCTAAATGGATGATGATTCTTTTAGAATTTGACATTTAGTGTGTTGAATGTGAAGTCATCAAAGGATAAGCTATAGCTGATCAATTGGCTGATTTTCCACTAGAGGATACAACACCCATACAAGTTGAATTTCCAGATGCTTCAATTATGTACATCATTGAGAGAACTTGGAAAATGTTCTTTGATGGTTCTCATACATAGAGTGAAGCTAGAGCAAGTGTCTTGTTTGTATCCCCTCATGGATATACGATCCCCAAATCTTAGAAACTCTTATTCCCTTGTACAAACAACATTGTGGAATATGAGGCACTAACAAATGAGATCAAAATGGCCCTTGAATGGAGAATAACTAAATTTCACATCTATGGAGATTGTCAACTTGTTAATGAATATCAAACAAAGGATGATAAACCTTACAAAAACTTGATAAACGCTCTAAGGAACTATTTCACTTTTGTGACATTCCAACAAATTCCTAGAGCTAAAAACAAGGTTGTTGATGCTATGGCCACTCTAGCATCTATCCTCTAACTACAAGAACATGAATTGCGATTTTAGTTCTTGATGGAAGAACTGCATCATCCTGCCTATGATTCCTTAGATAAACAAGTGATCTACACTATTGTAGGTCACAATTCCTCCTGCTACGTGGCTCTCTTCTCTTACCTGTGTGATCAAATTGTTCTTGAAAACCTCACGCACAACCAAAAATGCCAATTCCTCTGCAATGCCTCACATTACACTTTGGTCTCTAGTTACTTGTATAGGAAAAGTCTAGATGGAACATTGCTTAGGTGTTTAGAACTAGAAGAGTCTAAAAAGGCACTTTCAAAAGTCCATGATGACATTTGTGGGGCACATTCTAATGTCCTTGCACTTGCTCAAAAATTGCTTAGGGTGGGTTATTAGTGGCCAACCATGCAACCTGATGTTGTTCATTATGCCAAGTCCTATCATAAATGTCAACTTCATGGCAACTTAATTCATGCTTTTGGATATGATTTGATTCCCTCTATGACATATTGGCCATTTCAACAATGGGTCTTTGACTTCATAGGAAAAATTCACCCAAGTTTATCTAGTGGTCACAAGTTCATTATTACAACAACTGAGTATTTCACCAAATGGCTTGAAGTTGTGCCACCATCTGCTGCTACAAGAAAACATGTTGCCTTGTTTATACTAAACCACATCATTTGTTGATATGGTATTCCTTCCTACAGTTCAAGAATAAGGATCTCAAATAGCTGTGTAAGAAATTTTGATTCAAACAACATTGGTCCTCTATCTAATACCCTCAAGAGAATAGCCAAGCTGAGGCCTCCAACAAAACATTTTTGAAAATCTCACACTACACAATTCACAAATCTAGGAAATATTGGCACCTATAACTAAATCTAACACTTTGGGCCTATAGAACTACCATTCATGCTCCTACAGGGGCCACACCCTTTTCTCTAGTTTAAGGCTCTGAGGTCGTCCTCCCATTAGAAGTTGAGATCCCCTCCTTGTGAGTCTCCTTACATGGGTTGATAATTGTTGAAGACCATAGAGCTATGAAAATATAGGAATTAGACACTCTTGATGAATGTTGTAAGGCTATTTTTTATCACATTAGGGCTTATCAAAAGTGCATGTCTACTCGGTATAACAAGAAAGTTCACCCACGTGAATTTCAAGTAGGTGAACTTGTGCTTAGAGAGAATTTGAAAAAACCAACAGCATAGAGAGCAGAAGGAAAAGTTTGAACCTAATTGGTTAGGCTCATACATTATTATAGTAGTGTTTGGGTCTAGTGCTTATCAACTATCTACTCCTGAAGGTGAAGAACTTGTAGAGCCTATCAATGTCCTACATTTGAAGAAATTCTATGTTTAGAGGCTCACTGCTCATCTATCTTGTACATACTTATTGATCCTAAAAGAATCCTAAAAATTAGAAAATGTCCTAAAAAATGATCATCTTAGTGAAAACCTAGCAATAGGCACTTTGATGTATCACCAAAAAAATTGAAAAATACAAAAAAATTGAAAAACATCATGAAAAAAATTGTAAAATACAAAAAAGTTGAAAAACATCATGAAAAAATTTGCCAAGTGGTAAAAACCTGGAAACAGGTGCTACTTAAGGCCCTTGTAACTATGTCTATTAGTCTCAATCATCTATTTTACTATACATTTCCTAGCTTGGAATTGTCTCTAGTCCTCATCTTTGGGGCACAACTACTTAGCTTACTTGAGGTTTGTTGGAGTAAATAGATATTTACTATTTACACTTTACTTAAGTTTACTTAGGTTAACGCATTATTTTATTATATTGCATTATTTTATTATTTATTTTGTGAGACACTTAGGAGTTTGGGTACCTTTATGAGTTGTCATGTTGACAACACAGAAGTGTGTAACTCTAATTCAGCACATGGTGTCTACAACACTAGAGTTTGCATCATTCATTGAGTTGTCATGTAGACAACATAGTTATTTGCATTCCTAATTTAGCACATGGTGTCTACAACATAAATTTGCATGCTACACCATTGTAGGCTTATCCTCTCATCATCACACTTACTTTCATGCTTAATAGAGGATAACCCATATATGGTGGACATGTACTTGGTTGTGTGACTTATCATGATGATGATTCCTAGGCATTCTAGATGCATCTCAAAGGCCTTTATATACAGGCACTTCTAGTGTACTAGTACATTGAATTGAATACTATATAGCTATTATAATCATACTTTGGTCTATTTTGTGCTTGTGTTTGATTTCCTTGGTCTTGGGTGAATTTTTCCCTAAGGAAAATTCTTACATGGTATCAAAGCCAAGTTCAATCTTGGGACCTATGAGAAACCTTTAGCTACTAGTCTGGCCTTATGCTTATCCACACTTTCATCCACTACAAATTTGGTTTGATAGATCCACTTACATTGAACCACCTTTCTTCCTTTAGGAAGGGGAACTAAGTCCCAAGTGTTTTTTTTCATCAAAGAGTTATATTCTTCCTTCATAGCCTTGTCACATTCTAGAATCCCAGATGCTTCCTTAAATGATTGTGGATCTGAAGCAATGGCTATATATGCATGTGGAAATGACTTGTGTTGTGACCTTGTCCTCTAAGTGTCTGAAGGATTCCTCACCAATGAACCTATTGCATCAAGGGTTTGTTGTGCCCAACGAGGTTTAGTGGAAGAAGAAGGAATGTCCTCAACTATTTGTGGACCCTAGGAGGGTGGTGTCCTACAAGTAAAACTTAAAGGAATATCCTCTTCTAAGTCACTATCATCAGTATGATCAATGTTCACAAAGGAGGAAGGAGGAGGAATTGAAGAAGCCAAACTTGGACAAGTTTCTTCAAAGTGAACACTCCTCTCACAAAATATTTCATGAGTCTCTAGATCCATTAGTTTGTATGCCTTGAGATGGTCAGGATATCCAACAAATATACATGGTTTTGTTTGTGGTTCTAATGCCTTTCACTTTTGTGGAGGTATCCTAGCCATGCTAGACAACCAAAAACTTTGAAGTGCTTTACACTTGGTTTCCTACCACACCATGCCTCAAAAGGTATTATTCCATTGAAGGCCTTATGCAAACTTTTGTTTTGGATGTAGTTGGCATGACACATGGCTTCAGCCTGAAACACTTGATCTAGAGACTTATGTTGAAGCATACAAGTGGTCATTTCCTTAAGGGTTCTATTCTTTCTTTTAGCAACACCATTTTTTTGTGGTGTGTATGCAATTGAATGTTGAAGATCTATACCCTCATGAGTGTAAAATTCTATAAGCTTGGAGTTGACATATTCCTTTCCATTATCTGTTCATAGGATCTTGATGGCTTTCCCTAATTTTTTCTCAACTTGAGCTTTGAAGGTGATGAAGTTATCAAGCACTTCACTCTTATGAGCAAGAAAAAAGACCCAAGTGTACTGTGAAAAGTCATCAATAAAGGTTAGAAGATAGCGGGCCTTACCAAATGATGGTACTAGAAATGGACTAGCTACATCACTATGAACCAATTTAAGAATACCAGTTGCCTTCCAAGACTTCTCCTTGTCATATTTCTCTTTAGGATGCTTGCCTACTTCACAACCTTGACATACACCCTCTGAATACTTGACTTGAGGTAGACCAATGACCATATCCTTATTGTTGAGTTGGTGAAGGTAGTGATAATTAAGATGTCCAAATCTCTCATGTCATAGTTTACTTTGAGTATTTGAATGAGTCAACAAGGTAAGGGAAGTGGACTTAGGCACAAAATGTGAGAAAGAATAAAGTCTTGTCTCATGATTAGCCTTCTCAACTACCACCATAGAATCATCTTGGAGATTTTTCACCACAACTATATCAAGGAGGAACTCTACTTTGTTGCAACATCCATAATAAGTTATCTGATAGATGGAGAGAAGATTGGTGCTAAGATTAGGAACATGAAGAACATCTGTGAAGATGCCATTTTCTAGCTCAACATTTCCTTTACTTTCTACTTCCACTTGAGTATCGTTGCCCACATACATGTAAGGTAAATTTGATGGTTTCAAAGAGGAAAATTGCTCCCTTGAAGCACCCATATGATTTGTTGCTTTTGAATCAAGAACCCATTCCTTAGCATTGTTTGTACTTGCTACCAAAGCTTGTCCCTTACCCTTTCAAGTGTATGAAGATCCCTTATCCTTATATGCATTTGGTGCATCAATTTTTTGTTTCCTCATTATGTTGATAAATTCATCAATCTACTTATCCTTGCACTCATGTTCATCATGACCATTCCTCTTAAAATAGGAACAAGTTTTCTTCTCCTTTTTGTTGGAATTGTTCCCCTTTTGATTATTTTTGGAAGAAGACTTGCCTTTTTGTGAAGAAGATTGATTTGAGGAATATTTTTGTTTTTAGGAGGATTTTTGTGTGTCATCTTGTGCCTTAGCCTTCCACTACTTCTGCTTCTTGTTGGAGTTTTTAACACTCGAATTATTTTCATTTGCTACCAAAGCTTTGGTCTTGGATGACTTGAGAATTCCTATACCCACTAGATTGTCATGTTCAAAGATCAACATTTCTAAAAATTTCTCAAATGAAGGCTTAATATAGGCACTGCCCATTGTTAATTTGTGTGTATTAAAACTAGAAAAAAAAGGAGCATATTTAGGTGGAAGATGAGTCATGATGTGTTTTATCATCTTTCCATCCTTGATGGGTTCACCACAATTATTAAGTTGTGCCCTATACATGTCTACTTGGGTAAGATAGCCTTTGATGGTGTCAAAATTCTTAGGATCCAACTTGAGAAGTTTGTCCTCTATGTGTAAGCCATGTCTTTATCTACTATCCCATACAATGCTTCAAGTTTTTCCAAAACCTCTATTGGATCAGTAAGCTTCCTAATGTGAAATTTGATAGGATTAGAGATATTTTTCAACAAGGTTCCTAGGGCCATCTCTTGTTTGGATTCCCAATCTTCTTTCTGAGCTTCATCAACATCAGTAGGAGGTTTCTTTGCTTCACCAATTACATAACATAGTAAATGTTTTTCCACCAATGGTTCTTTAATGTTTTCTTTAAAAGTAGTAAAATTATGTGGAGTTAACTTTGAAACAAAATCCATAATGCAAGAGCACAAGATCAAGGAGACACAATACATAGTACACCCCCCCCCCCCCCCTTCACTCAATCAAAAAATCCCCCCCAAATGAATGATTTTGGCACTTTATATATAGTGCATTTACAATAGGCCACTTGTCAAAAAGGACAAAGTGGGCTTTTGATTTTGCTAATTACAACCTCTTTGTAGAGTACAAATCTAGAATTTCACAATGTAGCTCAAAAAATATAGCAATACAATGCAAAACATGACCTATCTCTAAAAGTGGTAATTTGTCCATACAATTCAACAATCTGACTATAGATTTGAAAAGTAGACAAAAAAATGCACTTTCAAAAAAATAGAACCTAAAAAGGAGTCCAAATGAGCCCGTATGACATGTTTGAAGTTGTAGGTTCCAGGTATTGACTATACAGAGACTTTTGCACTAGTCAACAAGATGAACTCCATTTTCCTGATACTAGCTATTGTTGCAGCTCATAGTTGGGTTGTACACTAGATGGATGTTAAGAGTGCCTTTTTGAATGGTGATCTTCACAAAGAGATTTATATGGAGCAGCCACAGGGGTTTGTACAGGATTCTACTATGATTTTTAGATTGAAGAAGTCTATTTATGGTCTTAAGTAGGCTCCTTTTGCTTGGTATGCCGAAATGGATTCCTTCTTACTCTCAGTAGGATTCACCAGGTGTCATTCTAACTTGAATGTCTATATTCTTCAGAAGTATGACTCACACTTGATACTAGTGTTTTATGTAGATGACTTGATCATTATAGGGAGCACTTCATCCATCATCACCAATGTTAAGACCTCTCTATAGGATAGATTTTCTATGATAGACTTGGGTTTGCTACATTACTTCCTTGGTATTGAGATCACACAGTCTTCAGCAGGGATCACACTTTCATAACCCAAGTATGCTCTTGACTTGCTTTCTCGATTTCACATGAGTGATTGAAAGCCTACTTCTATTCCCTTTCTATCAGGTGTCATGTTAGAGGCTAAGTGTACCACTCCACTTATTGTTGCTACATTATATAGACAGTTAGTTGGGAGCCTTATCTACTTGACACATACATGCCCTAATATAGCTTTTACAGTTGGCATGGTTTCACACTTCATACAAGAACCACATGAGCTTCATTGGAAGGTCACCAAGCACATATAGCACTACATAAAGGGTACACATACACATGGGATACATTATGCAGCAGGTACAGGACTACAATTGGTATGATACACAGACTCAAACTATGAAAGGGACCTTGATTCTCACAGGTCCACTTCAGGTTACATGTTTCACCTGGGTTTCAACCCTATTTCTTGGCAGAGTAAGAAGAAAAATAATGTTTCTCTTTCTTCCACAAAGCATGAGTATTGAGGAGCTATCAATGTAGCTATAGAGGCTCTTTGGTTACAACACATCCTAAAGGAGTTTGGATTTGATCTACCTAAGCCTATAGTTATTCATTGTGACAATCAGAGTGCTATTGAGATCTCTAAGCATCCAGTTCAGCATTAGTGGACCAAACATGTCAAGGTTTGTATGCACTACATTAGAGAGCTGATACATGAGCAAATTATTACACTACAGTATTGTCCTATAGCAGAGCAGGTCACCAATATCTTCACTAAACCATTCATCGAGGTCAAGTATACTCATTTGTGAGATCTCTTGGGGGTGCAAGATGTTGCAAAAAGGGGAGTCCCTTGACTTCTCTCTTCTCCTTCTTCTGGGAGGGATCTCTTCCTCATCTAAGGTCTTCTTCTCTATCATCTTCTTTATTGTACTTATCCCTCTTTTTGGAGGAGGGTTTTTCCCATGAGGTTTTCCCTCCTTCTCTGCTTTATGAGAGATTTCATTGCATCATTGTATGTAGAGCATTACTTTTGTACATGGGTACCTAACATGTCCTTGCAGCCAGGACCCATTATGCATTTGTGAGCTTAAGTGCATTCCCCTAAGTTGCACTTAAGGGGGGGGGGGGGAGGGGGGTGTTGGTGTAAATAGATATTTACTATTTACACTTTACTTAAGTTTACTTAGGTTAATGCATTATTTTATTATTTATTTTGTGAGACACTTAAGAGTTTGTGTACCTTAATGAGTTCTTTATTGACAACACAAAAGTACGCAACTTTAATTCAACACATGGTGTCTACAACACTGGAGTTTGCATCATTCACTAAGTTGTCATGTAGACAACACAATTATTTGCATTCCTAATTTAGCACATGGTGTCTACAACATAAATTTGCATGCTACACCATTGTAGGCTTATCCTCTCATCATTGCACTTACTTTCGTGCTTAATGGAGGATAACCCATATCTAGTGGACATGTGCTTGGTTGTATGAATTATCATGATGTTGATTCCTAGGCATTCTAGATGCATCTCAAAGGCTTTTATATAGAAGAACTCTTAGCATACTAGTAAATTGAATTGAATATTATACGGTTATTTTGATCATACTTTGGTCTATTTTGTGTTTGTGTTTGAGTTCCTTGGTCTTGGGTGAATTTTTCCCTAAGGCAAATTCTTACAAGGTTTCCTTGTGCATTAGGGTTTCTTTAACAATTCACACAAAAATGTTTCTCAACACTACCACCAACTTGACATCAAGTGTTTCTCAACACTTTTAAGATAGTTTACCTATAGTCTCTAGTGTCCTAATATTTCTCACTATCAGAATCAAGTCTTGAAGAAATGGCCAAGTGACTTCCACACACACACTTAAAAATTTAAATGACTAAACTATGTTGATCTTTATCTACTTTGTGTGCTATCTACAATGATTTCTTTGCTATATGTTCCCTCCCTAATAGTCTTTCAAGGATGTCATGGACTAGAAGACTGGGGGCATAGGGCATGTTTTCTTGATTTTTGCATGTGGCTATACTTTATTTGACTATAGTGTTTAAACCATTCATGTTGATCCTATTTGACACTTTGACTTGTAAATGTATCATCCTTGACTATTTCACAAGACCACACTTGGAGGTTATCCTAGCACTTATGCCTTGATACAAGTGTATCTTGCTATACTAAACTTAGGGAATCTAATCACATAGTCATCTTGACTTATATGTCTTTGATTCTTAGATTGGATTTTCACATACCTATATGATATTGATCATATTCATATCCCCATATTTATACTAGTGATGGTTGTATGATCTCATGATATCCCTAAATAAACACTCAATGATGAAATAAGAGTCTAAACGTTATGTGTTTCTTGCTGGTAAACCACTTTTCATATTAGCTTGCATTATAGGTCCATTCTCTAGTCTAGTTTTCCATTCATGCATATGGGGAGAGCTCTCTCTTCATCCTTTTGGTAGACATATCAGCTAACTGCTTTCACATCTTTCTTTGCTTTCTTCTTTATCATGTCTTTTCACCTTCTTGAGCTTTCACTTCATCTGTATCTTGCTATATTGTTATCACAAGAGGTTAATCTGAACATCACATTCGACCTATCCAAGTGTCACATGTTTTCAAAAACATAAGTCTATATCATACACATGAGAGCCAAAAACATAAGTCTATATCATACACATGAGAGCCAAAACATCATACATGAGAGAGATACATGAGCATATTCACATAAACATCAAAGCAATGCATACATGAACACAAAAACAAAAACTAAAACATCATATGAAAACTTAAAATGCTGAAACATCCATCAAAATGACACAAGTGCACAAATCTATCGATCAAAATCTAATATCTCATATATATATTTCTCAATGTGTCATAGTACATATATACAAATGTGAGATCCAAAGTCTAGATATCCATCTCAAAAATACATGGAGTACAATCAAAACTATCACAATCAGGCTATGACTGACTTCCACCCTCTCCAGCTGGTGGTGGCCCTAGTGCAAAGCTTATCTCATCTCTGGCGGTTGTACTGCACCCTCTAACCTACCTACCTAATCTGAATAGTCAAGAAGTCC
Organism: Cupressus sempervirens; assembly: GCA_028749045.1. Lineage (NCBI taxonomy): Eukaryota > Viridiplantae > Streptophyta > Pinopsida > Cupressales > Cupressaceae > Cupressus > Cupressus sempervirens. Next base: position 633,910,385 of record CM053789.1, on the reverse strand, counting down.
CTAACTTGGTGGCACCACACCCCTATAGGTAGAATAATAATATGTAGCACATACACCATGGTGTGATGCCTCTCACCTTGCAGCATCTTGCTCCTTACAGAACTCATCTCCTCATGCCCACTCATCCATGATCATCCTGTAGCTCTACCTCTAGTGTGAAAATCCTCACCTCATGATCATCATCTCCCTTGGCTGACTATTATGCTTGCACCTCCACCCACACTGCTTGCCACTGCCTCAATGGCACCTCCTCCTCCTCCTCCTCCTCCCTAGCAGCTTGTATCATCCTCCTCCTCCTCCTCTCTAGCAGCCTATCCTCCAAAATATGGATATCTGTCTCAAAAAAACATGGAGTACAACAAAAACTATCATGATTAGGCTATGACTGACTTGCACCCTCTCCAACCGGTGGTGGCCCTGGTGCAAAGCCTGTCTCTTATTTGGTGGTTGTACTGCACCCTCTAACCTGCCTACCTAATCTGAATAGTCAAGAAGTCCCTAACTCGGTGACACCACACCCTTTTAGGCAGCATAATAATATGTAGTGCATGCACCATGATGTGATGCCTCTCACCTTGCAATATCTCGCTCCTTGCAGAGCTCATTTCCTTATGCTCGCTCATTCATGAGTTGCTAATCTTGCACTACAATAGTAACTCAGCCTGCCTATAGCTTTACCTCTAGGGTATAGATCCTGACCTCATGATCATCATCTCCCCTGACTAACTGCTCTACCTGCACCACTTGTTGTTGCCTCAGTGCTACTTCCTCCTCCTCCTCCTCCTCCTCCCTAATAGCCTATTCCCGCATCCTCCTCCTCTTAAATTGAGAACCCTCTCCAACCTCCATTTGTCTCCCTCCTTCACCTCTGCCTCTGTGTCTCCCAACTACAGGTAGCACATCAAGCTCTATAAACTATAGAAATGGATGTCTATGCATCTTATATAAATAAATTGGATCTACTCCTACATCTACCACATCTGGCTCCCTACTGTAATCAACTAGTGCTCTACAAACTACTGACATACCTAGCTAATCATGAACCTCTCTACAATCTCTAAGTGTCTACCCACTAATGGTCTGCTATAATGCATATACTCCAACTCCCAGGCATCTGACCATCTATGGCACTCTTGATATGGTTGCCATGTAAACGATGTTAGCTCATCAAAAATGTGTCAATAGTATGTAACATCCCCACTACGAGTCTGCGAGACAAATCCTGTATACCCAAAAATGTATGAGGTTGGCTCTGCTCTCGTGGCTACACCTATGATTAGATTGCAACAATGTGCTCCCATGCCTAAATCTGCACTAGCACTACCCCACATGCCCAGGAGTGACCACTATGGTACACTATCTCATGTAGCTCATGGTACATATCTGTCAGTATCACTAGCCCCCATGCCATCCTATGTGACTGTGCAATCAAGTCCACCACTAGTCTGTCCCATCCAAGTGGGAAGCCCTTTTGGCTCCTATCAATCACCAAGGCCTAAGCTACCAGTGAACATAATAAACTAGGTAGAGGGTAATATACACCATACTCATCGATGAGCAACTCCCAACTCAGATGTTGGTCCAGGATGGTAACATCTTGGAAAATCTGTTGCATCGTTGTTTGCCCCTCTGTCGAGGTCTGATCATAGTACACTTATGACCTATAACCAAATTTGATATTAGCATATCTCACATTAAAATAAAAACTTTCAAAAATATGATAGAGCAATCAAACAAACAACTTATCGGATCACCATAACAAGGCACTCAAAGAATACAATACACATCCTCTAATGTGATAGAAGCCTCTCTGGTTGGCAAATGGAAAGTGTTCTGCTTGCTATGCCACTGCTCAGCAAGTGCAGTCAGCAACCCATGGTTTCCCCATATATGGGCCATCTGTATAAGTCATCTCAACCCTGTAGTCGATATAGTAGCAAGCTCATCATCAGTCAAATGCTAAAAAACCCACAACCCCACCACTTTGGGGGCTCTAATGAGAAGCATAGGAAATGCCTATTACCACACAAGACATGCAAACATTAGTAACATATCAAAAACACGCTCAAAACATAAAATTTCATGAAAAAAAGCTCAAAAAAAGGGAGTGCGACATTTCTTTCTACTTGCAAGTGACATAAAATACTAGAATGATATTATGTGATACTTTTTCTAAACCAGTGTGATATAATTTTGTTGCATGATATTTTGCACCATTCTAGATGACAAATGTGTGTGTCCCATATGACATACCTAAAACTACTTGTGTGACACATTTTTTGGTGCAAAATATCGTATGATATTTTCTAAAGTATCGAGTGATATTTTTTAAAATATCACTCGATATTCTATTTTTCTAGCTTAAAATGTGCAGAAAAGTACACGAAAGCTTTTAAAAGTGGGGAAAAAAGTATATACTTACTGGCGCCTCGTAGTGGTCTGGTTGGTTATGCAACCAATTGCACTCAAAATAGTATCAGTGAGTTAGAATATTCACCAAACTATGATGCTCTCTCTCAACCACTCACAAGCTCTCAAAAATCACAAAAGACAAATGAATTTGAAAATGACACTTAGGCCCCTTTTATAACTTCTGACCTCATTTTGACCTAATTTTCAAACTCCTCGAAATTTTGCAAAAATTACACCCCTGGCTAATTTCAACATCCTGAATCCATTTTTGGGATTGAAATCAAAATCCAAGTTCATCTTGATAGTCAAAATTTCTTTTTAAAATTCTATCGTCTTTTGAGCAGTTAGCTAACCTTCTAAGGCCTAATCTCTGAATCATCACTAGGGCATCTTCATTTCTTCATGTCTTTATCATTTCCATGCTTCATATTTACTCAAATTCACCTTTTCATGTCTAAAATCATCTTTTTACTCGATTTGACCTAATTTTTATGTTGTATCCTTCGTGGTCAACTCTAGTCAAACATGGGCATTCTATCATTCCTTAATAGTCACTCTTTGGTTCTAATCATCTATTTTTCATCTTTGACATTGCTATATCTTGATTTGTTTATTTCTTGCTCATTTTTTCATCCCCTTATCTCATTTCAATTTCAATCCTGAGGGGGCAGAAATACTCTATCATCACCTGCTACAGCTATCTATTTCTTAGTAACATTTGTTTGATCTTTTCATTTGCTCTTAGTTTATTTGCTTTGCTAGGTCTTAGCATTCTTCTTAAATTATGACATTGTCTTTTTCCTAATATTCAGTACTGACGCTATCAGGTTGTACATTCAGGATGTCCTATCTCTATCTGCATTTTATTCTTCAGAATCCAATATCTATATTTATTACTGCCTACTTGGCTTCTATTTTCTTTGACGTAATGTGTTCCTAGATCAATCATACATTAGTCAAAGAAGGGGAAAATGTAATCACCTAAAAATGTTCATCTAGACTATTAGCCCCTTCTCAGCATTTTAGCTAATTTAATTAATTATTTACCTAGACCAAATTACTAATAATCAATTAATTTGATTATAACCTATAGTTTTATTATGCTATCCTAAGTTCATTGTTTGATTAAAAGAATATGACCCCTTTTAATAAAATAAAAGACCCCATTCTTCTAACCCACTTAAAGTGCACACATAAAATCCTTTTTCTAATTGTCAAATTAAAAGAAAAGGCTTTGTGACTTTTGTCTCATATGGAAAGTCAACTTATATTCTATTGGTTGACTTGTGTGTGCACATGAATTACTCCTCTCCTCTTTTCAAACTCCACCATTGATCATCCATCATCTTCACCTTGATCTCTATCATCCATATGACTTTAAAAGGGAGAAAGCTTTCCCCCTCAATGGATCCACACTCTTGAGTATTGTTATGTTGCAAGTTTACCATTCAAATTCTTGAGAGCTCTTTGTGGAGAACTTCTATTTCTTGTCTACATTCTCTCATCCATGGCATTTTAGCATATAACATTTTAGCACAGTTCCATGTTAATGTAGTTTCTTTACAATAGTTTAAATCACATAGCATAATAGTGGGATTTGTAACACTTGCATATAGCTTAGAATAGTTGCATTTTGCATTCTCATTCTAGCTTAGCTTCCATCTTGCATTGCATCATTGAGGAACTCCTTATGGATACTTGTACTCTTGCATCTCATCTTTGGAACCTCCCATTGCATGGTTTACTAGCAAGAAGAGTATTCATAAGGCTCAACTGAGAGATCTTGTACTTGAAACACACTCTCTTGCATTCCTAGATAAGGAGCTCTAAGCTAGCATCCAAGCATTCTGAACTAATGGAATCCCTTAGATAGAAGGGTTTAGAGTGGGACACTTTCTTAGTGTACAAGTGTAAGAGTCTCATTCTTTCTCCTTGTCTTTCTAATTCTTCCTCTTTGGCCCTTTGTATTGGTGGTTCTTGTTCCTCTTCGAAAGACAATTCTTCATTATTGCATTGCAATTTTCTTTATTCGCATGGTAGTTTCATTTTATCTCTTTTAATTGCCAAATCTCTCTCCCTCTCTTCTGTTGTTTGAGTTTTTGGTTTCTTCCTTGGCATGATGATGATTTCTATATGTCAAATTATTCAAACATTTGAATTACTTACAATTTGTAAATTATAAATCATTCAAATACATATACAAATTACAATTATTTCAATGAATACATAATATATATTAAACATGTCAAATTTCTAACCATTTCCAAATAACAATCCATTCAAACATACAAATTTCAATGAATTCACTATACATTAAACAACTTGTCAAATCATAATGAAATTTGTCTCTGTAGTAACAAATAATATTTAAAAAGGATTGCACTAACCTTTTCTATAGAAAGAATGTTCAAAAAGTCTTCAAATAGTGTATCCAATGATTGAATTTGGTGTATGCTAGCTTCCAATAGCATGAAAGAATGTTCAAAAAGCCTTCAAATAGTGTATCCAATTATTTAATTTGGTATCTACTAACTTCCAACATCATGAAACCCATTTTTGTGTCAAAAAAATAGAACACACAACAAACAAAAAATAGATTATGGGTCAGTAGGGACCCAAACTTTTGTTATAACCATTTTTTGGTGTTTTTATATAGTGTGTACACACTATGTAAAAAATCTATCTCTCCCTATCCCACCCTCCCTCATCCCCTACTCTCTTTCCCACCCCCTACTCTCTCTCTCCCCTATCTCACTGTCTCCCATACCCTACTCTCTCTCTCTCCCCCCCACCCACTCCCATCCCCTACTCTCTCTCCCATCCCTTCCCTCTCTCTCACTCTCTCTTTATCTATCTCACCCTCTCCCATATCTCTCTATCCCACCCTCTCCCATCCCCTACTATCTCTCTCTCTCTCTCTCTCTCTCTCTCTCTCTCTCTCTCTCTCTCTCTCTCTCTCTCTCTCCCCCCCCCCCTCCCTCCCTCTCCCACCCCCTACTCTCTCTCCCCTAACCAACCCTCTCCCATCCCCTACTCTCTCTCTCTCTCTCTCTCTCTCTCTCTCTCTCTCTCTCTCCCTTCCTCCCTCCCTCCCTACTCTCTCCCCTATCCCACCCTCTCCCCTCCCCTCCCCTACTCTTTCTCTCTCTCTCTCACATCCCATACTCTCTCTCCCCTATCCCACCCTCTCCCATCCCCTACTTTCTCTCTATCCCACCCACTCCCATCCCCTACTCTCTCTCTCTCCCATCCCCTACTCTCTCTCTCTCTCTCTCTCTCTCTCTCTCTCTCTCTCTCTCTCTCTCTCTCCCTTCCTCCCTCCCTCCCTACTCTCTCCCCTATCCCACCCTCTCCCCTCCCCTCCCCTACTCTTTCTCTCTCTCTCTCACATCCCATACTCTCTCTCCCCTATCCCACCCTCTCCCATCCCCTACTTTCTCTCTATCCCACCCACTCCCATCCCCTACTCTCTCTCTCTCCCATCCCCTACTCTCTCTCTCTCTCTCTCTCTCTCTCTCTCTCTCTCTATATATATATATATCTTGATCTTCATCTCCATTTTTCTCTAGCTAAATCTCTCCCACTCCTCTCTTTTACTATATATTTCACACACATCTCTCTCTCTCCCTATCACACACTCTACCATCCCCTACTCTCCCTCTCTCTCACTCTCTTCCTCTCCCATTCCCTACGCTCCCTCTCCCATCCCCTATGCTCCCTTTACCATCCCCTACTCTCTCTCCATTTCTTTATCCCTCTCTCCCATCCCCTACTCTCTCTCTCTCTCTCTCTCTCTCTCTCTCTCTCTCTCTCTCTCTCTTTCTCTCTCTCCCTCTCCCTATCTCACCCTCTCCCATCTCTTACTCTCTCCCCATCCTCTAATCTCTCTCATTCTCTACCCTCTCTCCCTCTCTCCTTCCCTCTTTGTTGAAATTCATGATTACAGAATGTGTGTGCACTATAGCATGTATGTGTGGCCTATATTAAAAAATACTTTAAATTGTGTGTGTGTGTGTGTGTGTGCTATGGCATGCACAGACTATTTAAATCTTTGGATTCTACCAAGACTAAGGCTTGGTTTTTCCTTGGGGATCCAACCCAAAGGTTTGGAGTCTCTAAACTAGTCTAAGATGTGTTTTGCAACAAACATACAAAAAATGTTTGATTTTTTTGTGTGCTCTCCTTCAAGTTTCCTCATGTTTGAGCATCAATAAAATTAGGTTACATGATATTATAGATCTCTGTGTTAGCTATATAACCATAAATATTTATTTTGAATTTGAACTATTTCAAGCCTTTCAACTATAATTTATTTTGAATGTATATCAATTTTCTGTCAAAAAACAACTTATACTAATTGGGGTGTAGATTTTAGCTCGATCATTGAATTTTGCAACAACCTAGTTTTTTAGAAACTAGACTCCATTCTACACACTTTGAAAAAAAGAAGTTTTGATTTTAGATTAGTTTTCAATTATTTCTAGGGGGAGAACATAGATATTTCACATTTTTGGCATGTGTCCAATTAAAAAATTCATAAAAAATACACATTATAAAATTACCCAAAAAATATGGGATAAAAAAATGATGTTAGGTAACTTTTGACCAGAGCGATTAAAGATTTTTTTTTAAAAAAGTTAAAATTTTAGGGGGGCACACTTTGCACTATCTTATGTTTTTTTCTAAAAAATAGTACCACTTTATGTGGCCCCCTTTTTTGAGGACCTAAAACTAAACCATTTTGAAAAAAAATTAGTAGTTTAGAAACTAGATTCAAAAGACTACTATTTTATTTTTGTCATATCTTAAAATTTTGAGCATAACTATCTTCAAATTCTTGTTGAAGTTTAAAATTTGTTGATTTCATAAAAAAGTGGCCACTTATACCCCCCTTTTAGCACCACAACTTGGTGCACTTACCCACAGATGGAAAATTTTTGTATTTTTGTCTCCTTCTTCGAGCCAAATAAATCTAGACCTTTGTCTCCAATAGGTCTCTTCTTTAGAAATTATGTCATGATACTCCACCAATTTCTCATTTTCTTCCTTCACCAATTCCATCGAGTATCCCTCCTTTTCTGTCTTGGATTATTTTAAGATCGTCTTTAATAAAAGATTTACTTTCAAAGATATTCCCAAAATGTTTTTTATTCCATTCTATAACTTTCTTTTTAACATGTCTAAGTTTTGAAGCCACACAGAATAAAGTTATTCCTTCTATGTTAATGTTCCACCATTCTGCAAGCCGATCCTCACACTATGGATGTTGCATCCACATTTTCTCAAATCTAAATAGGAATTTTTTCCTATTTTGACTAGCCTCTTCCATAAATAAAAGAAGAAAATGGTTAGAAGTTATCTTCTGGATTGCCTTCAGCTTACACACAAAATCTTTAGGCCAGTCTAGAGATATTAGGACTCTATCCAAATAAGCTTGGATGCTATCATTTCCCATTCTTGTATTACTCCATGTAAACTCAATCACTTAAAGATCTAAGTCCATTAATCCCTCCTTGTTTATAAAATCCATTAGATCTAGTCTCCCTTCTCGTTGACTACAATTTCCATCTTTTTTTTTGTGCTTATAAAGAGGAACATTAAAATCCCCCTAAAAAAGTCATTTTCCATAATAGTCAACACTCTTTATCTTAGATAAAGAATCCCAAAACTTTTTTCTGGAGTTCTTGTTATTTGGCAAATACAAATTAACTATATACCAATAGTTATTCTGGGCATAACTCTTTAACTTAACCACCAATAAATATTTATTAGTATCCAAAAAATTACTAGAGAATAAAGATTGTTTCCATAAAATCATCATTCCTCCAGAAGCACCTTTAGAACTACTTGCCATAATACAATAAACATTAAAAGATTTTAGCTTTATAGCTTTTTCTTTTTCAATTTTAGTTTCCTAGAGCACTAAGATATCAAGTTTGTACTCTCTAACAAAATTTTGAACAATATCAAGTTTATGAATATTGTTCATCCCTCTAATATTCCAGGAGATCACTTTTATTAATACTTTTTGGGAGAGAATTCATAATAGTTGCGTATTTTCCATCAACATTATTCTGTAAGCTTTCACTTTCTCTTTTCTTCCCAATAGTTTTCGAACTAGGTTTCTCTAGAGTTTCAACATTCAATGTCAATTTGAGAGAACCAATTTCCATTTTACTTCTCTGGGTTTTGACTCTTGAAGATATATGGTTACAGTTAGATTTTTTCTCTATTTTCTTCCTTTGACCCTATTTTTGTTTAGATTCTTTCTTAGCAAAAATCAAATCCATACATTTTGGCTCTAGAACATCTTCAAGAATAAATAACTCTTGACTTGAAGGTCTTGAAAGGGTCTGGAAATCTTCCTTCCATGACTCTTCCAAAACTTCAAACTCATCGAGTTGACCACTTCTTTCCTCAAGGATTTCTCCTTCCTCTATCTCCTCTAAATCTCCAAAACCTTCCAATTCAAGATCTTTATATTGGTAGATTACCATCTGGTTCATAGAATCTTCACACTCCTCTTTTTTGTTGGTCCTAGAATCTTCATTATTCTAAGATTTCTCCTCTTCTTCCAATAGCTTCTCCTTATTTTGATCATCTTGAACTACTTTTATTTCTATCAACTTTTCGAGGATGGTTTTAGGTTTCCATACACTTTTTTTTTTTGGGTTCCATCATTTTTTTCTATATTCACCATCTTTAGTTTATTTTTTATTTTCATCGGAAAATTTTTAGCCTAGTAGCCCTATTTTTTACAGACAAAGAAAGCATTAGGAAGGTCCTCAAAGACTATCTCTCACATCCTTTTTCCAAATTTTAAATTTAATTCCACTTTCTAGGGTAGGTTTTTCAAATGAGCAACTTTTACATAGATCTAGGAACAGTGAAGTTTAGACCTTGTAGCCATCCCATTATCAATAGCTATTAGCTCATCAAATGAACCAACTATCCCCTTAAATATGTCTTCATGCCAAAATTCAAGTGGGAGTCCTGGCAATCTAACCCATACTGGAGTAGTAAGAAAAAAGGCATTACATAGATCCATATTAGGTTCCTACTTCTTGATCGTAAGAGTACTATTGCCAAACGGCCAAGGACCACCACATAGAACCATATTTAAATCTTGCTTACATGTAAACACAAAGGAAAAGAACCCATTCATCATTAGCACAATATCCACTTGACCACATAGAGCCCATTCCCTTTTGACCATGTTTCTAAGAAAATCAACTTCTGGACGTGCCCTAAGAAATTTTCCAACTAGGGTAAACTCCATAGTTAAAATAGAATATTCAACAATCAAATTTTTTCCTAGCAAGATTTTGAAGTAACAGGAGAAAAAGATGACTTTCCTCCTGACTTTCTTCCAAATAATGAAGACCATTGCATTGACTTGTTTCCACCTCACCCTTCTTTTGGTCCTTTTCCCACATCCACCAAAATATTCCCCTCCTATAATGGGTCCCTAATCTGGATAGGAGACTCGGTCAGAGGGTCAAATAATAGTTATCAACAACCCCACATCTTCTAGAATAGACACCAAGCAACACTTTGTCTTCTTCTTGCTCCAGACCATTAAAACCCATCCTCAAGAACCTCACAATTCTTGTCAAGTTCCCCACATTCAGATTCCCTGCAATGCCAGGATTGGTTCCTACCACTAAATCCTTGCCCACCAAATTCCCCCCTATGTGAGCTCTCACCATATCAAATTTGATTATCTATGGATCTTTGTTACAAGACCTTTCACCCAAGGATCTCTATGGGATTTTTGAAAGATATAAATTCTCCATGAGGGGGAAATTGACAAATGAGTGCAATTTTTAATAAAAGGCCCTTTTTTCAATTCACAAATCTAAGTTTTAGGGTCGTCCAACTATGCATCCAAAATTGGATCTTGTAGAGAAAGAAGATCAGTTAACACATTGAAGTTTTCATGGAAGATGAATTTGATCAAGAAGTTGGTTTGGATCTCATGTTTCCTCAAATTCTATTGCATTCTAAAAGTGTCACTAAACTTGCTATGTTATAAGATAATTAAAGCAAAAATAAATAAAATCATACTAATGAAAATTCAAAAATCACACTTAGTACAATTAGAATTCAAGGTATTTATTGTAGTCTAGGTTTCAAACCTTAATTTGATGACCATATCAACTACTTTTAGGGATACCTATGTATAGGAAGATGGTTGCACAAGGAACTAACACATTTACAAATAATCTTAGCACAAGAAAATTTCTCTACCCTTGTGTTACAATTTTTTGAAGACATTTCATACAAGATTGACAAATTCAAGTGTAAGCTACATGCCTACTGTAAATATTGTGTGAGCAATATATATTGAATGGACATTATCAAAAATTACTTGCATCCATAAATATTCAATTCTAACATGTATTTTCTATAACACAAAAGAGTTTTCCAACACTTGACTTACAAGACATACTATACAATACAAACTACTATTTTAATAAAAATATTACTAATATAATAACATTAATGTGGACTTACCTTCTATGAGGATAGTAACAAAGTGGATACCTCCCCTATCACCATTTCCTTTCCGATTAAGGGGAAAATGAAGGTTTTTACTAACCTGTAGGTTTTGCAGGATGACAACCAAGTGGAAAAAACTAATGAGGGGGATAAGAAGGTGGAAATAAAAAACAAGGAGGAGGAGGAACGAAAGGATGTGACTACTCAGCTGGATCAAAGGGTCAAATTCTTAGAGGAGGGGTTCTACTCCTTCTCTAAATTTGCACTAAAGGTCACTCATGCTACTGCTACCACCCTCTAATTGCTAGCGCTAGAGAATGATGAAACAAGAATGGAAATGGAGGATAACAAGCTCCTCTATATGTTTTTAGCTTATGATTGGGCTCAAGTTCTACTGGCTAGGAAATGAAAGGAAAAGGATGAGAAATAAGATGGTAGTTCTGGGGGATCCTTGGATCCTGGTTGTATTTTGATTTTTTGCTGCTACTTGGTTTGTTGTCTACAGCTATTACTCAAACTTGGTTTGGCCAATTTGTGCCAACAGTTTTATATTATGAACTTAAGTAGTATGATTAGTACTATAGAACTCAACTATAGAATAGATGTTACTATATATGGTAGTGTGTTGTTTTTGGATTAGGTTGGTTTTCTTATGTCAAAAGTTAGTTAATACTTTGAACATTCATAGTATGGTTAGATCTATAGCTGTTAAGTTATTGTATGGTGTATTTGGCTGTTAGTTTTGTTTTATGATGTTGTGATGTCTTCTATTGGTTTTTGCTAGTAGTGTGCTAGTTACCATCTTTTTGTCTATAAGGGTTGGCCCCCTTGTTTTGGTCGCTTTATATTTCAAAAACATTAATGTGGACTAATTATAATAAATTGTTATTCATTTGAGATTAGTATATTTACTAAAAAAATTAAGTTTTGATAATATTATTTTTAATTGATATTCAAATTTTTTTAATTAAGACTATAATTTTTTTGGTTAAATTATTATATTACAAAAAATCCTCAATGAAAAACATATTTTGTTATAAAAAATAAAGAACAAAAAAATAACATTAAAATAAAATATAGTAAATATTAACATTTCAAAAGAAATTTTAATTAATAGTAATTATAAATACATAAACATTAAAAAATATATAGATATATTAATAGATTTTATTAACAATAAAATAATAATAATAATTAAAAACTTTCAATGATAATGTTGCAATAATAGTAGAATACAAACTAATTTTTAATAGCAATAATATAATAATAAATATAATTTTTTTATTGTAATATCATTTTTGAATAATAGTTTTTCAAATTTAATATTATTGTTGTAACATTAGTATAATAATAATAGACTTATAGTATTTTACTATTCAATCAAAATTACTTTGAATAAACCATTTATATACAAAAAATGGCTCTGCTATGCAAAGCAAAAAATTCAGCAAAAAAGCAGGTAGCACATTTTTCAAAGAGGAAATATGCCTGCAATACCCCTTTCTCAACATCAAATATCTTCGACGCCCTAAACAATCTTTTTATGGAAGAACCAAATTTGAAACATGAGAATGTTCATAACCCTAATATAGAATATGACAGGAATACCTCAGTGATGCAAGGGATCTATAAACCAAGGCAATTTGTACCATTAGAATGGAGGATTCTCACATTGAAGAAAACAACACATACAAAAAACCAATGTGGTGACAAAAACACTAAGCGAAATCAATTTTTGATACCTAGAAAGGAGAATTCATCATTAAATGCCAAGAGTCTCAAGGGGTCCTTTGAATCATTAGTTAAAGCTCATAATATCAAAATCAGAGAAGCCAACTAGGTGATAGGTAACCTAAATTACAAACTAGGAAAATCAAAGGAGGGATGGCTTCAGGTAAGAAATCACAAAAAGTGGCAAAAAATAGGTAAGCATGAAACTAGGACTAATGTAGATCTTATTCAAAAAACAGTCAGTATAGGACTTAGTAAGGATAATCTTATTAAAAAGCAAGAATCAATTTTTTGCCTGTACCAAATATACTCTTAAACATAGATCTCTAGTTAAGTCATTTTCTTCTAATTTATCAGTAGATCAGATCTTTAATCCTGGCTTAATTAAACCTTCCAAAACCTCTGTAATAAATAGAATACCTATTGGCTCTAAGAAATCCAAAGCCTATTCAAGATGGATCTCTAATTTTGTCAATCTTAATACCTTTACCAAAAGTCCCCAAGCATATATGCCTCCCCATAGGAAAGTAAATGGAAATGGTTCCAACCATAAAGATTTTAGCAACATACGGTCAAACTCTACCCATAACTCAAGAAAAATTCTACCCAAATTAGAGCAAAACTCTTATAAGGACATCATAATAATTAGTAATGAAGATATTGAGACCAGATGGAAGGATTGTTAAGAACTAGGTGTGTTTGCATATTGGAATGGTCCTCACGATAAATTCCAAAAACTGATGATATGGTTAAAGGATTTTTGCAAGAAATGGGTATCTCTATCCATTCAAATTATTTGTTGTATTTACATTGTCAAAATATAGAAATTCAAAATGAATTAATCACAACATCATATATATTCTATAAAGGATATTCTCTAAAATTTATAGTCTAGGAACCTAATTTTAGTGAACAATGCTTAGAAAAACTTGAATCTCCCATATGGTATGAATGCAAAAGCATTCCTCCTAAATTAAACCATATCTAGATCCTATATAAAATAGGACAAGATCTAGGTAGTCTAGTAGGAGTAGAGTATAACTTGAAAAAATCTATCAATATTTGTTTTCTCATTAACATAGAACTTGGGCATAAAGAAGCAATAAACAAAAAAATCATCACTAATAGATCTATTTATAATCTGACTTTTAATAGACACATTGGAGAAATCAAAAATATCAATGGTATCACCTCTAATAGCTTAGCACAAAAAATAAAAAGAACTTCCAACCTCTGAAACACTCTAAATAAACTTACAGACTAAGCAAGGAATCAAATTATGGGAAAGCTAAAGAATTAGAGAAAAGAGTGGTAGATATAAATACAAAAAATCAATACCAAGAATGTAGCAATGCTAAAGGAAAATTTGAGGTATTAGATGATCAAAGTAGAGATCTAGAAGGAAAATCAGTACAACCCAACATAATAGATCAAGGGGGATTAGAGAAATGGAAAGATTGTAAGCATAATGAGATCAAGGATGATATAGTCAATCAGTGTAATCTATGCTAGAGTAATAAGAACTTTCTTTATGACTTAAATTCCAATGTAAAAAGTTTTCATAAATTATGACATGATTTGCTCCTAACTTAGAACGATATATATGATCAAATATCATTAGGATATTCGGATCATAAGGAACACCTTTTCCAAAATCAAGGTCCAATGCTTGAAGAAAAATGTAGAAAGATCACCAGTCTAGAGGGCAGAACATCATATGATAGTTACGATAAGAAACCACAATGCCCAAAAGACCTTGCAAACTTCCAAAAGGATTGGGGAAAATATAATACATATCATATCAATGGTTGTACATTAACATTCAAAATGATAACTAACCAAGGCTCAAACATTCTATCTAACAACAGTGTGCAATTAATAAATGAGAGAGTTTCAAAAAAAGAAAGCAACAGAGAAAACATAAGCACAAATGAAGAAGTGTTGGTAGATCATAGTCTAGGTGTTACAGATTTGAAATCTCCAAGTAAGACCCAGCAAGTAGAACAGATGCCAAGCCTCAACAAAAATTGTCAATATTTTCTCTTATATATCCCTCCAGCCACATTAGAATAATGAAGCAACATAACCATATGAAAAAAAAGCCAAGAAAAGATCACTAAAATTATAACAAACACCAGATAATGGCAAGAACCCCTTTGAGGATTTAGATTTTTAAGCAAAACAAAGAATAAATGACATGAATAGTAGTGAAAATCTCTACATTCCAGTAGAAGTTGAGTCCTTTATTAATGAAGTGAGATAATAAAAATCAAAAGACCAAGATAATCCAAGAACAATTACATCAAAAGAAGGCTATAACCTTGAAAAAAGTTAAAGTTGGGAAGAATTTGGAGTTCTAGATGCCTTTGAGCAAGACCTAGAAGATGACAAGAACGCTAGAGATGAAAACCAACAAATAGAAGAAATTATATTAGACACCTTTGAAATAGAGATTGGAGAACAAATAATCCAAGATGATGGGACTCAAAATTACTTTCCCAATTTGAGTACCATTCTAAAATTTTGAGTCAAATTGAGCCCCTATAAGCACATTTAATGAATGAGTACCCGACTATCAATTTGAGGCCTATGATGTGTTTTATATTTCTAACACTTTGAATTCAATATATGCATTTGTCATATGATGTTAAACTGTCATTGTAAGTCATTACGTGAAGTTTCATTTTTAGCAATCTTTATATTTGAATTTTGCCTAAGTGTCAAACATCGATAGGAAGTCTAGTTTTCAATTGAATATCTTGCACTCGATAAATTTTCATGACTCTCTAGGTTAGGAGTATTTAGTATGAATATCAAAGAACCTATATTTCAGTTTTCAAGTCGTTTCAATATGTTTTGACTAGGTTTTGAATCCTTGAAAGTTGGTTTTTTATTGTTGTCATGATGATGGATATTGTTCAGAGTTCCAAGAGGCCCTATTTGACCAGTTATAACTTTGACCCAATTGACCAAAATGATAAAATTCCTTTTGCATTGTATTCTAGAGGTCAGACACTTGTTGTGTTTCAAATTTGAGCCTATGAAAAATATGTTTGACTAGTTATCAAATGTGATTCCAAATGTTATTTGTGAAATTTTACTAGTGTCTAAAAGTGTAGATTGATCGGTACCCCTATTCAAGATGTCATAACTCTGAATCCATGGTAGATGAGACTAAATGTATTGTACCACTATGTTCCACTCTAAAAATACTTTAAGTGTGCCATTTTTTGAGCCTTGATGAATCCCTTTGCATACTTTCCCAAGTACATTTTGTTTGCTAAAATCAATATCCTACCAATGTTCCCAGTTATGCAAATCTGAGTACCCCACTTTGACTGCTTTGCAAATGCAACTAGTTATTTGTCATGAGTTTAAATCATAGATTCAAACTTTCCTTGTGACATTAAACTAATGCCCCATTTTTTGTACTCCCAAGTGTCAATTTGACTTATTTTTTAAGCCAAAACTGAATGCACTTTACTATTTTCTGAATTTTTGTTTGTAGGCAATTTTAAGGAGGTAACTTTACGATCAATATCTTTTGACCTATGTGTCATCATGACATGAGATCTGATAGGGTAAGCAAATGTGGAACAAAGAACCAATATGTCAAGTCTCAGAGCTCAATTGGGTGTTATGACTAGTTTTTAAAGCCAGTCTATAGGCCTTCCTATTAGAAAATCATAGTTTGAAAAAAGAGGTAAAGTGAGTTTTAATAATCAATTAATGGTAGGTTTTTTTTGAGATCGAATCTAGTCAGTTCAAGGATTCATTTCAATATATTTTCAATGTTAGGTGTTTTAGTTCAAAAAAAAAAAGCTGAACCCACTATGGGGGGGGAGCGGAGGTGGGGGTTAGTTTTATTAGGTAGATAAAATTTTGGGAGATGGAAAGTGGCCAGGGTCAGGTCCTAGCATTGATTGCATTTATTTTCATATGCATATATCATCATTTGGGGCTAAATGGTTATATGGGATTATATGCTTAGTGAACAATGAAGAAAGGATTTCAACTTATCAAGAAGGATCCTAAGGTTTACACTTTTTAAAGTTTGTTCTATCATTGTTCTTTTTATGGTATAAATGTCTGAAGCTCTTCTTGTCACATGGTACATTATGAAATTTTCATAAATGAGATGAGATTTTGAAAGATGATGGACTGAAATTCAACATCACATTTAGTGACATGATCTTTGATGGATTTTTATGGATTACTCAAGAAGATGCCTTGTCATTCTTAATATATTTTTCTCTAACATTAAATGTTACTTGTGTGAGTGGTGACTTTCTTGGACTCTCTTATTGACTAGTTGTGGAAAGATTAAATGGTAGATATACAAATTAATTTTTTTTTTAAGTTTTTCCTTGGAATGAATATGACACAAAGAGTAGGAAACATAAAGAGTTTGAAGTTTCTGTTGGTGGCCTTGACAGGAATGCTAATGAAGATGACTTGAAGAAAGTATTTGGTGAAGTGGGTGAAATTATTAAGGTTAGATTGGCCAAGAATCCTCATACACAAATGAAGAAGGGTTTTGCATCACCAAGTTTTTTTTTGTTTTTTCATCTCTCTCCAAACAACCATACTACCACATTTCCATTTTAACCCTTATGGAAGGGCTCATGTTTAAATTCGAAGGGAGAAAGCTTATAGTGCAACAATGCTGCCAAAAATAGTAAAGTCTCTCGTTAGAGCAGGGGTGAAAAAAGTAGTGGCCAAAAGTGTCACTAAGTCTACTAAAGCCTCGACCAAGGTCACCAACACTCCATCCATCAAAACTGAAGCTAAAACCATAGAGAGGGATCAGACTTCAGCAAAACTTGATGCCCCTAAAACTGAAGAAAAACCCTTTAAGACAATAGTTCAAAACACCATCAATTTGGAAGTTCCTACAATGGATGTAGAAAAACCTACAAATGATGTTAAGGTTGAAGAGAAGTAGATTGAAGCTATCAAAGAAAGCACAAAACCAACTATTGGTGGCAATGAGGCCTCAAAAGAAGATGACTTAAAGGAAGAAGATGGCAAGGTCGAGGAGGAGTGGAGGTCATGAGTTGCAAAAGAGACACCATGAAAGCACTCAACAGGAAGGAAAGTAGTAAATAAATGTTAGTCCCACGTTGCTTGTGCAATGGAAACTTTGATGTTTATAAACCCCAATGCACACTACATAATGTGTCTTAAGAGATAAGGGGCTTTTGGAAGCCATAAGGCTTGCTTGAGGGGCTCACCATAGACCAGGACAACTGGCGATGATAGTAACCTTATTTTGACCCAAAATGCAAATGAGAAAGGGATGACATCATCGATAAAATATGGTAATTAGGCACACCTTCGTAGCAAAAACCATAGAGTAAGTAGATAATTGTGCGATGACACAAAAATCGTGGAGTTAATAGCATCATGCAGTTGCAACATTAAACGCCAAGTCTGATAAAACCATGCTGGCAGTGCAAAAACAAGCAATCACAACTTTGCAAAGCAAACTTGTGGTTAACAAGATAACTATGTGATGGTACAACAGGGGTTAACTGTAGGGTTGCTCAAATTAAGTTGTAGTTGAGTATTAAGGCTCTGATGTTGTGAGGAGTCAACATGTGGTAGAGCCTGATGATGTAGTGAGTGAGGTGGAAAATTTGGCCAATGGGAGGTTGTCATGTGGCACCTAGGTGGTGATGACTAAGCAAAGGTCAACGAATCAAATGTTGACGTGTGGCACCGAGGAGGTCAAAACAAGGTTTGACCCAGATCAAAAAAGGAGAAAAAAATATAAAATGATAAAAATTAATTTTATTATTTTTTCTTTTGATGCATGTGCATTCTTGAAAAATATTTAAATAGAAATTCAAATATTGTATAGTTTTGATGATATACTTTTTTCAAAAAATCATTTAAATGTGAGGACATGGTCATGGGCTTGGAAACTTCAAATGCATGCCAAAGGGGAATTTTTTAATCCAAAATACAGAGTATAGTATACGTTAGAATTGGAAGAAGATAAGCTTTCCAGATATGTAGTCAGAATATGCACATGTATTCATGAATAAGAGATATAGGTAGTTTTGTAAATTTTGGGGCATTCTCAGTAGAATGAGTGATTTTCATGATTGAGCTTTAGAATTAGTTAAAAGGAAGATATGGGAGTTTGTTGGCTCCATATTTGGGGAAAATGTTTCTAAGAATATCATTTTTCCTCTAAAAATCATTAAGAACTATTTTGGCCCTTTTTTAATATCAGATCTAGTATCTTTTGCAAATCAGTTACATGTTTTCCATCTTGAGAAGATATTTCATGCATTCTTCAACAAGGATAAGATTTGATCTTTTGGTTATAGGAAGAAGGTAGAGAGAGGATTTTTCATCAACAAGTGGAAGAGTTTTAAGTGGACAAATGACAACATCAGCTCTGATCTGGGAATTATTCCTGTCTTTTTATTCTCTTCTCTTCTCTTTCTCTAGAGTTGTTGATGGTTGGTTGTTTCTAGACTATTGAGTAGAGCTCTAGTTATGATCCCACCATTCATGCCCAACATTTCTCTTGTAATGAACAATAGTTAATGAATTATAGAGATAGTTCTAGTTTATTTAACTATTTTGAGAATTAATTTCATGCATCCTTTATGTATTTGTTTCAAGGAAATGAATAAAAATGTTGCAACAAGTTTATCTTCAGTCTGATTTCTTGTCTCCTATTCATGTTGTTAGTAATCTTTTGTGATTTGTGAACAAAGAGCACAAGTCCAATTGCAATTTGTTTTAGGTTGTATGTTGTGGTATGTTCTTATGATTCAAGGAGTCATGCAAATGCTTGATTTACCATAATAGGGTTGCAGATTTCATAAAGGGATAGGTCAAGTATGAGATCAGAATTGATGTAGATGTCTGATTCACAAGGTGAATGGATAGATCAGGAAGTCTTGATACATGGGATGTATCAATGATTTTCAAGGATGTGGGCTAGTGATTTATGGAATTTCCCAATAGATAATGTATTGATCAGCTAGGGGATCTATGTGTTTTGTTGTTCATGTCTTGGTTATGCTAAAATCAATCTATAATTAATTATCCTTTTCCCTTTTTGTTGAAGAGTTGAAAAGAGTTTCCCTCACTTAGTTTATCCAATTTATGAGTCTCGTTATTAGCTATTTCATGTCCATGAATGTTTGCATAAGAAATAGAAGATTAAGGGTTTTATCTACTTTATAAGATTTAGTTGTCTGCTTTGAAACTAGTACCATATGAAGAATCTAAGGTTCACCTGCCTAGGTCTTGCAATGCCTGAAGAAGAAGGAGTGTAGCCTTATAGTTGGCCTTAGTGTCTAAATGGGTATGTCGTAGATGGGAATTAGCTACCCCTACATGTATTATATTCTCATCATTAGGTTTTTAAAACTTGATGTTTTAAAACACCAACGCAAGAATTAGAAGATGGAGAAGAAAGAATAGGGGAAGAACTATCTCCAACAATTAAGGAAAATATTCAAGGGAATACAAATAATCTAGGCATTTAAAAGAAATTTGGAAGGTCTTGAGGTCCAAAATTATGGAAAACAGAAGATAAAGTGAGGTAGAAAGTCTCTAAAAGAATTAAGAAATGCAATAGGACAAGCTAAAAACTAGAAAAAGATCAATGAGGTTCTAAATGTGGTGAAGGGGAAGCTACTTCCCATAGAGCAATGAAGGTCACTACATGGAATGCTAGGGGTCTCAATGCTCCTAGTAAAAAGTGCTTACTAAAGCATAATTTAAACTTATTTGAATATGAGTTAATGCTAGTCCAAGAGATCAAATGTAATAAAGAAGAAGGAACTACATTGGAAAAGAAGTTAAGAAATTGGAAAATAGAATTGATAGAGTCAAATGGTGCTTCAGGAGGAATCAGGATTATGTGGAACCCTAAAAAAGTTGAATTCAATAAATCTATCTTAGCAAGGAACTCGATGTGTGTATGTGTGGGGGGGGGGTGTGGAATTAAGAGTTTTAGACACAATACCTAGTTAACTCTCATCAATGTTTATGGACCCACACAAACAATAGATAAAAAAGAACTATGGATGGAAATTAATAGAATCATAGAAAATAACCCCAAGGAGAATTTCCTATTAGGAGGCAACTTTAATGCAATTATAAGAATGGAAGAAAAATCTGGGGGTTCTCAAATTGTCTCTCAAGCAACTATAGATTTTAGGGAATGCTTGGATACTAATAACATCATGGATATCTCTACCAATAATGATGTCTTTACCTAGAACAATAGAAGATTAGGTTTTTTCAACATAGCAAAAAAAAAAGATAGATTCTTATTTAAAGGGGACCTCATCATGTTGAACTTATCTTTTCAAGCACATATTCTTCCTCATGCGGGATCAGATCAATATCTAGTCAAACTTGAATTTATGGACTCAGTTAAACCATCCAGAAACCCCTTGAAATGTGAAAAAATGCAATTTTTAGATGACAATTTCATGGAAAGTAGAAAAAAATGGTGGAAGGAGTTCTCATTCAAACATTGCAAAATGTACTATTTTGTGTCAAAATTAAAAAGACTCAAATAAAATATATTAAAATGGAATAAAACATGTTGTAATAACAATTTTAAAGAAAAAACTAGACAATGAAGAAGAACTAAAGAAATTAAATGAAGAAATCATAAGACATGGTAGGACAATGAAAAATATTTAAAAGAAAAAGAACTATTAGGAAATAGGAAAACTTATTAGCAATAGAAGAAATATTCTGTAGACAAAAATCATGAGAGATGTGGTTATCAAAAGGAGATTGAAATACTTAATTCTTCCATAATAGAATAGTAAACAACTAAAATATCAATAGAATTGGTAATATCAAGAATGTTGAAGGAGTTATCGAAGAAGAACCAAAAAGAATATTTGAAATATTGGTAGATTATTATAAAAATATTCTTAATAGTTATGAGAGTTCAAATGGGACAACACTAAAGAAAATGCTTGACGTTCTCTTTAAAATTATCATAGCTGAAGACAATAAAATGTTAAATAAACCTTTTTCAATGGAAGAAGTTAAAATAGCCCTACTTATAAAGAATTCGGATAAATTGTCTGACCCAGTTGCTTTTCAAGCCTTCTTTTTATAAAAATGTTGGGATGTAATTGGAGAGGATCTATGGGAGGCAATAGAAGCAACAAGAAATTTGGGTTCATTGCTAACATAAATCAATCATACTTTCCTAACTTGCATTCCCAAAAAAAATGGATTATGTGGAACTCGGTCATTTTAGACATATAGCACTATGTAATACTATCTATAAAATATTATCTACAGTTATGGAAATTGGATTAAAAAGAGTTCTTCCTAAACTCATATCAGAAGAGTAGACAAGCTTTATTCTTGATAGATCAATTCTAGACAATATTATTATTATTCAAGAAACTATACACTCAACCCATTACAATAAAGAAGCAAGTATGCTCATGAAACTAGACATTCAAAAAGCCTACAACATGGTAGATTGGAGATTCTTATGTAAATCCTTAGAAGATTTTGGATTTTCATATCAGTGGGTAAACCTCATCTTTAACTGTATTTCCACTCCTAAAATATTACTTCTAATAAATGGCACTCTGAAAGCTTTTTTTAACATCTCGAGAGGAATTAGACAAGAAGATCCCATATCTTCCTTCCTATCTATTATAATGGCAGAACCTTTTGAAAGAATGATAAAAAAAATTTAGGAAAAAGGAAAAATTAAAGGAATTAAGGCAACGGATAAATCCCTAACATTACTCATCAACAATTTGCAAATGATACAATCTTACCAGGAAAAAGTTCCTTTGAAGAAGTCCAAAACTTTAAAAAAAAATATTCAAGATTACAAAGAGGCTTCAAGGTAGAAGGCTAACACTGAAAAAACTAAAATCTTTTTCATTAATACTATGTCTACATTAGAAAATGACGTATGCAATATAATGGGATATAAGAAGGGGTCCTTTTCTTGTAAGTATCAAGGCATTCAATTAGAAAAAAAACTAGAAACCCTAAAGTTTGGGACCCAATTTTAGAGAGAATTCACAATCAAATCTATAATTGGAAAGGGAGATAGTTAACCAAAGCAGGTAGAGCTACAAAAATCAAGGTTCTCTCTGCCGTACCCTGATATCAAATTTATTGTCTTCCTCTCCCTAAAGATATTAATAAAAAAATTCAAGAGCAAACTCAATTTTTTTAAGGAGGGATTAGGATGAGAATCAGAAATTAGCTTTAATCAAATGGGAAAACATATGTAGACCTAAGAATCTAGGTGGTTTAGGAATTAAAAACTTAAGTTGGCAAAATGAAGCATTTAGAGCAAAGCTTATATGGTGCGTGTATCAAGAAAAAGATAGAAAATGGGCCAAAATCCTTTATTACAAATATTTGGGACAAGACAAGCCTACCTATCTTTTCCAGGTCAAAAGCCCCCCAAAGGGGTTTAGCATTTGGAACTTTATGTTAAAATAATGGTCAATCATTAGTAATAACATTACCTAGGACATTGGGCAAGGGGAGGAAATTATTTTTTGGGAAGATTCCTGGGACGATCTTCCCTCCCCAAATAACCACAACATAACAAGAAATATAAAAAATACTCTATCACTACTTTGGGCAAAAAAAGTATCTAACTATAGACATATTAAAGTAGTGAATGAAGAACCAATATGGGAATGGAGTTCCTTAAAAGAAATCAGTCTCTTTCATATAGAAATAGAGGACTTCTCAATTTTTTTAAAACCAAAATTAGTATCCTACAAGAATAGACATGATAAATTAATATGGGATCCTTCTAACGATAGGAAATACAATGTTAGAAAAGGCTATGAGATCTTTAAAAACACCCATAATCAGGAGGTAACCTATATTCCCCTTAATCTATGTTGGGATCCAACATGCTTTCCCAAAGCAGGAATCTTTTTATGTGCTACCATATAGAAGAGGATATTAACTGTAAATAGATTTACAAAATTGGGTTTCAAAGGCCCTTCAAGATGTATATTATGTAAAGAAAACTCAAAGAACATAGAACACTTGTTATATCAATGCTCTTACACCTCAAAATGTTGAGAGTTTCTTAGACATAAATTAATTTGGTCGGCTCTCTATCACAAAAGCTTAGAGAACCACCTAAAATGCTAGCCTAATTACAATAAGAAAATAGTATACAACATATTATGGAATACAACAAATTATGGAATATCCCACCATCTATTTTATTATGGGAATTATAGAAGGAAAGAAATATGAGATTTTTTTAATAATTTGAACATGGATATCCCTACACTCCTTAATAAAGTAGAGGAAAACAAACAATTGCCTAAGGCAAAACAACCCTAGAAGAAGGTTCTTTTTTCTGAATGGGATGCAGAGATGAAGAAAAAATGGTCAAACTCATTATTATATACCAAGAAGAACCTACAAGCATGAAAGAAATGCAAGTGAGAACCTCCCCCACTAGGATGGACAAAGCTCAATTTTGATGGGGCCTCAAAAGGGAACCAAAGAAAGGTAGGAATAGGTTGTATCATACATGTAGATAATGGAGATTAAATAGTTAAATGATCAAAACCTATTGGCACTATATCAAATAACATAGCAGAATTGGAAGCTCTTAAGGAAGGATTGCATCTTAGTCCAAAACAAGGCATAAAGAAGCTAGTAATAGAAGGAGATTCCCAATTATTTTGAATGCTTTGATAAACTGATCCACTCCAAATTGGCATATAAATTCCAAATTGGAAACAATGTTACCCCTTGTAGACTAGTTCTAAGAAATGAGATTCCAACACATATTTTGAGAGGGGAACAACATAGCTGATCTATTAGCCAATAATGAAGTGGTTGGCAAAGATATCACTTCAAAACCTAGTATCTTAACTTCATATCCTAATTCCACTTAACCATCTATATTACAAAAAGTTCCTATGTCTACCATTGTATTTAACTTATTAACATATACCCAAGTTAATTTTACAAAGTATTATCATTACCTTAATTAAAAATAATTCAAAAATCTAGTACTCCTTCCACCCATGTCTCTTTTATTATCTTATTTCATTTCTTTGGCTAAGGAGCAGAAATGCCTTAGCCATTCTCATGATATTAGAAAATAGTATTAAAATTTATCCTAAACATTTAAGGTTGGCATTAGCATAAGATATTGAAGTAATCATTTAAGGTACCAGGTACAGTAATGAGTTAATAATTGAAAGTTAGATTATTCTATACACTCTATTTTTGGGATATTAATAGATACTAATTACCCATGAAGCAAGCAATTCTCACTGCTCAATGATTTCAACAATATCTAGATGGTTTTAAGGGCTTCAAGAATGAAAAATATTTAGATGAGTAATCCTTCTTTTCCTAAATTTCAAAATTTGGCATATCGATTCATATCAGAGCCAGATGTACTTAGAGAATAGATTAGTATGTTGGGATGAAGTCTGCTATCAAGTTATTCCATACTATGGAAGTTAGGACGATGACTTTTAGGGGCTTGATGAAGCTAGAATGTTAGAATAGGCTTCTCAACCCTGTTGATGATATGACCAAGGTAGCCACTATTAGGTTGTTAGGGAAGAAATCCTTGAACTATGACTTCACCTGGTGCACTAATAGCTCCATTTTAGGCACCTTTATATCATGCCTAACTAATGCCCAAATTGTACATTGGGATATCATACGATTGTGTTACAATTTGTTTGATCCAACTTGGTTAGAAGGGTTGAAATAGGTGGTTCTTAGTATTGATAAGAATTTGAAAATCCCTTATGTTGAAGATTATATGTCATACCCCCCTGGAAGCTTCTCTCATGCCATTGTGCCTAGGCATCTTATATTATACATTAGGGACTAGTCTCTATTCAACAAGGAATGATCAAAGATGAAATCAAGCATTGCATTTATGCTTGGGTCAAGGGGTATTGTGGAAGATCATGGAGTAGATTGGCTTCTCAATTACCTCAAAATCTTCAACTCATACATTCAGCTGAGATTGACTTTTCTAATATGAACAAGCTAGATCTCTCTTTGCCAAACTTTAACAAATCTAGTTTGGAGAAACTGATTTTCGTGCTATCCCCAAAAGAAAAGGCACATGACATTAACGAAATTGACGATCTCATTAAGGTCTTTAGGAAAGTTGAAGATCAAGCTTAAATTTTATGGGTTGGTTGTTTTTCCTATCTTTGTCATCCTACGCTTATCTTATGTTAAGGAATAGTAGCAGACCCATTTTGGTTCTTGTCCCTTTTGATAGTGCAAGAATTTATCTTAGCTTCGTCTATCACTTTTCCTTTATACAAGAGAAATTCATCTGAATGTATCTAAGTATGTAGGCTCCCCTAGGGTTTTTTTGGTAAGATTCAGTTATTACAGGCCCCTTTTGGCTTTAACTGATCTATGTAAATATTTCAATGATATCTAATATAATACAATTAATGTTGTTATCTATTTCTTTGAGCGGACATCTCTATTGTATATAAGTTCAAATATTTCTTCTAGCATTATCCTTAATGTTTGCTTCCAAGGTTTATATCTTTCTTCTTTTGGCATATTTTTGTCATTTGTATTTCTTGTGTTTCCTTTTGTCTGCCTCATTTCCTTTGTGTCTTTTGTCTTGCTCGTCCTCTCTAACCTTGTCTCCATGTTTGGGTTTCTTCTTGCGATGTTTGTCCTATTTATTTTGCTTTCCCTTATACTTTTCCACTTGTTTCATTTTTTCTCTTCTTTGTCCTTTTTACTACTCTCTTCTCTCCTTCTCTCAATCTTTTTCATCTTTTTCCTTGTGGGCTTCCTCACTTCACCCCTTATCTTTGCTCGTTTGTCTTTCGACTTCCTCTTTGCTTTTGTTTTTTTTTCTAATTTCTCTTCGGGTTATCTGCTTTTTAGAGCTAGAGCCTTTGATGATGCCTATGTTCAGTTCCTTTGTCATCTCTAGTATTGTATCTAGTTTTTTGTCCTATTATGTATTTCTTCCCATCTTTCATTGTTTGTCCTTTTTATATATAATTTCTAATATTATATATACTTTTAGCTTGTACTATGCGGTCATGGTTTGGATTGTGTATTTGTCATTCTAAGTAAATTTTAAAACCTCCTCTCTAGTAAAAAGTTGTATGATTAGGGATATGGATTAAATTAATTACATTCAATTTCCAGATTAAATATATAATTGTCACAAAATTCTTCCAAGAAATCCTAGTAGAACGATATTAATATTAAATCCAAATTAAAAATTAATTCAAATCAATAGTATTCATACTAAAATGATATCACACATATTTTAGATGCATTTTAGATGGAATCTTAAGGTTATCAATGTTTGTCATACCAGATATGACAATAAGATATTTTCATTAGCACTTCTTAATGAGGCATCAACATGGTTATTAAATCTAGTAAAATCTTTCTTCAATCTCTTGTCTAACTACCATTTTAGATTTTAGATCATCTTTACTAAAATATTAGGCTAGATGAGCAAGAGTCCTAAATCTAGGAACTTTAGCAAAGTAGTTTTTATTAAGATTACCCAAACTCTGCAAATTGTTCATAAAAACTAATTACAGATGATGAGAACTTTCTTAACTAGAATCCTTTTGATGATTCCTAATCCTATCTTTATAAACACTCACTTTTAATTATTATTGACACTTCTAACATGCAGAGTGATTCTTATCCTTTACCCCTTAACATTATAGGAAACTATAGCACCTTTGCATCCTCTCACATCAAGAGAGGAGACTAAGGCTCCTCATCTTCTGAAGTCTCTTCAGGTTCTAAGATGGGTAGCTCCAATAGATTAGGGGTCAAGAGTTGATTTGTCTCCCATGCATCCAAATGATCTTCATGCATATACTCATCCATCTAGTTGTCTCTTGATGTTGGTCAAACATGAAAATATACCAACAAGAATGAAACATTCCTTCTTACTATAGGGAGCCATTTAAGTAATTGGGAAGTGTCAAATGTTGATACTAGGGGATAGAGGGATGTGAGTTGTTGACTATCTGAGGGAAGATCATAGTGACATGATCGATAGATATACATTCTAGTTTGAATATTAGCAAAAACTTTATCAATATTTCCTAGATACTCTGCCTTAAAGAGCCGCTTGCAAAGTATATTTAGATTAGTTTTGTTGGATTCAGCCAGGCTTCCCATGGCTATGAACATGGATGGGATATCACTTGGAACTCTATACCACTTTGAATTGTTTATAAACTCCTTGCCCAATATTTGGTAGATAGCCCTTAAGATCAAAAAATGGGTATTTAAGAGCACAACAAAAAGGTGAGGGCTTGAGATGGGGTCATCAAAAGCCATTTGAGGAACTAATCCCTTTAACTTTATCACTGTGTCCATGTTGGTTGCTCTATAATTGCTAATTAAATCAATAACAATGTCAACCAATAAAAGCTAGCCATCCACATGAACTAAGGGTAATCAAAACTCTCCTTGGTTATCAATAGATTAAATAATAATCAAGCAAAACCATACCTGTCATTTGATTCTAAGGAAGATGAAAAGAATGGGACCTTTTAGTTCCTTCAGGGTTATCGGTATATCTAGATCATGTATCTAACATTTTGCAGGGATATTATTCTACTCGTTTCTTGTCCTCCCTACTTTTAAGTTTACAACTATTTTGGATGAACATTTAGGCAAAGCAATATTTCTATCCCTCTAAATTTGTCCAATTAATTCTTTTTCATAATGTATGGAATATATCCTCTAATATATTAAGGGTCTCATGTATGAATTTTAATTCCATAGGTTTGGCATTGAACAACTTTCATTTTATATTTATCCACCACATTTCCCTTGAGTATTGTATGTCTATGAGTTGCAGATTAATAAAGGATGAAGGATATCTTTAAGAATCATTCTTGATAACCCCTCCAAATAAATGACATAAATACAAGGAAGAATATGGTTTTGAGCTGATTAAATTGATCCCCTAATAGCAAGATCCAGCATGTGAGAGGATATCATCTATAATAACTACTTGTATTTAAAACTTATTTGTACTTAATGGAAAGGGTATATCACTATTGAGACTTCATAAACTAGGGTATACCCCTTTTACTAATGTAATAATATAAGACTTTGGTCCTAGGAAAGACCTGAGGTTTTCTTCTCTATTCTTTCCTACCAGTATCTGTTTGAATAGAGATCCTTGTAATTTTACTTTTTATTTTTTTTAATATAAATTATAGGGCTTCTATCTTTTACCAATCAAAAAAATAAAAATCAAGAGTTATAGTACTACAAATATAAAATAGATAATATAGTAAGTGCATTATTATTTTAATTAAATATTAATTAATATAATAACATTAATATAGTTTAATAAAATAATAGCTCTAAAATTATTGTAGTTGGCTATTTGGAAAAAATAAATTACTCATTTATATTAGTGTATTGTAGTTTTAGATTATAATATTTTTGTTTTGAATACAAAGTGGACCAAGCCACATATATAAGTGAGAATCGAACTTGAGATGTCACCCCAATTCATGGGTGGGCTCTCAACTTTTAATAATAATATAGATTTTAATAATATTATTTTAATTGAATATCCAAAACATATTTGATTAACATTATTCAAATTAAAAATGTAACAATTAATATAATTTTAAAAAAATGAATTAAAAAACCATCTAAAACGAGCAAATCAAAATGTTATATATTTGAGTACAATATATTACTTAGCACATATCTTACAAGTACAAAGTACAGTAGTTTAAATTTATCATTTTCAAATTTAATTATAATATCAATACATTGCTAACTCTTATATAGTTTTTAAGAGTTATATTTTTAATAATGTGATTTCACGGACTGTAAAAATGATACTTCAATATTTTAAAGATTTTTAATATCATATTTTACAAAAAAAATTATTCAATTAAAAATATTATATATACTTATATTCTACAATGTTTAAGAAATACTATTATTATAAAAAATATTATCAAATATTTTTATTAATTTAAATATTCTATATAGTTTAATAAATTTATTAAATGACACTGTAATATTTGCCATAGAATTCAAAACACTTTAGTCAAATTTCATTACATGAATTTGAGTCAAAACAATGTAAGCTATCTCATAAACTAATTGTTTCTTTACATTGTAGAAAACACTAAGACAATATGTAGTAAACTATCATAGGGACTTGCTAGGTAAATTTCAATCGTTTATTTAACTAATTTGTAAATTATTTTCACAAGTTGTAAATTTGATTTTTAAAAGTTTTGAATTGTATTCTCCAAAATATTATTAAACATATATTTTACTATTAGTGAAAATGCTATAGTATAAAATAAAAGATTATAAAGAACTTGCAAAATAAATCTCAATCATTTATTTATATTTATTGTGGTAAATTGTAAATTATTTTTACAAATTGTAAATTTGATTTTTACAAGTTTTGAATTGTGTTGCCAAACAGATTTGTCAGTGTGATAGTTACTTCTGAAACTAACCCTGTTCACCTTGTGAATAGTGACAACTGTGCCAACAGTTAAAGAGATTGAAATCAATCATTACTAGATTATAATCTTCCTTTGCATTTGAGAGGGGCAACTCCCTTGTATGATGGGTGTATTTGATTTTTTAAACATAAATGAATTAAAACTTTGAAAGGTAGAGAGAAAGCTATTGATGATGAATGCACCACAGAACTTCATAGCTTTCCTGAATAACTTAAACTACTAATAAGAACGATCAAGAACTACGCTTGAAGGCTAACATTAGCTCAGTGATAATTTGATCATTTACTAACATCTACACCATACCTTGAAAATCTTAATTACAACTAGAATCAACACCCAAATAGTTCAGACTTTGAAGCAAAGAGAATACCAAATGCACGTTCCTTTATTTCCTTGCACTAAGAACATAAGAAGAAACTAATTACAAAGACAACCTCTATACATACTTTCCAAAAATTGTCTTATCATAAAAAACGTAAGTGTTCCCTTCTTCCAAATTCCAAAAAGTCTCTTCTTATAATGAGATTCAGAAATTTATAATCTGTTCTAGCATAAAAAACTTTTCGGGTTCATAACCACTCAAAATGTTAGAGTTTGGACTACCCTAAAGATAGTTTGTAACCAACTCAAACTCAAACTTTTTAGCTGTAACTCCTAAACTCTAACTTTCTAACTGTAACTCTCAAACTCTAACTTTCTAATGGCAACTCTCAAACTCTAACTTTCTACTTGTGACTCTCAAAAAGTAAAGGTTGATAGAAAGAGAGTAAATGTTAGTATGTAGAGAGATAAAAAAATTAGTATGTAGAGAGAGATGGTTTGAGTAAGTGGTGAGAGAAAACTTTTAGTAAGGGGAGAGAGAAGGTTTTAGTACAAGGAGAGAGAGAGTTTTAGTATGGAGATAGAGAGTTTTAGTACAGGGAGAGAGAAGGTTTTAGTATGGGGAGAGAGAAAAGTACGTAGAGAGAGATAGTTTTAAATAGTTTGGAATTAACCCCTGTCTCTCTCTAGAATTAATTTAACTAACTCTTTAGTAAAATATTTGGGTAACAACTGGCTCTATTTAGGGACAAGGACTGTGCAGGACACTAAATGAACCTAGAGTTAAGAAAGAGCAGTGCTTTATCACAAGGGCTATAAAGTCACCCGAAAAGGGGGTAAATACATGAAAAGGGACTGAGCATGCCAAATTTGGGAACATAAGCCAAACAGAAGGGAAGGAATGTTGGCAATATGAACAATCAATTAGATAAGGTAAGTTATGTGGTTGTCATTCATCACAACATATTTGTTTTGCAAATTAGTCATGATTATTCATGAAGGAAAATTATCTAAGTATTAGACAATCTTACAACATCATGACATATTTGATGATAGCAGAATATTCCCTTGGAATATTCTCTTGTGCAGTTAACCAGAGATGCATGATGTCATATTGATGATGTATACTAGTGCACATGTTCATACAACCAACTAAGTTTGAGTTATGAAGGAAATAGTGATGCAGTGATGATACAGTGCAAAATAGAGGATGTCAGCAGAATGTGTTAAATGACTTGAATAATTAGTTTAATATTAATTCTTGATGAGCTGACTCTAAGAATGATATGTAAGCCGACTAAGGAAGAATTTACCAATATGTTTGGTATACATAAAGAACTTCATTTGCGAAGTTAGTGTCTAATATGATGTTGTGAAATACATGGGTAACCAGTAATTATGAAGTAATGTGAATGTTGTGAAATATAAGTGACAAGTGAATGTGATGTTATGATTTATGATGCGAAGCAAGGTTATGCGAGATATGATGCAGATTGATATTTGCATAGTCACTCTTTGTATGAAGAATTGACAATCAAAAGATTTGCAAAGTACAACATGTGATCTAGTATTGTATGTATACTTATTCTCGTAAAGAACTTACTGTATAATTGCATGTTAGGGCAGTGGGCTCTTCTTGCACACATTTGTATATGATCTACCAACTCTTAACAAGGTTGAAGCAACTCCTAATAGGGTTGAGGCTTCTAACAAAGCCTAGTCTCCTAATAGGGACTCGAGACACTATACATTCTTCATAGACTCCTAACAGGGTCAATAACCTTAACCATATTCTTTATACAGTGAATCATCTTGTGGGTTCCATCCCCACTCGAGTTTTCCCTTGGCTAGGATTTCCCTAGTTAACAAAACATGGTGTTATGAGTTCTCTTCTTGTATGGTTGTTTATTTTGTTTAACACTATTGGTTCTCTTTCTTACGCATGTGGAAAAGTAATTAATAAAATTCAGTTGTGGGTAAAAAGATTGAAAATATTGATTCACCTACCCCCCTCTCAGTATTATCTATTTCTAACAATTGGTATCAGAGCCTACTTATTTAGAAGAGGCTCAATAACTTGAATAAGATCCCTATGGATATGGAACAATTGAAAAAGAATCTTGAAGAAGCACTTTAACAAATTGATCTCCTTACTAATGAAAGAGATGGCCTAAAAGATAGATAGCAAAAGCTTACACTGGTGAACTAAAAGACAAGATAGATGACCTGAAGCAAAAAAGACCTAGTGAGCAAACTAGTGATGATGATATTGAAGATTTAAAGAAAGAAAAAGAGATCCTAAAACATGAGTTAAAGATAGTTGAACTCAAGTTAAGTCTTAAGAAAAATGGAGGAAAGAATGACTTGGAAATAAAAGCTAAAAATGCAGATCTAAGATCCCAGTTAAGCAAGTTAACATCTGAATTGGAATCTATCAAGTTAAAGCGTGCAAAATTTGAAAAATACAATACTATTGTGGAAGGTGAGTTAGTACAAACCAAATAAAAACTTGAGAAATTATATACTAGCAATGAAAAGATTGAAGAACAGATATTTGTAAAAAGACCCAGTTATGACAAGACTGGACTTGGATTCTTTCTTGGACAATCCACCAAGAAATCTATTGAGAAAAAAGAACCTGATACTCCTAAAGTCAAGAAGGACCTAAGCAAAATAGATGATACATCTAAAGATAGAGAATGTTACTCACTCTGAGAAAGCTAAAGAATCTAATCAAGATGAGGTCAATAAAAGAAAGGAATCTCATACCTGGTGTGACAAACTTGAACACACTAGAGACAATTGCAAATGTAAGTATTTCAAACCTATTTCAAATTTTTATTATCATAATTATCATAGATATGAACATTTTGTAGTAGATTGTAAGAAAACTAAATTTGATAGTAATAATGCAAATAGTAGAATGTTTAGGAACACTAACCATGTAGGAAATAGAAGAAAATCTCACAACAATGAAAGTGGAGAAAAAATATAAATTGTTTGTTACAAATGCAACAATCTTGGACACATTGCAAGGAATTGCAGAGCATCTGATGACCAACAAAATGAGCAAAGAAGGAATGTACCTATATGCCAATTATGTAATAACTTTGGACACACAACAAAGTTATGCATAATGGATAGAAGAAACCTAAACAAGAATTAGAATTATAGAAGGAACAATAGAAGAAATGATGATAGTTTAAAGAAAGAAATGAAGGAGCAGACAAAAGAGTTAAATGAATCATTTGTAAAGGCAAAGGAACCAGAAAGTTCTCATACAATTCTAGAAGATGTACCTGACAAGATAATAAAGTCACTTATTGTTTGTGACTTCTACTAAAATTAAGCACTCTTAGTGGAACAGAGAGTCGATTATTGATAACTAATGTTAGAGAGAAAATTTTGGTTTTGTAGTTGACAACATATACTAGACATTGAGAGAAGTCTATAGTGAAGTGCACATTGTTTGATATGGTGTGGATAAGGTTATATAAGAATAACAAGCTCTCTATTATACAGAGACAGTATACTGAACTAGTGGCAGATATGCATTTAATGTGAAGTATAGATTGCGAAAGATTCAAAGAACACAAATTGATTTGCAAACATCATTTGTTCATGCGAAATCTAAGTGCAAGATGGAAGCAAGATTTGAAGAGTTAAAGAGGTCTATAGACACACAAATTTGTTGAAAACCTTGATACATGAAGTTAAGGTATTTTCTAAATTTGTTGAGCATAATTTTTTAGAAATGGAACAACAAGAAGTTTTTAATGTGAGCAACAGACCTAGATACAATTTCAAGAAACACCCATTTGTTTCTTTTCTTAATGACCCTATTGGAGCATTTTCGCAAGTTCTAGAAAATGTTCTTCATGTCGAGGATATAAGAGGTTATATTCATTGCAAAATTGAAAGCATAGGTGATATAAAAATTCATAAGGAATTGGAGAAAATATGCAAAAATGATTTGTCACTAAAACCAAAACATGGACACCTAGAGCAACCTAACCTAGGTAAGCATATGTTCTACATAGACTTCGACAATCATGAATGGACAAGGATAATTCTAAGCAGAGTACATGATGATCTTCTATGGTTGCAAGATTCTATCATATGTATTGATAATGACCTAATTCACAAGGTCTCAGGTTTAAACAATGAAGGATGCAATCTAGTGAACATTAAGAATGTGTGCAAGATAGTTGAGACAAATCTCAACACATGTTTTGATAGTAGAAACATGAAGGTCAACAACATTCAGGATGATGGAGTAAGACTAATTTGCAAAATTTTGGGATACAAATTCAATCATGGGTCTAGGATAGATTCAGTATCTGCAAGATTTCTTCATGCATCTTACCGGACAATAAAAGGCGAAGATGTTAATCTATTTGACATTATCCAAACATAGTTGTTGGATAATATATCAAGAATCAAGAAGTCTAGGAGTGTAGTTTTTAGGTTTGAATCCCTACTAAATCACATATTCTTCTACACAACTAAGAAGTTTCCTGGTATCATAAATTGGGATGGAAGTGAGTGTGCAATGCAAACAATCACTTGTGCATACAAAGCCAAACCTTAAAACAGTCAGAGACAGTAATATTGACAGTATAATGAAATATTTCCAAGCTGAAATGAAGCAAAGGTATAGGATACCTCCTATGCTAGTGGAGAAATACAAGGATGAACTGTGTTTCATGGTTGAAATATATTTCACTTGTATGGAGGTTGTAGTTCCTCGAGTTGAGTTTACTGAACCTATGAGTTACGAGATGAGTGAGGAATTAATTGAAGGATATGTGCAGCTAATCCTACACTTAGAAGTTGATTCTAAATGTCCTAGATGGGGGACATGTATTGAAAAGATGAGAGAAGTTAAAACAAGTCAGATAATAAAGGACTCCAAGAAGAAGGTAGAAAAAGTGATTGATTCTATTTTGAAGGAATTAGGAATGACAAGAAAGGAATTTGATGAGGTGAAAGGGATAGCCATGGAAATGAAGGCTAGTGGTCAATTTGAGCTATTAACCCCCACACCCATTGTAGTGGCCGGACCTACTGAAGACGTCACAATTGCCCAGACAAGTGTGCAAGCACCTATTGTATCATATGCATCAGTTGTGAAAAAATAGCCTTCAAAGAATCCAATGAAGACTAAGGAAGCACCAATACTTAGGAAATATACAAGGCATGAAAAGACCAAAACCCTTCCTAAGAAGAGAGTCAAGCAGACTACAAGTGGTCCAAGCAAGAAGAGAAAAGCCTTGCAGATTAGTTCTTCTGAATCTGAAGAAGAAACTGGTGACAAACTAGTAGAGCCGGCTGATCAAGAAACAAAGACCTTAGTTGGACAAAAGGCATGGAAACCAAAGGTAGAGAATCTCAACATGCAAATTATTAATGACAATAATTTTCTGCAATTAAACAAATACTACAATTTGTACAATAATATGGATAGAAGATAGCTAGAGAATGTTGTATTTAGGAATATGATTCTTAAAGATAAAAGGTTTGATAGTATAAGAGGTCAGATACTTGAAGACTAATACAATAGACTGAGAAACAAAAAAAGCAAAGTGATAGAGGAAGACAAGCAAATAAGAATTAATATGGTGAAAAAGTTATGTACTATAAATAATAAGGAGGAGTTAATATAAATTCTGAAAGGAATAGCACATCTATTAAGGAATAAAAAGAGGTACATTCTCCTCGTGGGAGGAAATTATGAAGAAGTAAATGAAGAAAATCAAAAGGCTATAGTCACATACATGTCTACTATACCAAATAAGAGTGCCCAACCAAAAAAGGCAAGCCCTATGTTAGAAAAGAGTGCGTAGCAAGAGAAGGCAAGCCCTATGCCTAAGAAGTTTGAGGAAGCAAGTCCTACTATAGGCAGTCCACCTCACAGTTTTGAGCAACCAGCTAGAACACCAATTTCTAGTGATTTTACCACATATCACCATTGGTAGTGAATCTATACAAGTAGATAACACTAATATGATAGTTGATAAAACTGAGGATCCATTCAAAGATTTTGGTGCCAACATTGTTGGTAATATTGTGGATTATAGCAACTGATCTGATAAAGAAGAAGATCAAGAGCCAAAGGAAGAAGATGCATCTTTTGTGAAGAAAATTGAATCTAGCATTGAAGCAACTACTTCAAGTGTGCCCTTAGCAATTGCAGTAGCAACACGCTCTATACCACCTACTCAAGCAGCAGTGGTCATAGTAGCAGCAGTTCAGTCAGATGAAGAAGATGAAGCACAAAATCTCATATCTTCCTTGAGTAAATTTCTTGAGAAGGACAAATTAGTCAAGTCCATTGAAAAGACTTTGACTTCAGTTATGGACAGAATGGACTAGACAATAAGCCCTATCGACACACCTGTAGATATTCAACAACTCACAATAATTTTGTGTAAAACTTTTGATGATGAGTTCATAACACTTACTAATGTGGCTACAATTCAAGCACAAATGGAGCATGATGGTAAACTCCTTAATACCATGTGAACAAATATAAGGAATGATATAGAAACTTTGAATGTATGCATTAAGGCATTAAGATAGAGTATAGAAGAAGGAAAATAGGCTTATGCTAAGTGCAACTTGGCATATATCCATCTTCAAATTTTTGATGATCAAATCAAAGAAAAGGTAACTAAGCTTCAAACACTCACTAACAACTTTCTAAAGTAGAATCAGAAGTTAGATAACATTGAGCATACAATGGAGACACTTCATGACAACATAAGGGAAAGTCAAGTAGAGAAAGAGAAAGTTCTGAAGAGATTCACTCTTTTGAGATATCACTTATCCCCACAGGTAACATTGCTAGAAAATCAATTGGAGGAATGCTTGGCAGCAAAGCCTTCATACGAAAAATTCGTGGCTACAGATTTGAATGTAGTAGAGTTAGCCGCATATGCCTTATGTGCGCTAATCAGTATATCTAATACACTGAAAGATAGTTGGAATAAACACCTTGCGTAGTTGAAGACTAACTTTACTGATTTTATTCCAAGTTTCGATGCAACTACCAGATTTTGATAGATTTTTTTTTTTGGCATCGATGTCATTGATGTCAAAGGGGGAGAAATATGGAAAATTGTAATTGTAACGGGGAGAAATAAAGAAAAGTGTAATTGATAGTTACATTTCAAAGTATAGTAGTAAGTTTTGCTTCAAGCTAACTTTGTAATTGAAGTTAGAAGGATTGTAATCCTTTCAAAACATGAATACAATATTTTTACTTTGTTATGGTTATTTATTTTGATTGGTATGACACCATGTTTGGGACTTAGCCAATTCTCCCAAAATATTGCCATCAATGCCAAAGGGGGAGATTGTTAGCAATATGACCAATCGATCAGATAAGGTAAGTTATATGGTTGTCATTTATGGAAACATATTTGTTTTGCAGATTAGTCATGATTATTCATGAAGGAAAATTGTTTAAGTATTAGACAGTGTTACATCAACATGATAGATTTGATAATAGTGGAATATTCTCTTGTGCAGTTAACCAGAGATGCGTGACATCATACTGATGATGTATACCGGTGTGCATGTTTGTACAACCAACTGAGTTCAAGTTATGAAGGAAATAGTGATGGAGTGATGATACAACATAGAACAGAGCATGTCAGTAGAATGTGTTAAATAACTTGAATAATTATTTTATTATTAATTCTTGATGAGCTGACTCTAAGAATGATATGTGAGCCAACTAAGGAAGAATTTACCAATATATTTGGTATAAGTAAAGAACTTCATTTTTCGAAGTTAGTGTGTAATGTGATGTTGTGAAATACATGGTAACTAGTAATTGTGAAGTAATGCAAATGTTGTGAAATATAAGTGACAAGTGAATGTGATGTTATGATTTATGATGTGAAGCAAGGTTATGCAAGATATGATGCAGATTGATATGTGCACAGTCACTCTTTGTATGAAGAATTGACAATTAGAAGATTTGCAAAGTACAACAAGTGATCTAATATTGTATGTATACTTATTCTCGTGAAGAGGTTATTGTATAATTGCATGTTAGGGTAGTGGGCTCTTCTTGTACAAAATTGTATATGATCTACCAACTCCTAATAGGGTTGAAGCAACTACCACCTCTCTAGAGAAAGGGATTCAACCAAATAACCAAGCTTCATAAAAAATCTTAGACTTCAAAATCAACTCTGCTTTCTGTGGCATGCCATTGATGACTTCATTTTCAAAGAATTGAAGTATAAGATTCTCAAGTTTCTGAATGCATCTTTGATCTTCTCTACTTCTTAGTAAGCCCTCTACTTGAATTTCTAAAGATTGGTCATCATGAAATCCTGAGCTGATTTTTGACACCAAGTACTCTTTTTCTCTCATTAGCAAGATTGTGGTTAAATCTTCAGTAAAATTAATCCAACCTAGATGCACATCTCTGTTAGATTGAATCTTCCCATGATCCATTTCTTCTTCTTTTTCTTCCAAAAGATCATCTTGAATCTTTAGGTCCTTCTGAGTTACATTGATACTATCTTCAACATTGTTGGTCTTAACTTCAAGTTCCCTTCCATCAATATTAAAATTCTCTATCTGAAGGGACTTTTGAGGGTTAAGACAAGAAGATATCAAACCTTGTATTGGATTGCCTTCATATAATTTGTGACATGAAGCAACTTGTGAAGTTATAGCCATTGAACCTTGTCTTTGAATACCAACTTGAGAATCATCAATAGAAATGCCTCCCTCTAAGAATAAAGGATTAAACATTTTCTTCATAGAGGAAATTATCATTCAAGGATTTTGAGCACAAGCTTGGAGTAAATACATCATAAGAGCTTCCTTCATCAAATTCCTCCATAAGATTCCCTACTAGATCATTACTTCTTTTATCATGGTTATTCTTCTCATAAAATATCTTTGACATAGGAATTTCTATTTGATGAGAAGGTTCAAAAAGACGATTTCTTTGACCTTCGAATAATCCATAGGATTTTAATTGCACTCCCTTTGGATTAGAGGAACTTGTTGCCATATCC
Source organism: Cupressus sempervirens (assembly GCA_028749045.1). Taxonomy (NCBI): domain Eukaryota; kingdom Viridiplantae; phylum Streptophyta; class Pinopsida; order Cupressales; family Cupressaceae; genus Cupressus; species Cupressus sempervirens. The sequence goes on along the minus strand of CM053789.1, from coordinate 633,870,859 downwards.
ATATAGCTTTGATTTTCAATATGTTCAATGATATCTATCTTTTTGAAGTATTGATTCTTCTCCAAGACATCTTTCATGAAATGCAAAAGGATGATATTCTTGTTGCATGCATGATAAAGAATGAAGGCTAGATGATTCATCTTCTTCTCCTTGAAGCTAATTTTTAGCTTTTTCATCAACCAATCTTTTAATCACAAGTTCATCAAGCTTATCAAATATAAAGGTCTCCATTTCCATAGGGAAAGTAGATATTTGTAGCAGTTCATTGGTGCTTTTATCTCTGTCAATGGTAGTGGTTTTAGATTGTGCCATAACATTTGAAGTATTGATGTTGTCAATAGATTCATCACCTTGAATAATCATGGAAGGATGACCAGGAAGATATTCTCCATGTAGGAAGTCATCATCTAAAGCATTGAGGCACCAAGTAGGAATAAAAGCAGTATGAAATTCACCTTGATCCATATTTCCTTCATCTTGAACCATATATTGTGTAGTTTCTTGAGATTTTGATAATTCTTTTTCTTTCTCATTAGGATTGAGATGATTGAGTACTTTATTCTAGGTTTGGAAATTTTCACAATGATGCCTTGATACATTAGTAGACCCTTCTTCTTTTATAGACACTATCTCTCGACCATCTCCTTGATTAGACATAGAATCCTTGTCTTCTTTCATGAATGAAGATTTAGATAAGTCCTTTCTAACATTTGGATTGGGAGATGTTTTGTTATCAAGAAAATAATTCTTGCATGGGTCTTCTTTCTCAAGTTATTGCAATGTTTGAAATAAAGAAGGATGTACTTTGTTAGGATCTAGGTGTTCATTGTCGTAGAAGCTTTTGAAAAACTCAACTTGATTGGGATAAGTGGAAGTATGATTTCGATGAGAAATAGGTGCAAGTGTTGGGACACTTTTTTTACCACTATTATCCATCCTTGAGTCACTTGAACCATTTTTCTGATCAAAGTCCTCCTTATAGTCGCATGTTGAACTTCTTTCTAAAAATGATTTGGGCTTGCGAGAGAAAAACTGACCATCTTTACCATCTTCTTCATCTATCTTTTGCGAAGTCTGGAGCAAAGATGATGAATCTTTTCTAGATCTAGTTTCCATCCACCATAGAAACTCTTCAAGAAGCTATCTTGCTTAGGATCGATGAAAATCTTATTATATTGGGAGACAAGTGAATGAGAGACATTCCCATTATTCTTCATTGTTGATTTAGATGAAAGACACTTTTCAAAAAGGCTTTTATCTTTATATGTTGAACCTTTTTCAAATAAAGAATCATGATCATGAGAAATAAACCCATAATGTTTTCCATCATCTTCTTTGATTTTTAGAAAAAATTGTAGCAAGTAGGGATGAACCATTCTAGGATCTAGCCCCTTGCCACCATAGAAATTCTTCAAGAATTTTTGTAGAGGCTCATCATGAATCTGTTTCTTTGGATATGGAAAATATTCATCATCACTATTGCTATCATTGTCACTTTCAACTTTTCCCTCATACCAAACCATGATTTTGAATTGCCACTTTCAAATAGAGTTGTGGATAATTCAATCTTAACATAGAGTCACCGACCTTCATTCTAGGGAACATACCTTTTATCAACCATGTTACTAGTTATTGTTCACTTGGTCTTGGATGTGACCAAGATTTTGTCTATTTCTTCTTGGAATAACAACTATTCTTTCAATCATTACAATGTTTTGACCGATAGGAGCTCTTCGCAAGATTTTGCCGAAATCTTCTTCTTCTTCTAGAACTTGGGTCACTTGATGATTATTGAGCACTTTGTCTACACCTCCAGGCTAGATCATTCAAATCTAAAATAATATCTTCTTGTGTGTCTTGGAAGCCAAGATTCAGTTGTAGAACTAGAAACACATTCTCATGCGGCAATATCATCTTGTTTCATTACAGGCGACTAAATAATCTTTTTTGTTTGAATCCCCAGTAGAGTCGCCAAAAATCTGTTGATAAATAGATTTGTCGTGCTGTGATAGTTACTTCTAAAATAGACCATGTTTGCCCTCTGACTAGTGACAACTGTGCCAATAGTTGGAGATTGAAATTGATCATTATCAAATTACAATCAATTTCAATCTTCCTCTGCATTTGAGAGGGGAAACTCCATTGTATGATGGGTGTATTTGATTTTTTAAACATAAATGAATTAAAACTTTGAAAAGTGGAGAGAACACTATTGATGACAAATGCACCACATGACTTCACAACTTTCCTGAATAACTTAAATAGCTAATAAGAATGATCAAGAACTATGCTTGAAGGCTAGCATTAGCTCGGTGATAATTTGATCATTCACTAACATCTACACTATACCGTGAAAATATTAATTACAACTAGACTCAACACCCAAACAATTTAGACTCTGAAGAAAAGAGAATATCAAATGCACGTTCCTTTATTTCCTTGCACCAAGAACATAAGAAGAAACTGATTAAAAAGACAACCTCTGTACACAATTTCCAGAAATTGTCTTATCATTAAAAACATAAGTGTTCCCTTCTTCCAAATTCCAAAAAGTCTCTTCTTACAATGAGATTTAGAAATTTATAATCTATTCTAACATAACAAAGTTTTTCATAACCACTCAAAAAGTTAAAGTTTGGACTACCCTAAAGATAGTTCGTAATCAACTCAAACTCAAACTTTCTAATTGTAACGCTCAAACTCAAACTTTCTAATAGTAACTCTCAAACTCTAACTTGCTAACCATAACTCTCAAAAAGTTAAGGTTGATAGAAAGAGAGTAAATGTTAGTATGTAGAGAGATAAAAAAATTAGTACATAGAGAGATGGTTTGAGTATGTGGTCAGAGAAAACTTTTCGTACATAGAGAGAGAAGGTTTTAGTATAGGGAGAGAGGTAGTTTTGAATAGTTTGGAATTAACTTCCCTCTCTCTCTCCAAAATTAATTTAACTAAGTCTCATAGTAAAATATGTGGGTAACAAATTGTATTCTCCAAAACATTATTAAACACATATTTTACTATTGATGGTCATTTTTTCTCACACCCATTCTACCTGTGCGAATGATATAAAATGATAGATTTTAATGACGTCCACGAGGCTAAAGTAGCCTATGGCACCCACACGATCACTCCCAAGATAGGATTGAAACTAATCTAGCTCAAGAGATTTGGTTAACTTGTCCAATCACTACCATTTTATTGCTCAAAGGGAGTTCGAAGGCAAAAGTTGTGGAACTTGGCTTACATCATATACGGGATGTGTTTTCTTGAAATTTCTAAGCTCCGCTCGACGCTCGACAAGTCCATCATACACTGATATGATATGATATGATAGATTTTAATGACGTCCACGAGACTAAAGTAGTCTATGGGACCCATGCAATCGCCCTCCCGAGTCAGGAGCCAAACTAGTCAGTTGCAAAGTTTTGGTTAACTTGTCTCTTCTTCTCTGAATTTTGATAATCAACTCCGCTGTTCTCTTCACTTGATCTTCCTCAAATAAATAGTTGAAGTCCTTGTTCTGCAAAATTTTTGTATAATCAGATCTGATGTCGTTGTAAGCCAAGCATTCCATGACAAAGTGTTGCTCTGTCTCCACTGTTCCCATATTGCAAAATAAACATGTTCTGTCTGCCCACTCTTCCTTTGGAACTTGCCATCTACCAGTTTCACATCGCAGCTGATGTGAACTAGTTCTAATTTGTGCCATCAACATTTTTGCTTTCCAGTTAATAGGTGCCCTTATATAGGCCTTTTCATCATGACTAGAAGTGGGATTAAATTCTTTAATGTAATAAGATTTTGTCCTCCCTATGTGTCTTGTCCATAGAATATTGCGAAATTTTTCATTGACAAACTTTTTTATTTCTTTAATGTTATCCGGGCAAGCTTGGATGTTGATATCCCATTTTTGCATCCATTTGTCATTTTGTTTCATCCATGTGTTTTTCCGCCTCACAAGTTTTTCCTCTATTACCAACTTGGGCCAACGATGTGTTTCTAGACCTTGGGTTTTCTTTAAATAGCTTAGCATTCGGATCAATGCGACGACTTCTAATGGAAAGGAACCCACCTCCGCCAAAAGGATTTCATACGGAACTGTGGTCTTGACTTTAAGATTGCATGTGATAAAGTGTTTTTGAATTCTTTCTACTTGCCGCCATTTCTGTTTGGACATACTACCGCCCTACACTTCACATCCGTATAGAATAACCGGAGTGACCAGCAAACCAAACAGAGTTTTCATGGTCGTCCAATCCCATAATTCTGCGTTCCTGCACTTGTTTTGTAAAGAGTATAACGCCTTCCAGCCCCCTTGGATTCTTTTCGATCTACAAGTATCCCAGTTGAGTTTGTTATGAAAATCGATGCCCAAGTATTTGTACTCTTCCACAATCTCAAGGGGGCTATTTTCAAACAGAAACTTGTCTTGTATGCCCCTATTCTTCTTTAGTGAGAAGATCATAATTTTGGTTTTGCTAGTGTTAACTTGCATTCCTACATCATGGCAAAAAAATTCTAGTGCTTTCAAGTGCTCTTTCAAACCTTTAGCTGTTCTAGCAAGAATTATGAGATCATCTGCATATAAGAGCAATCTTATCACGAAGTGGGCCAGCTGCACCCCCTCACCATTGGTCTTGTTTATCCACTCTTCTAACTTGTCAATATAAAGCCCGAATAGTGTGGGAGAAAGCGGACACCCTTGCTTAACCCCGATGTTGCTATCAAAATCTTCTGATATCCCTTCTGTCGTTCTGATTTTAGCTTTGACCTGCTCATATAATCTGTAAACCGCTGACCTAAGTTCTTTAGGGACATCTAGCTCTACCATTCTATCCCATAGTTTATTACGTGGCACTGTGTCAAAAGCTTTTTTAAAGTCCACGAAACAACAAAAAGCCTCATTCCCCGGAGTGTCCCAAACTTTCTCTATCAAATGCCTGAGAGTGATGCCATGATCTATAGTAGAGTGTTTTGGTCTAAAGCCTGCTTGCCCTTTTGCACGTTTGCCTTCTGTTTCAGCCCAGTTGCTGATTTTTTGTTCTACCAAACTACCAAATAACTTGCCAAATAGTGGATTGAACATGATGGTTTGGTAATTAGAAGGATTGTTTATATCTCCACTTTTGTGGAGTGGGATCACCACATTTGTAGTCCATTTTACAGGGAAACCCTCTCTATTGACACTGTTGAAAATCTTAGTGATGTGTGGTGTGAGGATTTCAGCACCCCATTTTAAGTATTCCTCTTGTAGCCCATCTATATCTTGTGCTTTACCAACAGCTAACCTTCTGATGCCTTGAATAATATCATTTTCACTGAATAACTCCCCTGTAGTCTCTGTTTCCATGATACTATGCTCTCTTAGATCACATTCGTAGAGAGTCTTGGCATATTCCAGCCATTTGGTTCCTGTTATGTTATTCACTATCTGAGTTTTTCTCTGTTGAAGCTCTTTCCAAAATTTCCTGGGGTTGTTTTTACCAAGATTAATCAACTCTATTCTTCTCTTGTTCACATACTCTTCTTTCTTCTTTTTAATCAGTTGATTATACTCTTTTCTACTTTCTTTGTTCATGTTCTTTTTCCAATTCCTTTTTGCCATTTTGCACTCCTCATCAAACCAAGGATTGGCCGGAAAAGTGTTCTTGGCTTCTTTTGTGGCCCTAGATCTTTTACACTCCTCCAATGCTTTAATGATAGTAAGAACGAGATTATCCTTGTCCATGAAATGTTGTGTTTCAGACTCTAGATGGTTTCCCGGAACCCTAGACAGCCGCAAAAGAGAGTCTTGAAAAGTATCATGGTTTTCTTGTGTCATTAAAACTTTGCCAGTCGGAATCATCTTCCTCTTCTGTAAAAGTTTTGGGACAATATGTTGATCTTTGAAGTGAGTAGTCACCCTTATCAAGATGGGGTTATGATCAAATTTTAACTCCATGGGGCAATCTTCTATGTCAAAGTTAATTATCTTTGCGACATAGTCTTGCGAGCATATAACATAATCAACAACACTTTGTCCATTGTGTCTTTTGCATGTGATGCCTCCTGATTTAGGCCACTTTTCCATACCATTGCATATAACCATGTTGTATAGGCAGCATAAGCCTAGTAATTCAGCACCAAAATGATTAATCTTTCCCATGCTATCCTGTGAAGATCTTTCCCATTTTTGTGTCCCTTCTTCTTCGAGCCAAACTGGATCTCTGCTTTCATTGTAACTCTCCTTAAGATTGAGAGTTTGGTTGTTTGCTGTTCTAGCATTGAAATCCCCTATTAACATTATTTCCCCTAAAGAGCTAAAGGCTGTTATGTCTTTTTTTAGCGCAACAAACGGATCTTCTCGATCCAACCTATGTTTTTTATATATTTTTGAGCCTTTTGGAGCGAAGTAACATATAGCCACCCTTGTAGAAATTTGATTCTCTGTTATTTTTATCCAAATATACTGCTTGTTTACATCTTCTTTTTCTAAGTTTACAAATCTGCTCCAAGTTTCTTTTATTAGAACGGTGATGCCTTCATGCCCCTTACCATTATCTATCTTTTCATTCCACAGTAATACCTTCTTATACCCTTCAAAATCTGGAACTCTACATCCATCATGCTCATGAGTCTCGGTAAGCATAATGATGTCATTATCTTTAGTTATCGGCCCTAACCCAGGTCCTCTTCTCCAAGGATAACCTCTACAGTTCCAGCTAACTATAGTTAAATGTTCCTGGGTGGGCCCGAGTTCCTATTTATTGCGTGTGATTTTGTCGCTGATTTGGGCTTTGCCATCTTGTAGCCACGCCCACTTGCCTTTTCCTCTTGCTGTTTTCACTTTTTCCCATTCCTTCCTCCTTTCTTCTTGCTGAGTTACGGTGAGGTCATCATCAAGATATATGCGTGTGCCTCTAAGAAACTTCCTCTTGCTGAAAATGTTATTTTTATCTCCTATATTCTTCATTGTCACTCTAACATGTCTATCTTTGCCTCCTCTAATCCATTTTTCGATTCTTTGAGCTTGTATGGTTGTTCCATGCCAATCTAATTGGTCTTTAAAGAGGTCTTTAACTAAATCCGTTGTTTTCTCCTGTTCTCCATAGTCTCGTAGCCCTTTGACAACGATATTTGTTGCTTTCTCATTTCTTTCTTTTTCCTCTCTAATCTGTCTCCAAACTTGTTTTTCTATGTTGTCAATAGGAGTGTTTGCTGGCCCCTTTACTATGTTGGCCCATGATCTAACTTTTTCAATCTGTTCTCTGAGTTGATTCTCTTTTATTTCCATATTGGCCATGGCATCTTGTATATTTTTCATTTGCGAGTTTTTGTCTGCTTCTGTAGCCTCTCCTTCTCCCATAGTACTTGCTGCTGTCCTCTTTTCCCCTACTTCTTTCTTCAACAATATTAATTCATACTCTCCTTTTTCCATATTAAATTGCAATTTTTGAATTTGTTCTCTAAGTGACTTGACCTCCGCTGCCAGCTTCCAGTTATCTTCAGTAACTCTTTTCATTGTGATACTTTCTATTTGGTTCCTCTCCTCAAGTGCCCACACCCTTTCCTTCATAGCTACTAAATCATTCACAAAAATGTCTGGATACCACGTCATAGGTGTCCTTGTGGGGCTGTAATTATTCGGTAGCCCATCCTCCACCATGTCTATCACCTGAGAATTATCTGGCTTCCCTTTACCGTTAATATCTCTGATATTATCAAACTGCTTAATTGTTTTAGAGATTTCAGTCGGCCTCAGACTTTGTTCTCCCTCCCTTGTGCTGTCTGGGGTTTGTGGAATCGATTTCGGAAGTAATGCTGCTAACTTCCCTCTTTTTGCATTTTTAAACTTTCGTATCTTTCTCCGCCTAATTATTCTTTTATATTGTTTGGCATTCACATAGATGTAGTTGCCTCCTGTGAGTGGTCCGCTGGCTTGTGATAAGCTCAAAGTGTTTGTGGATAAATTACCATTTGTCCCTCCAAGATTGAATGAACTCGTGTGTCCGGCTGAGGGTTCTGGAATAATGAGGAAGCTCCCTTGATTCCACTTGATGATGCTGCTGTGCATTAAACTATCTCCGTATGTCAGGACCAAGCCACTATTGCCAGAGATGTCGTGTTTCGTAGCTTCTTTCAAACTAGTTTGCTGTTCTGCTGTTACGGGTGCCCTGACTATCTGATTCTCTGCCACCCTGTTACTATCAGATCCTGTGTTATGTAAGGTGGACCCATCGAGTTCTGACTGTTCCTCTCTTATCTTAGGTTGATCAGTCAATGATACTTTTACAAGTATCCTATCTGCAGATGTATCTGTGATTTCCCCGTTTGTTCCGTCCATAAGGACCATATCATTCCCACCGGTGCCTTGTTTATATGTTTTTAATGGTGTTTTACTGTTGTAAACTTACCAATGCCAGGAGAAGAAACAAAGGGAGCCTGAACAGGTGCAAAATCATATGCAAGATAAAAGAAAAAGGCGTACCTGGGATTTGCCTGTCCGCCTATTGGAGGCACATATTGTTGTCTTCAAATGGAACCGAGCTGGAGCCCACTGAAAGAGAGGGACACCATATCAAGTAAAATCATCATCTGGAAGCCCGCCAATATCAAAGTCTTTAGTACTGGATGGTCCCACCGGTTGCTAAGACTACCGACCAAACCCTTAAATCTGCCCCTGCACTGATCCCGTGTCTTGTGGACCCCTCAATCAGAATGCTGGACCCCTCAAATTTGTATGTAGACCTTGTTACGTGACAATTCCAATCCCCACAAAAATAAACAAATCGCCAGTTTGGCTCACACCCGTTCTGTTCTGTTCCACGCTCACGAACCTGCAATGACGTGGAATACCTCTTACCTCTTCCTCTGAAAATGCGGAGAAATGGATTCGGACTTTAACATTCAAGTTTGTCACGCGGATCCTACTTCATCTGCATAGTATTCGTTTGAAAGTATATAACGCCTTTCATGAATCCAGCGTTTTAAGCCCCCATTTACTTACGACATTTGTGTTGAATCTTCTAGATTCTTTTAAACCCAGCCCAGTATAATTGCAGCCCGCGATGCTGGAGGGAATTTATATACACAGATGCTGGCTGTTATGCATTAAAAGTGAATCAAGTCTGAAGCCGAAAGACAGGGTGGATTGAAACATCACACCTACAAACGACAATCACCTGTAAGTTTTACTTTCAATTTTTATTGTGCGTGTTCTTCAATTTTAGAAGTTTCATGGCAGCGATTCGTAGCAAGGATAGCGTGTGACTGTGAAGTTATCTATTTGAGGATACACATTTCAGTTGCTTTGCTTTGTACTTTTAGTTGTATTCTGTAATCATCGCTCTTTACAATGGGGCTTTGAAATAAAAAAATAAATAGAACAAAAACAATAGGACCAAGACATTTCCTTAGTAAAAATCAATCTAGTCGAAGCATATTCTCCAGTAACACAGATTCACCATAAGTTAGAACAGATGTTGATTTACGTTCAAGTCAAGTCAAGTCATATCTACTGCAAATTGAACCATTGTGTGGAAAATTTTGAAGCCCTTAATTGCAATGGTTTGATTTAATGGACACCACTTTTCTGTTTGCATTTGTGCACCTGCAAATTTTATGTCCTTTCTATTAATCACTTTCGTTATTTCTTTTGAAATTTTACTCACGGGTCTTTGTTGCTATTTCTGTAAACTAAATGATAAAAAGAAAAGCTTGCACCATACAAATATTTTGTATTTCTGACTATCAATACTGGCACTCCAGTGAAAGGAGATTCGAACTCATGACCTAGATTTTCATACCAATCGTTGGAATTATTTGTTGTTGTGCCAAAAACTCTAATCATCAATGCTTGATAGAAATGCAAGATTTAACTTGGACCATAGGAAATGGTTAAGTCATGTTCAAAATCTTCAAAGAGGTGTTCGCTAACAAGACAAAGAAAGAGGAAAGGGGAAGATCAAGAAGAAGTGGAATAAAAAGAGAAAAAAGGAGGAAAAGGGGGGCGAGGCGGAGAGGGGGCGGGGAGAGGAGGGAGAGAGAGATAGGAGAAGGAGAGGAAGGAGGAGAAGCAAAAGGGGAAGATCAAGAAGTAGAAGGGGAAGATCAAGAAGAAGCAAATGATTGAGGAGGAGGAGGAGAAGAAAGGGAGGGAGAAGGCAGTGAAGAAGGAAGTGAAGGACAAGACCAAGAGGAAGGAGGATAAGGGGAAGATGAGGTGGAAGAAGAAAAAGAATAACAAAAAGAGAAGGAGGAAAAATAAAAACAAAGAAGAAGAGGGACGAAGGAGGAAAATGACAAGCAACAAAATGAAAAGAACCAAATGTAATATTCTCGTTATCAAATAAAAATAAAATAATAACTCTTATTTGGGGCCTTGATTGATTTATGTATATCTCGGGCCTATCTTTAATTTTCCGTAGGTGTAGGTGTTTGCTATGTCATGTGTTGGCACGTTGTTTCTCCCTTGAAAGTTTTCCTCCGACGGGGTATATATGTCCGTAGGGTTAGTTGTTGTAGGTATGCAATTGAGATTATTTTATTCTACTACGAATTCTTGTTGGAGTCTAGTGTTGTTTGCCATTTTGGAAGTGGAAGATCTTCTCTACTTGGCTCTTTTGGTCTCAGTGAGATTCAACCCTCACCCTATTCTGTGTTTGGTCTTTGTATTTCTTTTCTCGGATCTGGCAAATCATAACACCAATATTCTTTGCAACTATAATCTTTGTTCGGCTACCAATTGAAGGTCATTATCAAATTTAGTGTTTCATTCATCTTGCAACTTGAAGGTCATTATCAATCTTTGTGTTTGTGGCAACACTGTTGATCGATTTTGTAATACCCATTTCAGTTCTCCTGTTCACATTTGCACAACCCTTGCACTTGACTTTACAGTCACCCTTTGCACATTTCTCCCTTACGAACCACAGTCCGTATGACCACCTAACCTCCCACCGTACACCATAACTAACCTCTCCATCATCACTTCTCTTCCTATGGCTGCAACTTTGTACACCCATAGCATCTCCCTCTCCATGCGCTTTGCAACCAACTACTTCCCTATATGGTCTCACTCGATCATACCATATGGACCTTGTAATACTATATGACCATTCCTTGATTGCCTAGTCAATCCTTGTTGCTCCGTACAACCATTTAGCCGCACTTGTCCCCCTCACTCCATACTCTACCATTGTTCAAATTGGTGCTCATAGACGCCTAATGCCATTGGGAACATTATAGTGGTATCAAAGTCAGTGATTCTGCCAACAAGTGGATGTGAATGCAAGTTTATACCTGAAGAAGAAGGTGAGATCACTTCGTTGATAGAATGGGGATCCACTAGATCCTATGACAAAACCCATGAATCTTCTAAGAGAGCTCACCAAAAACCAAACTTAGATCAATGAAACCTAATGACTTATGTAGGAAACATTACAGAATCGGCCGAGGGAAAAGCAATCAGAGAACAAAATGGGCATAGTGACAACTCTGTTACGGGAAGGACAAACCCTCAACCCTTTCGCTCTCGACCTTCAATACCAATCTTCTCTCCAAGGGTGGAACCACCGTGCAAAGAAAGAGAACCCACCTTCCAGGAAATGCAAGAACAACTTAAAGAAGATTGGAGGAATGTGAATATGGAAGGCGATATATCCCACAAAGACAATGTTGATATGAGAACGAGATATTCAAGTAGGGGAAATCATGATTATTCTAATGATGACTTGGAAGATCAAAAAGGTGAATTTATCACCATTTGATGGATTTGGAGCAATCACCGCACTTGCATGGGTTCTGAAGGTGGACACTTATTTTGAGCTCAACCCGATGTTCGAAGAAGAAGCAATCAAGTTTGCCACACTCCATCTGGAAGGAGTGGTGCATGAATGGCGGCACCACAAATTGGTCACTCTTAACCACAACCAAGTGACCTCTTATGTTGAGTTCACTGAGAGACTCATCAACCGTTTTGAAAGGAAGGATCCTAAACTAAACTTCAACAATTTGGCACAACAAAGGCAAATAGGGATGGTAGACAATTACATCATAGAGTTCAAAAGGCTATTAGTATTAGTCAGGGACATCTCTAAGAGATGTTGGATCATGTTATTCATGGATGGACTGAGAGAACCCTTGAGAGGCTGGATCAAAGGGTTCAACCCGTGCACTCTCAATGAAGCTATTAAGAAGCTACATGACATGGTTGCATCTTCTTCCAAGACCCACATAGCTACTCCAACACCTCCCCGTAGGAAGACAAAGACAAAGAGCCAATTCCGAAAAAGTCTCCGCTGGATGAAGATTCTCAGGAAGAGCTCTGAAGGAGTTTTGCTTCACTTGTAAGGAGTCGTGTGGATTGAGTCACCACTGCCTTGGGAGGGGGATGATTCATTACATTGAAGTGTTCCCCGATGATGAGGAAGGTCAAGTATTTGCAATACCTAGTGAAGAAACTAATACTCGGTCAAAAAGGGTGTTCCATTACTACTTTCACTACAACGAATGGAAGTAGTATCGTCAGAGTCCATGGCACACTTCATGGAAAACAAGTCACAATCATGATTGATAGTGGTGCCACAATTTCATTAACTCATCATTGGTCGCTAATAAGGCTTTGCACATAGTTGAGCATGGAGGATTTGAGGTTAAGTTTGCGAGAGGAACTTTGTTACCTTGCACACACGTGACTCCACGACTCAACATTACTATGGAAAACTATACCTTGAGAGATGACTCCTTTGTCATGGATTTGGTTGACACATATATCATTTTGGGCATCCAGTGGATGGAGACCCTTGATTAGTATACCCAAAGCTTCAAGAAGGAGTTTTCATTTGAGACACATGGCAAGAAGGTGCTGCTAAGAGTAATGTCAAATAAAGGACCGAGGGAAGTCACAATCAAGAAGATAGAGGTGATTTTTAAACAAAATATGATCATTGAATATAACTTCGACAGTGCAGAGGCAAGTAAAAATGTGACAGTCTACGCTATACCTCATTCCTTCAATGATTGGCGGGCTCATATGTTGGTTGAATGCTCCACAAATACTTTTACATGTTAGTTGATGGATGGCTATATACAGGATGATAGATACTAGGTGATTGATGATGTCATTTACTACATCGTTAAGATCTACTTAGTGCCTGATTCCAAATTGGAGAAGTTGATCGCAAAAGGTTTTCCAGGATCAGATTTGCAATTGCTTGAGGGCGAGAAATTTTTGGCACTAGAGGACTATAATATTCCCATTATCAAATAAAAACAAAATAATAACTTTAATTTGGGGTCCCAATTGATTTATGTATACCTCGGGCTCATCTTTAATTTTCCGCAGGCGTAGGTGCTTGCCGTGTCATGTGTCAACACGTTGTTTCTCCCTCAAAAGTTTTCCTCCGATGGAGTATATATGTCCACCAAGTTTGTTGTTGTAGATATGCAATTTAGATTATTTTATTGTATTGCAAATTCTTGTTGGAGTTCATTGTTGTTCGCCATTTCGGAAGTGGAAGATCTTCCCTACTTCGCTATTTCGGTTTCATAGGGATTTAACCGTAACCCTATTCCGTATTTTGTTGCTGTATTACTTTGTTTGGATCTAGCAAATTGGAGCACCATCATTATTTGCAACTATAATCTCTGTTTGGCTACCAATTGATGTTTTGTGCATATTTAGTGTTTCATTCATCTAGCAACTCGAAGGTAGTTATCAATATTTGTGTTTGTGGCAGCATTGTTGATCAAGTCAGTAATACCCATTCCAGTTCTCCCTTTCATGTCCGTACGACCCTTGCACTTGAGCAAACGGTCACCTCTTGCACATATCTATTGTATGATCCACAGTCAGTACGACCACCTCATTTCCCACCATATGCCATAACCACACCTCTATCATCACTTCTCCCTGTACGGATGCAACTTTGTACACCCATAGCATCTCCCTCTCCGTACGCAACGCAACGAACCATTTCCCTCTATGGTCTCACCCAAGCATATCGTACAGACCCTGTAATACCGTATGACCATTCCTTGATTGCCTGTACAACCCCTACTGCTATGTACGACCATTCAGCCACACTTTCCCCCTCACTTCGTACGCTGCCATTGCTCATACTGGTGCATGTGGACGCCTAACTCCATCGGGAACATTACACTAAAAAGAGGAGGAGAAGGGGGGGCAGAGAGAAGAAGAAGAAGAAAGAGAGGGAAAAGGAGAAGATGAAGAAGAACACACAAAACAAGAAGCAAAAAAGGAGTAAGAAGCAAGGGGAAGATGGAGAAAAATGAGGAGGTGAATGAGAAAAAGGATCAGATTGAGAAGGGGAATACAGTTGGTTTTCTTTCCCTTCAATTCCTTAGTATATTAAGTAAGATATATCTTGCTATCGGTGTAACCATGACACCTCCTTTTGGTGCAAGTGTTAGTTATTCCTTCATCAAATTTAAATGAACACTTACATTTATCACATTTATTTTCCATTGGCATTGAGCCTAAGCTTCACTGATTTGCCCTTGACAAGTGATTTAAGGTACTGAATCTCATGCATTTGAATTTGCTACTTCTGAAATGAATCTCTGAATGAAATCAAAAGGTATCTAGAAGAAGAGTGGTTTTTCAAGAAAGATTTCCTTTGTAAGTCTCGATGATCTATTTAGCTTCTATATTATTTGATATTCTAAATTCATTTTCAGTATGGATTCTTACATTGTGTAACTTGTTTCTCACTATTGGTTGCTCTGATCTGGTGACGATTTTGATAGATTATTGGAAAACTTTTTTTCGTGTTACTTGTTGAGGCAGACAAAACCTGTACAGCTAAACTTTGTTTTCCTCAGCAAAACACAGTAAAGCTACGCAGAATATATATTGATTAACAGATAAAGTTTACATCGTCTGGGTTGGAAAACCGTTCATGGCTCCAGAACCCCAACCAAATTTCAAAATTTCCACTGATATTAACACACCTGTATAGTGTATACAAAATTCCTTAATTTTAGAGGGACCAAGTGAATTCATCTGACATTGTCATCCGGTGAGCTTCTAGACAGGGCATAACTATATGTTAGACAGCTCAATTTTTGGTCCATATATAACTTTTGTAGGAATTGACATTGTTTGTTTAAATAATTACTAAAATAGATACTCTATTTGGCAATAACACTGCTAGCAGTTTTGGCATGCCTTGTTGATCCTCTGCCTCTTGGTTGTTATGCATGTGATGTGCATATATATATATATTATATTGGAAACTGTACCTTCTTTTGTCCAATCAATGGTATTAGACAATTTTGAGTACTGTGATGGTAGAAATTGCAAATAAATTCCACCTCTGAGACATAATGCAAAATGTATTGGCTTTCATGTCAGATGAATCATGATGACACTGATTATACTACTCCTCTCCCAGAAATAACTACGCCACACAATGATGTGGATAGTCTTCAGATATAAATGAATACATTTACCCGGACCCCCTTAAAAATCATAAATAATGCTTTTAAATAGATGAAATAAGAAATTAAAATGCTATAGGTAGTAAGGAAAAAACATGCTACACACAGTTTGTATTATTTCCATTCTCTTCATGATAAATGTTCCATTCTTAATTTCATCCGTGTTTTGTGAGAAATATAATTCATGTATTGTTTTGTTCACTTATTTGTACTTCAGAGAAAAATAATTGATGGGTGTGAACATCTTGATTGATTTTTGGGGAATTGAAGTAGAGGATTTTAATCTTGAAGAATCAGGGAAGTTTTGTTATTGTCCTAATATTAGGTAGTTTCACTTCTATTTTCAGAATCCAATTAGATTATCAAGACTAAAGTATATCCTGCAAGGGATTTTGCACAAAAGAAAGTTCTGTTGAGGCCTGTAATTTGCTGGGATGAGCATCATTGTACGGAGTCTTTAAATTCACATGTGCTATAACTAGGCACTATCCAATACTTAATTTACAATTTGCAGAGCATGCAGCAAATACCTTGGAAACTGCCTCTGTATAAAGAGTCAATTGAATATAACTTTTTCTTTGTTGGAAATTATGTTGCCGACCTTATAATGTTGAAATTTGGCTTTGATTTAACCCTTTTTTATCTAAACTAAACTGGTATAGATGAGGACCTGCAAATAGAAATGCAATACAGTATTAGAATCTGCTTTCTTACTCTCTGTCAATCAATACTCAATGTGATTGCACCACCTTGCAGTCTTTGGTAGACTGAAAGCTGCATCTCAACCCGTGTTTTAAAAATGGATCATGCAAATGGCTTTCTTCTGGAGATCACATTGTTCTCTAGATGGCATAGTTGTTATTCTTGTTGTCCAATTTTATTATTAAGTCCCTAGAGTACTTAAAGTTAGCTTGAGAAAAGCCCAAGTGGATTGCATGGCAATCATACAGATGGTGATGTTCTGACACAGGGCTTGCAAGGCCTACTTGGAACAGACGGTGAAGAATTGCAAAGATATAGGGGGAAGAAGGTGGTCATTGTGAGAAGCCTTCACACTACTATCATTTTTAATGTTTTGAGTTTCATAAGTCCTTTGGATTACCAATGGATAATCAAGGTGGCATTCAAATAATAGATAGGACTTAGTTGCCGATTTGTGACAAGAATCCGATTCGGGCACAGAATTGGATCCGTGGATTTTTTATTTTCCCAATTATGATTCGTGCATATATATATATATATATATATATATATATATATATATATACACTAAAAAATAAGAGAAATATACATAATTCTAAAACTAAATCATTTCATAGTATGCATCTATGAATCTAGTATACTTGAAACTAAATCATTTCATAGTATGCATCTATGAATCTAGTATACTTGATCAATGACATTGATAATTAATCTATTTTCATGATTATAAAGAAAATCAACACATTCATGATTATAGATAGTAAATGAACTTGCATTGTGATTTAGAGTGTTGTTTTTAGGGTTTAGGGCCTTTACCAAAAAAAAATAAAAAAATAAAATGAGGCTGGGCCCACTTTTTTGCAAATTTTTTTGGACCCTGCTACGGATTCACGCGGATCCGCGCGTGGATCCTCAAGGATCCGTAATCTTGCTTGTGGATCCGTAAGGATCGCGCGGATCCTTACGGATCCACAGGCAAGATTACGGATCCTGCCTGGATCCTCAAGGATTCATATGCGGATCCGGATCCGAATCGGACCCGAATCCGGATCTGAGGGTAAATGCATGAATCCGGTAACTAGGAGATAGGATAATCAAGTTAGCATTCAAATAATAAAAGGTTCACCATAGACATTTTAGAAGCTCAATACAATGGATACATAGCAAATTAACAAAATTCAAATACACATAACAAAAATGCCCAAGTGCTCTAAGTTCCAGGCATGAAATCAAAATGACATAAATAGAAGTCCAGCTAAAATACTAAACACTAAATAGTAAACCATAATATAGAAGTTCAACTCCATAATCATATGTCCCTAATAATCAAATCAATACTTTTGTAGCTACAAATAGTATATGCCAAATATATGGCTGTCCTCTAGGAATTTAAATCAAAGTTAGAGTCAACCTCTGAGTCACTAGTAGGGTTAGGATGAGTGTCCTCATCCAATGGAACCCCGAGAACTCCTGGAGTCTGACAATACTAAACACTTTACTGATCCTATAGCTGCAATACACTTTGAAAAACCATTAACTTCTCCGACTATCTAGAGATAAGGTTCTTCCTCTTGACTGATTGGATGAAGTTATATGTGGACCAATTCCTCTTTGAGCTAATGTAGCTCTATCCATCTTCGCCTTTGGTCTAGTAAAGGTTGGACCAAAAAGGTTGACAAAGTCAAGCCACTATTGACGAATTTTACTAGCATCATCTGCATTGTATATTTTGCAAGGGCCTTGAAGAAGCCCTCCTTCAACTAAATTGAACAAATAAAAAACATATTAATTTGCAACCTTTACAACCTTTGCAACTTGCTACTTCACATTTTGATTTAACTAAACAATTTCAAATTTTAAAATTGAAAACTCGAGATTTCAGATTTGAGACTCGCCTTCTCATCCCTAGATGGAATCACTCTCCCAGATCTTGGTGCATACCATTTAGGACTGACAACATAGGCTGCCATATAGAGTGGAGTGTTATAATGTTCCACTGCATCACAATGGGCCTAAGATGCTCGTCGTAAAATTTCAAAGTAGGGTCTCTAGCGTGAAAAACATGCTTGATCTGCCCAAACATTCTATCAAATGTTTTATAAATCTCTCTAAGGCTAGGATAATTTGTATCAACATATCTAATGACCCACACAATGGGCTCAATAAAGGAGAAAATGTATTTTTCAAATGCAAGCAAGTTACAAGTTGGAAACATCATAAATATTAAAATTCTTATTTCTTAAATAACAAAATCAGCAAATGCTAAAACAAAAAATAATTTTATTAAATCAGCAATAACAATTTTCCAAGTTTGTTCTCTCATTGTGGTCCACCAACTATCATCAAGGATTCTTTTTTTCACACTTTTTCCATCCGAGGTACTAGATTCATGCCATCAATTCTACTCTGCATTGACCATCATGGATTGTAAGTTATTTTGGACCTCAAGCATCCTCTCCAACAAAACAAAATAGCTAGCATATCTAGTCTCCACAGGTTTGAGGAATTCTTTCTTGAAAAATGTCCTAAAAATGCAAGAGATATGTTATGATTACAAATAAACATTCGCCGATCTCTAGCCTCATACATCATAGCCTTTATCCAATCACTTGTCTAAAAAAATGTGCCTATAAGTATTCTCCACCATTAATGCAACTGACTTACACACTCAGGCTTAATGAATCACTACTTGCACAACATTTGAAGTACCAACTTCTTCTATAGAATCTTTCAAAATCTGAAACTGGAAGGCTGCATCCTTCCTTTCTCTTGAATAATCTATAGCTCTAGAAAAATAAAAGCATGTTGAGCTAGTGACAATAATATTGACGAGTGGCCAATCTTTGATATCGGTCTACCCATCCATGATGACGGAGCACCCTTTACTCATCCATGTCTGCTCCATATCCTTCATTGAAATGCTTACTTTTGAATATTCTTTATCAAGAACAGTGGTGTGGAGTTTTGTCTCTCTAGGTGATAGAAATGAGGGGCGAACATCATAGGTATCTTTGCACATTTATTTATAATATGAGGAACATGACACATGGAATGGTATGCCATGAGCACAAGGAAACCTACCAATAGATTCTTCAGCCTTCTTTTTTGCTTGCAAATTAAATAACTCAGCAACATTGGTTTCTCTTTTATTCTTCTTCCCTACTAGAAGGTTCTTTTCCTTTCTAGTAGAAGTGTAGGTAGGTGTGACTGTTTCTTACCTAGTAGAGGGTTCACTCAAAGCTTGCAATGTTTGCAAACTAGCTTGCACATGTTCTATTGAAGCCCCTGATCTTAATGCCTCCCCCTCTATGTGCAATCTAGTTGCCTCAATTTTTTCTACTTATGTTATACCATTGGAACTTTTGATCCCTTGACCACCTACCCACAAAAGATGGCAATAAACTCTAGTATAGCTGCCAAAATAATGTTTTTGCACAAATGGCACTCCCATTCCCTACTACCCTCAGAAATTTTGTTTTCTTATCTTTGTCTACTCTTATGGCAAATTGAAGGAGAACTTTCTTGAGGTTGAATGGGCCTTTTGCATGCTTTTTGATGGCTTATAAGGGCAATCAAATGTGGTAGAGGGTGCTGGCCCTAATACATTGACGCTGAAGTTGAAGACCCCCCATGGCATCCCTAGTATTACATTTGTTTTCTTTGAGGTTGAGTTTGTTGAATTTTCACTTCAATACTATTACTACTACCACTTCCCTCACTCTCACTGCTGCTCCTCATCATTATGAAATATATAACATTGCTGCAAGTTGAAAAGAAAAGAAAATTTATTCAAAATGCCCTCTTTATATGTTACACAATGCAAAACAAAGGTAAAACTAAAATGAAATGAAAACAAATGGCCATGGCGCATAACCAAATGGAACATGAAAGACATACTTGGAATGAAGAATATTTTATGTCAAACCCTCCTCTTGCAACTCAAAAATAAAAGCTTTCTTGCTGCTCCTCTATCTTTTTCTTCTTGCCAAGAATGGTTGAAATGAATGAAACTTCACCTTTTTAGCCTCCAAATAGGGTTTGGTAATTTTTAATTAAGACTAATACCCATGTGGAGCCCGCCCATTTAAAAAGGAAAAAACATTTTAAATTAAACAAATGACATTTTTTCTTGTTGGGAAATAGGGGAAGGATTTGGATACCAGGGACGATCAAGGGATGGCCTAAGCATCCCTGATACCCAAATCCAGGTCGTCACCAGTACCCAAATCTGCCCCCAAGTTTCTTCTGATGCCCAAAGCGGCCTTTCAAAAACATCCCAATTTTTGACAGAAACGAGACACTGAAATCCCACCTCCCTATCCCCATTTCATACTTGGGACAGGAGTGGGGGTTCCAAGGTAGGGGATGCATGCCCGTGAAACTATATCAAATCTCCAATGTAGCCTTCTCCCTTTATATACCCCAAAGTTTGTGGAAGAGTGATGGTATGTAGACAAGAGGTTTATGTGAGTGGAGTAGTATGAGAGAATAGAGTGGCACCAAAAGAAAAGGTACAGAGGTGTCTTTGGTCTGTTTAAGGACATATCTACTAAAAGAGGCAATTAATAGTATGAAGGTGTAGTTTCCTTCCTGCGCTGGAATTATAGGCAAACTACAAATCACCAAAAGAGGAAACAGAGAAAAGAAATGAGAAGAAAAGTTAGAGAAGACGATTTTAGGGAAACTACGGTGACTTTCAAATATATCTTTGCCTTTGGGCATCACTTCCCAGGTTATGGGAGGGTAATCTAATAGTAGCAAATATCCTTCTTTGGAATTTGCTAGATCACGGTGGGGTTCTTGCCACTAATAGATTTGCATTATACAAAATATGAATCTACACATTCAAATTAAATTCACTTGTGAGCCACAAAGGAAGTGCAAGAGTCACCACTTGGAATTCCACCTTTAGATGTGTCTATGGGGATTCAATTGTGGATCTCCATCTTGAGAACCCTATGTCCTTTCTATTTGAACATAACCCCATTGGCAAGTGTCTTGACAATGTTTCAATTAATAATTATGATCAGCAATATTTCCTATAACTTTGATGTTACATCCCAAAATTTGACCTAATTTTAAATTTATTCATAGCCGTTAGACTGAATGGATTTTTCTTTCATGGTCATGTGAAGTTGGTAGTTATTTATATCCATTGTATTAACTGTTAATGAAGATGGTCATTATCCATTATTTTTCATGTGATGTTTAGCAGTTGCTTGATTTTGGAATTATGGTTAATAATTAAATTCTTTAGAATTTTTTAATGAAAATTATTATGGAACTCGTTATTATCATGGAAGTATTGCATGGGTGATTGCAGGAGAAAATGAAGGGGGGAAGCATTGCTAAACGGAATCAATGGAATGGGATACTAGCTTAGTCTAGTCATTAGGTTGATAGGTATGACCTTAAATTGCCTTGTTAAGGACCTAGCGACTTGAACTTCAGGATACAATTGAAGGACCCGCATGAGCTATTAAATAAACAATTTAAAACGTAAATTAACTTAACTAAAATATAATGCGTACCTCAAAGGTTTTGATTGATCTTTTCACCATATTATTATAATATATACCTATGTACATACACATAGATATAAAATAAAGTGACACCATAATATATATATTTTTAATAAAATGATGCCACCTCACAAATATATCTACGTACATGTAGATAGATTTAAACCATAATTATTTTCAATTTATAACCTTCAAATCTTCTTCCATCCTTTTATTCTTTTTCTTGCTTGAAACCGATTGAACACTCAGCACATTTATTTGGGGTCCAAGAGCCAAGAGATTTTTTTTATGTTACGGCTTCTTGGAAGCCAAAAAGACTTATTATCTCTTTATATTTTCTATTTCCAAGCACCCGACTTCCATTTTCAAGCACTCGACTTCCATTTTCAAGCACCCAACTTCCATGTTCAAGCACCCGACTCCCATGTTTATCACCCGTCTTCTTCCAAAATTCCGACCATGTTTATCTTAGCACCGATATCTCTGCAGTTATCATTATCCTTCCACGATTTCCTAGTTTATACTGATGTTCTATTTTAAATCATGAGCAATCTTCATACTGGTATTTGTATTCAAGATCTCTCTTGCAAAGAGTGAGGCGGATTGATTAAGTGTCCAACAAGACATCATCTTTCTTTCCATATTATATTAGGTTATGTGGTTAACTGAAATGCAAGTATTGCAATATGTTTTCTTCATTAGTTGTTACTGCATTCTAATTATATAACAATAAGCTATAGTTTACAACATGATGCAAATCATTTTACTTAACATCATAGGATAGACCAACTCTAAGTTAGTGTGTTTATGGCAAATAAAAGCCAAGAAACCATGTTATGAAATCATGATTTATTTATGCCACTGGAATCAGAGTCAAATGATATTTTCTGCAAGTCTTGAAGAACACATTTTTCAAATCACAGATTGCGATAAGCTGGAAATATAGTGTTCATGAATCAACAGACAGAGCTGATTGCTCTGAGATCCGAGCACCTAGGACTCACTGGCTATATAGCCATGAAAATGGTGAAGAGGTGAGATGGAATATGCATTGACATAAAAATAAAAATCAGATATGATACAATAAATATAAAATAATTTCATTTAATAGCTCATGCTCGTCCATTTTATTGTTCCCCTATTGTCAAGTCGAGTGGTGGTGATCGGGTCACTGAACCCATCAGAAAACCTTGGCCAAGGTCGTTTTAAGGCATGTTTGCCATCTATGATCACTTGATGTCAGTGGTGCCAATTATTCAGACATGTCTGTCTATAACTGTGCGGACATTCTAAACATCAGAATGCTTAGGTGGCTAGACTAAAAGTATCCCAAGCCCGATTCTAGGGTAGGGAGGGTTTTTCTAATTCAATAAACTGTGTGGGGATAAGTATGGTCTGAGGTTGGGAGGTTAAGCCTAAGTCAATGCTTCTCCTCTTATCGAAAGCCAAGGCTTGCACAACCAACTAAAGACTCATCGGATATTACTTGTATGTTTTCCTTTTTTTCATGTTAAGCATTTACCTTACTTGTATGAAAGATAGTTAATCATTATTATAGTTATTTCAGTTGATCATTGTTACAGTTAATTCGGTTAATCGTTATTCTAGTTATTACAGTTGATCATTTATACAATTATTTTAGTTAATCGTTATTGTAGTTATTTCAGTTGATCAATGTTACAGTTATTTCAGTTAATCGTTATTATAGTTATCACAGTTGATCATAGATACAATTATTTCAGTTAATCGTTATTATAATTATTTCAGTTAATCGTTGGTAGTTAAAAGCAGTTAATGTTCCATGAAAAGGAATTCAGTTATTTATTCAATAATTTGTTGGGGAAAAACTCTTTATTGATCGTCTTATTTTGTTATGAAAAACTGTTTGTTACATTTGACAGCAGCATCAATGTCCATGTTAATTGTTAACGGTACTAGTGTCTAATATCTATGCTACTGAACATCATATTGATCAAGAAAGATACATATCACAATAATGATAGAATGCAAATGATCAGTGATTATATGAAGATTACTTATCACAAGTATAGTTATCTGAAAAGATAATAATGATGACAGCAATCTCTTGTGTTAGATCTTTAGCAGCTTATATGTAAAAATGAAAATTCCCAAAGAATTATTTCAAGAATACAAATTTGTTTCCAGATGGAGTAGTGACAACATCCAGTGATAAGTAGAAATGACAGCAGGTCAACAATGGCACTGACATTGGTGTTACAATAATAATGACAAGTCAAAAGATATCATAATTATTTGACATTTTTGTCTAGTAATGACTGCTAAGAATGCATAGATAGTGACAACAGAATTCTTAAAGGCATCAAGAAGAGTCACCAGTTATAAACAGTCACATTCCCTATTCACAATGTTCTAAAACCTGATTATACCAAGTGTCCTCACAAATTTTAGATAATTAGTTTTTTTTAAAAATAGTGACAACAACAATTGCTTCTGTCCTTTGCCATCAAATCCAATTGCTATTCAAAAGAAGGTTGATCAAATAATCACAGTCTGATGCTTATATAGTAAACAAAAAGCTAATATATTGTGATATTAGCAGTAATATATTGGTGAACATTTTGGTCGAAGATATTTTGAAAAACTTGTGATATTTTCAAGAAATTGTTTGGAATCTTGCCGAGAAATCTGCTTCTATGGTCATAATCTTGCCAAATTTCATGTTCGGTGCACTAGAGGGGCTTAAGAACCAACTTTTTTCTGTTATGTATATCAAATTCCTTGCAAATAAATTTAGTACTTGCAACAAAAAGTTCTACAATTACAATATTAGTCAGTTACTAGACAATAGGTTTGTTTGGGTCAGTATATAAACCTAACCCTAAAGCCTAAAAAATTTATGCTGTTAGGGTTACTGTTAGGACATACAGAGTAACGGAAAACCCTTACCCTTAATATCAGGGTGTACTTGCTAGCAAAATATCATAACCCTAAACACTAAAAATCATCATTTAAGGTTAGTGTTAGGGTGTATTTATTATAAAAAAAATCCTTACTTTGATCCTATATGTTGATTTATTTTTGAATATTTATGGTTAGGTCAGTCATATTTTAGTTGATAGTGGTTCAAATCAAATTGAACCAAAATTTGACCTAGATGCTTTTGATGAAGAGCAGTATAAAGACCTTTGAGTTGTTTACAAATCATTGAATTATGAATTTATGAGTATTTTCAGTTTTGCCAACTATGAAATGAAGTAATTGCATATTATGTTTATTTGCAATCTTTAAAATTAATAATTTCTGATTTTGAATATATATATCCAAACCTGAACTTGTACACAAGGGAAAAAAATGTTGTACTGCCATGTCTGGTAGCCAGTACCCATAACCGCACTTGTACTAGGATTGGTGTTGTTGGTAAAATCTATATTGTAGCTGACGGGTAGAATAGTATCTGAACAGGCACGCGTGACGCTTGAGTCACCCCTTCGGGAAGATATATGTACACCGTTCGAGATGGACTTTGGATCATCGTGTTAATCATTGTATTCGGATTGTAAACATTGAGTGCATATATGAATAAAGTATCTATTCTGCGTTGTATCGAGCTATACTACATGTGTAAAGTATCTCTACCATGTACGGTAAACATTTGGCATTGTCGCCAGACGTACCTGGAACGAAGGAATGTGATGAAGATTACTGCCGAATTTGCTTAACAAAGATAGGAACAAGGTAAAAGACAAAGATGAAATACGTACAACACAAGAAGTTTTAATTTTAGTACAGAAAGCAGTAGTAGAGGCACATCCGTCACCAATGGAGATAGCCGCTCCGGAGGTAACGATAGAGCCGACTCATGAGACTCTACTAGAGATGGGAGATGAGACATTGGTACTTGATATGGATATGGACACAGAGACAGTAGTAATGGAGGTACCGACAGGCGAGGAGTTGGGGGCATCAGGTCTCTAATTGGATGTAGTGGGTTCTGATGCAGTGGTTATGGTGGATACAACACTACTAGCATCACCGGAGTGAGACAGAGAGAGCCAAACCTAGAAGCTGAGTGCTTACTTGAGTACCTAGTTCCATCGAACCTCGGCACCTCGAGTGACGTACCTGCCGACACCCACACAAGAAGCAGTTCTAGAGGAGAACCCATTACAGGAGGTTGGGCAGACACAGGCTGAGGGAGTACCACATAGCACTGTTGAGCGTATGGCGGAAGTAGTAGAGAGGGCTATGGGTGTGTAGCAGGAACATCCAGTAGCGCGGGAGATAGGGATGAGAGAGACATTTCTTGTTGATGTAGTAGCTCCAGTGACTCAGGCTCGCCAGGTGTTAGCTTTGACAAAGACTCAGGCGTTGGACTTAGTTGTGAAGGAGCTGGAGGGAGTCATATCTTTTATGAGGTTAGGATGCCTAGCTACTTTTACAGTCTGTTTTGAGGAGCAGGGATGGCCAGATGTGGAGATTGCAGAGATGCGATAGGATTGGGCCACGACGAGAGATCTCGGTATGGAGAGCCGAGTAGAGGGTTTGACTCACGAGATAGTGAAGTTATACAGGAGGTGTATTATACTCTTCGGAAGAGCTAGGCAGATCAGGTAGTAGCGGAGAGGGCTCGGGAGGAGTCAGTTGCCAGGTTAGCCTGGGAATCTGAGAGGGCAGCCCTGTTAGACAGACAGAGTCAGCTACAGAAGTTGGCAGTAGAAAAGGAACAAGTGGCAACAGGAAAGGAGAAAGAGTTGGGAGAAATTGCAGAGATGATGCAGTCAGCCTTAGAGCTTCAAATGGAGGCAGAAGTAGAATTGAAGAGTAGGAAAGAGCAAATCTACAAGCTACGGGCAGAGCTGAACGAGTTGAGGGCGCAGATGGCCACTACGCCAAGGACGCATCCCTTTGTTTAGTATTTATGCATTGATGTACTTTGGTTATTTTGAGTTTTGTTGTATTGTCGTTCAGAGACGACTTTTCTTTTGGGGGGGATGATGTTGTCTGTAAAATCTATTTTGTAGCCGATTGGTAGAATAGTATCCAAACGGGCACGTCTCGAGTCACCCCTTCCGGAAGATATATGTACATCGTCCGAGATGGACTTTGGATCATCGTGGTAATCATTGTATTCAGATTGTAAACATTGAGTGCATAAATGAATAAAGTATCTGTTCTGCGTTTTATCGGGCTATACTACGTGTGTTAAGTATCTTTACCCTGTACGGTGAACAATTGGCATGCAAGGTTTCTTAGTAACAAAACAAGCAAAAATCTAATCCTCGCTGCTGCAAATATTGTATTATATATAAACTATGTTACTAAATTCTTCCCTGGCAACCCCAAAGTCTGGTCCTGTTCTTGCAAAAGTTTGGTCCTTGTCATATTCTTGTCAAAGTTTGCCACATATCTTTGAAATCTGCCCAACTTCTCTCAAATGAACCCAACATGAATTTTGCCAGTTTTATGGTGAATTCACAAATCTGCAACAGGACCCAAGCCAGATTTGCTCCAAAATGGTTTATTTTTGAGCTTTTAAAAGTTTTTTGGGTCTATTTTAGTTAAAGTAACGAGAATCAGAATCGGCTAGGCCGCATTGAATCGTGAATCAGCCATGAATTTGAATCGAATTGGCCATGAATTAGCAAAATTAAAAATAGCCTTGAAATTTAGAGATTTTAACAATTTAGAACTTATTTCGTGCACCCTTTATTGAATATAATTTAGACACATTATAACATCACCAAATAGAATCTAACATACATAAACAAAGAACATAAATGATAAATCCATCACATACGTAAAATATAAATTTTAGCTTAAGTAAATAGAAATCATAGGATCATAATGAGTCACGACATAGATATATAGAATTATAAATGTTGTCAAATCATAAATGTATGTAAGATGAAGATCCATTAAACCAATGACATCAAATTGTAAATGTATGTAAGATG
Organism: Cupressus sempervirens; assembly: GCA_028749045.1. Lineage (NCBI taxonomy): Eukaryota > Viridiplantae > Streptophyta > Pinopsida > Cupressales > Cupressaceae > Cupressus > Cupressus sempervirens. Next base: position 633,843,256 of record CM053789.1, on the reverse strand, counting down.
AAGATCCATGAAACATATGTCTATCTGTAAACAAAATGAAAAGACAAGTCTATTTGCTCTAGCTCTAGCTCAAGTCTATCTCTCACTTTTCCTCTCTTTTTGTCATACTCAACAATTAAAAGGCCTTTTAGAGTTATAAGAAAGAGAAATCTGAAAAGAACTCATTAAAAAAGTTGTATTTTTTTATGTTTTAAAGTTGACCAACTGGGCTGCCTGATTTTTCCAGGTGATTCATGTCGATTCATGGCGATTCATGATAAGAAATCGTTGATTCGATTCACCAATTCACAAAAAATCACCTAGCTTGAATTAAACCGCCGAATCACGTGAATCGCCGCGATTCTCGTTCCTATGATTTTAGTCAATCCAACTCTCCAACCCTAAAATGAACCACTAAAAAGGCCAAAATTGTAAAACATAAGTCATTTGGACTAAAAGATTAATATATACGGCGGTGTATTTTGCTATGTTGTACGTTGTATGCATACACATACACACACATGCACGCACATGTATATATTTTAAAAAAACATGTTTTTGTATGGACGGACCCAAAAGGAATTCGAACCCATTCCGCCCAAAAAATTGAATGAATTCTGAATGCAAATCTCAAACTCGCATCCAAACCTGAATCCGAATCGGCAACTTAGTTTGTAAACAAGGTAATTTAAGAACAATCCATATCCAGGGAGGCTGAATGCTATTTGATCAATTTAGTTCTGCATGAAGTTGATACTGAAATCATGTGTTCATTCAAATGATAAGAAATTTTCAGAAAGCTGCTTGAAAAAGCTCTAAAATCTCATAAACTTTGCTATAATGACCAAAAAGAACAGCTATGTAAATTGAGAAAATTGCCACAAAGTGAAACATTAGAACTTTATGATAAATCGAGATTAACTCATATTACAATATTTTTGTGCATGATTTTGCAATATAATTGCTATTTAGTTTGTGAAATTGTGTAAAATCAGCAGGGCTGAATTCATTGGTTTGCAATTTTTCTCAGGAAAAAATCAGTTTTTGGACTGGTTTCCAAGAAATCTGATCCTTGCAACTTTATCCTGATTATTGCTGCTAATTATATGCCATAGGAGATAAGCCACCTATCGATGATGAGGAATGTCATTGTACGTGTTCCAGAAATTGATGCAAATGATGTTCAAGTGTTGTTGAACTAACAATATATTTAGAGATGTTTCAGCCTTAATTAACCATTTCCAGGTAATCCTTTGGGAGAGAACCTAGTTTATCTTCTCCAATTAACTTTCATGATTCAGATTGTTAGATTTTGGATGTTGGCCCTCCTAATTTTGGGCAGGTTTGATTATATATTCTCTCATGCTTATTCTCCACAGTTTTCATTGTTGCTTTTACTTTTGAAATTTGTTTCTATAGCCATGTTTATGTGAATAAAATGAAAAGTTATATTTTATCAGCTTTTATTCTTATTGCATATATTGTATGCCTAAATTGATATAGAGGCCCTTTGAACTCCCTTGCATGTGAGATGATGATTTACTTTTTTTGTTCCAGCAAGCTTGAATATTCAATATATTTATCATTTGATTTTGTTTTTTTTTTTGAAGTCATGAAACCTACAAGGGATTGCAAATATATCAAGGCCATAAGTCTTGCTTGGCCATCCTCATCTGGTGCAGTGAATTGAAAAAAATTAGCAAATGTTTACAGCATGCCGAGTTCATTCACCTCATTTATATACAGGACAGGACACACTCTTGCTTGGGCATTTCGAATAATTCATCCTTTAAATGCACATGTCATGGACAAATGTAGTGGCATGCTTTGTCTTTTCTACTTCTCTCAAGGCAGAGAGATGCATGTGATGATGACAGCAATTCCAGTCTGATGGACAATTCTGCTGTGTGCAGTTCTATATGTGAGCTAAATTCTTTGGCAATGTACGCTATATATTTATATTTGTAGTTACTGTAGATGAGATTGAGGGAAATGGGCAGACAGTTGGAACATATTGACTCCTAAATAAAGAATTAAAGAAAGATCCATGCTCTACTGCCTACCAGAAAAGTAAACAATAAAAATTGATTATCTCTTACCTCCATGATGGCTTCATTTCTATGATGGATGGGCAAGAATGCTGGAATATTCATCAAATAAAAAGATCCTATGCCAAGGTGGTTGGCGCCTCCTGTATGCAAGCCAGTCCTCTCCATAGCTAGAAAACACTATGCAGAATCCTCTGGTATGAAATAGTGTGCTCTAATAGTAAGAAATACCCTAGCGAAAATTGGGGAATGTAAATTCATTTTACATTCCTCTTGGGAACTGATTTTTGTATGACTTCCCTTATATCATTTTTTATTACGATAATAGATAGCTTCTATTATTAGTTATTGGTTATCTATTTGTAATCTGTTGTAAATATTAGAATGTTTCTAATATTAGTTAGTCTATAGTTATCTGTTAGCTTTCTTTTACCTAGAATAGAATGTTTCTAGTCTTTACGATCATTTCCCAGGGAAACATCATTTTATTCTTTTGTATATATTGACCTCTCGGTCTCTATTAATATCAAGCAAGTATTTTATCAATTACATTGTAATATGGTATTAGAGCCAATTCTTTGAAATTTTTCAAAAAATATTATAGTTTCTTGTTCGAAATTATCAAAGCAATATTTTTCGAAATTATTTTCTATGATATCTGCTTCTTACAACCATTTTTCTGCAACTACCGTCTATGTTTTTTTGCACATTTTCACCATTTTTTGTGGTTTTATTACAACAAGGCTATTTTTGTTCAGAACCCTAATTTTCTATAACAGATCAATTTTTTTAGAGATTCTTGTTGGGTTTTTCGAGATCTCAATTGGGTTGTCATATGTTTTTTCTGGGTGCCTCGATTTTTGATCTGGTGGATCCAAAAACTGACAACATATTCTTTTTAGATTTTTTGAGCTCTCTTCTCGATACCCCTTCAAATTTTTGGGTCTTCCGTTTTTTGCCTTGAAGTGATCGCCTTCACAAATTTTCATGATTTTTAATTGAAAAACGTACTATGGCATCTTTGACTAATATTGTGTTTGAGGGCAATACAAAATCCAATGGTCGGAATTATGGCACTTTGAAGCAGCGGATAATAGCAATTTTTGAATTTCAGAATGCTAATCAAATTGTTCTGGGTGTTACACAACATTTGATTGCCCTTGCTACTGATCATAATACATGGGATCTGAATAATTGGGAGGCGGTGATGCTTCTCAAATTATTTGTAGCTAATGATGAGCTCTCGTAGATTCCATCCGGCAAGACAACTGCTGAGATATGGGCACATCTCAAAAATCTTCATGAGACTTATGAAAAAAACAAAGCTTTCTTCTTGAAGAACATTGTGATTTCTATTATTATGGATGAGCACACATTGCTCTAGGCTCACCTGAATAAGATTTAGGAAATCCGTGATCAGTTGCTTGCCATTGGTTGCAAGATGGAGGAAGAGGACATTGTGATCATTACTCTTAGGAGTTTACCCAAGTCCTATGAGCATTTTATCGAGACTCTCAACATTACTTCTTCTAGTTTTGATCTGAAATTCACAGATCTTTGCACACTCTTGCTTCATCAAGATTGGTGGAAACAATAGTTCGGTAGGAGTTCCAGCTCCACTTCCTCAGAGCAAGCCTTTGTATTTAAATCCTTTTAGAAGAATAAAGACAAGTCTCAGTAGTCTTCTCAGCAGAAATCCTCTGCTCCAAATTCAAAAGGCTATCGGAAGAAGAACAATGCGTGCCACAAGTTTGGTCACATGAAGGTTGAATGTCAGAAATGCTTAGCTGCCCAATCGAAGCAATCAGGTTCACAATCCAAAGTGAACAGTGCAAAGCACACTGAGTAGACAAAATCTGCCTTTTATGCCTTCATGGCTAAAATACCAGTAGATCATGTGAAGTCGTTTGCCTAGTACATTGATTAAGGTGCCTCTTGTTATTTCACCCACTGTTGAGATTGGTTCACCGACTATCAGCCTTACTCAGATTCTGTTATTTTTGGTGGCGGAGAAGAGTACACTGTTGTTGGCAAAGGCAACATTCAGATTCAATTTGTTGGTAGGAATCTCATTTTTCGTTGATGTTTACTACGTTCCAGGGATGGAACTAAATCTACTCTTAGTCAATCAATTACTATGACATTCTCCACAACTGGATGTCACCTTGAGTTCACATCAGTGTACCATCATTGATAGGGCGACTTAGTCTATTGTTGCAGTGGGTCTCGAGGATTATGGTCTTTTCCAACTTATTGATTCTAGTGATTCGCAAGACTTAGCTATGGCTGCTTGGCGGTCTTATGTTAGCACACTCTGGCATCAATGATATGGGCACTTAAATGTGCATTATCTCTCTCATCTTGCTTGGGAAGAGCTTGTCCTCGATTTGCCAGAGATTCAGACTCAACAACTTGGAGTTTGTGATGCTTGCCAGGCCGGGAAGCAACATCGCACACCTTTCACCAATGACAATTCATGGTGAGCTTCTCAGGTACTTCAACTTGTTTATGCCGACATTTGTGGCCCTATGGCTACTCCTATTCTTGGGTTCAGGTATTTTCTGTTGTTCGTTGATGATTTCAGTAGAAAAATGTGGGTATATTTTCTTAAAAAGAAATCAGATGCATTTCCTATTTTTCAGAAGTTTAAACCTTTAGTTGAAAAAGAGTCTAGAAAATCTATTATTACTCTTAGGTCAGACAATGGGGGGGGGAAGGTGGAATTTTGTGGAATTTTGTTCTAATGAATTCTCTAGCTTCTTGGATACTCGTGGCATCAAACGATAGTTAACCACACCCCACGCACCACAAGAGAATAGTGTAGTTGAACGTTGGAACAGAACAATCACCGACATGGCTCACTTTATGCTCGAACACAAAGATGTTTCGAAGAAGTTCTGGGCAGATTCAGTTAACATTACAGTTTATCTTTTGAACCGGTCACCCATAGTGGCAGTCAAAGGTAAGACTCCAAAAGAGGCCTGGTTAGGTCCGAAGCCTAGAATTAGTCACGTGCAAGTTTTTGACTCCCTTGCTTTTGTTTGGATCTCTGGTATGTCTCGCACCAAGTTGGATGCCAAGAGTTAGAAACTCATGCTTGCTGGATACAATAGTCTTCACAAAGCTTACCACTTGATCAACACTGAGACATCGCTTGTCTTGTACAGTTGTGATGTAGTCTTTGATGAGTAGCGGGGACCATTCATGCTTGGTTCTCCCGTTCTTGATCCAATAGTCCAACCTATGAAGGCTCATGATTTGGGTGTTAGGCTTCCATTAGGTCCACCTAATGGTGGGACTCCAGTAGCTCCTGTGGCTCCAATTATATTAGTGATCCCTGTACAGATACCTGTAGCTTCTACTATAGGATCACCTAGATTTGTAGATGCTTCACTTGAGTTTGATCTAGATTCTTCAAATGAGGAACCTAATCATAGAGCATCTCCTAATGCCAATTTTGGTTATTCTCCTCTTCGACCTAAGTGGTGGGCTAAGACACTTGTTGATCTTCGTGATGATGAGCTCATTGATGGGAGGATTGCTCGGAAAAAGAGAAAACCTGCAAAGTTTGTTAACTTTTCTCTCATGGCGAACATTCACAGTGTGTTTGAACCTCAAACATATTCCGAGGCTAAAGGAATTCCATAGTGGGAACAGGCCATGACATCTGAACACCAGAGCCTGCTGAGGAATAAAACATGGGTTCTATCTGATCTTCTAGTAGGGAAGAAACCCATTGATGCAAATGGGTTTACAAAATCAAATACAAATCTGATGGTACTTTGGATAAGTAAAAATCTCGTTTAGTTGCAAAGGGCTTTTCTCAGCATCAAGGTTTTGACTATGAGGAGACCTTTGCTCCTACTGCAAAGATGAGCACAATCAGATTAGTCTTAGCTATGACAACATAGTCTGGCTGGAAGGTCCATTAGATGGACGTCAAGAGTGCTTTCCTGAATGGTGATCTCCATGAAGAGGTGTACATGACGCAACCTTCTGGTTTCAAGGTTGTTGGCAAAGAACATTAGGTTCTCAGATTAGTGAAAGCTCTCTATGGCTTGAAGTAGGCCCCTCGGGCATGGTACATGAAAATTGATAAGTACCTCACTGATCAAGGCTTTAGAGCAGTTCTTCAAACTCAAATTCGTACATCAAGACTATTGACAATGACATCATCCTTCTGGTTATTTATGTGGATGATTTGATCATCACTGGTAGTTTGACATTTTTGATTCAGGGAATTAAACATAATTTATGCTAGTCTTGACCTTAGGCTCATGCACTATTGCCTAGGTGTTGAGGTTTGGCAACAGTCTTCTAGTACATTCATCTCTCAGTCCAAATATGCTCTGTTAAACAAATTCCGTATGTAGGATTGCAAGCCTGCATCTACACCCATGGAGAAAGGTCTCAAGTTATTTGCCAAGTCTGATTCTCCTCCTGTTGTTGATACTATATATAGACAACTAATAGGCAGCCTCATCTACCTCTCTGCTACTAGGCCTGATATCAGCTTCGTGGTCAGCTATATGTTACATTTTATGACAGTTCCGAAGGCTGATCATTTGATGGCAGCAAAGTGCGTGCTTCGTTATGTGAAGGGCACTTCAAATTATGGACTTCTTTAGTCTCAGAGTTCTAATCCTAAACTCAGTGGGTTCATAGATTTAGATTGGGTAGACTCTGTTTACGATAAAAAGTCAACTTTTGGATATGTATTTAGTTTGAGATCCGGTGCCGTCACATGGACTAGTAAGAAGCAACATGCCGAATACAGAGGGACACTCAAGGTAGGTTGTGAAGCTGTTTGGCTTCGTCGTATGCTTGGGGATATGCAAATGTCACCAACAGGACCGACCACTTTGTTTGTTGATAACGAAGGCGTTATCATATTAGCACGAAATCCAATCTTCCATGAACAAACTGTCATGTCCCCTGTTGAAGCTGTATTGGGATACTTCCATCTGTCACACCAATTTTGTAAAGCTTTTGGGAGACAAAATTGAAAAGGTGGCAAGTAAAGAAGAGAAAATATAATCAATATAAATAAATAATAAATTAGTATAATAGATTAAATGATAATATATCAAAGATTATGATTAAGAAAAGATCTGAATATACGATTACTTTATACATATAATGTACTAAATTATAACAATATATAATCTATAATATATTATAGCATACACCTTGTGTATATTAATTAAAATTATCATAATATATATATCTGAAATTTAATTCAATAAAATATATACATTATTAATATATACATCAGACAATGAAAAATTTGAATATACTATAATTATTGATTAAAAGAGACATTCATTCCTATACAAATACTCAACAATTATATATTTTAATATTTTAGATAATAACAATATTTTTACCAATATTTCTTTTTCATAACAGTCTTGCTAAACATAATTAGCAATTACATTTGTAAAGACACTAAGCTTAATATTAGACCCGCCATAATTCCCTGCAATTGTATTACCAAAGATAGAAAACCATATTGAAAGATAACCATTTATAGTTATATAATAGGACATAATTAATAGAACAAAGCTAAACAAATGAAAAGTCACAAGCTAGTCCAAGGGACACACCCTAAAGAAATACAAATATAAATATATGGTCTTCCAACCAAGGAACGGGGAGAAAGGGATTTACTGGAGCATAAATGATTGGCATGGCTGGTAAGAATATAAGTATGGAGGAACTACTACATCATCCAGTGTAGATTATAGATAAATATATTGTTAATAATAATGAAATTAGAATTATATATAGAGAAAAATACAGAATATAATAAGAGCAGAATAGTATTGGAAAAACAGTAATAAGGAATGGCAGACTGCAGAACAATTATAATAAATTAAAGCTGCAGAATACTTACACAGCAGCAACAGGCATCTAGGAAGAAGATCAAACAAAGAAGAACAATACTCCAAAGAAGAATTTGGAAGAAACACAAAAGCAATAAAAAGAACGAAACAGAGAACATAGATGACAACAATAAGAAGAGATATACAACAGTTATAACAAGACAGGCATATTGCACTTTACAAAAAGAGAAGAATGTATGACTTATGATAAATAGAAGGAAGAAGCAATAAGAACTGACGGCTCAGGGTATGCAGGGAGAACATTAAAAAATGACAGTAACACAAATAAAAAGAGCAACTACAGTAAACCATCATCAATGATCAACAATCGGGTGTTGGTAAGAAAGGTCAAAATATTCACACAAACATCAGAAGAGTAAAACACTGACAATGAAGTATGTTCAGAGACATTAATAACAGTGATGTTAAATGCAAATGTAATTGATGATTTGGGATGTTTGATAGAAAACATTTATGAGAAGGATGAGTTTCTCATATTGAGAATTCAAAGACTAAGAGGACATTCATTTGGAATGTCGAGTTTCTCCAAAGGGGAAACTGAGAGATTAGAGGGCATTCTTTGTGAATGTCGGGATTCCAAATTTGAACCCAGAGAGAGATTTATGGAGAATTTCTTAGAGACTATATATTGTAGTGGTCAATCATATGCATATGTTAGAGAAAAGAGACTTGGTTAGAGGTGGGATCTCTACCAAGTAGTGTTGTAATGAGCATAATTATGACTAGAGATCCTAGAGGCCTTAGAGAGGCACTCTTCATATGACAATTGCCTAATCGAGAATTAAATTCTTGTTAGAGGATTAGGTGATTTGAGAAGAGTTCCTTTTGAAGGATTAGGACGGGTTAGTAAAGGGGTAGTATTTAGATTGATTGATTTATCATTTCTAACATATTTTAAGACTTTTATATATATTTTCTATCATGTACTAATGATCTATTGCAGGCTCCAACATTTATTCTGTGAACTAGAAGTGGGGACATTACACGAACCAAGCATGTGGATGTTCATTGTCATTATATACGACGGTTGGTTGAAGACAGGACAATAGACTTGCAGTATGCTCCTACAACGGATCAGACTACAAACATTCTCACCAAGCCTCTAGGTCCTGATAAGTTTGTTAAATTTAGAGGACAGCTTGGTGTTGTGGATAGATTAACTATTAAGGGAGGGTATTATGATAATAGATAGCTTCTATTATTAGTTAATGGTTATCTATTTGTAATCTATTATAAATATTAGAATGTTTCTAATATTAGTTACTCTGTAGTTATCTGTTAGCTTTCTTTAGCTTTCTTCTAGCTAGAATAGAATGTTTCTATTCTTTACGATCGTTTCCTAAGGAAACATCGTTTTATTCTTTTGTATATATTGACCTTTGTCATGTCCCCTTCTTGATTTTAGTTCCGGGCGACAGAATTAATCTATCTCCACATCCGGATAGATTAATATCATTTTCACGCAGGATGCTCTCCAGTCACAATGAGAAATTTAATTTAATTTATTCCAGAACTTTATTTAATGAGCAGAGCTAAGTCACTTTAATGTTTCAAAAGTTATTTACTTTATAATAGCTTTAAGTGACTACAGGACGAAAATGTCAATTAATCCCACATTCCTTGTACTCTGTACTTTCCCTCATTCCGAGGCTATTTAAGCACGTGCTTGCATTGGGATTAACACACAAGAAGAATTTATGAGCTCAGCATTTTAGCATTTCTGGTTGCTTAAATGTGACTGGTTGCTTTGAGGAGGAAAACCCTTGGAGCAAAATAAGAGACGTTGGACGTAGCCCCAGCTTCTCTTGAATCACTTATTTTATGGATAGTTTTATGGAGGTCTTTGAATAATCGTCACAGTCCTTGGAAGAAGGTACGAACTTCTTGCTGCACTATTTCTAAGTTCAGTTTGTTTGAAGTTCTATCAATATTAGGTGGAATCGGGTTGGATGGAATTTTAAAACACCAGTTGTAGTGGTCACGGAATTTCCATAACCACTCCTAACGTAACACTCAGCCCCCAGTTCTTAGCGTCACAGGAAGTTCAGGTGACTGGAAATTCAAGCTTGGGTATATGCATTTCTCAAGTGTATGGTAACTCGCAGTGGGTCGAGGTAACTGGAGTGAAGGTGTATTGGTGGTCTGCTAGACAGTATTTTTGCCATTCAAAAGCTACTGCAGTAGTTTCAAGTTGAGAACCCGTGGGTTTTATGTCCATTGCCAGTCATTTATGCATGAGGGTGGACATTCACGCAGGATAGAACACAGTCGGGTTTAAGCTCAGTCACGACGTTCTGGGTGTGGGAAATCTTTTACGTAGAAAAAACAACACTGAAGGAGGTCGGGTTCTGTATTCCGAGTGTGCAAGGGTCGCTGGACTGGGTAATGGTATGAGTTTAGACTGCCGGCGGATGAACAGGAGCTGTGCGCATCAAGTTGAAAGTGATGCTTTCCTAGTCGAACAGGGTAGTCAGAATATGAGCAGTAAACACCAGTAAGAGACGTGGAATAGTAGTCAACTTCTACTCCAGAAGGGTTTACAGCACAACAGTATCAAACTCAACAAGAGTCACAGGCAGACGGGAATTCTGCAACGCCATAAATTTATATACAGTCAGCAGATATCATCCTCTTTCTTGCAAACAGGTTACTGGGTAGGCGTGTGCACTGAGACTTCTCCTGGATGATTACAGCGACAGTGAGTGTTACCAACATATGTATGACCACGGTATGATTAGTTATTGCTAGCACTCATTGGGAATGTAAGGTATTATCTATCAGTGCATTAAGTTGCGTTGATTGAATCTGTATTTATGTTATAATCTATTAAGACTTTGACTGGGCTCCAGACTGCTTTGCATTTATAATAATCATCTCATACCAGCACTAGTGCATTAACAGTAACAGAATTTAAATCTCATATTTTCTATGGAAATAGCAGTAAATGAATTCTGGACAACTGTTTGTCAAAATGTTTATCTCTGTTATCTATAACTGGACTGGATTTTTAAATACATTGAAAGGTTTAGGCAGATTGGGAGTTACTATAGGAACTTGTGACTGTTTGATAGAATTACTTCACAGAATTAACACAGCATTTGCCAGACTTCAGGGTCAGAACATTTTGGAATTTATCTGAACTGCTGTAGGTAATAGCTCAGAATATTACAACCTCTCAGTCTCTGTTAATATCAAGCAAGTATTCTACTAGTTACATTGTGATATGTTTTGCTAAATAACCTACATGTGAGGTACTCGTTTTTTGGTTTCTCAAGACATAAGTAGATTTTCGAAGTTAAGAAATAGAGTTTTTTTAAAGTCATTTCGGAAATGTCTAGGTTAGTATTGGTGCTTCTAATCCTTTCCATTCCCATGTTACATAAGTATATTTAATATTTTAGTACTTAAGGAAGTGACTTATTGAGTGAAGTTTATTTATTCTAATTTCGGTCATTTCTTCTTATTGAGTTATTTTGTTATTCAATATTCCAAATGATTGTTATTTCAAGGTTTTAGTATCATAAAATTATTTGACTTCCCCCATTGTATGTTTACATGTTAATTCATAGTATATATTCCCTTATTTTATTGATTTGATAATATTAGTTGCCTTTGTTTAGGGCAAAAAGAACAAAACTTTTTTGGAATTTGATAACATTTCTTGCTTGATAATCTTCTTGCTTCTACTTCTGTTCTGAACATTTAGTTTCTTTGTTTTCTCTCTCTTTTTAATATTGATTGCATAGAAATGAATTAAAAAAACAGATGCACTGCTTTGTGAAATTATTCTTCATTGCAAATCCCTTGTTTTTATAGTGTATTTACAAATATTGCAAAACACTTAAAACTTATTTAATCTTGCAGAGGGAGCTTCAATTATGGTGGATTCATCAGTCAGTAGCCCACGGCGCATGCTTTCATTATCTAGGGAGAGAGCATTTGTCTCAATTTTGGATGATGACAAAGATGGGAAAGCTGTCTTATCAAACAAACAAGGTGCAAATACTTCAGAGGTGTATGGATTTGTAGGTTCCATCTCAGTTATTGTGGTAGTAGGTGTGTCAAATTCCTCCTTGAAAGCTTCTTTTGATGATTTAATGAATATCTTAGGGTGTGAATATGATCAGAACCATAGGTTACATATCAATTAGAAATATTACCTTTGTTCTTCTTAACCAAGCAATACACAGATATTTCAGTGTATTTCTTATGATCATATGATTAAGCAGATAAGATATCCTAGGGTGTGAGCATTGACTGCAACCCTGATTTGCATTTCAACAAAAAATGTTACCTTTGTCATTCTAACCAAGCAATAAATTTTAGTCCATGTTTACAGTTATTTCTAATAATGTGAACAAAACATCATTGAAGTGAATTTAAATTTATTTATTTGTTTTTAGCTCAAACAATGAGGGATTTATTGGTATCACTGACCTTGGAAAAATGTCCCAGTGCCCCTATTTTGTTGGACCTTTGACCAAGTTGTTAAAAAGACTTTACCATTTGATAGCTAAAACCAAAAAAAAACTGTTATCTTCCCTAGCCTTGTTGGCCTCTAATGAACTAATAAACTATGCAAAATAAATATTTTGAACCCGTCAACTGCTAGATTTCAAATATTAGGATGGGACAATCAAAACTCGTGGGACAATCAAAACTCACAAACAAAACAATGGCAAAATGGGGATTACACCTAGGGATTGTACCTTCTTTTGGGGATCACCAACCCAAGCCAATGTCAGGTCCAATGCCATTTCTTCAACCACCTCTAATTTTGACTGGGTTGGTTCCTCAATTTCCACCATTTGTTGTGGCTCCTATTGTTGAGGAATTGTTCTCATTCATAGGCTTCCACCACTAGCCTTCATGCAGCTTCAGACAACCACAATCTTCATAGTGCCACTTCTTTATTTGTTACTTCCTTGGCCTATTTTTGCTTTCCCTTTACCTAAAGGACTGTTTTCCCTTTAGAGTTGACAATAGCTTCTCCTTTAACATTATCAGATTTCCACACTCCATTTGTAAAGCAAGTTCTCTTCTGGATTTGATTGTGTGTATTTTTTTGCTTCTCCTTTCCTTTCTTTCATCTTTTCATGTTTTATGGACCATTGACACATGGTGTATTTTCTATGTACGCATTTCATCGAAGCCCCCATTCTTTGTAGCTTCAAGGCAGATTGATATTTACCCTTAATAGTCACTAGAAGGTTTGGTTTCTTTGTCACACATTGACTATGAGAAGTCATGGTACTTTGTGTTGCAAGTTGGCCTACTTGAGCCTTGTAAGGTGGTTCAAGATCATTTTTTCGCTCTTGATCCACTTGCATTTATTGTCAATTGTAATGAAATTTTGATAATGTTGCTTCAGTGCTTTAATTTTTTGTTCTATGGTTTTTAGTTTTTTCCTTAAATACTTGGCACCCACCTAATCTAGTTGTTATGCATTTGTTGGGTCTTCTGACACAAAAGTTTTGTTTTTTTGAGATTCCCACATCCCCTGGAAACTATCCTACATATGATTATTTATTCATCATCATCTCCACTTATTTATAAAAGGAGTAGTTTCTACCAAAAATGTATTTGTGTGTATAAATTCACACCCTTATATCCATAAATCCTCCTCTAGAATGTCACAAACTAGGTCCATGTTGTTCCTCTATTCTATTGTGAAGATAATTCATAATCTTTAGCAAGGTTTCTTGGTTGACTTTGCTTGCTCTCATGGCTACCTATTTTGTGACTAGATCTAGAGTTTCAAGTTATTTTGAACATACAAGGTGTAGTGCCTCTCCCATTTGATTTTTGTAAGTCATCTTGATGGACACAACCTTGTTGATCTTTCTTTGTGAAGTGATCGTGATTGGGACCATGAGTGATCTACACCCTTGAGGTGATTAGATTTATGTTATGGTATTAGTTGCTTTGATTTTTCTTATGGCCAATTTATGATATTATGATGCGTTAGATGGTTCATTGAGGTTTGTGCTAGTGGTTACCAGGATTGATGTGGTATCATGAAGTTGTTCCATGATTACCTTGAGATGTGTGCAGAGATTGTACTGTGTATTATTATCTTGCTACACTGGATTAAGTTCCTGTAGCAGTGATTAGTCATGTATTTGACCATGTTCACTTATGCATTTTAAGTGCCTTTTTATATTTAACAACCATTATTAAATGCTTTAATAGTTAGAAATGAATTGTCCACGTTGGATTCAGTAGTTATGTGCTACGGATATTTACCTTGTTCATTTCAGTAATTTATGCAAAATGAGCTATTTAAATAGATGATTTTAATGTGATTTAATGCATTTATCGCTTCAACTATATTATTATATACAGTTGCACTTGACTGTGTTGTTCAGTGTGCAGGATTTATGTCCTTGGCAGTGGCACATGGAGTTAGTGATTCAACTGTTCATATCTAGCCAATGTCATCTTTGTATGGTCGACGTATTTTATTTAATTGTTTAAATTAAACCGTCCGGTGATTTAATAAATCCAAACTCATTTGCATGATGTGATTAAACCCGTGAGCGTGTCTGTGCATTTAGAGGTTCGCAATTGTCACGAAAGTTATTAAGGAATCCTGTGATTTTGGTTTAAGGGAATTTTGGGCTTTATCTTATTTAATTTAATTCCCGACAACTTTTTCGTAGTTAAATTCCAATTACTTGGAATAGCCTGTTTTCGTTTGGGTGGATTTAGGGTTTAACTAGGTGATCTGGTTAATAAGTTTAATCGATTATTCACTCGAAAAATGAATATATATCCAAAAAGGAATTTAATTACTCACTTTGCTTTTTGAAATATAAATTTGAGAGCAAATTCCAAATCCTCTTCAAGAGGAAATATTGTTTTGTTCGCTGTAGGAGCTACAGGTGTGGGATTGTCGCGAGGTTGGTCTCGTTGGATCCATCTTGGGGAGACCTTGGATTGCTATGATTTTTGACACTTTTTGTAGGGTTTTTATTTTACTGTTCAGGTTCCTATTTTTGCCCTTTTGGCTGTTAGATAGTGCTCTCCCGTTTTACTGTTTCAGCTCTATTTCTACTTCTGATTTTGGTAGCCATTTCTTAGAAGGTTGAGAACTAGTGTTATCGTCTGTTTCTGATTGCTAACTCTACCCAGTTGGGCGGGTATGAGCATTCCCCTATTTTTCGGGATGGGGGTTTGGGGTTTGCACTGTTATGTTGGCCGTTTTTGCATACGGGGTTCAAACCCAGTTTTTATTGAATTTATGTGGATCATTTACCCAAAGGTAGAATGGGTTTTATTTTTGTTGATTTTCGTCAACATTGGGTTTTGAGGTTTTCACCTCGATTTACATGCTGCCCAATTTACTCGGGTTTTCTTGGCATGGTGTTGGTCGTGAATTTAGATTATCCGTATGATGTCAATTCGACCGCTGCTGCATCTTTATGTTTGCATTGAGATTCGCGTTGAATCCGCACTTTCGATTGTGTTCAGTTGAGTGATTTTGTACGTGGTGTTATTGTTTTTGATCAAACCTTTGTTGCTATTTCATAGATGCTAGGATTCATGTAGAATCCATATTCCTGGATTTAGGCCGGTTGAGTGAGTTCAAGATGTTTGGTTTGGTTACATCATTGGGATTCCTGTAGAACCCATACTCCTAGATTTAGGCCGGTGGAGTTAGTCATGATGTTTGGATTTATTGTTCATTGGGATTCGTGTAGAATCTGTGCTCCCAAATATAGGCTGGTTGAGTGATTTTGTTATACTTGGTATTTTGCTTGTGTTCTCATCCAACCCTTGTTATTTATGATCTTTGTGTTGTTGGTGTGCCCACACACGAGCATGTGCGTGTGCATTTGTTGGGTGCTTACGAGGCCTGATCTCCCGGTTATCATCGGTAGAGTTACGTTCATTGAGGTTGGGTTGGGAATATGCATTTCCTATGGGTACTCATCGTGTGATGAGCATGGGTATGTAGGGTAGAACCATGGAGGGGCTTCTCTCGCAACCTTGGTGACTATTTCCCAGAGGGTCGACTTGAAGAAGCTTCTAAATAAGTGATAACTAAATAAATTACTGGGTAATAAATCTAAAATAATAAAAAATGTGAGCACTCGGAGTTGATTCGAGGACATGGTGTGATGGCCTCCCTGGGGAGTTTGATTCCACACGATATTTAGCTTGGGCTTTATGATGCCAAGTGACTTACCCTCCATCGAGTTTGTACATAGTTGACCCATAGAGTGTCTGACCAGGACTTGTATTTGCATTGTCTAATGATCTTGGTTTCAGTCCTCTTTACTGTCTGGCATGAGTGTTAGCCATTGACATATGCTTTATGTGTGTTTGTGGTTGGATCATTATCTCCATTAGCACGATGGGAGTGGACTTGCGGGTTCCACGTGGTTGGGAGGCGTAGCTACCTATACCCCTGCTAGGGACCGGTGTACAAAGACAGTCTATTTCCAGTTGAGATCGATGCTTGATGTTCACTTGGTATTTTGGGTTTCTGGAGAATGTTCCTTGTGATTTATGCTTTAATTGGAATGCTTGGATATCATGTTTAGATGATGTTAGTTTTTATTTGACGCATTCCTTTGTTATGATGTTATAACATATGGTTAGATGATGTGATTCACTACTAGTTGGAGTATCTAAGCTTTGATGGATTAGCATGTTAGATCTTCTTGTTCTTATGATGTTATTTACGTTTGTAGTAGTAACACCCTCATAAGATAGCTCCAATTATCTAGTTGGCAGTTTGGGATGTTACGCTCAGGGGATGGCTAGGGCCTTTGAGGTCTCATGGTGCTATTATGGTTGGGAGGAATCGAGCATGAGTTTAGTTGCGTTGTTGCTTAGATTTTTATTTTTTCCTTCATACAATGTTTGGTTTATTTACCATGTATGTACATTGCGATGTTGCCTTCCACATGTTCTTTCATATGCTGTTATGGATTGGATGGATAGATGTTTCTCTTTCCTATTGCATGGTGTCTTGTATTTCATGTTTTCATGTATTTCATGACCAGGACTTGTATTTGCATTGTCTCATGATCTTGGTTTCACTCCTTTTTAATATCTAGCATTAGTGTTAGCCATTGACATGTGTTTTATGTGTGTTTGTGGTTGGATCATTATCTCCATCGGCACAATGGGAGTGGACTTGCGGGTTCCATGTGATTAGGAGGTGTAGCTACCTATACCCCTGTTGGGGACCGGTGTATAGAGACAATCTATTTCCAGTTGAGACCGATGCCTGATGTTCACTTGGTATTTCAGGTTTCCGGAGTATGTTCCTTGTGATTTATGCTTTAATTGGAATGCTTGGATATCATGTTCAGATGATGTTAATTTTCATTTGACGCATACCTTTGTTATGATGTTATAACATATGGTTAAATGATGTCATTCACTACTAGTTGGAGTATCTAAGCTTTGATGAATTAGCATGTTAGATCTTCTTGTTCTTATGATGTTATTTACGTTTGTAGTAGTAACACCTTATAAGATAGCTCTGACTATCTAGTTAGTAGTTTGGGATGTTACGCTCGGGGGATGGCTAGGGCCTTTGAGGTCTCATGATGCTATTATGGTTGGGAGGAATCAAGCACGAGTTTAGTTGCGTTGCTGCTTAAATGTTTATGTTTTCCTTCATATGATGTTTGGTTTATGAACCATGTATGTACATTGCGATGCTGCCTTCCACATGTTCTTTCACATGTTGTTATGGATTGGATGGATAGATGTTTCTCTTTCTTGTTGCATGGTGTCTTGTATTTCATTTTTTCATGTGTTCAAGCCTCGATTTTGTGGACCCGGTACTCCTCGATGTGGAGGTTCTAACTCTTTCCCTTTTGATTGTTTGTCGGGCTATTTCTTTAGATTTTTAGGTGATAGTGGTTTAGCATTGGGTGATATTGGAAAAGTATCACACGCCTCAAGCAGAAATATCGTACGATACTAGAAAGTATCGCACGACAGTTATAAGTTCTATCATACAATATTGGAAAAATATTGCACAGTAATAGTAAACTCTATCGCGCGGTCCTTGAAAGTATCGCCTAGTAGTTATGAGAAATGTCATATGATACTAGAAAAGTATCGCCCGGTAGTACTATGAAATGTCGTACGATACTAGAAAAGTATCGCTTGACATCTTTGCAAAAAATCCTGCTTGGGTAAACAACAGGTATCTCTGGACTTGTTGGTCAAGAGTTGAAGGGTTTTGGACGTGTTAGCAAGTAGTGACGCGTTAGCAAGTAGTGATGCTTGGAGATTCGTTGGTTGCCAAGATTGGTTGGTTAAGTCATCCGTTGCGATCTTATGGTCGATTGCACGTTGATGTTGTTTAATTCCATGCTTGTTAAAAATAAATATATTGGCTTTTATTTATCCTTGTTGCAAGGATCTTCGGGCGGGGCATTACACAAGGGAGAAGATGAATTGATGATAAGTGTTTGAAATGATCTAGACAATCCATAGTTGTTGTTGGAGAAATCAACCTTTGCGGAGCACAACTTGTAGGATAACCTTCATAGAGAGAAATATTTCACTAGGAAGATGAATAGTGATATTGAGATGAAGTAATGTACATATATGCCTTTCTTATTAGACAAGGAATGAATTGGCAGGCAGATGAAACCATACAACTACCAATAAACTAAATGCACGTGTTAATTAATTATTAATGCCAAACTTAAGCATGAGTATATATTAATTTACTCCAATAGTTTTCTCTTGATGCATTACCCTATTGTTAGCGTAGGCTTCTATTTTCCTCATATTTTGGTATATTTATTTTTCTTACAAAAATTTAAACTTTCTTAGGTTAGTGCAAACGATATTTTTGAGTATAGAGGGCATCTTATATAATTCGTGTATACCTACCACATATTATTGGTAGTTGGAGTAGTTATTGTAGTGGGTTTGGGGTTCTTAATATTGCTACATTTGACCCCTAGCTGCAAATTCCTTTGCAACATTAAAATGAAACATTAGCTTATCACATGCCCTCACAAGATCTTAGTAATGCATTACTGCCTCATTTTTTAATATGCCACAAGTCATTCAAATGAAAAGATTTGGTCAAACATTAGAGAACTCGATGGGGTGGTGTAATGCGCTGCCAGGAAACCTGAGAGGACAACCACAAAACTACTAAAGAGCATAGCATAATGTAAAAAAAAAACAATACAAATCAGCGTAAACATTATGATTTTATTTACACACCAAAATAACTAAATTAAGGACATTAATAATGATTAATTACCATGCGTTAATATCAAAACATCTAAACACTAAGCTACGTCCTCTAGGGTTCCCCAATGTTTCTACTAGGCAACATACAAGTACATAGCTAAACCATTTGAACGATAATGCAATGATTCTAAAGAACATGATTAACATCCAAACTAAGCTCATTGTATACACCAATTCAAATTCTCGTATCTTATTCCAAACATAGCAAGATAACATATGAACTCATAATGATATCTAATTTTATACTATCGAATGACATAATCCATTTTACATGATTATGATTACATCCAACTCTTCATGGAGTATACAATCTCAACATCAATACAAACATCAACGATACATAGCATGATACAATGTCCAATGAAAAACATCTATCCACATGAAACATAAAGCTACAAAGAACATACAAAGCCCATTTGTTGCACTATTGAACAATCCACCAAACCTCGATGGAGAAATGCAGCTACCACTTGACCATGTGGAACCCTGAGGCCCACCCTACCATGCTAGGAGATAGACACAAGGCTCTACACCAGACATACAAACACAAGGATGCGAAAACAATGCAATGGCAAAGGAATACCATAATGATCATCACAGGGGATACCACCAAGAGAAGCCCAAAAGGATAACATAAGGGATACCAAGGGCGAACCACAGGGCTAAATGGTGGGTATTCTAAGATACATTTAGAAGAGTGTCATCACATAGCTCCCCACTATCTTGTGCTACCTTGGAAGTCTCTCTAGACTTCAACCTTGAGGCAAGGATTCATATGGAACCAACAATCCTTCTATGAGGACAAAGAAGTCGATATGCTAGATCAATGCGCCACAGACTTCTCAAACCCATCCTTAATCTACTTGAGCACTCAAAGCCATGGGTGAGGAAAAATATTTATTTTGATTAATGTTTTGTTCCTCCTGGTTCATTTATTAGGTTATCACTTGATTATCTACTTCACAATGGGGTGTCCTTGCAGCCTCTTAGGGCTCAGACCCACATTTCAAGGTACTATCCTAACAATGCTCTTCAAAACCCACCCCAATGCTAAAACTGAAAGCCAAAAGAGCACAACTGCTCAAAATCTAGAATAGAATCCTCATAGGTCCATCATATCAACTAAGACCCCAAAATAAAAGTAGGAATATCATTTCTGCCTCATAATAATAGGGTTCCAAAAGCATAATCCAAATTCCAAATTTCTCGTAACATCATAACTCATTGCATATTATATCACTTGGATCCATTCCATCAATTAGGAACCAAGGAACAGAAATAGGATCCTCACGAACCATTAATTGCATAAATATGCCAAACTAATGTATAACAATGAAACTCCACAAATCAACTTAGGAAATAATAGTACCATGAAAGGCCACATCAAGATGGCACTTAAATATATGCAAAACTGAGAACACAACCACATCCCATGCCTCTGGTATTCATAGGAAACCCAAACGCCAAAATTCTGAAGGAAACAAAATGCAGATTTGCAAAAGCAGCACCAATGTCACACAAGATGAAAAAGACAAAACAAAGATGTGAATGATAGAAGTAGAAACACAAAGACACAATTACAACTATATAATAGATTACAGATTACACTAATCAGATTGACTTCACATATATAATTGTTCTTGCTTTTTAAATACTTATTCTGGATACCATGGGAACATTCGATGTTATGGTATTCCGTAAAAAAACTTAATCCAATATAGAAATTGCCAAAGAACTTAAACAACTATCACAAAAAGAAGTGATCTATAAATTAAGAACCCATGACCATTACTAACAGATGACATAAATTTGCCAATTAAGGTTATTAATACAATATTTACATCAAGAGTGTGTGGGTAGGTATTAAAAAAATATTGGGAGGCTCTAACTGTGCCACCGAATAATGCTTTGAACGACTTGCAAGCTTTCCTTTTCTGGTTCACGGTCAAGATACTTAAATTGTGTGTGAGTTGCAAACAAGTAGCTGGAGTCTAATAGTGCTAGTTCAATTTTGGACATTTCAACAAAATGTGAGCTAATTGGTATGCTACTAACTCAAACACCAACCATTGAACAATCAATCTATGGTGTATGTCAACTTTGATGATTAGAATGAGTCAAATGCTAGGTGAATAATCTATATGAAATGATGCCACTGCCAGGAAGACAGGTATGCAGACATATAATTCAAACAATAAACAAAGCTTCCAAAATATGTATACCTATTGCAGGTATCCTCGTCAGTTTTAAAATGGTCCTATGAGTAGTTGCGCAGGTAAAGAAATGGTTTCTCCCATATATAACTGTTACATGACAGTAAGCATGTGAATGCCCAAGGGAAAGTCTGGGAATGGTCTAAAGCACTGGTAGAAGGGGATTAAAACAACATCATTGAATTGGGAAAAAAATAACAACACAAGGAAGAATGTAATGACTGAAAAAAAGCAGATCACAATGTCAATAAATATGCACAAGAAAAGAAAGGCTTTGTTGGCAGAGGTGACACGAAGCAAGAGAAACCAAATGCAGATCGTAATGTTGATAAGTCATCAAGAAAAGAGAGGGCAAATGCTGATGGTTGCAATGGCACGCTTGCAGATTTATACATGTTTATGCAGCATTTGATTGGAACAAATTAAAGTTTCCCAGTAACGTGTTGAATCAAAGAACGGAGAACATAACCATAGAGAATGGAAGCATTAAACAAGAATCTAAGATGGTCACAATTCAAATCATAGGATAAAAAAGATACTAAATTCATTATCACAACAACTACTTAAAGAGATGCAAATCCATTCAAATCACAGAATAGAAGATATGATTACACTTCTAATTCTATTTTAAATACAATAAAACAAATCCAATATGAAGGTTCGAGTCCATACTTGAAGTCTTGCAAGTAAAACGGAGAAGAAAAGATGGAAGGGAGAATTGATAACAACAAATGAGTGCATATTAATCTTCTGACATACAACAACAACCTCAGACTAAATTAAATTCTAACCACCTCTCCTTCCCAAATCAATTCAAGATAAAATGAAGCCTCAACAAAGCTACAGAGAATCCACAATAAATCCCCCAAATCCAAACTCAAAACGTCTTGAAAAGACATAGAAAGAAACTCTTCATTTCCACAAAAGCTCCAAAAATCATACTAAAAGGCAACCGATAGAATTCCCTGAAGGATGGACGAGAAAAAATCAGTCAAATTCCCACTAATTGATAAAAGAACCAATTAAAACTCTATATTTTGAAGTTATAAAATCACATATATTATGCATATATAAATATTCATTTGTATTATATTTGAATGATAAACTCCTAATCTATAGTAAAAATCCCACAAAAGACATTATTACGTGCTTAATTTATATCAAAAGAGCAATTTAATGTCATAATACTAAATAAACATTAATAATAAATCAAAGGTGATTACTGTCACCTTAAAAGCTTATTTAAATTGTAATTAAATTACATTAGGGAAATATAATATTATTATTTTAAAATATTTCAATAGTTAATAAAATCCAGTAATTGAACACCATAACCTAAAACCATAAAAAAACCCATGATGAATAATCTACTGTAAGCATGTAATAAATGTCATGCAAGCTATAGAACAAATAAACATTCTCACAAAGACATCAAGATCAAACACAAACTCAAACCAATTGCAAGCATATGATCAAGAAGAATCTGGAGCTGTCTACGTGACAATTTGAGGAGATGACATAAGATATGATTGTAAGGCTAGGCTAGGTAGATTGGGCCTTAGCACCATCTCCCTTTGCAACCTCTATCAAGAATAAGCAAGCACACTCAAACTTGTAAAACCAGGTGAAGTCGATGCTTGATAGCTGCATAGCTGCACTACAACAACAATACATGTGCGCATACACAAATGTATCATATTAATCAATAACAACCAATGAAGGGGGAATCAAAACATTGTATGGGTCTCACAAATGGGTAATATGACATCCTCTTCATGCAAACATATCATACAGAAACATGAATTAGTTACATAAACATAACAAAAATCCAAACATCTCTTTATTAGAAAGTAAAGTCAAGCAAGATAACTGGGGGGGAGGGGTGGTGGTCAATCAGTTATCTGACTATTAAAACAGTTATCAACCTTATTAATCCTTGAGCATGTGCACAATATAATTAGCAACCATAAGAAGATACTCATAGGCAATAACACTAGATATGTTACTTAGGGAAACTATTGATCAGAGGGAAAACCTCGGTGGGGATGGTACCCACAAAATGATTTCTAATATAAATGTTCCTTGTTAGAGGATGGACTCTATTAGAAGCCAATGAAATAATTCAGTACATATCAGTTCTTGTTAGGAGACTTTTGAATCCCTGTTAGGAGATTCCAAGCTTGTTAGGAGTTATAGAAGGCAGATGGACCCACTATCCAAATAGCTTTAGGGGCAAGACCACTGAACTCATTGTCCAATTGATCTTTGTATTATTCCTTGCAGAATAATAAAAATTGTATAGCGCCTTCCCTGTCCTCTGACTGGACTTCTCTTTAGATCTCGATACCAGATCACCAACTTCACATCCAATAATCCATTGGATTTCTTACTCGCATTTACCAAATACTTCGCATATCACACTTATAATACATACATCACAACAAGGAAAATAACCTTCCTTTATACCATATCCTCAAAATAATTCCTTGAGTCAACCATTAGGCTTTCCCAATTAATTATAATAGGACCTCATTAAGATATTGCAAAACATTACATTTTTTCATGATTACAAATCATTGTTGTCTCATAGTCTTTACGACTTCTCACACGTGTGACCTTTGACCTTGCACACTCACTGACATCATCATTTGGCTATCTACTATCATAGTCTAACTACGCTCATCTCAATTCTATCTCAGTTAATAGATACAAATCAATCATAAAGAACCACTTATCGGGTACTTTATTTGCTTATTGTCTTCTATAAATCAAGCATATCTTTTGCATGCCTTCGACTCTCTGTATGCACACTTACCCACATCGTCAGGATATGGTGTAGAATGCATCCTTAACTGCGCTCCAAGCCTTTTGGGGTCTTTATATATCTTCACTATTATATGCGTGCAAAATATATAAGGCCTCTAAGATGTTGAATTAGAGAACCATTGGGCATTGACCTATGATTGTGTATAAATAACTACAAATTGAAGTTTTTAATACCTTTTCTTTTTGTAGCTAATTAAATTAAGTCATTTTTTTTTGAACATGGCATGTTGATTCTTGACTATGGATTTATTTAGCTGGTGAAAGTGTAGATTCCCATCCTTTTACTTCCTGAACAACTCTATGATTTCCTCAAAGAAAAACTGGTTGGAAAAACCCCTACATCAATTGCATCAACTTCATCATCAAAATCTGATATTGTCTTTTTTGTAATGACCCCATCTTTTTAGCATCTTAGTGGAGTTCTTAGCCTTTACATTCTCCGAAGGCTAAGTGGAGAAATAAAAAGAAATTGATTAAATAATTAAATAAATTAAAATTAAAAGGTGATTTTATATTTAATTAATTTAATTTTCTAGAAGCACGACTAATTATTGTATTGGAAAGGGGGGAGCTTCTAGAGAGTGCATTTTCTAGAAGTACAACTAATTATTACTTTGGAAAGGGGGAAGCTTCTAAAGAGTGCACTTAAATAATATTTTATTTCCTTCTAGAAGGGTGAAGGAAAAGAATAAATAGGGAGGGAAGCCTCATTGTTGAGCATCGAATGTGTTGCCATCTACTCTTCCGGATAGCTTGCGGAGCCAATTGGTTTCTGTAGTTGCTATATTGATCATTGGGAACAAACACTCCCATTGACTTGCATAACTGAGATGGTGAAATATCTTCCAAAGGGTTGCGACTATTGGAGAAGACAAATCAGTCTTTTCATTGTGCCAAATTTGTGGCCTAGGGCCAACTTTGTGGAGTAAGGAATAAGTTGGAATTTGCTACTTGATTTGCTACAGGAAAATTCATGTTTTTAGAGCAATTCTAAGTTTTTATGTGCTACATTTTGCATTGTTTGAGAGTAGATATTTAGGGAATTGGTAGGATTTGTAAAATCTATTGTAATCTGATTTATATTAGAATTTGTTGCCCTAATGTCTTATTGATGTAGATGCATATTTTCCTATTTATAATCAGTGTTATTCAAAAACAATTGCACCTTCATTGTTAGTTGTTTGGTGTGTTCTTAGAACCATATTATTAAAGTTTGGCATTTAGAAAGCAATCAAAATTTACATATGCAATGTATCTCTTGCTTGCAAAATGTTTGACAAAATGTCAAACAATTGAATTTGAGAAGGATTTGGTGTTTCACGAAGTTATAAATTGTTGGGGTTATTACATTGGTATCAGAGCTAAATCTTGCCATCCCGAGGGTTTAGCAATCACATGCAACCACCTAGGGTTGGCTTTCACAGATTTTACACTCGCAGGCAAACTTTGTTTGACAGGGAACAAGATTTTGACAAGTAGCCAGACACCATGGGTGACAGGCAAGAGCATAGCCCACCTAGAGACAATAGGAATAAGGATCAGGAAAGAAGAGAATTTTTCAGAGCAATGGTTACAGGACAAGAGCGGATGGCTCAGGCTTTGCAGACACTCACCACCATGGTTGAGCGCATGAACCCACAAGACAGACGGAATCAAGAACAAGGGGATAATAGGAGTGCAGTGGGATTGCCTAGAGCTCATAGAACTCTTTCTAGAACAGTAGATAGGCCTACACGTCCTACCTTTGTTACAGAGGAATTAGTACAGGAGCCAGTAGAGGAAGCTGAGAATGGGACATTTGCAGATATCCTTATGGTTGCTAATGATGAATGGGAATTATTGACACCGTAGGTACGGGAGAGTGACTTTTAAGAGGTTTGTGAACCAAAGAAGAGAGTACTACCATGCAGTTAGATAGAATAGGAGACCTCATGGCGAGGATGATGAATTAAAGCAGGCTATAGGGAAGCTTTCTTTGACTACATTTGATGGGAGTAGCAAAGTGACAGCGCAAGCTTGGATTCACAAGCTTGATACCTTCTTAGCACTGAGAGCTATGACAAAAGTGGAGGCAATAAAATATGTCACGCTACCTTTAGAGGGAGCTGCACATGATTGGTGGTACCATGAGATGGTTACCCTTCAGCATAACCAAGTGACTTCATATCAAGACTTCATGGACAGGTTGGTAGAGAGGTTTGATAAAAGGATCCAAAAGTCTACTTTAGGGATTTGGCACTGTTTAGATAGACAGGTGAATTGGAGTATTTCATTAGTGATTTTCAGAGGCTATCCGTTATGGTACCAGATATATTAGATGGGAGATTGGTTGTTTTGTTCATGGAGGGATTATCCGAACCATTGAAGGGTTGGGTAAAAGCCTTTGATCCATTCAATTTGTAAGAAACGATTAAGAAGGCTAGAAGTATGGAACAAGCAACCCTGGTAAATAAATTTTAGTCAAAGGGAGCATCATCTAGCAAAGACAAACCATTCTTCAAGAAACCTGACAGGAATGAAACAAAGGTTGAAAATAAAGATAAATCATTCGCTCCTTTGGATAAAGAGACATTAAATGATTTAAGAAAGTAAAAACTTTGTTTTATTGCAAAGGACCCTATGACATGAACCATGACTATCCCTTGATGCCAAAGGGGAAAGAAAACAGTGTTATGTGGGCATATTATGAGGATTCTGATTCTGAAAATTCAGATCAGAAATTTGAAAATGAGGAATCAATTGAAGAAAAGGAAGGCACATATGATATAGGTGATGAGAAGACTGAAGGTAGACTTAAGGAGGCCCATCTCATGAGTGTACAACAAGAGGAATCATTTAGGATGAGAGGGGTATTAGCTGGTCAGCGAGTTATTACTTTGCTTACTACAGGTGCTACTTACAATTTTATTGATTCTAGATTGATTGAGAGGTGTGGGATATAGATAGAGCAATTTGAGGGTCTGAGAGTGAGGGTAGTTGATGGCTACATCCTCAAATGTGATAGGAAGATTACAGGTCTGCCCCTAAAGATCAACAATTTTGATTGCAAAGCAGATTTTTATGTTGTTAACATGGGTGACATAGATTTGGTCTTGGGTATGACTTGGTTACATGACATAGGGGATTTCACTCTCAATTTGAGAGATACGGAGATGAAGTTTCAATTAGAGGGGAAGACCCATATACTTAAGGCTATTCATGATAGTGGGTTTAGGATGATGTCTTGCAGACACATGGAGAGCTTATTGAGACCTGACCAGGTTGAGTGGGCAACCTATTGCACTTTAATGCCATCATAGGGGCAGCAAAAATCAGAATATCACCTAGACATACAAGAACTGAGAATCAAGCACTACAAGGTTTTTAGTGAAATACCACCACATAGACCTATAGATAGAGGTATTGAGCATATTTTTGAGTTAGAGGAGGGTGCTAAGCCCATCATGATCACACCCTACAGGCATCCAAAGAGATTGAAGGATGAGATCGAGAAAACCATCAAGGAACTACTTGGTATGGGGCACATTAGACCAAGTAAGTCGCCTTTCGCTTCTTCTATGGTTTTAGTGAAGAAGAAGGATGAAACTCTTAGGATGTGCATAGATTTAAGGGTCTTGAACAAGAAGACTATAAAAAATAGGTACCCCATCCCACAGATTGATGAGTTATTAGATGAGCTACATGGAGCATGTTTCTTCTCCAAAATTGATTTGAGATCATGCTATCATCAAATCTGAGTTAGAGAACAGGATATAGAGAAGACGACATTGTGGCCATTTTGAGTTTGTAGTTATACCATTTGGGCTAACTAATGCTCCAACGACTTTTCAATCCACAATGAATAGGGTTTTTTAGCATCATTTGAGGATTTTTGTGTTAGTCTTCTTTGATAACGTCCTGGTGTATAGTAGGACATGGGATGAGCATGTGCGACTCTTAAACACTGCGTTGAGCATTTTGAGCAGGGAGTCCTTGTATGCAAAGGAGTCCAAATGTGATTTGTGATTATCAGAGTTATTATATCTGGGTCACATTATCAGTGCTCAGGGAGTACGCATGGATCTTGAAAAGATTCGTGCTATTATTGAGTGGCCTACTCCAATGAACCTGACACAGTTGAGATGATTTTTGGGTTTGTGTGGGTTCTACAGGAGGTTTGTTAGTGGATATTCCAGGCATGCATCACCCTTGATGGACTTGATGAGAAAGGGGGATTTCTTATGGACTCTTGAGGCACATGAGTGTTTTGATAAATTCAAGGAGTTGATAACTTCTTGTCCAGTGCTAGCATTACCAGATTTTTTCAAACCTTTCGAGTTGCACTATGATGCCTCTGGCGAAGGTGTTGGAGCGGTGTTTATGCAGGACAAGCTCTTGATTGCTTATGAGAGTAGGAAGGTCAGGGGGCCTAAGAGGAGCTTCAGCATTTATGATAAGGAAATGTTGGCCATAATTGCATGCTTTGGCCAAATTCAGGCAGTATTTAGTGGGTAGCAAATTCAGCATAAAAATCGACCATAATATATGGCCTGAAACATTTCCTAGGGCAACGAGATCTTAATGACAAGCAATAGAAATGGGTATGTAAATTATAGGCATATGATGTTGATATTACCTATTTCAAAGGGACATGGAAAATAGTAGCAGATGCCTTGTCATGAAGACCCCACTTGAGCTTGATGACAAATATATTAAAGGATTGGAGACATTTGATCCTTGCAGAGTATGCAAAGGATACATAGCCATTGGGATTCATAGATGGATTGATCCAAAATAGTGATTTCACCCTTGTGAATGAGATCATCATTTACAAAGGGCACATTTATTTGGTGCTAAGGTCAAAGGTGAAGAGGATGGTGTTGGGAGTTTATCATAACTCACCTATGGTAGGACATCCAGGTTTTTACAAAACTTGCTGGCAAATTCATGAGCATTTTTTGTGGAAAGGGCTCAAAGATGAGGTGTTGCAATATGTTAGAGAGTGTCCTACTTGCGAGCAGAATAAATAGGAGCATTCTTACCCAACCAACTTACTTAAGCCACTTCTGATTCTTGATAGGAAGTGGGAGTGTTTATCCATGGACTTCATCATAGGACTACCGAGAGCCCAAGGTAGAGACTATATATATGTTGTTGTTGATTGGCTTACAAAATTTTCTCACTTCTTCCAAATCAACACTACATACTCTGCTACACAGGTGGCAGATTTATTCTTTAGAGAGGTATTTAGGTTGCATGGTTTACCTTAGAGCATTGTCAGCGATAGGGATAACAGGTTTATGAGTCACTTCTGGTAGGAGTTGTTCAGATTGTGCAAGATAGAACTCACTTTGAGTACTAACTACCACCCCCAAACAGATAGTCAGATAGAGATAGTGAACAAATGGGTGGAGGGATACCTCAGGAATTACATAGCAGGGCAATAGAAGGCTTGGGTTAAGTGGATATATCTATGTGAATATTGTTATAATTCCACTTATCACATGTCTATCCAGATGTCACCATTCATGGCATTATATGGATATGAGGCACCCAGTTTCATAGATTTGTTGCTATCAGATAGTAGAGTGACCAGTGCTAGAGACATATTACAGGAGAGTCAGGACATTGTGAAGGCTCTTAAGGATAATATCACCAAGGCATAGAATCAATAGAAGCAGTATGCCGATCAAAAGAGGACTAAGCGGACTTTTGAGGTAGGTGCTATGGTATATTTGATGTTGCAGCCTTACTGTCAGTCCACTCTTAAGAAGAGTGGTGCCAAAAAACTTAAGCCACGTTATTATGGGCCTTTTAGGGTGATCAGGAGAGTTAGAGAGGTGGCTTACGAGTTGGATTTACCAGCAGAGAGCAGAGTCCATAATATTTTTCATGTGTCACGTCTCAAAAAAGCATTAGGACACCAGATTGTTCTTTCTATAGTGCTTCCACCCTTGGACGATGAGGGGAAATTGGTTTTAGTATCAGAAGCTATCATTGTATTCAGGGAGAGGAATTTGAGGAGACGTACTATCAGGGAGTACTTGGTGAAGTGGAAGGACCTGCCAGTAGAGGATGCCACTTAGGAGAATGAAGAAATTATGCAGCATGCAGAGTTGAGATTGTTTGAGAACAAACAATTTCAAGAGGGGCGGACTGTAATGTCCCCACCTTTTTAGCATCTCAGTAGAGTTTTTAGCCTTTACGTTCTCCGAAAGTTAAGTGGAGAAATAAGGAGAAATTGATTAAATTAAGCTCTTATAAAGTCATTAAATAAATTATAATTAAAAGGTGACTTTATATTTAATTAATTTAATTTTCTAGAAGCACGACTAATTATTGTATTGGAAAGGGGAAGCTTCTAGAGAGTGCATTTTCTAGAAGTACAACTAATTATTGCCTTGGAAAGGGGGAAGCTTCTAGAGAGTGCAATTAAATAATATTTTATTTCCTTCTGGAAGGGTGAAAGAAAAGAATAAATAGGGAGGGCAGCCTCAGTGTTGAGCATTGAATGTGTTGCCATCTACTCTTTTGGATAGCTTGTGGAGCCAAGGGTTTTTGCAGTTGTTATATTGATCGTTGGAACGAACACTCCATTGAATTGCATAACTAAGGTGGTGAAATATCTTCCGAAGGGTTGCGACTTTTGGAGAAGACAAATCAGTCTTTTCACTGTGCCAAATTTGTGGCCTAGGGCCAGCTTTGTGGAGTAAAGAATAAGTTGGAATTTGCTATAGTGATTTGCTATAGAGAAATTCATGTTTTTGGAGCGATTCTAGGTTTTTATTTGCTACATTTTGCATTGTTTGAGAGTAGATATTTACGGAATTGGCAGGGTTTGTAAAATCTATTGTAATCTGATTTATATCAGAGTTTTATATTAAAATTTGTTGCCCTAATGTCTTATTGATGTAGATGCATATTTTTCTATTTATAATCAGTGTTATTCAAAAACAATTGCATCTTCATTGTTAGTTGTTTGTTGTGTTCTTTAGAAGCATATTTATTAAAGTTTGGCATTTATAAAGCAATAAGAATTTACATATGTAATATATCTCTTGCTTGCAAAGTTTGTCAAACAATTGAATTTGAGAAGGATTTGGTGTTTCACGAAGTTATAACCTGTTGGGGTTATTACACTTTTTAATAGTTCCGAACACTACTTTCAATTCTATGGTATATACATGTTCTTCTTAAATGGCATTCCAAGTAGGTAGCCCATTTGGGTATACTTTAAAGAAGTACTTTAATGGCAGGAAACCTTCAAGTCCCAATGTATTACTCTATTAAGGTGTAATTAACAAGTTTATACACAAGTGCTAATATTTGATATGTACTTGTAATGTGTGTGCTGTTGTCTTGCATTTTGTCACCACAAAATGCAGGTAACAATATGAAACTTTTTCAAACTAGTTTCGCATCTCTTTAAGTTGAATTTGATATTCAATTGCTTAATGTTGATCAATCAATCAACTCCAATTCGCATATCAAATTGTTTTATTGAAGTCTTTTGTCAAGTCTTTTTCGTTTTTTCTGTCTTTCGAGCCTATGCTTGATTTTTGAGGCCTTCACCATCATTTTTTTTGCTTTTGAGTGTGCGTTTGTTGATTTTTAGTCCTTTGGTCTTGCTCAAGTCATGGCTTTCGGTTTCCCCTTCGATTTGATCTAACTTAGAGCATAATTGAAGTTGTTAATCAAGAGATATGGCTGTTTTAGTGCCCCAAAAGTGGACCTTTTTGATGCAACATGAATTAAAAATATCATGTTATATTTATAATTCGACATTTACTTTTTGAAAAATATAACTTAAATTCACTTTATGTTATGTTTTTAAGTTACTTTATCATTTAATTTTTCACTTAAAGTAACTATAGTGCACTTTATGTTATATTTTAAGTTGAGTTTACTTTTTGATTTTTCACTTGTGACTATATTAAATATATATTTCAATTTAATTTTTAGCATTTAAATCAAATGCTCTAGTAAATATTACTTTTTAAATGATATTTACATGTTATACTATTAATATGATATGTAAATATAATTTATGTCCCACTTAAGTAATGTTTTAATAAATTGAAATTGACATGTGCTTATTAAATCACTTAAAGTCATCAAAAGTGGACATATTATGTCATTACATGTAAAATCCATCAAAAGTGGACCTTTTACATGCCATTGCATATAAAACTCAACTTAGAAGTACAACTCCATCAAAAGTGGACCTTTTTCATTTCTTTGCATGTAAAAGTCATCAAAAGTGGACCTTTTTTATGCCATTGCATATAAACTCACTTGAAATGTGCAAAGACATCAAAAAGGTGAATTTTATAACTTAAATATGCTATTGCATAAAAAATGTGAGTTTTCACTTAAAATATGCAATCACCTCCAAAAAGTGAGTTTTCAAGCTGAAGGCATGTATTAAAATATGCAATGACCATGAATAGGTAAGTTTTCAAGCTAAAAACATATTTTAAAATATTCAATGACCACCAAAAGGTGCATTTTGCATCTTGGAGCATATTTTAAAATATGTAGTCACTCCTAAAAGATGTGTTTTGCACTTTGGAGAGATTTTAAAACATGCTATGGACACCAAAATGGTGCGTTTTGCATTAAAGTTCATGTTTTTGCTCTTGAGAAACACGTTTTTGAAGAAAAAACACGCAAACAACCTCCAAGAACCCGTTTTTGAAGATTGTGATTGATTTCCTTCATGGTTTTTCACGAAATCTTCTCCAATAAGGTCCTTTTTGCCAATCCATGGGTTTTTCAACATTGAAAATGGATTTATCTTGCTAAAAATTGGTATTTCAAACTCCTTCCAAGGGAACATTTTTGGGAAAATCTTTAAAAAACTCTATTTTTGGCTCACGTTTTGGCCCAAAGAGGAATTGATTTGGCATTTCTTAGTGTTCTTATTGCATTGTGATACACATTTTGGCTTTTGGAAGCCAAAACGTTTTGATCTCTCTTCTAGAGAAATACGTTTTTTATTAAAACATCCCAAGGGCATGTGCATATCCAAAAAAATGGGGATTTAGAGCAAACTTAGGGCATGTTTTTGGCATTTACCTTTGAAAACGCCTTTTTTGCTGCCTTCTCCAAATTCAGAATTGCATATTGAAGTGCTTTGCTTGTTGTCATGTTTGAGTCATTTGCCAAAGGTACGTTTTCTTTTGGAGTTTTTGTGTTTTGTGTGCTTTCTTTCCAATTTTCTCCACTTAGAGAAGTTACAAGTTCTTTCCCAATAACTTGTTCTGGTTTCATTTCATGAGAAAGCGTCATCACATTCCATTTCCATCTTCCATGTCACAACATTTTGCATCTCATTTGACAAATGCGATTACATGTTTTCCATCTCATTCACCATCCACATGTGCATGTAATCTCATTTTCCACTTCTAGTTTCAGTCATCTCACTTTCCGCATTCCCTCGCATGACACGATTACATGAAAAAGCTTTATGTGTATTTGCATCTCCAAAACCCGTTTTTGACTTGAAGTCACTTTTTGAAAAGTCAAAAATGTTATTTTCATTATCCATGTACTTTGTCTTCACCGTTTCACCAAGGATGACTATAAAGTTCATTTTCCCTCTTCCATTTTCCATTTCCATCTTTCCATATGCACTTACGCCTTCATGAGCAAATACGTGTTTTTCCATTTTCCGCGTCTTTCCATGCTTCGCATCTCATCTGTTATCCACACTTGCATGTAAGCTCATCCTCCATCCGCATTCACATCTCATCTCATCTTTCATCCCCTATTACATGTTTTGATTAGGTAAAAGCAAGTTTGAAGGGGACCCGAAACCCCAAACAAAAAGGAACCAAAGACAAGAATTAGTTTTATAGAGACCAACAACCCATAGAGACCAACAACCCAGAGTATCAAAGTCGAAACCAAGTCAAGTTGGTTTTATAGGGACCAACAACCATCATAAGTTAACAAAACAATAGGGACCAAAGACCAAAAAAAATCTAGATAAAAAACTTAGATCAGGTCTTTTATAGCACCCGTAATAGAAGTACCTAAGACAACCTCTTTGAGAGAATTGTGAATATTCTTAACAGGAAGCTGGAGGTCAGCTTTCTGAGTGCTTTGTTTGGTTTTTCTCGGACCACCAACCAACAACGGAGCTTGATCGGTCGAATTGGCTTCGTCCAAAGAAACTTTCCCAAAAGAGACAACAACAGCTAGGATGGACGAAGTAACATCCTGCATACCCATCTCACTTTCCTTAATCAATTTTTTAAGGGAAGCTTCGTATTCGTGGAGTTTGGTTGGGATGTTCCCAACTGGAGAATCTAGCTCCCTCTGCTTCTTACATTCCTCATCCAGCTTCACTTGTAAAAAAAGGGACTTTTCCTACAAGGAAGAAATAGATAATTGAAGTTTTTAAATTTCATTGTACATCCATTTGTTCATCTCCAGCCCAATATTAGCTCTGTTAGTGGCTTTATTCAGATATTCCAGAACTTTATCATCGCTCTATAAGTCTTAGGCATCCTCAAAATCATCAATTTGTCGAGGCTTTTCCTTAAAGTCTTGGGTTTTGGTCTTTGGCTCATTATCTGTACTAGGATAAATATCACCATGACCACATTTGGCCAGAGAATTAGTAGCGGCCTTTGGATTAAGGGAAAGGGTAGTATTAATAGGGGAGATTTCAGAACGCTCCAAGTCCAGTATCTGGGTAATCGGGTTGATTAACCCATCTTTGTCATTAGTTCTAGTCTTCTTCCAAATTTTGTTTTCATGCAAGACCTCCATATTCACCATCTTTCCACTATCCTTTTTGATGATAACATCCTTGTTCTTAAGACTAGAATTGTTTCTTTTTATTCTTTTACACTTCGAGGAAGGGACATTATCCATAATATTATCCTTACTGCAAGAGTGCTTACCTCGCTTGCTAACAATAGTAGAGGAAGAAAGTGGAGAATCATGGGTCGAGATATCATCCAAGTTGAGAGCAATATCCTTGTTCTCAGAAGAACAACCGTCACTCACAGTTTGGGACATGTCATCATCTAGGGGAGCATCAATGACCTCCAAATCTTCGGAGCTCTGATCAGAGTCTGTTTCCATCGCTAGAGCTTGCTTGCTGCTACTTTTGTTTTTCATCGAATAGTCACCAACATTTTCCTTGTTGTTGGGCGTGTCTTCCACTTCCCTTTTCCGTTTGCTGGTAGAAACAGAGTGAGTGGGGGTACTATCTCAGCAAAACTCAATGATAAGCAGGATAGGTCTAGAAGCGTTATGCTTATGGGCTTTAAGCACAGTTAGGAGAGAATTCACCAAGTAGTAAGGGAAGGAGATTCTTTTCTTATAATGGAAATGATTCAGAAAAACAAAGTGGTATTGATAAACCCTAGAAATCCTACTATCCAGAATGAATACAACTGCACACAGGTGAGAACCTCTTGCCAGATATCCTTAATTGAGCAAGATCATAGAAGTTACCAACCTTCACTAGTCTCGCATCCTCCTGGTCATTTTTGGGAAAGCGCTTGACTGCCTCTTCTAAAGCTTTTTTCTGCTTGAAAAATCTAGTGCCTTCATTCGGCAACCTGGTAACCTTAGCAATGAAATCAACATTAAGGGTAAACTGTCTACCGTAGGAGCGTAACCTTGTCACCATCCCAAGCTTTCTAGAAACTGTCCGTCACATGAGGTTTGTAACCATGAAGTTTTTCAATGTAATTGGTCATCTTCCTTTTCTCGAGCTGATGCCAAACTTCTTTTTTCAGTAGTGGCACTTCTTAGGTTCCAACTTTTTTCACTTCCCCACCTATATTCACAGAAAGAACACCACTCTACAGAATGTGATTGAAAAAGCATAGAGAAAAACTCCAAGAAATGATCAGCGTATTACCTCTTGAAAGCCCAAATAATACCCACAATCCATGTGAAGTACTGACAAACATGCATGCACGAAAACTATTCCATTTAAAACAATAAATGGAAGCATTGATGAAATGATAAGTGGAGGTTGCAAGCATACCAAATATTGATTTTACCTTCTTGAGATATGTTTCTTTCATAATTACATTTAGCTATTAGATTGTCATCCATGCTTAGGTGCTCAGTCCGTGTGATGATATCATTGCTTTGAGCTGCCAGGTTGGCCATCCAATCAGCCAACGTGTCCATCTCACAGTAGTTATGAGAAATGAACACATTTTGAATTTTTTTTAGGTGTTCTTTACTTTTGCAAAGAAGGTTAGAAATATTCCAAGTAGGGTCATGCTTGTTATTTAGGATATTAACAATATTTTTGGAGTCCCCTTCTAGCCAAAGGTTCCTGCAACTAGTATCCTTAGCCAGCTTGATCATATAATGTACCCTTGCCATCTTGTCTTTATGGCTAGAAGTAATACCAAGAGGAATAGCCTGAGCTCGAATGATATTGTAGTTACAATCCCTTATGACTCCCCCTTAGTCAGCCTTACCAGGGTTCCCTTTGGAAGCCCCATCAAAATTAGCCTTAGTCCAACCATTGGGAGGAGACAACCAAATGGCATTCTCCCTCAAATTATCCTTTTTAACTATGCAGTTTTGACTAGGATGCTCCAAGTTGAGATTTGTAGAGGGGCCACAATGTGATATAAAAGTCTCCTTTATGTTTCTAATAATTCTTTTACCAGTGACCCAGGAGGGGGTACTGGCATCTTTGAAGATTTTGTCATTTGTTTATTTCAACAAGCCGCATCAAATGTGGGGAAAAGAATACCGCCAAAGGATGCAAGCATGTTCTCCTTTGAAGGGGCTACTCCAGCTTAAGAAATTGGTAGCAAAATTCTCCTGAAAAGTCCAATGTATATCCCATAAATTCAATATTTCCTTCCAAACATCCCTAGCATAACAACAGTGCAAAAACATATGATTAACAGATTCCATATCCTTTCTGTAAAGACAACACTGGTTGGTTATGATCATCCCTCTTTTTCTAAGATTATCTAAAGTGAGAATTTTGTTCTGTAGAGCAATCTAAAAGAAAATCTCAATCTTAGGGGTTAAACCTTTGGTCCAAGCTTTTACCCACGGGAGGTCAATTTCCTTTTCGTCAAAGAGGGAAGAAAATTTGAAGTTGCCACTCGGATGCAGAGCCCAGATGACCATGTCTAGGGAGTTGAGATTGATACAAGAAGAAAAAAGAGATAGTTTAACAGGCTGAAGATTGATATCTAGAGAAGTTAGGTCCACCCATCTGTTGTTGACCCAATAGTTATTGACTCTTTCACTGAAGTTGGCTTTGCAGTACTCAATGATCTGGCCATTATTGTAAAACAAGTTCAAGGGAGAATCCCATAACCAACTATCCTCCCAGAAACAAATAGTTTTACCATCACCCAACTTCCATTTACAACCTTTGGTCAGAATACTCTTCGTTTCTTGGACAACTTTCCAAATGGAGGACACATTATCTAAATTGTCTGCAAAGAGAAAGCTATTCAGGGAGGAAGAGTGCTGAAGATATTTACCCTTCCAAATCTTACTCTAGTGCCTATCATCATTGAAGACTCTCCAACCTTGTTTAGCTAGGAGGGCTTTATTCATTTCTCTGATAGGTCTAATGCCCAACCCTCCAAGATTCTTAGGCTTGCAAACAGAGTCCCAAGCAATAAGAGAAGTCTTTTTTTATTCTCAGTCTTGGACTATAGAAGAGTTCTTTGAATTCTTTCCATAGCATCAACATACTTAATCGACATTTTGAGTAGACTAAGAGCATTTGCATTGGAGATAGAAGAGGGACAGAGGCCATGGATACAACCTTGGGCATTGAGGTGGTTAATGTATCTCCCCAAACATTTAGCCATAATAATAAATAAGATGGGGGAGATGGGATCCCCCTGCTTGAGCCCTCTTGAAGGATAGAAGAAATTTGAAGAAGAACCATTGACCAGGACAACGATAGAAGCTGTCGAAACAAGTTGAGAAATGAGCTGGATACATCCTTTCCCAAAGCCAAAGGACTCCAAGATCTTAAATAAGGAACTCTTGTCCACTCGATCATAGGCCTTGGACAGATCCAAATTCATAAGAAAACCTTGATTTTGAGAAGCCATCGTAGAATGGATGTTTTCATGAGCAATAATAACCGAGTCTAGAATTTGATGGCTAGGGACAAAGCCATTTTGTTCAGGGGAATGATGTCCAGAAGTATAGCAAGGATTCTCAAGTTAAGGACCTTGGAGATGATCTTGTAAACAGAGTTACAAAGACTGATAGGATGGAAAGCATTTGGAGTTTCAACCCCTACCTTCTTTGGGATGAGAGCCAAAAAGGTGGCATTAAGCTCTTTCAAGAGGCATCTGACACCAAAGAACTCCTTGACAACATCACACACATCTTTACCAACAATATCCCACTGTTTTTGGAAAAAAACCATCGAGAAACCATCAGGGCGTGGCGCTTTGTCACCTTCAAAAGAGAAAATAGCATTGTGGATTTCAAAAGCAAAGGGGATTGCAACTAAAATAGAATTCTGATGGTCAGAAATGATAGAAGGAATATTTTCCAGCATTTGTCTTTGGCTGAAAATACAAAGATTCTTTTCAGAGGAGAGTAGGGAAGAGAAAAAGTCCTTCATTTTAAAACTAATATCTTCCTCATTAGTGAATTCTTCTTGACCAATCTTGAGATTGGAGATTCTATTAGTAGCTCTGTGCTTCAAGGTAGTGATATGAAAGTATTCAGAATTACGGTCCCCTTCCTTGAGCCAGATAGCCCTAGACCTTTGTCTCTAGTACAAATCTTCATAGGAAATGACATTCTGGATTTTAGACAAAGTCTTATTTTCTTCTTTGATAAGCTTCTTCGAATAACCAACAACTTGAATTTTTTCCCGAGTCATTTGATGTTCCTTTTGAAAAACTTCATTATTTTTAAATATGTCACCAAAGGAAGACTTGTTCCAAACTTTAACTTTGTCTTTAACAATTTTGAGTTTTTTGGCAATTCTATACATGACGGTTCCATCTACTATAGTTTTCCACGAAGTGCTACAGACATCATTGAAATCCTTGTGCTGCATCCACATTTTCTCAAATATGAAGGGAAAATGTCTTTTCTTACCAATGGGATCAGCAACAAAGACCAGAGGGAAATGGTCTAAGGCAATCTTGGAAATAGATGAAAGGGAGCTATTACAATCTTGAATCCAGTTACTAGAAGCCAACACTCTATCAAGCCTGGCTTGAATGCAATTCTGACCAGTCCTTTTATTAGACCAAGTAAACTCAATCCCTTTTAGATCAAAATCAATAAGACCTTGATAAAGTCCATAAGGTCCATTCTGCCATCCAAATGGATAATATTACCTCCCATTTTCTCATGGTCATATAAAGGAACATTGAAATCACCCATAAAGATCCAGTTGGGTTCATGAAAATTATTCTTCAAATTCTTAAGATTAGACCATAAAGTCTTCCTAGCTCTTGTTAAGTTAGGAGCGTAAATGTTGACTAAGATCCAATCATAGTTAAGTATTAACCATAGTAAAGTTGTTATTCTCCAAGAGGGTAGTACCAGAAATATAAGCTTCATTCCAGAGAATAAGAGTCCCTCTAGAGGCTCCTTCAACACTACCTGCCTGACCACAATTCTTGAAAACTTCAAAATTTTTTGCCTTATCTTTAGACATTTTTTTTTCCTGAATAACAAGAATGTCGGGTTTGTGATCTTTAGCAAGTTTTTCGAAAACATCCATTTTATGAGGACCATCTAGTCCCCTTACATTCTAGATGATGAACTTCATAATTCACTTGGGGTAAATTGAAGGATGGTAGTCTATTTACTATCTACAATATCCTGCAAGCTCTCCTGAGCTTAGTCAACCCTATTGCCTTTTCAACCTCTTTTCTTGGGAGAGCTGGTCGAGACTTTGAAGGACAAAAAACCAACATTTGCAGTTTTACTTCGAGTAGTTCTAGTAGGAGTTAATAAAGTCACGCCCAATTTCTTAGGATTAGCCTTCCTTTCAATCTTGATAGGCTTAGAAACCTTCGGTGATTCATCAATAGAAATTGGGGATGAAAGAACTAGAATCGGTTGGGTAGAAAGATCGATAGACACAGAGTCCTGCACAAGTCATTGGTTCTCTATGGAAGGAGGAACGTCCTCCATTTGCCAAAAGTCACAAGGACTAGACACACCAATACGCACAAGTGAGAGCTCTTGCTCGATACCCAAATCCGACTAGTTAAACCTAGCTATAGGAGAAACCTCCAAGCTTGCCCCAGAAGGGACAGATTTGATTCCTCCTGAAAAGCTTCTAGTTCTAACATTGTTGTTTTCCCCATAGTGGAGATCTGGGCACACCCAACAACATCGAGCTCAATCATTTTCTGGGAAATCAGCTTAGGGGTCATTGAGACCTCCTGATATTCCATATCAAGGGAAACATCTCCCTCCATAAAGTGCCGGTCCTCAATAGAGGGTATGGCTAAAGAGGTATTCACCGGTTCAAAAACCTTAACAGGAGCTTTTTTTTGGCCTCCATACCAAATTATGCTTTATTTCCTTTTTCTGCTTCTTCTGTGGCCATAATTCTTCCTTTTTTGAGTAGTCTTAGAGTGAATACTCTTAGATTTAGATTTAGGACAAGCCTTCGCCCAATGAACCACTTTTCTACAGTAAAAGCAAGCACCAGGCATGTCTTTAAATTATAGATCTTGTGACCATTTGACAAGTTTGCAAACAGTGTCTATCTTAGTCGGGATATCTTTCATTTGATTGACTTTGACATAGATACGAGCACAAACTATTCTAACTTTGGAGGCTATTAGTTCATCAATCACAAGGAGACTCCCAAAGGACTCTACCAAACCATTGAAAATATCTTCATTCCAAAATTCCATTGGGAGAACTAGAAGTCTAACCCATCACGAAGTGGAAAGGAAAAAGTTATCTGAAAGATCCATATTGGGTTCCCACTTCTTCACAGTAAGAGTGTTATTACCAAGTTGGTAGGGATCCCCATGAAGGACCAAATCTCTATCCTCATTGCATGTAAAAATAAAGGATAGGAATCCTCTTTGCATGACTACAATGACCATGTGACCACGAAAGCCCCATTTTTTCCTCACCAATAACCTAATATTGTCAATAGTTAGTCTTGGGCCCATGAACTTCCCCACTAGGGTTAGATTCATCAAAGAAATGGAATGGTCAACAAGGGGGTTAGGG
Organism: Cupressus sempervirens; assembly: GCA_028749045.1. Taxonomy (NCBI): domain Eukaryota; kingdom Viridiplantae; phylum Streptophyta; class Pinopsida; order Cupressales; family Cupressaceae; genus Cupressus; species Cupressus sempervirens. Next base: position 633,801,862 of record CM053789.1, on the reverse strand, counting down.
ATAGATATTTGAAAAAGCCCTTTATCTTGGCAAGCACATATCGTAACAGGGGAAAAGAAAACTTACCCAAGGGAATCTTACCAAAAAGTGAAGCCTAGGTTTTCCTTTGTTTAGGTACTTGATTCTCCATGCTAATAGGTTTTGTATCGGTAGGTCCCTTGGTGGACAAAGGTGGTGCCCCCCATGGAGAAGGGGGACCTGCAAGTCACATTAGGAGCTCCCAGCTTCCGAGCCAAAAGAGTTCTTAGGAAAATTGACGTTTCCCAATAACCCAAGCTGCTCTTTTTCCACCCCTTCCAGTTGTTGAGTGATCGGATTCTCCACCAAACTTTCTTTTGTCTGACCATTCCTCTGGTCACAGAGTGAATCCCCATGACCATTGCCCAGAAGCTTCTTCCCGCCCAGATCGCCTAGTTCGCTCAGACCGCCCATTCAAAATATCACAATTTTTCTATCCCTTATTATATGTTGTATTTACATGTCATTTTTCATGCAATAACACCTTGAAAACCCTAAGTCACGTTTGAAAATCAATAATCTTCATTCGCACACATTCCCATGCGTTCCACCTTCACACATTTATTTTCTTTTCGTTTCATTCCATCTTCCATTTTCCATCTTCATGACACTTCATTCCACATTCCATTTCCATTTCATCTCCATTCACTGCATATGCATATGATTTCTTTTTGAGATCATTTCATTGGATCTACAAAGTCTCCAATCCATATTCGAACCTTTATTGTTGACTGAGAATCAACTTGTATGATGATTCCCTTTGATGATGTGTTTATGTTTTGGGCTGCAGCACAAGCGCAAGAGATGCCCTCACCATCAAAATCCAAAGGCAAGATGAAATATCAATTTGATAGAGTTGGCTCATGCAACTTTATCATTAGTCATATCTATTCTTGATAACATGCTGGACACAAAGATCGGTCATGTGGACGTGGTTGATTTTTTGTGGAGAGTAGAAACTCCTATTGGCCACAAAATGAAGCACATCAAAAGAAGTCACATTCACTTGGTGTCTGCATTTCCTATGATTGCCATGGAACTTGATTTTGTTCTTGGATGTGCAAGACGTTTCAGCTCGAAATAAAAAACAATCAATGATGCTGATGGCAAGGTTATCATTAGTCTTGATGCAGAGGTCATTGAACAAATCTTCAAGGTACCACATTATGTAGAGTGTGCAAATTTGACCAAAGAATCATCTATGGCAAGTTGGAATGAGAAGAAAGGTGATTATCAGAAGTACGTTAACCAATATTGGTTAGATAATAAAAGGAACAACTTCTCAAGATGGCCAAAGACCGTTCACTGGTCTAACTTCAAACAAGAATACAAAGATCTCATCATTCTTTTCAGCAGAGTTTGTGGTCTCAAAGACTACTAATTTCGAGCCATGGATGTACAAATTCATCTTCGAAATCATGGAAAACAGAGAACACATCTTTTGGGGAGAGTTGATTAGCACTGCCCTCTGCCAACAGTTCCTTAACTTCGACACCTTTTTACATGAACTATTACCTCGTCTACATTGCTGCTGCTATGGGATTTTTCTCTGGTCTCTCAACCAAAGGAGATTGTCTTTAGATTCTAGTTTGGGATTACTATAATCAGATTACTCTGGCTAATAGTAAATTTCATTATAGAAGAGTCCAAGATGCTTTCTCTGGGCATTTCCGATGCTTGTTCGATAGACAGTTGTCCATCAAGTGGGTATCAGATGAAGCCTAGGAAAAGGTGAATCAATACGGTTGTATCTTCATTCAGTTTCCAACTTTTACATACTTGAGAGTTGGTTATTTTAAAGGTGACCCGTATACCTTACCTAGGTATGCTACTGATAGGATAATCCTTGATGGAGTTAGCCAAACAACTCATGGAAGTGCAGAGTGATTGACATACTTTGCATAGGCCTGGTTTCGGTATCACTTCTCCCAAACCCTTGGCAATTGGTAACTATTTGATCAACTCTGTGCATAAAGCAAAGAATATAGAAGCAAAATTCTAGTTAATCACCTTGAAGAAGTTCAAAGCTAGAATCGACTTTAATTATCGAGAAATGAATTCTCAAATCAAAAGGGCTTTCACACATGTTCATTGCGTTGAGGATGTCTAAATTGATATGAGAACAAAGCTGGATATAATGAAAATGGACTACTACAGATTGACTTTGCAGCAGATAATCGATCTTAACATGCTGGAGATTCCTTCAGATTTCCAAGTTGAAGATGGTGGCAACATCCTTGATCCGGAAGTTCATCAGGCTGGTTTTGATAAAAGGTGCCCTTTTCCTATTTAGTGGTAGCAGAAAGAAGGTACATCTATCTTGGATAGATTTCAATCCATTTTGGCAAACACCAAGAAGTGGCTGAAAATTAAAGGCCTAAAAAGAATTAATCCTAAGTTGAGTTTGGATTGTGGAAGCTTTGGTCCTCCTAAAAGGAAGTTACAGCTGGAAATTAGAGGGAAAGATGGTGCCTCCTCTTTTGATGTGAAGAGTTCTCTCAAATTCAAGTTAAAGGGAGGAAAGGGATCTAAGTCATCTTTGATCTCTAAACCAGTTCAAGAATCAGAGGAGGAATTGGAAACAAAATCAGACGAAGAAGATGAAGAAGGGGAAGTCATGATCATATCTCCCCCAAGGCTTGCACAAACTCATGCACCGTCCATGCATGAAGCACCTTTTCAGGATGAAGTAGATGATGACGTGGATTCATTCTCCACTGTTTTCATACTTGTTCCGATTTCGGAAGTCAATACAATGACTTCCTATTTCTTCTGCCTCTCCTCTCATCCTTGCAAATGAACAATATGAGCATTTGGGAAGCGTGTTTGAGGATTTTCCAACTCTTACAAATGGTCAAATTTCCCAACTTAATACATCTTTGACGGGTTTTGAGCTTTTTATGACGGTCATCATGCACCAATGAATTCAGCTCTGTAGATTGAATCTTGTTCAGTCATGATGGAGATACAATCTGGATCAATGCCAATGGTCTCCACTGTACCTGCTTCTACAGATGAAAGTTTTAGCTTGCCTACATGGTTGAGCAAAATCACAATAAAGAGAAAAAAAGTGGTTGTACCTCCGGATAATCTCCCTATCAAGAAAACCAAATCCAAATCTTTGAAAGATAAGATTGTTTCAAGGATTTTGGTTGATTCGAATAAAACCAAATTTGTAGAAGTTGCTGAGGCACTGGTGGACAAACCTGTTGAAGAACTAACTTATTCTAATTACAAGTTCACTAAGGTTGAAATTGGGAAACAGTTACATCTGAATTGCTTACAAGATGCTCAAAATGCATTAGCTAATGTATCGAAAAGCAATCATGAATTATGGGAGAAGAAGAATCAACTTAAACAAGAGGTTACTCGTTTGAATGAGGTCATTCAGCAACAATCTTCTCAAAATGCTATTGTTATGTCTCAGACATCTAAGGAAATAAAGCTGATTGAAGTCGCCAAATCTTGGATAGGAGAAATCATCTCTGAAGGAGTTCGAGCCATCACAGAAACATTTGTAGTTCTTAGGCGTGTCAAGGAGATGAATGAAATAGAACAAAACCTGATTTCCTCTTTGACTGGAGAAACGGATGGTTTGAAGGAAATACTCAATGATTGGGATGAAATTGCAAAATTTGATCTAGATGCCTTGGTCTCATGTCACATTCTTCCGTCATGTGAAATGTTCTTCAGATTTCAAGGACTTATAGGCTACAAAGAGGAAACATTGAAGAAGCTGATTACAAAGTTGCAGGCAGCCCTTGGAGATTGCCAAGCAGTTGAAACAAGTGTCACTTGTGATTTGGAACAAATGGGATGCCAGGCATTGATGGACATGGTAATCTCATTGCAGTTGAAAGGGTAAGTTCAAAATATACAATCAGGATCAATGCTGATTTGGATTTTGAAGACTTTGGTTCTCACACGATGAACAAGTTTGTCTTGTATAAATCCTCTACAAAGCACTTGTTAGATTCTCTAGCAACAAATTCCAAAGTTGTACAATCAGCATATGCAGATGTAGTGAGGATAGAGGCCATATCAAAGACAATGGAGATTGCCAATTTTCCTACAGTGCGTGATGTCATCATCAAGTTCAAGGCATTGAAAAACAATCTTTAAGATTGTTATTTTTGTTTTTATTTTTGTTTATAGGTCTAAGAGGATGCATTGCATGAAAAATTGTAATTACATGTAATGCGAGTTGCATGTACAGAGAGAGATCTAATGCAACTTGCATGTAACCTACTAATTTCTTTTTTAGTTAGACTAAGTCAAAGTTGGTTGAGTTGCTCCCACTTTTTCCTCCATCTTTTTCTCAACTCTTGTGCCTATATAAAGGAGTGCCCCCCTCATTGTAAAATACTCTTTTATCATATATTGTATGCAAAAGAGCTTTGGAGAAATTGTGCGAGCAGAACTTTGTTTGTGTAGCACTATTTTAGGAGAAAAGTGAATACAAAGGAGCAATTTAGACTTAACTTTGATTGAGTGAGATTGTTACTTGTGTGAATTAGAAGCTTTGTCTGTAATTCGTATACATTATCTTTGATTCATGTTATCTTGTGTTCTTGATAATTGAATATAAAAGAGTTAAGAAGCAATTTGATCCAGAGCTCCAGAGCTTTGACTAGGAACAAGTGTGGAAATATATAGCTAGAAGCTTTGTCTGTAGTTTATATTTCTTTCTTAATTCGCAAAATAGTTAAGATATCTTTACTTTTAGAAGTCTTTGTGCCCCATTAGTAAAGCATTTTCCATATAGAAGTACGATCGGACTTAGAGCCAAACTGGTACACTTGCAGCTTGCATTTGAGTTAGTGTTAGTTTATCAGTATCACCATTTCCAGCTTTAGATAGAAGTGTAGTTAGAGATTCACCTTGCCCATTATTCGCTCCATGAGTAAGTGGATTCTTTCTTGAAAGTTAAGAAGAGAGAATATTGGTAACACCCCTTTCACAAAATCTCTCAACTTCTTGCTTACCTTGAGTTAATCCAAGGAACGGTGAGAAGGGGGAGCCTTCCCTTTAAGGTAGGAGAGACTCTGTCTCACACGTTGTGGCTGGTCATCCTATTTTGTGATTCGATTTTTACCCAAAATTGTCGGTTGCAAAATATCCACCCAACACGCGCATTATCAATTATCCAACTTTGACGTGACATGATGTTATTTATTAGAGGCCAACCCTTTAACAGCTTAAAAGAAGCCATATAATGCTCATGCGTATACAACACTTATGTTTGAATTATAATGCATTGTGTAACTACCAATTAGGTTACAAGGTCTTAAGGGCTATACTTTAGAAGAAATTTTTAAAATAGATTATAGAAGACAAGTACTTTCAAGGATGATTAATATATACTAGTAAGAAATATGGAGATGCTTTACTGTAATGGTGAATGTTGTTTCAAGATGAATATCATTTTCAAAATTTGAGATTAATTTGACTTCTCTTAATAATCCATAGCAGCCCGACCAAACAGCATTTAGTGTTTTGATATATGCTTATCCATATTTGAATTATATAGTGTAAATTTTTTTGTTATAAAATAGCTAAAAGCCTCTCTCTTCTGTTATCTCAATCTCAATGCAAATCATAATTTTACAGAAATGCAATTCACCAATGGAGCATCAATGTCTGTTATGTGATATTTCACATGCTTTTGGCTACAGGTTTATTTTTCTTATGGGCATATTTGCCAGAACCTTGGCTTCACTACTTGGGGATTACTTACTATCCCAGCAGGTTGGTTTCAGTTTATGATTTGTATTGCAATTGTTTCTTTAGATCTAAGCTATGAGCACACTGCATTTATAATTTCTTATAAATACATTTTTCATTGTCAGGAAAGATTTTGTGATGTGGCTGGTCTTTTCCACCATAGTTTCCTTGGCAGGCAGATTCTAGAATGAACTGATTTCTACTTAAACTAGTTTATAGGTCTCCTTGTATTTGGTTCAGCATATCTAATCTATGGTTGTCAAAAATACGTTTTGTGTGTGATATCTTTCTCCAAAATTGTTGCAGTATGTGTGTGATGAACCATTGTACTGTTATGCTTTATGTGTAAATTGATATGAAATAGGTGACGGCATCCTTTCTAAGCAGAATGGGAAGAAACATGAATAACAATGGAGATATTCCAGAAATCTGTTTCTTTCCTAATAAAAGGAGATGTAATGTACGGATACATCAACGTGAAGGGACTCACCACAACATGAACATTCTATTTTGATATTGTTATCAGGATTTAACTGTGTAGTTTTTGAGTCAAATTCATTGACCCATGTTTAATGAGTAGTGATGTAATGTCCCCATTTTTTTAGGCTCTTGGGATTGGTCTATCATGTGACCCTGTAGGCTAATAAGGATGGACAGAGGGTCTCTTTCAGTGGGCATCTACTTCAAGATTCAGTATCCTATGGTTTGGCTTTCGTTTGGCGTCATTCGGACTTAATTTGCTATAGTTTTGCCATTTTTACTATTTATAGTAAGTCTGATATTGATCGAGGACCCTTTCTATTTTTGGAAAGTGCATTTGGTCACATGGGGAAATAATAAGTGTGACTCCTATTTCAGACGACATATTAAAAGGATAAGTATTTTAGTGGCCAAATTATTATTAAATCATTATATGGCTTATTATAAAGTTATAATTGTTTACCGTACTGGTAAAGAAATCAACACATACAGACAATGGAACAGAATAGCAGAATTATATTCGCATATGCCAGACATTACATTATGCTTCATAAGATGAATGATAGAAGATGATGATTTACAATGATCTCAGACGGAATATAAATACTATCCGCCGAACTTTATCGAAGGAGTCCATTGGCCACAAACATTATGTCCGCTACAAACTATTTACCCGTCGGCTACAGAATACAGAAACACCTACGATAATCATTCCGTCCGCTACAGAAACACTGTCGGGACCATCCAGTCGGCTAACACCATCCCCCCCAAAAAGAAAAGTCGTCTCCTGACGACTAACAAAATTAGGAGACAACTTACAGACAACAAAAGAAATACTAGAGAGAAGGGGGCATCCCAGAAGAGTGCTGCTGGCGACGTAACTCATACACCTGCTCTGTCCTGATGCGGAGATCTGTCTGAATCTGAGAATTAACCTCGACCGCCTCCTTTAGAAGAAGCGCAGCATCCATAGCCTGCCTCCTAGCTAACTGCATCTTGTGCTCCGCCACATCCTTATCTCGGACAGCCGCTTCTGTACCTTGCCTAGCCACGTCCCTCTCCTGCACCACTGCTGCCATATCTGCCAGTAGTGTCGCCCGCTCTGCGGCCCATGCTGCCTGCTGGTCGGCCAAGTCGGTGGCTAGCTTCTCTCTAGCCTCTCTCTCAGCTGCCAATGATGTCTTTGCTGCAACCCTGTCCGCCTCCGCACGCCGACGACCATAGTAAACATCCTTGTACAATCTCACAATCTCATGTGCCAGCTTCATCAGAGGGTTGTCACTGGGTCCCAACTCCGGCTCAGTAGCCCAATCTGCCAACATCTCAGCTTTCTCCACCGTCGGCCAACCCCTATATAACAAACAAGTTTGAAATCGTCGAGGACAAACCCCACGAATATATGCTCGAATCAAATGCCACTTTCTCCGCCGAGTTAGAGCCTGAATTGCCACATCGTGCCCATTCTTCAACGCAGACTTCATAGTCCTGAGGTAATCCCTGCACCTGTCCTCATCCGACCCGTAATCCTCCTTGGCAAAGTCCTCCAATGACCATTCCGCATCACTCTTCTCCTCCTCATCAGCGGGAGCCATGCCCACATCCGGTGCCGCCTCCTCTGTTGTTGGCGCAACCACGACATGCGACATTCCCTCCTCCTGAAGTTGAGGCTTTGGTATTGTCGATGATGTTCCTGAACGCCTAGGAGACTGAATGGACGGACCTCGCTTGGCAAGAGTGAGTCGGAATTGCTGCCTCAAAAACACACTAGCTCTATCCATCACCTCCGGTTGGTCTGATTGCCCGAGCTCCATGTTCTCCGATACTGGCTGGGTTGACTCGGCCTCTGCTAAAAAAGATGATGAAACAGTGACAACTGCATCACAATCAATGACATCCAACCGAACCTGAGGCTTAGGCTCCGGCGATGGCAACTGTGCTATTTGCGATATTGCGATGGTAACGACATCTGGTTGTGAAACTTGCTCCGCTGGTACAACTAGAATCACCTCTGCTACAACCGTCGACAATATCTCGACGACCGTCCGCGGGACAACATTTGTTGCTATTTGTGGGAGAACTTCTGTTGCTGTTCGTGGGACCATCTCCGTCACTACCCGTGGGACAACTTCTGCCACCGTCGGAGGGGTCATCACAACGAGAGCATGGCGCTGGCCAAACCGGGGAATGATTGACGTGCAAGTAGTCAAGTGTGCCGAAGTTAACAGCTGAGGAGGGGTAAAGAATGTGGACTCACTACTCGTTGCCTCACCTCCAACTTCCGCCGAAGTGCTCTCCTCTTCCACGGACTTAGCCTCGTCATTTTTCGAAATGTCCTCCCGTCCGCTATCTGTATCTCCGGAAGTGTCCGGTCCTCGGAGTACTCTCTTGTGGCCTGCTGCAGTTCCACCTGTATCTAAATAGCGCCAATAGAATATGGGAGGCTCCCTGTCCACCAACTTGCCCCTCGGAGGAGCCTGAAAATCATCTAGTGGTATCTGGCTAGCTGCAGCTTCCAGGAACAGTCCAATGGCATGGTGCGGCATAAAAAATGTACGATGCTGAAGCGTCATGAATTCCTCCATCCTGTCGGCAAGCACTGAGGCCCAATCATATACCATACCCTGCATGATGCCATTCATGAATACCACCTGGGGCAACACTATGTCTGAAGCTCGAGTGGCACCAATCAACCTGCTCTTGATGACGTCCATAATGCACCTCCAGTGACCCGCCCGAATAAAGTCCCTGTGAAGCCCTCTACACTTTGACCCCTGAACCGCTGCGTTCCTCTCGATGGGTGTAAGATCCCAGCATACTAGATCTATCCAATGCTCCTTCTGTTCCCATGAGAGTTTGTGGTTCTTAATTTCTACTTTTTTACCATCGGGACCAGGGATGCCGAAAACCCTAGTGAAATCCCTAGGTTTAAAAGACACCATCATCTGCTGCTTCTTGTACATGAATGTACTTGTTCTGCTCCGGGGGTTATATGTCTTTATCATTGTTCGCAATACTGATTCGAACAACCGGATGGAGAAGATGGGAAGCTGGATGGCCCAATGCACCTGTGCCCATATTAGAATCTGCTTAATTTGGTCTGCCTCCGGGGTCTCCTGCCACCATCTGCGGCATTCGCTTCCACTAAGACTTTCCAACTGGACGGTGAGATAAGTGAGTTCCTCCTTGGTCTTCTGCTTCTTGCTATTAGAACTCGAGGGACGTGCAACACGAATCCCAGAAGCCAACACCCTTGAATTTTTGTCCATATTTGCCGCCAGCTAACTCTTCCACGGCTTTCATTTGCTTGCCGATTCCATATCAAGGTGGCCTCTTATTTCTTATTTCTTATATAGTTCCGCTTACCCCCGCGGCAACCCAATGAAGTGCTGGCTAAATTAAATTACTTGCGTGGAAACCGCCTATCCAATCCCCTGCAGCCCGTCCGTGGAAGAGAAATATGTGCAAAGTGTATTTGCAGTAGCTGGCGAAGAATCCCGTTTGGAGGAGAATGTGAACTCATCAATTTTATTGCTATTGTGAGGTCCAAATTGAATGCCCTGCTCTCCCACCACAATCGTTTGTGCTTCCCTGATGCCTCTGAAACCCTCAATTCGTGCACGGTCCGGCAACATCCAGTCTCCACCGCCACGTAATCTCCCTGTGTTGTCACAAAAGCTTCCTTAATATGCTCTCCATTCTCCTCTTTACTCCTCTCCTGCCGAAGTGTGTTCTGGTGGTGACAAAGTCAGCTTCCTGTGGCCCTGAAAACACCTTCTGATGGCAATTGAGACCTCCTTGCGCACGGTTAGCAGTGAAGGAATGAAGAAGTTTTTGCTTTGAATTCCGCAGACGGCGAAATTGGAGAAATTTTAAGCTCGCGGACAGGCTGCCTGCGGGGCCTTTGCTTTTTTACACTTGCGGATAGACTGCCCGCGGGGCCTTTTTTTACACCCGTGGACAGACTATCCGCAGGCCCTTTTTTTTTTTTCAAATCAATATATATGAAGCATCTCAATTTGGCGTTGAGGTCCCGCCACTTTCGAATGACAATGACGACAGGGTCATCCTCTGGGCATTCGACGACGACAATGATGATGGCATCTTTCTAACATGGTAGAGCTTTAATTTGGATCCGTTGACTGCCTGAGGGACCTCTTCCCCATTCAAGGTTAACAAATTGACTGCTCCATTATCGCCAACCTCTCGGATCTGGTATGGTCCAACTCACCGAACCTTGAACTTCCCTGGTTTTATCTCATTGCGTCCGTCGTATTTTAATACTAACTGTCTTGGCTGGAACCTGCTGCGTTTGAGATGCTTATTGTGCCAGACCTTGCGTCTGTTCTGTGTGACTTATGTCGCCCATTGCGCCAGCAATCGCTTCTCCTCCAGTTCATTCAAATGATTTAGCCTCTGCTGTAAACTTTCCAGGTCATCCAGTTTGTTTTCTAGAGCTACTCGCAAACTCAGGATCATGAATTCTGCTGGGATCACCGCTTCCTGTCCAAACATTAACTGAAATGGTGTGTGCCTTGTCATCACTTTGTACGCCGTGCGGTAAGCCCACAGGGTGGCGGGTAAGTTTTCCTCCCAATCAACACCTTCAACCGCACAGGATTTGTAGATGATGGATACTAAGATTTTATTGGTAGCCTCGGCCTGTCTGTTTGCTCTTGGATAATACGGACTTGACAATGAATGATAAATCTTGAACTGGGTGGTGAGCAAGTGGATGACATGATTAACAAAATGACCTCCCCTATCACTTGTTAATTGTAACGGGATTCCATACCTGGTAATGATCTGTTCATAAATAAATTTTGTAGTGCTGACGGCCGAGTTATCTGGTAACGCACGTGCCTCCGCCCACTTGGTCAGGTACTTCGTTGCAACGATGATGTACCGGCACCATCGAGTCTTGCTCACCCTTAGTGGTCCAATGAAATCTAATCCCCATCGCTCAAAAAGTTCCTGGGCATGTGAGGGGTTAAGTGGCATGAAATGTCTCTTCAGCGGCTTCCCGGCCCGTTGGCAAGTGTCACATCTGATGACCCATTCCCGCGTATCGTTGTACACCGTCGGCCACCAGAGACCTGCGAGCAATATCTTCCGGGCAATGGTGTCAGGTCCCATGTGTCCGCCAACGGGACCCTCATGTGCTTCTTTTAACACTTGCGATATCTCCTCTTCCAACACACACTGCCGAAGAATATGATCCGGCCCCATTTTATACAATAATCCGTTGATCAATTGAAAGTACGGCTCCTGATTATCAACTTGCACCTTTCACTTGGTGGCATCCCCGTGGGAAATTGTTCTGTTGACAGGTACTTGCTGATACTCCTGTACCATTCTGGTAGTACCCCAATCTGAAACAGTTGTGCGTCAGCGAAGTCGTCATTCATACTCTCCGTTGGTTCCCCTGTTTTGATCCGCGACAGGTGGTCGGCACTGACATGTTTTTTTCCTGGCCGAACAATGATTTTGAAAGTAAATTCCTGTAACAGGAGTAGCCATCTGCTGATCCTCGCTTGGATGACAGGTTTATTAATCATGTAGAACAGGGCCTGGTGATCAACATAGAACACAAACGGTGTAGCGAGCAAATAATGACAGAATTTTTGCACAGCATAGACCATTCCCAATGCTTCTCTTTCAGTCGTGCTGTAGTTTTGCTCGGCCTTTGATAGCAACCGGTTGGCAAAGTATATTGGATGATCCAGTCCGTGATTACCTGTCTGTGCTAGGGTCGCGCCGATCACATAGTTGGAGGCATCCACATGAACATGAAACTCTTTATTCCAGTCCGGATATGCTAGGATGGGTGCTGTAACCATTCGTACCTTTAGCCCTTCAAATGCCTCGTCCTGCTCTTTATCCCATCTAAATGATTCTTCCTTGCAGGTTAACTTATCTAACGGTTGGGACACCTTGGCAAAATTTTTAATAAATCTCCTGTAATAACCTATATGCCCGAGAATCTTTTTTACCTCCGTCACATTAGTAGATGGATGCATTTCAAGAATGACTCTTACCTTGTCGGGATCTGTCTTTAATCCTTCCTTACAGACAATGTGTCCAAGCAGTCTTCTGTGCGGAACCATGAATCTGCACTTCTTGGGATTCAATGCTAGCCGGGCTCTGCGACATCTCCCCATACATTCACCAAGTGTTGCCAGGTGTCCGTCCTCTGTGCTAAATATTGACCAATCATCCAAGAAGGCTTTGAAGTTTCCCAAGGACATCCTATCGAAGATATGCAGTATAATCCGTTGGAATGTGGCCGGCGCGTTACACAACCCAAATGGCATCCGGTTGTACGCGTAGACCCCATCTTCGACGACAAACGCTGTCTTCAACTTATCCTCCTCTGCTATAGAAATCTGATTGTATTTGGAGAACCCTTCCATAAAGGAGTAAATTTCATGTCCCGCGACCTCTTGCAAAATGCTATTTGTGAATGGAATTGGAAAAGGATCCTTGATCGTCATTGCATTCAGGCATTTGAAATCGATGCATATCCGGATCTGAGTAGTATCCTTCTTTAATGAGATGACTATCGGCGACACCCATTCGCTGGTTTGTACCTTGAAGATAATGCCAGCTTCCAGCATCGGGTTGATTTCCTCCATAACTCGTGCCGCATAGTTCTTGTTCATCCTATAGGGTCGCTTTTGTACAGGTACGACTCCCTCCACCAGCGGGATGCGGTGCACACACAATTCCGACGGTACTCCCTTGAGGTCCTTGTATGTCCATGCAAACACATCCTTGTATTCCAGAAATATCTTGAATGTCGCGGCCTTGAGTACTGGATCCCAGTTATCTCCGACTAGTATGTTCTTGGCTCTGCCTCGTCCTCCAAATTCATTGTTTGCAGCGTAGCTTCATTATACTTGATTGTCTCCCCTTTACTAAATGCATGGGCGGGTGTAACATCCAACGGTGCCTCCCCCTCCTTTACTTTAGTAAACTCCTTCGGATATTCGTTCTCAATCGACAGAACATTGTAGCTGTGAAATAATTCATAGTCCTCCATTTGCCAGTGGTAGAGATCGTTGACGGAATCCAAGTCGTCATCCGTTGATCCTCCGTCCAATCGGAGGACGCCTTTCTGATTCGGTTTCATCCGTTGTCTACCTTCATTCTCCTCTCCCTCAAAATTTGATGACACGGCCTCTTCCCCTACCATTTGGGTATGCAGATCGATGACAAACCGGCGGCCTTTACTTTCCAGTGATAAGGTGTTCTTCTAGTCGTGTTGGGCTCTTGCTTCGATAAGCCACTCGTGGCCCAGGATGGCGTCATACCCTTTCCTCTTCAACGGAATCACCACGAAATCTATCAGGAACGGCTGAGTGCCAATGGTTACCATCTGTGCCATGAGAATACCCAACGGTTTAATACCATGTTGATTAGCTGTCAGTAGTTGAAATCTCGGAGGCCACAATGTCGGCTGTCCAAGTTTCCTCCAGGTTTCTTCTAGCAATACATTTACGCCGGACCCTCCATCAACTATTGTGTCTGTGAGAACATGTCCAAGGATCCCCATCTCGACGACGACAGGGTGCCGTTCGGATGTTAGCGCCAGCAACATCTGATCTTCTTCTCCTATAGCAATCTCCTTTTCCTTCCCTGGACTTGGTTCTCCCGGTGACTTCCTTCCCTTCACTTGATTCTCCTGCAATATTTGAAAGAGCAGATCGAAGTTGAGGCATGGTGAGAAGCAAATCATTTACCTTTACTTGCACCTCCGTTTGCAAAATTTGCCGTACTATGTTTTGTTCTGCGGAATTCCTCGCGGAAGTGCCGGCAGTGTCCGAAGGTGTTGCTGCTTGGGATACTTTTTCAACCTCTGCCCATACTTCTGCAAATTTTCTCTTTTCTTTGGCGGGATCCAGGTATTCTTTTGCTTGTTTCCGCGTAATTGCCAGAACTTCTTCCTCCTTCGTCCCGATGGTAATCAGGTTAACTTCGGATTTTGGGCATTTAGAGTCATCGTGATCTCCGGGTCTGTACCATCGGCACAATAGTTTGGGTGTACTCGTTGTTGGACACTCCCGCGCAAAATGCCCCCACAAGTTACATGCGCGACATTGTACGATTGGTCGTTCGTTGGCATCATACTAGATTCGACTTTTGCTGGTATTGTTATTGTTATTGTTGTTATTCTGTCCACGCCGGTTATTCCTGTATCCTCCGGATGTAGCACCGACGGTATTCGTGTTTCCGCTACTATCCGATGGGGAAGCTTCCTAAGCAAGGAGCACCTGTGGGGATCCTCTTGTCTTCATGTTAAAGGGACAGTCTTTTGTTGAGTGGCCCATGATCTGACAAATGTCACAAAATTGGTTCTTTGGACACGATCCTTTAGTATGACTGTTGGTCTTACATTCTGTGCACCACAGTTCACTTCCTTTTGGCTCCTTCTGCATATTTTTAAACTCCATCATGCGAACCATATCCTTCTGTAGGGCACGAACCTTCTTGCTGCTACCTTCGTTGTCGCTACTATCATCTCCGGCAGGCTTGTCGTCATCAGAATCAGAGGAGCTAGTTTTTTTCTTCTTTGTCTTCTGCTCACTTTCAAGGTCCAATGCTCTATTATACGCGTCCGCATATGACGACGATGGCACAATTTTCATTTTCCTCCGCAACTTCGAGCGTAGGCTGTCCACGAACCATCTTTTCTGCAATCCGTTCGCCAGCTTGCTTTCCATTTTGTTTATTAAGTCTTTTAATCTCCTGGCGTAGACGCAGACAGTTTCGTGTTTCCCCTGTTTGGTATTGAAAATCTCTGCTATGATTTCATTATCATCCCGCAAGATTTAAATTCCGCTAGGAACTCCTTTTTAATGTTATCCCAGCTATTTAGCTTTTGTGGATCCGTATTCGAAAACCAATCAATCACCACACCTTGTAGGGTTGCCAGAAATTTCCTGACCCATTCGTTGGCATCTGTGATTCCATTTGCCCGCCAGATTGTCTCACATGTCTTACAATGTCGGATGGGGTTGGCTGTACCATCGCCCTCAAACTTCAGTAGCTTTTCTTTGGGTCCTGCCATCACAACTGAATTTGGTAGAGGCGTTACTGGGTCCTGCAACACTGGCGCTGTTTACTGCAACACCGGAGGTCTCGACAGCTACGAACCTTGGTGAAGAAGAAGGATCTTCTGAAGTTGTTTCCTGCGGAAGTCTATCCCGGACGAAGAGGTCACTTCACGCTCGTGCTCCCTCGACACTGTGAGCTGTGCGAGTTGATGCTCTTCCGTCTGAATTTTCTTCCCTCGGCGAACACAAATTCAAGAACTCCTCCCGTGCTTCTTCCACCAACTCCACCCGCTGCCGAGTCTCTTCCAACAATTCTTCGGCGCTTCGGTTTTCGTCGGCAATCGTCTGAAATCTCCGTCAGCATTCGGCTTGTTGTGGTAAAATTAAATTCTCTTGCGCAGTACAGATTCCATCTTTTCCTTTGACCTTATTCCGATCCTTGTTAAGCTGATTTGGCATTAATCTTCATTCCTCCCACCTTCCAAGTTCATAAGGCAACGGCGCCAAATGTTTACCGTACTGGTAAAGAAATCAACGCATACAGAGAATGGAACAGAATAGTAGAATTATATTCGCATATGCCAGACATTACATTATGCTTCATAAGATGAATGATAGAAGATGATGATTTACAATGATCCCAGACGGGATATAAATACTATCCGTCGAACCTTCTCGAAGGAGTCCGTTGGCCTCAAACATTATGTTCGCTACAAACTATTTACCGATCAGCTACAGAATATAGAAACACTGACGATATCATTCCGTCGGCTACACTATCCGCCGAACCTTCCCGAAGGAGTCCGTCGGCTACAAACATTATGTCCGCTACAAACTATTTACCCGTCAACTACAGAATACAAAAACACTGACGATAATCATTCCGTCGGCTACAGAAACACCATCGGTGTTTCTGTATTCTGTAGCCGACGGGTAAATAGTTTGTAGCGGACATAATGTTTGTGGCCGACGGACTCCTTCGGGAAGGTTTGGCGGATAGTATTTATATCCCGTCTGGGATCATTGTAAATCATCATCTTCTATCATTCATCTTATGAAGCATAATATAATGTCTGGCATATGCGAATATAATTTTGCTATTTTGTTCCATTGTTTGTATGCGTTGATTTCTTTACCAGTATGGTAAACAATAATATAACTTTATAATTTCACTTAAGTTGAGGGTTGAGTCATTACGGGAAGGGGCCATTTATTTAATTAATTCATGGAAGCCTAAGCCAAGGTATTAATTTAAAGTATTGGAGTAAATGAATTATTAAAAAGAAAAGTATATCTTTTTGTCCCACATTGGTAAGAATTGTGTTTGAGCTCTCACAAGAAAGAATAAGAAAGGACTTGAGAGCTCATTCTAAGATATCCATTGTTCATTTGATGAAAATTTATTAAGTTTCTTGGCTATGAGAAATGGCTAGGGTTTGAGGACTGATTCCTCTCTTGGCAATTTGAATCATCACTGATTGATGATGAATTTTGCAAACTGAATTTTCAGAATACTATTTTGATTCTGTGGATGCAAATTTGGTGCTGTTGTATACCAAATTTGAAGAGAACTATTAAATTGCTTGCCTCTTCATTAGGGACTCAAGGCGCCACCAAGCTACAGGTTTCTTTGGATATTTCATGCATTTTTCATATCATTTAGATGCATGTTAGAAGGTATGGCTGTAGGTGAAAGTTTGTATCAGATTTAAGCATTATTCTTGCAGATGTAAGCCAAGAGTCTTGGTATTTTTTCATTGTCATCATTATAGGAAAGATAGCATTACAAATTAAGTGTCATCCTTTGAGAGTTATATATTATTGTAATGATCATTTGAATATTGTATGAGGATGTATGCCAATTGTATGACGAAAAGTCACTTGGCTGTAGGTGGTTAGTTTGATGATAGAATTCATTATTATGCATAGAAAGGATATAAAAGACTTGCATAAGCATCCTAGGTGTTTGATAGAATCATTTAGAAGTGAACTTCAAAGCAATACTTGCAATCACAAGTGCTGTTATAAGTTATTAGAGCAAACTGAAATTTATATCAGTCATATGACCCTTGTATGCAAAGTGTTTGATGAAATTCCTTGAGCCCTTATTAACATTTTGAGATCAGATTTGAGCAAGGTCATTACGGTGGTATCAGAGCTTTGATCTTGCCATCTTGTGGGAATTGATTTCATTATTTTTGAGATTATTATCAAAGTGATCAGTATTTCTATTTCCCAACCAT
Source organism: Cupressus sempervirens (assembly GCA_028749045.1). Classification (NCBI taxonomy): domain Eukaryota; kingdom Viridiplantae; phylum Streptophyta; class Pinopsida; order Cupressales; family Cupressaceae; genus Cupressus; species Cupressus sempervirens. The sequence continues at coordinate 633,784,344 of CM053789.1, read as the reverse complement.
GGATAGATACAGGAGGTCGAGTTCGGGAAGTTGACACAGTAGTAGAGGGAAGAGAACAGGGTTAGATGCTTTGGTGGAAAGTGTAGAGAAATTAAGATTGCATCAGCAGCGACTGGCAGAGAGATTGTTGGATCTGGCTACAGTTGACAGGGTAGCTAGATATTTTACTTCTGCCTTTGCTAGGCCTTCATCGGGTTCGCAAGGGAGAAGACTTGAGTTTTCTCCGTCCGCTGATCATGATGCTGATGTACCATTATCTAGTTCAGCACCTGTTATTACCATCCGTAGTGCTGATGAGAGTTTTGTTGCACTAGACTCAGTGGATGTTTTTGTGCCACTGGAGGATAGTAGTGTCGAGTATCACCGGGTTGAGGCTCCCAAAGCAATTACTGTGGATTCTATAGAGGTAGTTGATGTTGTAGTCATCTTTGATCATTCAGATTCTTCTTCGGAGGGAATTGTCATTGGGGATGTGTATGTTAGCTTCAGTAGCGTGGCTCCAATTCAGGAGGCAGTGGCTTCTTCAGATAGGCACGAGGCTTCTATGGAGTCTCCCAGTGGTGTACTTGGTGATTAGAGTATTACAGAGGGGACACTTGATTTCAGTTTGGGCTCCAGCATTGTTGGTGTACAAGTTGATGAGTCATGTGTCCGGCGATCCGTGTCTGCAGTTGAGATTCCTGCGAGTGATGTGAGAGTTGTCAGTATGGACACATCTAAGGAAACTTTCGAGGATGTTGTGAGTTGCATTGGTGACGATGCCCCCTGTATGATATTGAGTGATGACTGCGAGGAGAGTTTGAGCTCTGACAGTTTTGATATTTATGATAGCAGTCACAGTATGGGTTCCGTACAGGAGATAGTGTTATATTCTTGTGCTGAGGATGTGAGCATGGAGATTTCTAGTGACAATACTCAGGATGGGAGTGTTATAGATGTTTTGTTTGATGACACTCCATGCTACAATATAGCTTATCCATAGGTCAACGTCGAGTTGTGTACATAGTCAGAGTCGATAGAGATGTAGTTAGAGGATATATACACTAGCATTCCAGATTCATTCGTTGTTGTGAGTGAGGATGATGAGTGCTGTAGTGTATTTGGATTTTTATTTCTGACTTTGGGCATAGATTTAGCGTCGACAGTTGGTGGAGATGGGTTCCTTGATTTAGTGTTGCCGGAACCCATAGATGAGGATGAGACAGAGTCTGAGTGGTAGGAGATTGTTTAGCCAGGGCTACCTTGTCAGTTGAGGGAGTTACTTTATCAGTGACCCTTGATGATATTTGTTAGGATTTGGACTCTCAGTTAGTTACAGAGGACGAGAGAGTTGGAGATTGTGATGATGGGATAGTTTCAGTAGTAGCTTCTTTGGAGTTAGATGAGGATGAGTTTGATGCTTGCGTTCAGAGTATGGAGGTGTACTCAGATGTAAGTACACTGAGTGTTGGTGATCTTGAGGGGAGTTCGTTTGATTCAGCTTTCTCTCATAGTGTGGACAGCGTATTTGAGACGGTTCATAGGAGGCCCGTAGTGTAGAGTCACCATGTGACCGACCAGTTGAGAGTTGGCGAGAGAGATATCACTATTGCTCTTGAGCATTTTGATACCGTTCGTCAGTTGTTGGCCGTTACTAATTGGGGTGCTTCTATGACAGATGAGTCTAGTGGTGGTTACCTTTCTTTGGCAGAGGTTCATGCCTTGTGTGAAGTTGTCAGGGTCTTGAGATAGGATTACTTACAGTTGGTAGCCAACCGTGATCACCTGGTTGAGTGGGGGAGTACAACCTATGAGGCACTCTTGGATCGTGAGGAGGTGAGTGAGCTTACCCAGGAGCTCACAGCAACTACTGAGGCTTTGGAGGACACACAGCGAGATCTATAGGAGTCGCAGTTTCAGTTAGAGGAGGTGACTATGGAGTTGGAGCATTTGCAGTCTACACCAGCCCCAGACCCAATTCATTTGTATATTGAGGTGGTTGGTGGTGAGTACGCTCCTGGAGTTGTTACTCAGGAACATGTTGTTGGGGCTGACACACATGTTCAGGATTTGGGAGTACTTGGTCCTGATGAGTTTGGGATACCAGTGGAATCGAGTCTCCAGATTGATTCTTCTCACATAGATGACAGTGTGGTACAGTTGGCTGTGCCACCTTTACAGAGGGATCAGTTGTGGTGTGCAGGGGAGTATGTTGATGCTTCCTCGTATAATTTTTACTGCACTAAACCGTTCATGGAGTATTTGCTGGATAGTGCAAGTGTTCGTATGGACTCGCATAAAGTGTTAGAAGGTGTTCTCATCCAAAGTACTAGTGCTATTCGCAAATTGGTTGGGGAGATTATAGTGATCCTTTCTACTATGCTACCTCACAGGGATTTTGAGGTGGGGTTTGTTGAGCGGATTGCACAGGGTCCTATCCAACCTACACCCACTTGGAGTTAGAGATTGGAGCCATTTGTTGATTCCTAGTTCAGTGATGGTGAGCCAGTAGCGGAGTTTGGGGGTTCCTACTGGCATTATACGGTGGGGTATGCTCATCATTTTTCTTTTCACCCAGAGATAGAAGATTTGATTTCATGTAGGTGTAGATCGGCTCCAGTTTCTTACCATCCATTATGGGATGGATTGGCACCATCTTTTGCAGATGGAATTGGCAGTTGCAAGTTGCACAACGTGCAGTATCGACACACCCAGGACAGTTTATCAGAGATTGTATTTGGTGGCAGTGACTCAGGTACCTATGGCTGATGTCATATCCACAGTGCAGTTGGGTGTGAGTGTCAGTTACACAGGGACTTGAGTTTTGACAGAGTCAATGTTTCAGTTGGCTTGAGTCTCGCAGAGTGGTTTCTTCTATTGGCATCTACAGTTGGTCTTCAAATGATTTTGTCAGTGATGTCAGTCGTTTGGGTGTTGAGTGCAATTTCTCAGTTGCTGATTTTTGTACTGTTGATGCTGATGATTTCTTCACAAGAGTATGGTGAGTATTGGGACATTATTCATGACCATCCTTGGGATCTAGGTGGACTGTGATGTTGCTTGTTTTTCTTGATTGCTTGAGGACAAGCAATCTTGGGAAGGGAGGACTGTAATGTCCCTATTTTTTCAGGTTTTTGGGATTAGCCTATCATGTGACCCTCGTAGGCTAATGAGGATGGATAGAGGGTCTCTTTCAGTGGGCATCTACTTCAGGATTCAGTATCCTATGGTTTGGCTTTCGTTTGGCATCATTCAAACTTCATTTGCTATAGTTTTGCCATGTTTACTATTTATAGTAAGTTTGATATTGATCAAGAAGTACTTTTTCTATTTTTGGAAAGTGCATTTGGTCACATGGGGAAATAATAGGTGTGACTCCTATTTCAGACGACATATTAAAAAGATAAGTATTTTGGGAGTTATTATTATTTTGGTAGCCAAATTATTATTAAATCATTAAATGGCTTATTATAAAGTTATAATTTAACTTTATAATTTCACTTAAGTTGAGGGTTGAGTCATCATGGGAAGGGGCCATTTATTTAATTAATTCATGGATGCCTAAGCCAAGGTATTAATTTAAAGTATTGGAGTAAATGAATTATTAAAAAGAAAAGTATATCTTTTTGTCTCACATTGGTAAGAATTGTGTTTGAGCTCTCAGAAGAAAGAATAAAAAAGGACTTGAGAGCTCATTCTAAGATATCCATTGTTCATTTGATGAAAATTTATTAAGTTTCTTGGCTGTGAGAAATGGCTAGGGTTTGAGGACTGATTCCTCTCTTGGCAATTTGAATCATCACTGATTGATGACGAATTTTGCAAACTGAATTCTCAAAATACTATTCTGATTCTGTGGATGCAAATTTGGTGCTGTTGTATACCAAATTTGAAGAGAAATATTAAATTGCTTGCCTCTTCATTGGGGACTCAAGGCGCCACCAAGCTACAGTTTCCTTTGGATATTTCATGCATTTTTCATATCATTTAGATGCATATTAGAAGGTATGGCTGTAGGTGAAAGTTTGTATCAGATTTAAGCATTATTCTTGCAGATGTAAGCCAAGAGTCTTGGCATCTTCTCATTGTCATCATTATAGGAAAGATAGCATTACAAATTAAGTGTCATCCTTTGGGAGTTGTATATTATTGTAATGATCATTTGAATATTGTATGAGGATGTATGCCAATTGTATGATGAAAAGTCACTTGGCTGTAGGTGGTTAGTTTGATGTTAGAATTCATTATTATGCATAGAAAGGATATAAAAGACTTGCATAAGCATCCTAGGTGTTTGATAGAATCATTTAGAAGTGAACTTCAAAGCAATACTTGCAATCACAAGTGCTGTTATAAGTTATTAGAGCAAACTGAAATTTATATCAGTCATATGACCCTTGTATGCAAAGTGTTTGATGAAATTCCTTGAGCCTTTATCAACATTTTGAGATCAGATTTGAGTGGGGCCATTACAAGTGATTCACACGAATCCATCTCTCGTGAGAATAAATGGAACACTTAGCACTCATTGGATTTAGATAATGCTCACAGAGGTGAAGCACCAGGACTTCTCGGGAGGTCACGCATCCTTGTACTACTCTAGCTTGAGCGTGCTTAAGTACGGAGTTTCGTCCATGGTTAAACCCAGTCTGCTTGCAACCCCATTTGCAAAACCCTCACCAAGTGTTGTGCCTTGTGAACCATTCATTAGAAAGCAACTTAAGCTCTTCAATTGATTTACCACATCCTACTTATCAATGAACATTCACTCTTTATATTTTATTTTGAGTTTGTGTCACAAGTCAGACATATAAAGGATGTATATTTCAAAAGCCCATTGGATATAATGAAGGGCCAAATTTGTTGGGATTAGGGAAGCATAAACATGGAAATGGGGAAAAAGCATTCTATTAACGCTTAGTTATTGGATGCACGCCCTAGTTCTGCATACTAGATTCGGATGCGCTTCATTTGTTTCCAAAATGCACATGTTGGACTGTGGATGCTTTAGGGTGTGCACTTGAATGCATCCACAATCCAGGGTGCGCATCCAAGATGCATCCAGAGCACATCCGAATGCATCCGCAGAACCAAAAGACTTTGTTAATGAAAAAACATAAAATTGTGTTTTTAAATAATTTTTTTTGCTAGAAATCCTAAAATGACCCTTTGGTATTTATCGTTAGTATTTGGCATTGATTAGTGATGAAGTATCAACTATCAAATGATGTAGTTTTTCAAATCTTTACATTTCTTTAATTTTTTTGTACACACAGATGTACCTAAAAGCATCCAAAATGCCTAAAAAGTTTTCCATGCATCCAATATTGGGTTCTCATAATGACATTTGAGCTAGTGACTAAGCATTTAAGGTCCAAGTTGTATCAGCAAAGACAAAGCCAATATTGAAACAAGAAGTAATGCATGACATGTTCATATTTTTGAAACAAAGCTTACACAAAGACTTGGAAGACTAGGGATGCATAGGTTAGTCCCAAAACCATCCTTAGAGGAAACTAACTTAATAAACCATTTTTGTGATATAAGTTAGTTTGCTTGAGTTAGAGAGATGACTAGGAGAGAGTTCTTGCTTCTAGAAATGCATGCCGATTTTCTTCTGAAGATTGTTAATTTAATATTCACTATATAAATTAACACACTTAATGTGGCATGAGAAAGCATCACATTACATAATAGGCAAAAGATGGAATTCTAATAGAGTATTTTTCAATAGGCTTCATTATTTACTATCCAATCTTCTCTCTGAGATACACATACAATTGGAGTCTATATCATGAAGATGCACTCTAGACTAAAATCTAGTGAATACTTCACACCATATATCAGATTCTACTAGGAGGGAAAGGGAGTGGACAACTATGTAATCTACACCATCCTAACCATGTTGCTTGTGCTAGGAAAGCCTTGTCTGTGGCAGAAGTTGGTGGATTGTCTAAAGTTGAATGCACATTTCCTTTGTTACGCCTTGTGTTCCATGTACTTTTTTCAAAATCTTTGATCATTAACATGGAATCTTGATTATTTCCTTGATGACTATATTGGTGTCCTTGATAGTTCCTTTGCATACTTTGTAGCTGATCATTTTGATTTCTCAAATATGTAACATTGGTGGATAGTTTTTTCACTTGCTCGATGAACTCCATCTCATCTTTCTCCTCAAGTCCTTGTAGATGATGTTGCACCTTGCGTTGATGATTTGTAGCTTCCCTTGGTTAAGTCCAATCGATGAAATTAAATAATTGAGTAAAAACTTATTGTTATCTATCATTTTCCTTTTATGTGAAATATTAATATGTATTTATTAGATAATCATATATACAAACACACATATATTTATTTATATATTACTCTTGCATTATTCATTACCTAATAAATACATATTAATAATCACTCACTGTTTATTGCAGATTATCGAACTGCGAAATCGATTATATTAAGTGATTTTGTGAAGTCGATACTATTCGAATAAACATGAGTATTGAACCCAATAGAATATAAGTCTCTGTGTTTCCTTGCTGGCACTGTCATTACCGACAGCAACTGAGATTAAATAACTAACTTATCACAATGCATACTGTTATGAACTTATGAATGGGTGACACTGGTTGGTGAGGGAACATGCCTCACGTAGAGGCACATCCTTACGTGAAACATGTTCACATAGAGACATGTCTCTACACAAGTCATGTCCCATAGGGGATGATATATACACAGTACACACACACACATTGATCTCTATTGAATCTTGGAAAATACAGAAATCAACTAGTACCAATACAAGAAAGATATATATATATATATATATATATATATATATATATATATATATATATATATATATATATATATATATATATATATATATAAAATTCTCTACTTATAATCAACTATATCATACTTACAAATTGGCAGCCTTGTTCTTATATATATATATGCAGTTCTGCAAAAGAAGAATCACATTAGTTGAAAGGAGATCAATTCAATAAGACATTTCAGTCAACAGTTACTGAAAGAAGAAATGAATTAAAATTTCCTTATGAAGTCCGGATTTGAGAAATTGAGAACTAAATCTAATCACCATTAAAAGATTCGTATAAGCAAAATGGTAAGGGGAATTAGATTCGAAGATAGACTTGAGGGAACCTCTAATTTTGTCTCCTGGAAACTCAGGGTAATGATGGCACTAAAAGAACAAGAATTAAACACTTGTGTAGAGAAAACTATACCTATACTAAATAATTATTATGAGAAACTTCTACGGGCAAAGACCAACAACAAAGCCATGAAGATTCTAGTGGATGTAGTAAAGGATCATATAGCTCCTATCATATTAAAATCAGATACTACATATGACATTTTTACATTCTTAGAGAACACGTATGAGAAATAATAATACCAATTGAGCCCTTGCCTTGAAACAACAACTGCACCATGTGAAGATGATCAAAGGCGAAAGCATTACATAAAAACTTCATGAGAATAATAGAGTTAAGGGACCATCCACCATTGGTCGTATAATTGACAACAAAGAATTAACAATGCTAGCCCTCAATGGACTCCACACATCTTGGGAATTCTTCATACAAGGAATAAGTGCTTGATGAAAACTTCCAAAATTCGATTGATTAAAGACTAACTAAATTCAAGAAGAGTCGAGACTAATCACTAGAGGGATCGAGTTAAACAATTTCAATGGAGAGATCCAAGAATTGAATATAAATTCTCACAAGAAAGGGAAGAAAAGAAATTTCAAACGAAAGAAAGAAAAGGACTTCAACAAACAATCATTCAAAAGAAGGAAGGACATATCTAAAGTAAATGCTTTAGATGTAACAAATATGGACGCCTTGATGTAAAATGCCCAGATAGACTAAAAAATCAAGCTTCAATAGCAAAAGTAAGGATAAGGATGCATAAAGAATTGTATTCTTTTCAGCTCTATCAAGTGAAATATTCCGCAGTAGGAATACTTGGGTTATTGATAATGGAGCATCTTGACATATAATGGGATTCAGGGAACAACTAGATAGTTTAAGAGAAAAATCAGATAAAGAAGTCACCATTGGTGATTATTCCACATACCTTGTGAAAGGAATAGCGGCCTGTGCAATTCAGCTTAAATTTGGAGTTTCTCTTCAATTGATAGGAGTATTGTTTGTACTAGGCATCAAATGCAATCTAGTCTCCATCTCAGCTCTTGAAGACACAGGATATGGGATCGCATTTCTAGATGGGAAAGTTCTAACATGGCCTACTCAAACATAAGGAAGGCATACACCATAGGGACTCGAGATGGATGCCTATACAAACTTTGCGCTGCACAATCTCAAGCCCTAGTCCATGATATCTCTATTATATATGAAATAAGGCCTAGAAGGTTAGGACATCTTCATTTTCATGCTCTACCTTCTATAAAAAGCTCGTTACAAGTCTACCTAAATTATATCAAAATCATAAAGGAAAATGCAAGGGTTGTGCTCTAGGTAAGAACACTAAGGGGACCTTTCATAATAGTGAGAGTAAAAAAAATAATGTACTTGAACTTATTCATACAGATTTTTGTGGACCAATGTTAGTAGCCTTCTTGGGGGGATGCTTGTACTATGGTACTTCTTGAAACTTAAAGAGTCTAATGTAGTTCTATCAAGATTTAAAGAATTCAAGCCCTTAGTTGAAAACATGTCAAGGAAAAGAATCAAAACCTTAAGGTTAGATAATGGGGGAGAATATATCTTTGAAAGCTTAAAGAATTTTCTTATATAACTAGGATTAAGAGGAAGTACATTGTTCCCTACAACCCACAACAAAATGGGGTAGCCAAAAAGAAAAATAGGACCATAGTCGAAGTAACCAAAGCTATGATGCATGATCAAAACCACACAATTCGTTTTGGGCTGAAGCCTCTAGCACCACTGTTTACATACAAAATAGATGCCCTCACTCTCTCTTAGACAACATAACTCTTGAAGAAGCATTTACTAGAATTAAGCCTGATATAAGCCATTTTAGGATATTTGGTTGTCCTGTTTATATCTACATTTCTAAAGAGAAAAGGTAAACTAGAACCGTTTGGGAAGAAGGGGATATTTGTCGGATATATTGAATCATCTAAGCCTATATAATATACATTCTTGGTAAGAAATTAATTGAGCCTAGTAGAGATGCAACTTTTGAAGAAGTCATTGCATTCAAAAGATCTAAAGACATCAATGAAATAGATGATGACTCTCCTCACAACATGGAAGAGGATCTTGGTCCTAAGCTTCAGAGGGAGATACTTGTAGAAAATAATGAATCCATGAACCTTACTCCTGAACCTAGTGATGCTACTGCTACTTGAAAAAGGCCCCTCTGGGAAAGGAAAATAATTGAAGAGGTAGAAAACTATGCAAGTGCTAAGGGTATCTGTAAAGAAAGCAAGAAACCAAGAGGTTACTCAAACTATGTTACCCTCATGAGTAAACTTATTAAGTTTGGACCTTCTAATGTTGAGGAAGCACAACAACATTAAGTTTGGAAGGATGCCATGATCGAAGAATATTAATCTATTCTAAATAATGATGTTTGGGATGTTGTGCCTAGACCTAAAAACAAGTTAGTTTTCTCATTCAAATGGCTCTTCAAAATCAAACATGCAATAGATGGAAGCATTGAAAAGCATAAGGCAAGCTTTGTCACCAGAGGGTTCTCACAAAAGGAAGGAATTGATTATGAAGAGACATTTGCCCCAATTGCTTGTTACACTTTAGGTAGAGTAGTAATTGCCAAAAGGGTGAAAAATTCTCTAGATAGATGTGAAAACCAAATTTCTCAATCGGATCATAGAAGAGGAAGTTTACGTAGGACAACCAAAAGGATTTGTTGTTCATGATAGTACTTTTAATATTTGCAAATTAAAGAAGGCTCTATATGGCCTCAAACAGGCCCCTTGAGCCTAGTATGAGAGAATAGACAAATATCTTGCCAAATTAGGATTCTCCAAGAATGATGCAGGTCCTAATCTCTACTTGAAGGTAATAAATGGTGATATGTTAATTCTCATTGTTTATGTTGATGATTGACTAATCGTAGGGGAAGATCATCTCATCATCAAGTCAAGACCTTACTTTTGAATTTGACATGAAAGATTTGGGTATCCTACACTACTTTCTTGGCCTAAAAGTAGAGTAGAAAAATAATTGCATTAGCCTAAATCAAGGTAAATATACTATTGATATTTTAAACAGATTCAGAATTGTAATGTCCCTAGAGGGATTCTTCCTCTATTTGTTCTAGGATTTCTACTTGTGATTTTATTTGTAATATACTTGTGAACTTTCTAATGTTTTCCATTCTTCCCTATGATTGTTACTGTGACGAGTTCTATCTTATTCAAAATATTTATATATATGTACACACTCCATCTCTTAAAAAAATATAATATCTGCATTCATGAAACTAAAGATAATCTCTGCTCCATGTATATCTATGCGTACCTCAGCCCTTGATAGAAAGTATCTTCATTCTTACTCTAGTGATTCGCTTATTGCTTCCTTCTGACCAAGAATTCTGATCGATTGCTGACTGGATAAGATTTTTTCTGTCCGTTATATTCTGTGCTTTGGGGATCTTATTGTTTTTTCCTGATTGGGTTATTATCTTCTTCTTTTTCCTTAGCAGCAACTTTGTGATTTCCATAAACTGCAGACAGACCATTCTTCTCTTATCTGACGTATCTTCTGGTTATACTCTTAAGCATTTTGCGTAGAGTGTGAATGACCTACGCCAGGAATAAGATTATCTCGCTGATGTAGAATGATTCTCTCAATAGCCTTTGACAGTGATTGACTCTCCAGTCAATTAATGGATGTCTTTTCTATTCATAATGGTTGGTTTGGAATAATATTACTTTTTTCTAATGCTTCGACTTCCAATGTAGAGAAACTACAGTTTATGTAGATGAGTATTGGATGTTGAACAATCTCTGAATGACGCAAATTATACTGTTTATGGGTTTGCAGATTACTCTCCTATGGTTGATGATGCCTGCGCATAATATATGTGAATTTGATTACTCTTATTCATGTTTGTAGTTCCTTGCTTCTGTCTAGTCAGATATATGGGGTTTGAATGGCCACCAACATCTCTGGAATCTGACATTTATTATTTACTGTGTGCCTTTACCAATGACACCTTATTTCCATCGTTCCTAGTATTGAAAAGGCTATATAATAATTTATATATCAATGCCTGTTAAGTGACCATCCCAGCATATAAAAGAATTTATTATTACCTATATATTTCCCCCTCCCCTTGGTGTTTGATATTTGGTCTCTTATATATCCTGTTGAACGGTTGCATCTTCCAATAATATACTAATCTAATTTTATATTATAATATATTATGTTTAGTTATTACTTCTTTATATTGAATTTTATTAGTGTCTACATCATACTATAATAATAATAATACAATATTGACTCATGAATATATTTAGTTCAATAAATGTGATTATCATTTATCATTTTATTTTATTGGTATTAATTATTGGATAAGTTCAAATCTTATCTAATTGTGAAGTTATATTATATTTAATCATTTATTATTTATTACTATTAATCATTTATATAATTACTACTACTTGATATTTAATTTATAGTTTAATAGTATGATATATTTATTAAATTCTATTTGGGAGAGGGGATATTACAAGAGTGATGGACAACAAGCCCATGTCAACACCCATGGAGACAAATCTACATAAGCTAAAAGAAGCAGTTTCAGAATTAGAATTAGCAGATCCTATTCTCTTGATAGACAACTGGGTCCTTAATGTACTTGGTGAATACTAGATCAGATATTTGGTATGTAACAAATGCACTCAACCAGTTTATGTGTAAACCTAGAAAAATACACCTTGTTGCAACAAAACACATAGTGAGACATTTGTGTGGAACAATTGGATATGGATTAAAACACAATAATGTAGACCTAATCCACATGGATATTTAGACTCAGATTGAGCTGGAAGTGTTGTTGATCAGAAAAGTACCTTAGGGTGTTGTTTCAGTTTGGGAACAATCATGATCTTTTGGTTCAACACAAAGCAACTCTCAGTTGAACAAAGCTCCACTAAAGCCAAGTACATTGCTGCATCCATGGGAGTACGAGAAGCAGTTTGGTTGAGAAAACTATTGGTAGGGTTGTTTAGACAAGCCACAGACTCCACAATTATACACTGTGATAACTAGAGTTGCAGAAAGCTTTTTGTAAATCCTCTATTTCATGATAGGTCCAAGCACATTGGGATTTCCTACCATTATATCAAAGACATGATGGAGAGAAATGTTATACATTTGAGATACATTAGTACAATTGAGATACATTAACACAGATGAGAAGATTGCTAATATTCTAACCAAGCCTATCTCCAAGATAAAAGTTGATCACTTTAGAGTTAAGCTTGGTATGGTAAACATGTAGAACATTGTTTGAGATTGAGTCTCAATAAATCTATGACACTAATATTGAAATTTTATATAGATAAAATCTTTTAATAATGTGAGTTATTATGTGATTTATAGAAACATCATGAAATGTGATGATATTCAAAATGTTTATTTGTGGTTGCTAATATACTATGATGACTTTAGCAATAGCATAACCTACTATCATGATGGCTATTATATGGTTGATATCTTTAGTTATACCATGATAATATCTTGTACATAATGTTAACTAAGCAATGTGCAAGTACAATGAATTATATTATTGAGATACGTCATGGTGGACATTATGAGATGTAACATTTGTGGATATTCCATGAGCAAATATCTTTTTTGGTAGGCATCATGAGACTTGATGCCAGTGCACATACTAGAAAAGATATTATTATGGTGAATATCATATGGTTGATATTCATAAGCATACCATACTCTTGATGATATTGTGATAATATTCTTCTCTCACGATACATTGTTTGTCTAGGATAGAAAACTATCCTTCCTAGCTAAAAGGCAGTGTTGATGATTTGTAGCTTCAGTCGGATAAGTCCAATCGATGAAATTATATAATTGAGTAGAACTTTTGCTATTTTCATATTATGTGAAATATCGAGATATATGTATTAGATAATCATACACACACACATATATTATTCTTGCATTATTCATTATCTAATAAATATATATTAATAATCACTCACTGTTTATTGTAGGTTATCGAACTACAAAATCGATTATATTAATCGACTGTGTGAAGTGGATACTATTCAAATAAACATGAGTATTGAACCCTATACAATATAAGTCTTTGTGTTTCCTCACTGGCACTATCGGTTTCAACGATAGTTGAGGTAAATTACTAACATATCATAATGCATATTGTTGTGAATGGTTGGCATCGATTGGTGAGGGAACATGATGCATGAGCATCTCGGGTGTAAGGGCATTCTTGCATCACCCAAAAATATTTCTATTTCTGTCATTTCAATAAGGGTTGTTTCAATGTAGAGTTGCTATTGGTGGAAGCTTACTATTTTAGTAAGTTGATCATTGGAGCTCAAAATGTTCTAATTTCACAGGTGGCGGTTCATCTTAGATATATCAGCTTGCTAGATGAGTTTCATTGCCATATTTTATGTATTAGTGAAGTTATTATAGATTTTCGGTATAAAAACTTTGAGCTTAGTTTTGAAGGCGTAAATGACTTCGAAATGAGGTCAAACCTTGGCTGATGGAAGATTGCGAAAATGAGCCATTACAAAATAGAGCTGCCATTTTTGAAAAGGGGTTATAATAGCCAATTGGGTCAATGGTTTGTAAGTTATGGTCTCCAAAAATTGGGTTACCAAAAAATGTAGTTTGTAACTTGTCTTGAGCCAATTCTATGTAATGAAGTGTAATAAAATAATATAATTTTATGTTGGTCATGTCATGTTCTGTTCTAGAGTTGCCTTGTGAAGTCCGAAATTTTTGCTCTAGACCTTTGCATGTTGTTTTCTTTGTCACTTTATTTTCTAGCCTTCTAACAACATCCTGTAGTATGCTTTAGGTAGTCTGGGCGTGTGCTCTAGGTGGTATCCCTTAGTGCTTTGGGTAGCCAGTGCTTCAAGTAGTTCTCTCTTATTGCTTCGATTAGTCTTTCCCAAAGCTTCAGGGAGTCTTCCTCGATGCTTTGGGTAGTCCTTTTCAATGCTTCGGTAGTCTTCCTCAATGCTTTGGGTAGCTAGTGCTTTAGGTAGTTCTCCCTCAGTGCTTCGGTAGTCTTTCTTTATGCTTCAGGTAGTCTTCCTCAGTGCTTCAGGTAGTTCTTTTCAATGCTTTGGTAGTCTTCCTCAATGCTTTGGGTAGCTCGTGCTTCAGGTAGTTCTCCCTCAGTACTTCGGGCAGTCTTTCTTTATGCTTCAAGTAGTCTTCCTTAGTGCTTTGGTTAGTCCTTTTCAATGCTTCGATAGTCTTCCTCAATGCTTTGGGTAGCTAGTGCTTCAGGTAGTTCTCACTCAGTGCTTCGGGTAACCAGTGTTTCAGGTAGTTCTCCCTTAGTGCTTTGGGTAGTCTTTTTTTATGCTTCAGGTAGTCTTCCTCAATGCTTCGAGTAGTCCTTTTCAATGCTTCGAGTAGCTAGTGCTTCAAGTAGTTCTCTCTCAGTGCTTCGGGTAGCCGGTGCTTTGGGTAGTTCTCCTTTAGTACTTCAGGTAGTCTTTCTTTATGCTTCAAGTAGTCTGTATTGTTAAGATCATAAAGACAATATGGCCATATGGCCTAAGGGTGATGAGAGGTTTCCATATGCCTAGTTGGAGATGGTTGTGGGGTATGGAGCAAGATGGTCATACAACATGCAAATGGACATACGGTATGTGTGCAACATAGGAAGTCGTACGGTATTGGTATTGATTGAGGTGTTTGTACGGTTTGAAATATAGCCATACGATGAAGTCTGGGAGTTGTGCGGATGGGTACACAAGTCGCAAAAGGCTGTCGGGGTGATGGGTTGAGCTGCTGAGATGCTAGAACAAAGTGAATATATTTGCCAGAAATGCCAATTAATGCCAGTACAAATATTAAAATCCAATCACGGATATATAGATATTTTTGCAAACAAAGATGGTGCGCGGAATTGCCAGATCTGAGCAAGTAATATTGCGACAGTGTAGGGTGAAGGTTGAATCCCATCAAAACTGGATTAACCAAGTAGGAAAGATCTTTCACCTTCGAAATGGCGAACAATACTGAACTCCAACAAGAATTCACAGTACAAAGAAATAATACAAATCACATACCAACTACTACCTACATGCCGTGCTTAAATACCCTTTGGAGGAACTTCCCGAGGGTTTACAAAGATAGCTGACAACTACACCTACGGAACAATTAAATAAAAATGGGTCCGAGATATACTAAATCAATCGGAACCACAAATACAAATATTATTCACTTGGGCCCCATTTAAAAAAAATAAAAGTGACTAATTAAAGGTCCTTTTATTATATTATTTAAATTCTGGGACCAATTAATTAATTAATTAAATTAAATCATTACATTAAAATTTGGGGACATGATAGGTCGGCCTCAAGAGTTAGGGCTGAGTGTCTAGAACCTTCGTGAGCAGTGGAGAATGCCTATATAAGTAAGTCTTGTACATTGTCCAAAGCAGTTTTGGGTGGTGGTTCGCAGCTCTATCTTGCAACAAATTGTAAGGAAGGCGCCCATGTGGCTTTGCAAATTGTATTTCTGAATTCTGTAATTCCTACTTTTAGATATAATAAGATGCCCATTTTTAATTCTTGTGAAATTGTTGTTGTTTCTCTATTTTTTGTTGTCTGTTTGTGGTATTAAGGGGAGCACCTTTCATCAAAACATGTAGAGACATGTCTCTACGTGATTCATGTCCCATAGGGGATGATATATATATTGATCTCTATTGAATCTTGGAAAATACAGAAATCTACTAGTACCCATACAAGTTAGATGCAAAGATAAAGATATTTATCTATATATATATATATATACAATTCTGCAAAAGAAGAATCACATTAGTTGAAAGGAGATCAATTCAATAAGACATTTCAGTCAACACTTATTGAAAAAAGAAATAAATTAAAATTTCTCCATCTCTAATCTGATCACTATTTTAACACCTTGAAGATATACAGGTTGTGATGAGAATGTTTGAGAAAGAGGAACTCCTGGATGAAGTACTAGCTGATTGGCTGGAAATGGAGTTTGATATGCTGGTTGAGGAATTTGATTCATGACTGGTGCATTGTGTGTCAAATCCTAGTTGAGACCATAAATCTGATTAGTCCCTGCATGTGGTCCCATATGGAGCAGTTGTCCAGGCGCATTCTGACCCAAACCTTACTCGCTTCAATAGCTTTAGTGTATGCTACAGTTCAGTCCACACTAGGAGGATGAGATTATCTGACAAATGCCCTAGCGAAGTGATCCATGACAGAGTAATAAATTGCACTCGCTGATGCATCATTAACAACATAAGGAGCTTGCAAGCTCATAAAAGCCTTTTGAAACCAGTTTTTAAAGAAGCAAATTGTTTAATATTCCTGCCTCATGACTTCGATGAATTACCTATCAATTCAAAAGATGTAATTGGGATGCCAAACTTGCTTGCAAATGCTTTCTTTAATGCTCTTAACAAGTCTATAGAAGATGTGGGCAAATGGATAAACCGGTAAAAAGATTCCTCCCCCAAGGAATAAGTTAAGAGTTTGCATGCCACAATCCCCATATTCAATCTAGTTTTTGCATAATGCATCTTCAAAATTCCTGATGCACTTCAGCTGTTCGAATTGGATCATTTACTTGAAACTAGGTACAAACTTAGGCATTTTACAACAGTGAAAGTAAGTGGAGAGGGGTTTTTAACCAACCATGTTGCAATATTAGGAACTGGTTGAACCATTTCTGCATCAAGTACTGTAGGGATTTGTTGAAATAAAACTTTTTGAATTACAGCCTCTTGGTCCTTCTGGTTTTTAACCAACCATGTTGCAATATTAGGAACTGGTTGAGCTATTTCTGCATCAAGTACTGTAGGGATTTGTTGAAATAAAACTTTTCGAATTACAGCCTCTTGGTCAGAAGGACCTGATTCACTTGGATCTGCAGTATGATTATTTTGTCTATGCTTGTAGCTTCAACTCCACCAAACTTTGTTGTCTTGGAGTTGACCTCAAGATCCTCTCAAACTTTTTTGGGAAAATAAATTAATCTTTTCTAGTTTTTGGCTCTCATAGACCAAATGTTGATGCGTGTCCAGAGACACTCACCAACACAAAATAAAATACTAGGAATTCTATTCGCTCTTCAACAAGGAAACCTCAAATATTAAGCATGTGATCAAATAAGGCAATCCCAAGGTTTAAATTGTGAACATGTGACTTTATGATGGATAGACTCAGTGAGTTGATGTGATTTTGCTGATTCCAAAAAGGGACTTACACAATTGTTCAGGACTTCATCATTTCTTTGCCCTCAAATAATGAATGATTTTACAATGAGGCTCTTCAACTAATTCTAATAAAGGTTTTTTGAATTAAAATGCAAAAAGAGATAGGTTTAAGAATCCAATTTACTTCTAACAATGCAAGAAACTATTGCCGCCTTAGTGAAATCAAACCAAGCTTTGCTTCACCATGAGGAAACAACTATGCAACGACGATGCAATCTCTAAAGGGTATGGAAATGATTTTCAGATCAATTATACACATTAACACCATAAACATGCGAATCAATGAGGATAAAGCAATTGAAGTTAAGCTTTTGAAATGAGTTCAGATTAAATGTATACTACCATTTGCAATCAAGAGACTCCAAATGGTACAAACATGAGGGTTTCGGTTTCACCATGAATCAACTACAGTATCTTCCATTCAACTTTTGAACTCAATGTAAACAAAAACTAAACTAATGAGAAGTAGGAAACCATGCCAAGATTGCAAAACAACACAAGTTCTCGCCAAGTTTCAATGAGTATATTTATTCTGGCACTGTTTCAACAACAATTTCGCAAGAAGTCTGCTATAAATGAAATGAGCATACCTTTATAGAGAGCTTTCAATTACAAACCATGGGTTCAGATTAATTCTAAGTCAACGACCAAGATAATTTAAAGGGAACTCTAATTGGGCTAGTTACAACTACCACCTGAATGCATTTTATGCCATCCAATGATAAAATTACAAATCCTTAAATACGTATCCTTTTAAGAATGAACCAGTGAGAAAATTATTATAATTTTGCATTAAATGCCTTCCACATGTCTAGTTGTTGATGAGTCAGGTTTGATGAACTTGCACATGTTGACGTGGATTGTTTGGTTGAGGATGAGTTGGCGCTATCTCAACTTGCATATCTTGTAAAATTTCATGACAAAGTTCTTTAAAACTTTGATTACCTCTTTTGAAATTATGTATGGTTTGTGAATTTCATCTTCATCTTCAATGGCTTGGAATAGTAATCCCTCATTGTTTTTTGGAACTCCTTTCCTTAGATATCATCTGGTCTTGATCTTCTTGTAGTAATTGAGCAATTCTTCATATTCCATTTGTAGAGCAACCCACTTCCTTATCTTGATTTCCCTCTCCCAAGTTTTGAAATCTTGTCTTTACTCTCAATGTTCTTCATTCCCTTTCCTCAAACTTGAACACCTTGAACCTCTTTATCCTTCTTGATCAGCATCCACGCATCAATCCCAAACAAGAAAACACACATTTTGGATCATGATAATTTACAAATAAAAATGAAATGCAAGTTGAAGAACTTAAAATATTTTCATGACAAGTAATTTTTTAACGGGATCATGGATTGGAAATTGATAGTTCTGAATTGGATTGACATTTGGATTTGGAATTGGATGAGGAAATCTGATTTCATCCTTTACAATCTTGAACATTTGACTTAGGAACCCTCTTGAAATGTTTCTCACAAATCTGGAAATTGCTTCTTTTGATGAAGGATTTGCTTTAATTCTTCTCTAAGTTGCCTTTTCCTTCACAAGTTCACACCTGATTTTCTCTTGTTTACATCTCTTAATTAATTCACATTGAATTCTGACTTGATTTGCCCTTTTAGGTTTAAATTTATAGTCTTGGAATTTGATTCAAATTATACATCTTCTGGACAATTTTACTTGATCCACTTGAGTTCACACTGTTGATATGATTTGAATGGATTGAGTAATGGTTGGAAATGATTTTTCTTACGTGAATTTGATTGACTCTGCCTATATTTGCTGATGCAAATTCTCCTTCAATTCTGATTTTTGACTCTTGAAAGCTGGGATTTGTACTTGAATTGCTTTCTCTTCATCAAAATCTGATCTTCTTGGTGGGAATTTTGCCTTCAGATCAAATCAAATTCACTTGATTCTGCTGGAAATCACCCTCTATCTGCTAGGATCACACTTAGAAAAGTGATTGAATGATGCTTTGAAATGATATCTTTGAACTTGTGTATATAGAATGACTCAACTTGGATTTGCAATTTATGTAGTGTGAGCCGTCCCAAGGATTATGTTTGCCTATGAAACTCATGTTCTCCCTTGATATGGATGACCCAATAGGCATTTGTTTTGGTTTTCAAACTTGCATTTTTTATACCCAAGTTGGCTACCTTTGATGTTTTTGCATTTTGACTTTATTTCTCTTTCTAGTGCTGAAATTCACACATTAGCCGAACTCTTGAGCTTTTGAGCTAGAATCCTTGTTTAGCCAAATCTTTTGGTGGAAATATAATTTTCAACTGCAATTTTTATTTTTGACTTGGACTTATTTTAGTAGATTCAATTTTAACTATTAAAAGGAAATTCAATTTTTAGCTGGACTCCTGCAATTTTTAGCTGGATTTTTTCATTTTTTAGCTGGATTGTGAAGTGAAAATTTGATTTTAAGTTGAACCTTTTACTTCAAACTTGGAATTCCATTTTTTTTATTAAGGTCTTACAATTTTTTATTTTGGGATTCTTTGTTGTCACTAAGGATATTTTATAATTCCTTATCTCACTTAAGGATTAAAAGAGAAAATGTGCCTTTGACCTGGATTGTCGTTGAAACATAGAATTTCTATCAAGAACTTAAAATTCTAAGGGAAATTCAAAAATTTAAAGGGAAATTCAAACTTGATGAGAATTTTCCATGGAATTTGAACTTCATCGAAGGATTTTTAGATCTTTCTTTATTTTCCCTTTCTCAAGCTTGTAATCATTCTTACTCGCATCTTTCATTTTTCCCAAGTATTAAGTCAATATTTTTTCCACATTGCAATTTTCTAAAATTTACAATTGACTCCTTTTCTTGACAAAATTTAGACAACATTTTTCAACTTTTATATTATATTTTTAGAAGGATTTTATAATTTAGATTTTGGATGGGAGACATTCAAATTCTTTCTACATGTGTAGATTTCAAGCTCCATGGAAAAGGTAATTCATTCTTTTGCCAAATATTCATAACTGTTTTGTGAATGATATATGGATATAAGGAAAAAGAAGGAAGATTCAAACTAGTGCTTTCTTTTGTTTTCGATAGTCCAAAAAGTGCAAAATAGCAAAGACCTAATTTACTTTCTTGTGCTTTTATTCTACAACAATCCATGGTATCAATTATTTTTGCAATTTTTATATCTTACTTCAAGAACAAATTAGAGTGCAAATTATTTTTATTTTTTCTGTCTGTTGTGATTCTTGTGGGGAATTAGAGGATGTTTATTTGAGAGGGAGAACTCTTTAGAACATAATGTTCTAAAATTTGATGTAATTGTAAATATCTATTTTACATGGTGGGATTATTTTTATTAACTTTTATAATTTTATTTTTATCAGATATTGGGCTTTGGCACTACCAACCTATGCTTTGGTGACAATCATTTTTATTGTGTCATTTTACATAAGCCTAAATTGCATGGCTACAGTTCCTGCGACCTCATGGAATTCTCTCTTTGGTAGGCTGAACTAGTTATTGGTTTTAAATCTCCTATATTTGTTTTTTTGCATTAATCTTAAGTTCTTATAATGCATTTCTAATAATAATCATGCATTTTTTATATCTTAAAATGTTCCAGTCTTCTAGTTCTTAGGGTATCTAAATGAGCATAATGATCAATTAAATTTTCTAGAATTTGCAGGCATTTTACGTTATAGAGGGTATTTTCTTTGGATTTAATTGAGGCTTAGAGGACGTACTGAATTTCTGAATTTTCTTAAGTACTTGATTAACACATTTTCCAAAAACCCTTGCTAGACCTTGATTTTACCTAATAGAAGGGAAAAGGTATAAAACACATCGTACCAAGTTTTTGGGATGATGACGCCCTTTTACAAGACTCAAAAATGACAAAATGATCTTTGACTTGGACTCGACGCTTAGACTTGACAGATTGACAAATTGTAAGGATTTAAAAACTTATTTTACGCATCCTATAATAAATAAACCTTAAGTATAAATGCAAACTTTAGTCGAAGTGAATCACACATTTAGATGTATAAATATTGTCAAATATATGCAAAACTCACAGAATATGAAATCCATGCCATCAAATATTTCAAACAAATATCAAAGAAAATCTAGAAGTCTATGGACCACCTTGCACCAATTGACCTTTCTGTGTGGGCATCTAAGACAGGCCTTGGATGTTGATGCAATCGTGATATTTTCCTGTCTAGATGACATCCACATCAACATCTTAGGTGTCCGTTCACACTCTATCCTCTACCATGGTTATTGCCTCTACCTCCTACCTGTTCAACCTAGTCAATGTCTTCATCGCGAAAGGTAGGATTCTTAGCTTCAGTGATTCAATCTAGTTGTAGATCGACCTCGTCTAGTGTGATGGGTGATAAGACAATGCCCAAAATCTATGTAGGCCAAAGGCATAGGTTGTAATGGACGTACACTAAATCATTCAATATCTAAACTAGTATTCTATTGCACTTCTAGGAGTATGTTCTCAAACATACTCCAATTGCACACACAACTTGAAGCACTGTAATGTTGTCTCAATACTCGAATTGCAATTGCCTCAATATTTTGTACCTTAGCACCAAATCCTTCCCATCATGAATTTGAGATGTGAAAAAGAAAAGTTAAGGAAAATGCAAAAATGAATCTCATTAGTCAAGTTTCAATATTTAATAATTTATATAAAAAGAGAAGAAGCCTTGATTTTCAAACTTAAATTATGCCCTTAATAAATTTTAGTCTGGCTGCAATGTTAACCAAGTGGCTTTGCATATATCTTGTGCAAAGAGCTCTTCTTGTGCAGTTCTGAAGATCTCAATCTCAGTGACTTTGTCCTCCAACGCCAAAATCATCATCATCTCTACAATTGTCTAGAGCCCATTCAAAACCTCCTCGTCTTCCTTGAAAATAGGGTAAAATTGGAATGCTGGATTGAGGAAAAAAAGCAGTAGCAGGTAGGGGCTTGTGAACTTAGAGTTGTCATCATCTATCAGTGATTTTCCCCATGGCATGATGCTTATCCTCAACTCGTACATTAATGGATCTAATGGCCTCCTTGGCCCCATCCGTGCCTTCATAAATGTTTCCGATTGCAGTCTTCTTCCATTAGCAACTTGTAGGAGAACCATTAAAGGCTTTGTGGACTGCAATTATTGTGAAACATTAACATAGTATGTGTGGACAAAAATAAGAAAATAAATGAAAGATATGAAATTAAATATAATTTAGAATTTGATTTAATTGTACAATTTCAATGATCAGGTACCTACAGGCCTTTCTAATTGAAAATCCAATCTTCCACATGAATCCATGCATCGGTTTTAGCATGTGATGACAAAGTCCACGCCTCATTAACTAACATGTGCCTTAAAGCTCCCTTTTCTTGAAGTGGGGATTGTAATGTGATGAAACTGGTTGCAGATTGGGTTATTCCGGCAAGCCAATTCCTTCCCTATGAATTGTCTCATTAGGCTGAGGATCCATGTATGATTGTGTATAAGTTTACAAATATTTTTTGCTTTCTCCACACATGCTTTGATCCATGGAACCTTGTCAAGATCCTCCAATTTGAGGTTAAGGCAATAAGCAACACAAGGAACCCAAAAGAATGACAGGTGCCCATTTATCGTTAGTCTACCTGAAACAACACAATTTGTTGCATTATTTGTAATCACTTATGACACATTCTTTTCACCCACCTCCACCTAGACTCCCTCCAAAAAAAAGGAATTTAACATTTGTGATGTTTTCTAAAACATCAATAAATTTGATGAATACTGTACTTCTTGAGAAACATACAAACTCAATGATTGAATAACGGATAAATTAAAAATCTTAATCACAAAATCAATATAGCTATCACTTGAGGAAGGAATGAGAAGTCTTAGCTATGATCTGTTTCTTCTTTTCAGCCAACCATCAGGCATAAAGGTGCATCCCTTCTTCCCCCATATCTTTCGTTGCTCCTCTATTGTGGCTCATTTAAAAAAAAAATAGGAAAAAGAAAAAAGAAAAGAAGAAATGTAAAAGAGAAACAAAATTTCTGTTGAAAAGAAATGTTCAAAATACAAATTTACCTCCTAAAATATTTCTCAAACTCAATGGTGAGTTTGTTAATCTTTTGTAGACTCCTCTAGATGCACCAAAATTAGCTAAAAACCTGCCCAAAAGTGATTCGAACACATAGTTTTGCTCGATCTCCTTGCTGGTTTCCCTTTAATGCAATCCAATTTTGGCTCAAAACTCTCTTATTTCCTTCTCCTTTTGCTTGAACATGAAATGAAGTTTTTTTTAGGGTGTAAGTGGCAAATATAAGACAAAAAATGAGGGAATTGCTTTTTAAATGTTTTTGTTAGATCTTTGGGGTACATAGTTGCAATTGGGTTAGTGTGTTGACTTGCCTAGAATCAGCGAGTCTTGTAAGCAATTGGGCGCTGAGTCGCCTAGGCTTATCAAGGGTCACTTACCTCACTCCTAGCAATTCTTGTAACAGTGGATGATATGCAAAAATGTCTTTAAAACCCCTAAAACAAAGGAGATAAGCTAGGGATATATCAGGAATGCCCATCCCTAGTCAGGAATTCTCTATGCATGCCTTGATCAAATGGATGCTCAAACATTTTCCTAAACTAATATGTGATATCTTGATGTTGTCTACAATTTTTTATAAAATTGCAAATATAAGGAAACAATGGATGAGTTTTGCAAAATAGTTTGTTTTTGTGAAACAAATCTTTGTATGGGTGTGTCTTAGTGTTTTATGCAAATTGTAGGTTTCTTGTTTTTTAATGTTTTACTTTTAATGGTCACTCACCTCAGCCCTAGCGATTCTTGTAACGGTGGATGATGCACAAAAATGTCTCTAAAATCCCTAAAACAAAGGGGATAACCTAGGGATATATCAGGAGTGCCCATCCCTAGTCAAGAAATCTCTATGCATGCCTTGATCAAATGGATGCTCAAACATTATCCATAACTAATATGTGATATATTAATGTTCCCTACAATTTTTTTACAAAATTGCATAACATAAGGAAACAATGGATGAGTTTTGCAAAATAGTTTGTTTTTGTGAAACAAATCTTTGTATAGGTGTGTCTTAGGGTTTAATGCTTTACTTTTAATGGTGAAAAAAGTTTCAAAATTAAGGTGTTGATGTTTTATAAAAAAAGCTAGTGTGTGGCCACAAGGAGTATTTAGGTGCAGTTGCATACCCGTAGCCAGTACTTGGTAGGGTTGTGAATTCATTGCTCCTATTGAAGGGTTTGTACTAGTACCACAGTGGTAGGGCATTGAGACTTGGGGGGTATTCCTCACAACTTAGATTACAAGCCTTGTGTTTGTTAGATATAAATCTCTGGCTCTCATTTATCTCACAACACTTTACAGGACGTTGACAATGCTATCTTTAGCAAAGAGGACTTTGTATGGTGGATTTAGAGGTAGAGGTCTATCCTAGTAGAGGAGGATAGAGCATGAGTCTCTTCGATGATGTCAAAAAAACATAGATAAATATCATGGTCATATCATCATCAAGGACCCACCTTAGATTCTTATGTAGGGCGTGTTGTACAACTATGGATGTTGGAGTGAGTGATATTGTAATGTTCCCAATCCCGTAAGAGGGGTCACTGAGTTTGTACGAAGGTCAAAGATGTCGTATGGTGGAGGCAAGGATGTTGGACGTATGGACTGGAGGAGGGGTAGGTGTATGGACTAGAGGAGAGGTAGGTGTATAGATTGGAGAAGAGATTGGTATACGGATTGGAGGAGAGGATAGGTGTACGGACTTGAGAAGAGGTTGGCGTACAAACTGGAGAGGATAGGTGTATAGATTGGAGGAGAGGTTGGTGTACAAACTGAAGAAGAGGATAGGCATACGGACTAGGAGTTATTTGGTTCTTGCTAAGAAGTTGCCTACTCTCGTTAGGAAGTTGCGTGGTTCCCGTCAGGAAGTTGCTTGGCAAATGGTATCCAAAGTGGAGGTGGTTCGTGTGGGGTGTTTGCGTTGTAGAGATTAGATCAATATGGAGTTTAATATCCTTCATTTACGAACTAGAGAAGACATCTAATTGCTAACTCACAGATGTACACCATATAATGGATACACGAGAAATTCTCAATTTATCATAGAGACAATTTAGTTGCAAACAATGATGGTACTTGGATTTGCTAGATCCAAGTAAAGTAATATAGAGAACAGAATAGGGTGAGGGAACCCCACCGAAACTATGATAGCCAAGTAGGGAAGGTCTTGCACTTACAAAATGACAAGCAACAGTGAACTCCAATAGGAATTTGCAGTACAACAAAATAATCCAAAACACACTAAAAATCATCCTACACGTCGTTCATAAATACCCTTTGGAGAAAACTCTTTGAGGGTTTAGAAAAAGATGCCGACATGGCAAATACCTACCAATAATTATTAAAAATTGGGTGCCTTTATTAATAATTGAAGGTTCATTTATAATATTATTTAAATTTTGAGAGCATTAATTATTTAAAATATTTTATTAAAATTGGGGTCATTACAGATCCTCGCTGCACAAAGATTGCTTGTCCTCAAGCAATGCACAAACTCTAGGATCCCAAATCATGTGTGGACGTTGATAGCTATATTTGCTGAAATCTCCATGCTTCTTTAGGATCTCATGTGCATGTGCATAATGGGAACCAATTGAGATGAGTAGAGTGCCAACAAGCCTCCGCTGTGCCACTCTGATATAAATGTTGCTATGTCTCAAAGCACTAAGATCCCATGGGAGCCAATCAGATAATGCATTGATGCCTCGATCCAAAACCTTCATGAGATTATGTAGACCAACCTCATGTGAAATCTCATAACTCAAATAAATCTTGTTGCTTTCGTGAGGATGGTCATGTATTAGTGCAAATACAATGCCTTCATTGGATGCATTGCACTCCAACCCAGTTAGTAATGCCATAATACTTGCACCATGGTCGTGTATGAACGTAGATACAATGCCTTCACTGGATGCATTACACTCCAACCCAGTTGGCACTGCCACAGTACCCGTACCAACCAATGTTGGCACCATGCTAGATGACATTTCCACTATGCCAATTGGCATTGACATGATGTCAGCCAACACTTCCATCATACCATACTAGTTGACAACATGCTAGTCAACACTACCTAGAGCAACACTGTCATTGAACTTCTACCAATAGATTCTACCATGCCAAAAGATACTTTCATTATGCTAGTCAATGTTGCCATATAACATTCAACACTACCAGCAGACTCGTACCAATAAGCATCATGTCAGTCAACACTTCCACCTTGCTAGCTGGCACTGCCACATTATCAATTTTCATTGCTACCATACTTGCTCTAGTTGACATTGCCACAAGGACAAGTGACACTTCCACCATACTTATACCAGTCGACACTGCAACTATACTAGTTGACACGACCATTGTACCCGTACCATTTGGCACCATGTTGATCGACACTTCCACTGTACTAGATGACACTTCCATTGCACCTGTACCAATTGACACTATGCTAGTCAACGATCCCACCATACCAATCAACACTACCATTGTACAGGTGAAGAGAATCTCTTCATAAAGCTTCCATTGCTTCACTCTAATATAAACTTTGTTGTGTTTGTAGTCACTAGGATCCCAAAGAAGCCAATCATAAACTACATCAATATCTAGATCCACAACCTTCATGTAATGATGAATCTCCTTACGACCCTTGCAGCTCATATAGATCGTATTGTTTTTATGAGGAAGCTTTTATCATGGGAAAATTGCAGTCATGCAAGACTTAGGCACAACCTGAAGGATAAACTCCATATTTAACCAATTGTGGTTTCTCCTGTAAGGAAACATCAATAGTATCTCCATTTAAGTTGAACATGGCTGGTAGAGCTTGCTCATTCAAAAGATCGCTTATAGGACCCGAATTTTCATTGAGTTGATCGACGAGTGTTGGTTCGATGAAATTAGTGTAGGCATCTCCTTCACCTTTTTCATCATCTTGAACTTTTAGGTGCTCTCCACTTGTAGGCATAGCAATAGATTCTTGGAAATCCTCACGTGACTTCATTTTCTGTAATGGGCACCCCTGGATGTCCCAAAAAACTAAACCAAATTGCTGAAAGGAATTATGTCAAACAGTTTGCATTCAACTTCTTAAAACCCCTTATAACTCCAGAAATCAAACGTTTTTATGGAATTGGTATCATACAACATAAACAAGAAAGAAACTACAATAATATGCAAAGTGGAAATGAATTGCTGCTAATAAAATGTTATTTTCAGAATTCATAAAACCAAATACATGGCAGATTTATCAACTCACTAATTACTTCAGCAATATTGTCATAATACTCCAGCCCATGCTTACGAACTTGCTGCTACAATACTTTGTCCTCCAATCAGTCCACTACCTTCATAATACCATTCCCTCCAAGCGGCATAAGCGTCGGACAAGCAGTGAAGAAGATATGAGCAAAATATCAAATCTGCCTGTAGCCGAAAATGCAACTAAACTGCCTGATAATGAAGCCAATAAGAAAGAATTCCAAAGGCCAAACCCCAAGGGAATGACGTCTAGAATGTTACAAGAGAGGATAGACGTCCTCAAATGCCAAGAACAAAGCTGCAACTCACACACCAATTTCTTCTCATATTCAACCTGCCTAATGAAGCCACAAATGCTTCCTTTTATTCTATTCCCACGGGTCCCCTCAACTCATATGGGCAATGTGGGATAAAAGATGTGTAATATAAAACATATATTAAAATACCCCTTATGTCTCCCTTGGGTACACATCACCATAAAATAAATATTAAAGTAACACTTTAATATTTTACAATTAAATTAGACGTTACTTTAATAAAACTTCAAGCATTAAAATGTATTAGCAATCGGACTCCGAATAATGCGAGTGATAGCTCATCGGAAAGCTCTCACCGAGGAGTATCGAATCCAATCACCAAAATTGACCTGCACTGTGTCCTGCCGACTTACTAAAAATAGTAAGTATGCCTGAAACTGAGTAAATCAACTTCGTTTTGGCCCAAACTGGAAATGACTAGGCCAAAACACTCCAAGATCCCATTAAACCCTTCATTAGCCCTCGGGACCATGTAGAACAAGGCTAACGCACACACACTTGGTCAACTGCTAAAATGGGGACATTACATTTTCCTCATCACTTTGACTGCCATCAACCTCCTTAGCCTTGTTCAATTGAGATGTCAATTTTTCTTCACAATGCTTGAATACGTTATTGACCAATTTACATGCTGCAATAGAAGGAACAAATTTGAGATTGGAACAACCCATAACATAGATGTAATAGGTTGGGGTATTATCCTCCATTTCTTCAAATGCATGAAATCATAAGTCTCTCCATAGCAATCAAAAACATAGTATCATGATACTCCTTGATGGTGACCAAAAAGTGATGAAACATATCATGGATCAAATCTTCCAACCCTAGATCTAGGAGAAGGTTACTTTGACATTTGCCCAATTATTCAATATTGCAAATCTCCTACCAAAAAGATCACTGTTGATGTCATCTAGGCTTTGAAAGCTGTCAACGATCAAGTACAATACCTCGATTAGGGTGTCATCATCATACAGTTCTCGAGGAGCTGAGATTCTCAAAATCTCACTTAGACATGTTGCAATGGCTAACTTGATTTCCATGTCATGGTGTCTCAACAATCTGAGGTGACTCAAAGCCATCTTAATTGGAGCAAGGATCCCCTAAATAAAGCTTGACGACGATTGGTTCACTTGGCTCAAACATACTTGTAATATGTCTAGAGGAAGGTCAATACCATCACCGAGTTCCTTACCTATCCTCTTTAGTGCCTTCAACCATCACTCTCTATCGCTAATGGGCGCCATAGTGTGATTCAATTCCCAAAGTCTCTCAATCATCCCAATAGGATGACAAGATCACCAACTTTGATACCACTGTAACGTTCCCAATCTCACAGGAGTACTCACAGAGTTTGTACATAGCTCAAAGATGTCATACGGTGGAGGCAAGGATGTTGGACATACGAACTGGAGGAGAGATGGGTGTACGGGTTGGAGGAGAGGTAGGTATGCGAATTGGAGAAGAGATTGGCATACAGACTGGAGGAAAGGATAGGTGTACAGATTGGAGAAGAGGTTGGTGTACAATTTGGAGGAGAGGTTGGCGTACGAACTAGAGAAGAGGTTGGCGTATAGACTAAAGGAGAGAATTGGCATAGAGACTAGAAGTTGTTTGGTTCCTGCAAGGAAGTTGCCGACACTTGTCAGGAAGTTGCTTGGTTCTTGTCAAGAAGTTGCGTGGTTCTCGTCAAGAAGTTGTTGGGCATATAGTATTTGAAGTGGAGGTGGTTCGTATGGGGTGTTTGCATCGTAGGGAGCAAATCAATATGGAGTTTAATATCCTTCATTAACAAACCAGAGAAGGCATCTAATTGCCAACACACAGATGTACACCATATAATAGATACACGAGCGAGTCACAATTTATCATAGAGAGAATATAGTTGCAAACAATGATGGTACTAGGATTTGCTAGATCCATGTACACTAATACAAAGGAAAAAATAGGGTGAGGGAACCCACCGAAGTTGTGATAGCCAAGTAGGGAAGGTCTTGCACTTCCGAAATGGCGAACAATACTGAACTCCAACAAAAATTTTTAGTACAACAAAATAATCCAAAACACATACTAAAAACATCCTACACGCAGGTCATAAATACCCTTCAAAGAAAACTCTTGAGGGTTTACAAAAATATGCCGACACGACAAACACCTACCAATAATTAATAAAAATTGGCTGCCTTTGTTAAATAATTAAAGGTCCATTTATTATATTATTTAAATTTTGGGACCATTAATTATTTAAAATATTTTATTAAAATTAGGGACATTATAGTCATAGACAACTTACTGACAAAAAACCTTGCTTGAAGTACAAGGTTTTATATTTCGTTATATGTAGTTAACCTTAGTGTGATGCAAGAAATATGAGACCTACAAGAAATATACATAATCACATTATTTGATTGTATGATACTTCATCATTGATCAAGATAAATATTAAATGCCAGTTGATAGCTCACAAATATTCAATTAAGCCATATCATATACGTCAATATTAATGATTCCAATGAAAATTAGAATATCATTATAATGAAGGTTGAAAAACTTGGATTCGGCTATAACTCAGCTGACACAATTTTTTGAAAAACTTGGAATTGCCAAACTTTCAATGAAAAAATATTGAAAATGTATTCTCTTAAAATATTCTTAAAATATACACCAAAGTTTTAGAGCTTATACTGATTTGAGATGTCTGCCATGTAGTAATCAAAGTTTTCAGTTAAGTACATAGCAAGCCTTACTTATCAGATTAACTTAGAATCATATGCCAAAAAAACAAGTGTAGCTTCTGAATAAACATAAACTTAATACATATTGAAGTCAAAATCCATAAAACTACAACTTCTGAATACAAATTAAGTTTTAGTATCAATGAAAACTATAAGTAGAAGTCATAAATTGCATCTATGACTAAAGCTCAAAAGAGATCATTGCTGCTAGAGGGGTGGTGCTGTGAAGTAGTTGCAGCATCCTCAATGGGTGCTTGAATAGTTATCTCAACAAAATCCTCTAATGGATGACCAAGCTCATGTTCCTCCTCACGTGGTGCCACTTTTGCATCCTAGTCATCTTTTTCCATCCCAAAGTCAGCTAGTTGATCATTAGTCAAGAAAGGATACGCATGCACATCTACATCATCTCCACTAAGAGGAGAAACCCAATTTGCTGAATATGAATCAATCTCATCCAAGTCAAGTGCTTGTGAAGTTTTCCCTCGCACCTTCTTTTCGTGCAATCAAAGGTTGTACCGCACAGAAAGCAAATTATTCAAGCACTTCTGAGTCAACCTATCGCGCTTCTTTGTGTGTATCATAGTGTCCACTAAACTTAATGAGGGAAATAAATGGTATAATAAAACTAAACACATGTTCTTGTTTAACTGGCTATAGGGTGTATCTCCTACATTTGCAATTAGGTAAACAAAACAATGAACCATCTTCCCTCTTGCAGCTCTGTTACTCATCATGTACAAGGAAGGTACAAATTGTCGTCTGTAAATATTGAGTAGCCAACGGATTGATTTCGTCGGTAATTGTTATCTAGCCGATGGGCCCCTTCGGAAAGGTTCTTCGAGATGGTATATGTACAACTTTGGATCATAGTTGTAATCATCATTAGAAGCATGATGTAATCTCTTTGGCATATATGCAAATAATAAAAGGAGTACTGTTGTTACATGTTCTTGTTTAATTGTCTGTATGCTTTAATCTATTTACCACATGTGGTAAACATTTGGCGCCATTGCCCAATGGACCTGGAACGAAGGCAAAGGAATGAAGACTAATGCCAAATCAACTTAACAATGATAGAAATAAGATAAAGGGAAAAGATGGAATACACATCGCACAAGAAAATTTAATTTTGGCACAACAAACCGAGCACAGATGGAGGTTTCAGCAGATTGCCAACGAACATTGAAGCGCCGAGGAATTGTTGGAAGAAACTCAACAGCGGTTGGATTTGGTGGAAGAAGCAAGGGAGGAATTTTTGAACTTGTATATGCCGAGGGAAGAGAATCCAGACGGAAGGGAATTAACTCGCACAGCTCGGAGTGCCGAGGGAGCACGAGCGTGGAGTGAACTCTTTGTCTGCGATACACTTCCAGAAGGAACAACTTCGCTGGAGGAAAACTCTTTTTCACCAAGTAATGCAGCTATTGGAAATAAGACAATTGTTCAAAACAACGCCGGTGTTGGAGTGTAGAGTGCCGGTGTGGGAGTACAAAGTGCCGGTGTGGGAGTGTAGAGTGCCAATGTTAGAGTACAAAATAGCGCCTGTACACAAAATCAAGTAATAATGGCAGGACCAAAGGAGAAATTGCCAAAGTTTGATGGTGATGAAATGACCGATCCAATCCGACACTGCAAGACATGCGAAACAATTTGGACAGCAAATGGCATAACTGACACAAATGAATGGGTCCAACAATTTTCGGCAATCCTAAGAGGTGTAGCAATTGATTGGTTTGCCGACGCGGATCCCCAAAAATTAACTAATTGGGTAGGAGTTAAAAAGGAGTTTATCACCAAATTTCAATTGTTGCACAACGACAATGAAATCGTAGCAGAAATGTACACCACAAAGCAAGGGAAAAATGAAATTGTTCGTGTATATGCCAGAAAGCTAAAAGAATTAATAAATAAAATGGAAAGTAAGCTGGCAGATGGGTTGAAAAAGCGATGGTTCATTGAAGGACTACGCCCATAGTTAAGAAAGAAAATGAAGATTGTGTCGCCATCATCATACATCGAAGCATACAATCGGGCGATGCACTTAGAAAGTGAACAGAAAACAAAAAAGAAGAAGAAAAGTAGCTCATCCGACTTAGATGACGCATCTTCAGAAGAAGATAGCAGTGATGAAGAAAAGGGCAGCAAGAAGATCCGAGCTCTCCAGAAGTATATGATCAGAATGATGAAGGAATTTAAAAATATGCAGAAAGAGACGAAGGGAAATGAGCTATGGAGCACAGAATGCAAGACAAAAGGTCACACGAAGGGATCCTATCCGAAGAACCAGTTTTGTGAGATTTGCCAAATTATGGGGCATTCCACAAAGGAATGCCCGTTCAATATGAAGAGAAGAGGGCATCAACTAGTGCTCTTGACGTAGGCAGCTTCCATGTCAGGAGGGAACGAAAACACAAACAATGATGATGCCACTTCGGGTGGGTATAGAAATAATAGCAGAGGGCAAAACAACAACAGCAACAACAATACGAACAATAATAATGGGGGCCACAGCCGAATTTAGGACGATGTGAACGGCCGCCTGATGGCTTAATGCCGAGCATGCAATCTGTGGGCCACTTTGCACGGAACTATACATCAACAAACACACCAAAGTTGTTATGTAAATGGTGCGGTCTTGGAGATCATGAAGATGCCAAGTGCCCGAAATCAAGAGTGAATTTGATCAACATCGGTGTGGATGAAGAAGAAGTCTTAGTAATCACCTATAAACAAGAAAAACTGTACTGCGACTTGACGGAAGAAAGAAGAGACTGGAAGAAGCATGGGTGAAAATTGAGAAAGCAACACAGGCAGAGAAATCACAATTGAAGGACACTACTGGTACCTCAATGAGGAATTGTGCTGAGCAAAACATAATAAAGTAGGTGATGCAAATGGAAGTCCCAATCAAATTAAGTGACCTTCTCACAATGCCCCAGTTACGTATGGCCATTCTAAATATGACACCATTTTTGAAAGCAACGGAGGAAATAGGAAGGGATGATAGTGGAATGACGGCAACAGACCCAATGCTTCTAGCACTCACAACGGGAAGGCATCCGATAGTAGTCGAGATGGGCGTTCTGGGAACTGTTCTGACAAACACAATTGTGGATGGAGGGTCAGGCATGAATGTGTTACCAGAAGATGTATGGAAAAAGTTAGGACAACTTACGTTGTGGCCACCAACATTCCAATTGCTCATGACAGACCAACACAGGATCAAACCATTGGGAACCTTGATGGCACAATTGATAACTATTGGAACGTAGCCATTTTTATTGGATTTCGTGGTCATTCCACTGACAAGAAGAGAGTATGACGCTATTCTTGGACGGAGTTGGTTGGTACAAGAAAAAGTAAAACATGACTGGAAACGAAATACCCTATCAATGGAGCACGGAGGTAGAAGATTCATAATTGACTTGTACACACAATTGGTAGTTAGAAGGTGAAGGTGAGAGTGACGATGAAGGAAAGAAGAGAATGGAACCGGATGAAGGAGTATTGAGATTAGGAGGATCGAATGAGGATGACCTAGACTCGGTGAACGACCTTTTCCATTGGTAGATGGAGGATTACAAACTCTTTCCGAGCTATAATATGTTAAGGGTTGATGAAAAAGAGAGGAAAATGAATGTCCGAAGGAATACAGAGAAGTGGAAGAAACAAAGGCAATTACGACTGAAGCTAAAAGCAACAAAAGGAAAGATTCCACCATTCGGTACACGGTAAATGGACCGCGCGGAAAGAACAGGTTACACCGCACCATGAAATTAGTAGAAAGATGTTGACAGCAAGGAAAACACATCATATGGTTTGCACAAGAAACAAAGAAGGGCTTAATAAAAACTTCACCAGTACAAAGTGAAGGTTCTAAAATTAAGAATACAACTATTGACGGCATGGAGTGGCAATCGACGAAATTTAGGGTACGCGATATGGAAAACCAAAGGGAGGGATCGTGTTTTTAAATAAACTTGATGAGCGACAATTGCAAGTACAATGGGCCATGGAGGTGACATAGAACAGGCGCAAAGCGTGGCATGATAAACACATGAAACTGAACAAGTTCCAACCAAGACAACTAGTGTTGAAGTATGACGGATGGAATGAAATCAAACCAGGAAAGTTTAAAGTCAAATGGGTCGGGCCATACCAGATCCGGAAAGTAGGTGATAATGGAGCAATAAAGTTATGGACACTGGACGGATAGGAAATTCCAGAAATGGTGAACGGTTCCAAGTTGGAAATGTATCATGCGCAACCTATTTCGTCATCAACGAATAGTGAGGAGCAGTAAAAATTAAAAAGAAAATCAAAGGAGTACTGCTGTTACATGTTCTTGTTTAATTGTCTGTATGCATTAATCTATTTACCCCATACGGTAAACACAAATTAGCATCCAATCTTCAAATATGCGTGTCCATGCCAACTTGAACCTTTGCTTCTTCTTTGAAAGTGTTGGAGAAGTAAAACTTGGGGTTCAAGTAGGAGTTTACTTAACATGAATATGTTGGAGTTATCGGTTCAACGTACAATTGATTATGTTCCATATGGGTTTATATTTGGTCTCATTTGACCTATACAAATGTTGAATGGCCTCTTTTTCCCTATCCATGGCCTCATATAGATACCACAAAGGGTTTTTATCCCCATCCACTATTTGTAGAACCCTCACCAATGGTTTTGACACCTAGGCATAATTTTTAACAAAAATAAACGAATTGCAATATTTGAAAATTAAATAATAAATCATTAATCAAGGTTTGAAAACTTGCGCTGATGATCTCCTTTGTACCTTTCCAAATTTAACTTCAAACACAACCTTCACAACTTTCTCTACTTTAGGCTTCTTAGCATATGTGATTCTAGATCAACATTGTGACATTCCTTCCATCTTCAACCACCTTCTCCACCCAACTTAGTTTCCCTAGGTCCTCAAGGAGCAAGTCAAGACAATGGGAAACATAAGCGCTCCAAAGTAATGTGGGATGCCTACCCATAAAAAATATATCAGCTGCCATAATGCAACTCCATTATCGGTCTCAATATAGATGACATTACCTACTCCCACTTTTGCCACCACCTCATCCAACATGTTGCACAAAGTCTTTGCATTTTTCACTTGATTAGAGGCATCAACTTATTTAGAAATACTACTTCTCCCCTTGAAGCAACTAGAAAGTTGATGAGTGTCTTATTCCTACCATTTGTCAACCCATTGGAAAAAATACTGCAGCCTCTCTGTTCCCAAACTCTTCTTTTCTCTTCCACAAGTTGATGAACTCTTTGGACCTCATCTTGTAACAATGATCCACTCACCTCATAATGTGTTGGGGGATTGAACCCCTTAGAAACAATCGTTACAGCGACAAATTGATCCCAATATGGACTATATAAAGCATTGAAGGGAATATCGTTGTAGTACCAAAATCTTGCAACTGTCACCTTTGTCTTCGCATGCATCTCTTTGTCCATGCAGTGCCTTGCAATTCAGGTTGAGCACTAGGAGTATTACTTAGAACCCAAAAGTTTGATATATGCCCACCCACAATTCTCAATCCTTGTATCTATGGCCCAATGGAAGAGGAAGCCTTTACACTTGTTTGTGACCCTTAAGATCTAACATCCCCACTGGGGCTTCCATGACCTCTAATGTCCTCTTTTTTGCTGCATTCTTTTGTGCAAATGCTTCAAGGCTTGCCCAAGCCTCCCTTGTAGCCTCTTATGGACAGCCACCACATGATGTAATATCATTGTATGGATGTAACAGCTGGTTTTCCTACAACTACTTTCTTCATTTATCTAATTCGATTACATTATAAATAAGAAAAACCAATCATTGAGTTTACATTGTTTCATAACCTTCTATAATTACATAATCAGCTGAATTTAAATACTTAAACTGAAATTGAATCTGTTCTAATTACTAAATTTAAATCTATCTAAGTTCTGAAATTTAAACTAATCTATATATTGAAATTGAGAACTAAATGCTAAAATTTAATTCTAGACTAAAATGCTGGAATGAGAAGATGCAGAAATCTAATTAAATATCTTTGATAATGTCTATCTCAAGAAAAATCTTTCAATTGAAAAATAAAGAAACTAACTTGAAAAGCAAAAAGATACATATTGATTTATTTGAGAGACTTTTCCAATTAATTGCCCAAGCTCTGACTTTGGTGAAGCATTATCATAGGCTTAACCTCCCAACCGTGGACCTTTTTACTTATCCCCAGAGGTTCTAAATTAATAGAATGACCCTCCCTACCCCGAGGTCGGGCTTGGGACGTTCATTGGTCCAACCATTGGAGTATTCAGGTGGGTTGAGGTCCCAACAGCTATTCGGTTGAATAACTGAAGCATCAGGACAACAACGCGATCATTTTGGTGTGGCAAATCTGCTTGTTATCGCCCTGGCCAGGGATTTCAAAGCTGGGTTTTACAACCCAATCTCCACCACTCGGCTTGACAATTAATTATCAAAGTGGGATTACATGAGCTAATTGTATTGGTTATAATTATGTATGATAAACTTCTGATATCATTCTTGTTTTTTTATTTTACCAGGTTCATCTACACCTCACACCATCAACAGGTCATCAGACCGGTGTTTCCTGGGTGCCTAAACCATTACATCATGTACCTATTTATATGATTATGACTTTTACATCCTAAGAGATTTCCTTGGTATTCGGAATTGATTATTTTTATTGATTACTCATCTGAAAAGAAAACATAGCACTTCTATATATATTATCTACAGATTAAATCATGCATGGTTTGCTTAAAGAAATAATCTATAAGCAAAAGAATTTCATGACATGGTATTCAGTATTTTGGTCAAAGAAAGGTAAAAAGAAAACATATAAGCCTTGGTACTTCCACAGTTGGCTTTCATTTTTGTAAATTCCCCAACTGCTTCATCAGTGGTCATGCCTACAAATTCTAAGGCATCTCATTTGTTCAGAACTATTGGTAAGCATCATAACTTATGCAGTGAGTTTTATTTAAGAGTTGGACCAACCCAACTTAGATAAGACAATACGTGCATTGGATGTTGGAAGATAAAATAAAAAGAACAAAATCCAAGATAAATCGCATCCTTATGTGACTTAAGGCTTTTCAATAGGATTCTAGATCTCTTGCACGGTTACCTCTTCAGACTCCCGCTGATACAAAGGCAAGTGATATGCAAAGAACGTGGGAATTCAGTTAATACTACACCGCGGTTGAGCAAAGGATGAATACGTTTTTCAGAGAGGATATACGTATAGCAGGGTGTTGGATATATAGCAGAGTGTTGGACGCTATGCAAGTTAAATCGAATTGGATTTCCTATATGCCCGATAGAGGACAAAGCCAGCATATATAATAATTCAAATGTGTCCTTACGGCTTCCTTCCGTTACAAGATTTATTTCGACTTCTAGATAGAAAGGAGAATACGGGAAGAGGAAAAGAAAAAGAAATGAGGAAAGATGAAGGGTCAATAATATAATATTATTTCATATTGTTTTATGGTCTTTGTTAACGTTACAAATGTGTACGTACAAGGTGGCATTATTGATTTTATAATTCTTAATGTAAAAGTGTCATTTTGTATTTATATATTTGTGATTTTAATTAAGAGAATAAAATAATATTAAGTGATATTATATTCGATAAATTTAATTAAGGTAAGAATTTTTTATTTATATTTATTGTTTATGTTATTTTTAGTTTTTAAATTTTAGCTCATGCAATTCCACCAAGATATTTGTTGTCAAGTCCAAATAAACTTGCCAAGGCAATTTTTAGGGCAAACCTGTCATTCCTGATGACTGGATCTTGTTGAACATCCCAATCCGATGACCTCGTTTCGTAATGCTTCCCCTATTGCTCCAGTCTTCATTCTGCAACCTTTTAAAACAACATTCTTGCCAACAAAAACATCAATTTCATGATCCGTAATTTGTTAGATAATATCATTAGGAAATTTCATCATAAAATACTACTGATTCATCATAAATGTACAATGACTAAAACTGTCTTCACTTCACATGAACACAACGGCTAAATTTAGCTAACTCAATTTCATATGGTAATTAGATCGATGCAACGGCCTAAGATGACTGCTTCAATTTCACCTGAACATGAATAAATAAAACAACGGCTATAACTACCATGATAAAAACAATGGCTAATTTCACTTGAACATGAAAAATCATTTTGGTTCAACGACTATATTTAGCCTAAAAATTTTTAGGGCAAAAATTGGGATGTAACATACCCACCCCCTTAGGTTTTTCATCGTCCACAATGAGATAATATCAATTTTTTTTAAGGTTTAAAATAAAAGAAAAAGAAATATTCAATTTCCAGTTTCTGAAAATAGATAAGGGTATTTTTGAAAGATATCATGATAGTCTTCCCACATAGCATTGTCCTCTGTATACTGGTCCCACTTGACCTTGCACTGAGTTACTTCTCGATTTCATAAGCGCAGCTTACGCACCTCGAGTATTCTGAGCGGCTTTACCTCTACCACCCCTGGTTCTTGCACTTGCAACAATTTCCAGGTAATTATGTGCTCATGATGACTAATAAACTTCTTAAGATAAGACATGTGGAAGACATTATGCGTCTTGGCAAGGGTTGGAGGTAAAGCAATCCTGTAGGCAACTAGGTTAACAACCTCCAAAACTTCAAAAGGTCCAACATATCTGGGGGCCAATTTAGCGTTTTTGCCGAATTTAATGGTACTTTTCTGTGGCTTAACTCTTAATAACACCTTGTCCCCTACTACAAATTCTCTGGGTGTTCTTTTCGCATTTGCATAATTTTTTTGTCTGTGATTAACTTCTGTCAACCTCTAGCGGATCTGCAATACTTGTTCTTCCAACTCTTGAAGCATTTTCGGTCCAACAATGACCCTGTCCTCTAATCAATTCCAGCTTACTGGGGTTCTGCATTTACGGCCATACAAGGCTTCAAAAGGTGCCATTTTAATCGAAGATTGGTATGAGTTATTGTATGCAAATTCAACCAAAGGCAAATACGTTTCCCACTGATACTATCAATGCATGCAATAAACCCTTAGAAGATCCTCTAATACCTGATTCACTCTCTCTGTTTGACCATCTGTTTCAGGATGATAAGCTGAACTTATATTTAATTTAGTACCCAAAGCTGAAAATAGAGTTTGCCAAAATTTGGATGTTATTCTTGCATCTCGATCTGAAATAATTTTCTCTGGAACCCCGTGTAATCTGAAAATTTCTTTAATGAACTTATGGGCTATCTCAGGTGCTCCATCGGATAAATTCCCTAGAATAAAATGTGCAACCTTAGTCAATCTATCAACCACGACCAAAATAGTGTTATGTCGATTCCGAGTCATAGGCAACCCCTGCACAAAATCCATGGATATTACTTGCCATTTCCATTTGAGTACCTCATTTGGATGCAAAAGTCCTATTGGGTATCGATGTTCCGCTTTCACCCTTTGACATTCTAAACAGCTTGCTACATAATTATATCTCTTTTCATTCCTTTCCAAAAATATACAGGTTTTATGTCAGATAACATTTTCGTTACTCCTGGGTGTCCTGAATATGGAGCTGAATGATACTCCCCTAGAATTAATCTTCGTAATTCAGGATGATTGGGTACATAAATCCTGTGGCGATATCTCAACAATCCATCTTCTTCTAAGTTAACATCTGAATACTTGGGGTCTTGTGGGTCTCTAATAAGTGCCAAACTAATTTCTGCATAAAAATCATCATGCTCCAAATGCTGTAAAATTTGATCCCTTAATTGAAATTTTACCTTAATCATTGCTGAAATATGTCTTCTTCGACTTAAGGCATCAGCAACCTTGTTTTCTTTTCCCTTAATGTAACTTATTTCAAATTCATAATATGCTAATAACTCTAACCATCTTCTTTGTCTAGCATTCAGATTTTGCTGAGTGAAAATATATTTTAGACTTTGATGATCAGATCGGAGCTCAAAGGGTTTTCCAATTAAGTAATGTCTCCACATTTGCAAAGCATGAACTATGGCTGCTAATTCTAGATCGTGAGGTGCATAATTTTGTTCATAATTCTTCAATTTCCTAGACTCATAGGCAATGACTTGTCCTTCTTGCATTAACACACCCCCTAATCCTTCATCTGAAGCATCAGTAATTACCACAAATGGTTTCTGTGGATCGGGTACCCTTAAAATAGGTGCAGTAGTCAGTTTTTCCTTCAGAAACTCAAAAGTTGATTGACATTTCTCTGTCCAAACAAATTTCTTTTCTTTTTTCTGAAGTGATGTGATTGGATAAGCTATTCTTGAGAAGTTTCTGACAAATTTCCTGTAAAATCCAGCTAACCTTACAAAACTCCTGACTTCAGATACGTTTCTAGGTATGGGCCATTCCTTGATCGCTTTAATCTTAGATGGATCTACTGCTACGCCTTGTACTGAGATTACATGCCCTAGGTACTAAATTTCTTTCTAGTAGAAATCACACTTTGATAATTTCCCACATAATTTATGTTCTCTAAGTCTCTGTAATACTATCTCTAAATGTCTCTGATGTTCTTCCTCATTTCTAGAATAAATAAGAATATCATCTATGAATACCAACACAAATTTGTCCAAGCAATCGTGAAATATACTGTTCATTAAGTTCATGAAGGCTGCAGGGGCATTAGTTAATCCAAACTGTAATACTATAAACTCATAATGTCCATATCTAGTTTTGAAAGCAGTTTTGTGTATGTCCTCTTCCTTAATTCGCAGCTGATGATATCCTGATCTTAGATCAATTTTTGAGAACACAGTGGCACCCTTCATTTGATCAAAAAGATCATCTATCCTGGGTAATGGATACCGATTTTTGATGGTGACCTTACTAAGCATCTGGTAGTCTATACATAACCTCATAGTTCTGTCCTTTGTTTCTTACAAATAATACAAGGGCTCCCCACGGTGAGACACTGGGTCGAATCATTTTCCTGTAATTGAATCTGCAATTCCATAAGTTCCGTGGTGGTCATCCTATATGGGGCTCTGGATATAGGTCCTACTCCTGGTACTAAATCTATGGAAAAATCAAATACCTAAGAAGGAGGTAATCCAGGAAGTTCCTCAGGGAATACATCTTGGTAGTTCTTCATATAGGGATATTTTTCTTCAAATGATTCTTTTAATTTTTGCTTAATTTCCCCATTTTCATAAATATAATCATCTCTGTATGTGGTTTCCCTTAAATCTTCAACTTTTACTCTGAATATTTCACAGCCTTTACTTCCATACCTCTTAAGCTGCATAGCTGAAATCTACTGGGCTCTTATTTCATGTTTGACCCCTGTAATACTTGTAGGCCTGCCTCGGTCACCCTTACAACTTATTGTTTTGGCAAGGCAATCTACCTTAGTTTTGTGTTCGCTGAGCCAATTTATTCCTATGATAATGTCATAAGATCCTAATGGTGCTACATATAAATTCAGT
Organism: Cupressus sempervirens; assembly: GCA_028749045.1. Lineage (NCBI taxonomy): Eukaryota > Viridiplantae > Streptophyta > Pinopsida > Cupressales > Cupressaceae > Cupressus > Cupressus sempervirens. The sequence continues at coordinate 633,742,004 of CM053789.1, read as the reverse complement.
TCCGTGGAGAAGTTTGGAAAATCAATTTGGGCTTCGAATAGGCATTGCTCTACCCTGGCCCTTGTTTGGTTTGCATATTCGACTATCCACGGTTTTGCCATAAACCCAGATCTTTTTGGAAATTAACTAAATAATTTAGGTGAAATAAAACATTCTGTTGCTCCAATACCAATAAGAATAGTTACAGGGTTACCATAAATCTTACCCGGTGTTTCGATTGGACCTAATTGTTGTTCTGTTGGTCTATTATCCAAGGCTGCATGAATTCTTTGTTGAAAAACCTGTTGTTGCTGCGGCAAGGATGGGCGTTGTTGCTGATTGAGGGTGGGGCACTGTCTTTTAAAGTGGTTTCCTTTGCAAATGAAACAACCTCCCGGTGGTCCTCTTTTCTCATTATTCCTGTCATTTTTGTTTATATGAAAATTTCCTTGATTATCTCTGGTTCCACTGCTTTTGTTTTCAAGTTTGTTGTTCTTAAAGTCCCTAAACTGTTTCCTTGGTGGTCCAGATTCAACACCTTCTGAATTCCAATTGGTTTTTCTCTTGCTGTCCCTAATAGAATCATAGAATCATCCTTTTTAACCTTATGCTCTTGGCGAACAGCTTTTTCCAAAGCTTCTTCCATGGTTTATAGAGCTAGGACATCTACTACTCCCCCTATTCTGTTATTTAATCCCATGATAAACTTTCTTACTTTTAGATTGGTATCCTATTGGTAGGGTGGTACGTACTTAAGTAACCTGGTAAATTTCTCCTAGTATTTATGAACTGATAATTCCCCCTATTTAAAATTTTGAAACTCCATGAGTTTTTGGTCATAGAAGGTTTGAGGTAGCCACCGTGTTCTAAATATGTTAACAAATTTTTCCCAAGTAACGTCGGTAGATCTAATGTTCAATTCCACCTTGGTGTTTCCCCACCAAGTTGTTGCTTCCCCAGTGAATTGATATATACCCCAAACTGCCTTAGAGGTCTTTGAAAAGTTCCGGATCTCAAAATATTGCTCCATCTCTGTCAGCCATGCTTTAGCTTCCTCTCCAAAATCAGTTCCAGAGAACTTAGGAGGCTTAATTTTCTTAATATCAACTGATAAGTCAGCCACAATTTCTTTTTTTTTCTGTTTATCAGTTTTCTTAGGAGAGGGAGTCCTATTATGTTCCGAGACTTCAGTCTCAGCCCTGGGTGTTTCATGTATTTCCTCACGATGTTGCCCCATCTGGGTTGCCATTTCACTCATTCTTCTATCCATTGCTTCTAATTTTAATTGTGTTTCTTGAAAAATTTGAAGTAATAGCTCGTTAGAGGTTTGATGGTTCTCTTGAACTATCTCTCGGTTTTCTACATTCTCGTTGTTATTCATGTTGTATTTTAGGAATTGCACCTATTAGTTTACACAGTTAAGTTTATAATTTAGTTTTTGGTTGCTCAAAAAGAAAATTTTAATCCCCTTCGTTTGTCACAATCAATATATATATATATGTTTTATTGCTCAACTAAGCAATTCCTTATTTTTAAAAAGAAAATATAAATCATATTCCTTGCTCGACAAAGCAAATTTGCAAAATTATTGCTCGGCAAAGCAAAAACATATCCATTGCTCGACAAAGCAAAATTATAGAATGTATATCTATTGCTCAATGAAGCAAAAAGTTTTCAGTTACAAATTTTTTATTCATTGCTCAACAAAGAAAAATTTTTAATTACAAAATTTATTGCTTGACAAAGCAATTCTTTATTTACAAAATTTCTCTAATGAGGTTGCCTACATTCATAGAATATGTTTATTTTTGTTTTACAACTTCTGACTCTATTTGGTACACGTTTGGTACCATCCATGATTTATAAAAATGGAGGGGATTGCTTTGCTTTAAGTTCCAAATTTGAATCAGTTTGTTCTTGTACGCTGCCTTCTTGGCAGGGGTCCATCGAATCCTTTCCTTCTTCATTTGTTGTATGGCTTGATATAATGTTACATCATCTCGAGGCTCGGAGCAGCAAGAATAGTCATACTTAGTCATATTTTTTATGAGGTAGGGAAATATAGGATGTCGTGTTTTGTTGCAGGGCATTCTACGTACTAGCATCCTGTATTTGTATTCATCCTTATTAGATTTCATGAATGTGATGTGCCCTAGGTTCAGTGTTGAACCCAGGGCTCTGATATCATATGTAACAGCTGGTTTTCCTACAACTACTTTCTTCATTTATCTAATTCGATTACGTTATAAATAAGAAAAACCAATCATTGAGTTTACATTGTTTCATAACCTGCTATAATTACATAATCAGCTGAATTTAAATACTGAAGTTAAACTGAAATTGAATCTATTCTAATTACTAAATTTAAATCTATCTAAGTTCTGAAATTTAAACTAATCTATATATTGAAATTGAGAACTAAATGCTAAAATTTAATTCTAGACTAAAATGCTGGAATGAGAAGATGCAGAAATCTACTTAAATTTCTTTGATAACGTTTACCTCAAGAAAAATCTTTCAATTGAAAAATAAAGAAACTGACTTAAAAAGCAAAAAGATACATACTGATTTACTTGAGAGATTTTTCCAATTAATTGCCTAAGCTCTGACTTTGGTGAGAGGAGAAGCATTATCATAGGCTTAACCTCCCAACCGTGGACTTTTTAACTTATCCCCAGAGGTTCTAAATTAATAGAACGGCCCTCCCTACCCCGAGGTCGGGCTTGGGATGTTCATTGGTCCAGCCATCGGAGTATTTAGGTGGGTTGAGGTCCCAACAGCTATTCGGTTGAATAACTGAAGCATCAGGACAACAATGCGATCATTTTGTTGTGGCAAATCTGCCTATTATCGCCCTGGCCAGGGATTTTAGAGGTGGGTTTTACAACTTGATCTCCACCACTTGGCTTGACAATTAATTATCAAAGTGGGATTGCATGAGCTAATTGTATTGGTTATAATTATGTATGATACACTTCTGATATCATTCTTGTTTTTTTATTTTACCAGGTTCATCTACACCTCACACCATCAACTGGTCATCAGACCGATGTTTCTTGGGTGCCTGAACCATTACATCATGTACCTATTTATATGATTATGAATTTTACATCCTAAGAGATTTCCTTGGTATTCATAATTGATTATTTTTATTGATTACTCGTCTGAAAAGAAAACAGAGCACTTTTATATATATTATCTATAGATTAAATCATGCATGGTTTGCTTAAAGAAATAATCTATATTCAAAAGAATTTCATGACATGGCATTCGGTATTCTAGTCAAAGAAAGGTAAAAAGAAAACATATAAGCCTTGGTACTTCCACAGTCGGCTTTCATTTTTGTAAATTCCTCAACTGCTTCATCAGTGGTCATGCCTACAGATTCTAAGGTGTCTCATTTGTTCAGAACTATTGGTAAGCATCATAACTTATGCAGTGAGTTTTATTTAAGAGTTGGACCAACCCGACTCAGATAAGACAATACGTGCATTGGATGTTGGAAGATAAAATAAAAAGAACAAAATACAAGATAAATCACATCCTTACGTGACTTAAGGCTTTTCAATAAGATTTTGGATCTCTTGCACGCTTACCTCTTCAGACTCCTGCTGATACAAAGGTAAGTGATATGCAAAGAATGTGGGATTTCAGTTAATACTACACCGCGGTTGAGCAAAGGATGAATACGTTTTTCAGAGAGGATATACGTATACCAGGGTGTTGGATATATAGCAGAGTGTTGGACGCTATTCAGGTTAAATCGAATTGGATTTCCTATATGCCCGATAGAGGACAGAGCCAACATATATAATAATTCAAATGTGTCCTTTTGGCTTCTTGCCGTTACAAGATTTATTTCGACTTCTAGATAGAAAGGAGAATACGGGAAGAGGAAAAGAAAAAGAAATGAGTAAAGATGAAGGGTCAATAATATAATATTATTTCATATTGTTTTATGGTCTTTGTTAAGGTTACAAATATGTACGTACAAGGTGGCATTATTGATTTTATAATTCTTAATGTAAAAGTGCCATTTTGTATTTATATATTTGTGATTTTAATTAAGAGAATAAAATAATATTAAGTGATATTATATTTGATAAATTTAATTAAGGTAAGAATTTTTTATTTATATTTATTGTTTATGTTATATTTAGTTTTTAAATTTTAGCTCATGCAATTCCACCAAGATATTTGTTGTCAAGTCCAAATAAACTTGCCAAGGCGATTTTTAGGGCAAACCTGTCATTCCTGATGACTGGATCTTGTTGAACATCCCAATCCGATGACCTCGTTTTGTAATGGTTCCCCTCTTGCTCCGGTCTTCATCGTGCAAGCTTTTAAAACAACATTCTCGCCAAAAAAGACATCAATTTCATGATCCGTAATTTGTTAGATAATATCGTTAGGAAATTTCATCATAAAATACTAACTGATTCATCATAAATGTACAACAGCTAAAACTATCTTCACTTCACATGAACACAACGACTAAATTTAGCTAACTCAATTTCATATGGTAATTAGATCGATGCAACGGCTTAAGATAACTGCTTCAATTTCACCTGAACATGAATAAATAAAACAACAGCTATAACTACCATGATAAAAACAATGGCGAATTCAACTTGAACATGAAAAATTATTTTGGTTCGACAGCTATATTTAGCCTAAAAATTTTTAGGGCAAAAATTGGGATGTAACAATGGAATCTTTGCAAGAAGATATTTTTGTTGACTTATGCACCCATTCATCTACTTAGGGCAATGGTTACATTTGATATCTCCTCGAGTTGGTCCTAGTGTTCCATATTTTCATAAAGGGTGCCTCTTTCTACCACCAACCATTATCAACATTGCAAATCTACAAGTCCAAGGATAAATCTGAGATCAAATATTAGTCAAGTCTATGAGCATGAAGTTACTGTATGATCAATCCATTAGGTTATTTACAAATGTCCAATACACTGACAGTCCTAAAGTAAGCTCCTTATTATTCATTTTTTAAATTGAACTAATAAAATATATTTACATTACATATACAAAAATTTATTCTATGTAAATATATTTCAACTATGAGCAAACTTTAAGTTTATGTAATACTTTTTATTTGTATTAGATAGTATAAAAAACCTCTTTACTAGTATACTAGAAATATTAGTAAAAAAATTAATAAATCTTGTAAAAATTATTTTATAAATTTATTATAAAACTCTTAAACTAATATTGCTAAGAGTTTTATAATAAATTTATAAAATAAATTTTACACAAGTTTATAGCATTTACCATAATCTATAAACCCAATTAAAACGTAACTTTTACAATGAAAATGATAAAGGATGAAATATTAATAATAAAGGATCAATAGATGCTTACAAGGGATAACTTGCCTTCGTGGACAATTGATCAAATAATAAAGGAGGAGAAGCCAATTTTGAGCACTTTTGATAATGTCTACACCTCCCATGCATATCTTGAAACAAATAAGGCGGTGGACCACATTGCTAACCTGGTTGGCCTAACTAAAGATATCATTACTTGGCATGAAGGAATAAAGCACGATAAGGAGTTAAGAGATATAATCAAGACAGATGTGATACATAGCTTTGTGGGAAAAATAATTGTTAAAGATGGCAGTGACAAATAAGTACTTTAGTTTAAGATTTTTTGTTACTATGAGTTGGGCCAAGTACAACTATCTTTTTAATTGTCTTTGGCATGTTTTATAGGTGTTTTGTAGTGTTTTTATCTCCAAAATTATTTTGAAGGGCAGTTTGAATAGCGAGTTCAATTATAGAGCCATAGGAGGTGATCCAAAGAGGCAAGAACTAGTTTCTTCCAAGGAATGGAGGAATGTTGATGAAGTTGGGGAGCGACTCGAGAAAGGGAAGGTGATGGCGTACCTTGAACATCTCCATGGCTTTAAGAAGGAGATTACCCGCGACTTTGCCAAGGGATGGCAAGGTGAGATTGTGACCATGTATGGTGTTACTGTGGAGTTGAATGTTAGGTTTGTTTCTGAAATTACTGGTCTCCCTTGCAATGGGAAGGAGTTTTACAAGGCAAGGAAAATTTCTGAGGAAGTAGTTTATAAATTTTCAAAGACCACTAAGGAGAAAAATATGTGGGTGAAGGTGGGAGAGTATTACAACATTCACCAAATAAAACCCATTTGGCAAAAGGTGCTCACTTGCATCATGTCATATTTTACTTTGGATGACAGGTATTCCAGAGTCCATATACCATTTTGTGTTGTTAAATCACTTTCGTTATAAAGACACAGTTTCTTTCTCTTATTTTTAAAAATGCCCTGTACCATAGCTTGCTTGAGCATAAGAAAAAACCCAAAAAGCATGTGTTGCATGAAGGGCTTATTTTGCTCATTTTGGAGTACTGTAAAATGATGACTCCGAAGCATGCTATCAAAGGTAAGAGAAAAGGCAAGAAAGATGAAATTGAGGAGGTTGTTAGTAAAAATCATTGGGGTTCCAAAGAGAATTACAATACTACCTATGCCATCCAAATAACTCATGACAATGATAAAGGTATGGAAACTAAGGAAGATATCGATAGGAGTGTGGAGGATAATGATAGGGTGTTGTAACTACTTGTTGCGATGAAGCTATAAAGTCATGGAGATTGAGAGCAAGGATACTTCCACTGCTAATGAGACGACCTTAGCAAATAAAGAGAAAGTTTCTCCTAAGGTTTCTAAGGAGAAGATTATGTTTGCACTTATCCTAAGGAATCCCAGTAGGATAAAGGTAAACAAAAGAAGAATATTGGTAAAGAGGACAAGGACAAGACTCCGAAGAAAAATAATGGTAAGATTCCTACTTTCAATTTAGTTGGTTACCCTAGTTTTGCTTTTGTTGAGGGTCATTTTGACCCTAATAAGATTAATGAGGATACAATTGTTGGTTCCTTGGGTTTTATGTTGGGTAGGAAGTATAACTCCAACCATCACTGCCCTAGGTTGCCAAGTGGCAAAGTTGGGGCCCAATTGGAATTCTTTCACAAGGCACTTTAAGGCTGATAATTCGCTTGCCATGGATAGTTGGACTTATAATGAGATCCATAGCCTTAAGGCTAGGGTTGGGAGCTTGTAGGATCAGTTGGATGAAGAAATTAAGGCTAGGAAGAATCTGGAAGAGAGGTTCGGGCAGAGTCTTGATAAGTTCAAGTCTTATGAGGTGGTATTGAAGAGAATCCTTCGTGATAGTGAAGGAAAGATAAATTGTTTCATTCAGAAGCTCAAGAATGTCATTGGCCAGGTTGATATGAAGGGTGCTCATTCTCAGGCTGGTTAGGGTAAGCAGGCTAAGGAGAATGTAATGTCCCCTGTTGGATTTCTTTATAATGTTAGAACAATGTTTTTATTACTTTGATTTGCAAGAGACTTTCTCCTCATGACTCTATAAACAATTCAGTGATCAACTATAATTGTATAAAACTTGACTTATAGATCTTATCTCAATGGGCCTTGCATATGTAGTACGAGAAAATATTATTTGACATCCTTATGTAATGTACCCTAATTTAAAGGTTTTATTTCTTCATTATCCCTTTGATCATTAAGCACGCGATACATATGGCTCATTTTCTTGTGACATTCCTTCTCTTTAAATAATATCAGATAATAATTAATCTCTTATTCCTTTCATTTAAATAATTATATTTCATGATATTCCCAATCCTCCAAGGCCACAATATATTTGTACTCCCATGCATATCAGTTATTGTTAAATCATGTAGCTTGGGTTTGACATTACTGTGATCAGCATAAATGTGTGTGTGTGTGTGTACAACAGTATGATGCACATACTGTTATACATATATGCATACATACTTGCTGTATGTAAACAATGCACAGTTGAAACCGATGATATATATCTTTTGAGATCATTCAAGGCATGATCAAAACATATTCTGATCCCTTTGGTATTATATCTCTTTCGATCTACACTTTATATCGGGCCATAGATCGTAATGATTGGTATTACATTGTTTTACTTGTGTTAAGTTCGTAACAAATTGTGAATGATTAGTTACTTCTAAATAGGTGTAAGGATGATTGCCCATGTTTCCATTTGGAGACATGACCATTCATCCCCACACCCTTTCACTCAATATATACTTGATTTGCCCGAGTAAACAAGGCGTCGAAATCAATTAATGCAAGCATATCAAAGGATCGAAGGACATTCTGAGTTCAAGAATAATATTTTATCTTTGTTATTTCTGCACTAACTTCTATAGATTTTGGAGCAAATCAGTCCATTGTCAATAGCGTTCATACCTGCAATAAAATTGTGCATCAGTCTGCCATCAAATTTGAAATCTGGTAAGAAACTTTACATGGTATTAGAGCCTTGTTGAGGAGAGATCAAATTAAGTTTAAGAGACCAAATTTCACATTAAATTGCAGTCTATCTTTCTCTGCAAGATGACAAACATGTTAAGATTCGAACACCACATTGCAAGTGTTGATAACCTTGGATCTTGGAAACTTCGTATAATGATGTTATTAAAAGAAAACAAATTGGAATCTTTTGTAAGAGAACATAAGGAAGAACCTAAAGATGATCTAGAGAAAACATTATGGATTGAGAATAATGAGAAGGCCATGAAGATAATCGTGGATGCTCTTCAAGATCACATAGTGCCTATTGTGGCAAAACATGCAACAATATATTGCATGTTTCGAGCTCTTGAAAATGCATTCATAATAAATAACACTGGTAGAAAACTTGCTCTTAAAAGACAAATGAATAATATTAGCATGAATAAAGGAGAAACTTTAAATGCTTTCTTCATGAGAATCATAGATTTGAGAGATCAATTATTTGCAATCAGTTATGAGATTGACAACTAAGAATTACCTCTAATAGTGTTAGAACTTCCAAATTCTTGGGAATCTCCTGTACAAGGTATAAATGCTAGATCTAAAATCCCAAAACTAGATCGATTAAGATTTGGTTGTCTTCAAGAAGAATTGAGATTGATGATTAAAGGAAAACATAAAACCTTAGATGAAGACATTCAAGTTCTTAAGAAGAACAAAAGGAAAAGAAACTTTCATGGAAAAGGACAGTCTAAACAGAAGAAAGACTTGTCCAAAATTCAACATTTGAGATGTGATCTATATGGACATTATGTGATAAATTGTTCCGATTGATCTAAACCTCAAGCATCATTTGCCAAATTTGATAAATCAAATGAAGGTCATGAATATGTGAAATATGCCTTCTATTCTACATTGTCCAGTCAAATATCAACCAAATCTAACACTTGGATAGTTGATAGCGGATCTTCAAGACACATCACTAGATATTAGGATGACCTAGAAAGCATGCAAAAAGAAACAAATGAAGTTACAATTGGTGATGATTCTGCACATTCTGTAAAAGGGATTGGGACTTGCACCATCAAATTGAAATCAAGAAATTCTATTCAGCTTTCTGGAGTTCTTTATGTACTGGGTATTAAAAGGAGTTTAATATCCATATCTGCACTTGAAGATGATGGTTATAGAATTGCATTCATGGAAGGTAAGATACTAGCTTGGCCTAAGAATTCAACCATAAAGAAGGCTCTAACAATAGGAGTACAACAAGGACTATTATATTAGCTATGCACTAAGACAAACTTTGCACTTGTGCATGAGACGTCAGGGTCAAATGAAATATGGCATAGAAGATTAGGTCATATCAACTTTCGTGCCTTAACATCTATGGAGAAGTTAGTAACCGGAATGCCCAAATTAACCGATATTCACAATGAATCCTGTAAAGGTTGTGCCTTAGGCAAAAACACTAAAAAGTCATTCCCTCATTGTTTGAGCAAAACTAAAGATGTGTTGGAACTAGTGCACTTTGACCTATGTGGACCCATGCCTTTACCATCTATAGGACGGTTCCTGTACCATGTGATATTTGTTGAATTTTCAAGGAAGACTTGGATATAGTTCCTTAAGTGCAAAGAATCTGAAGAGATTCTTTCTAAGTTTAAAGAATTCAAAACAATCACTAAATACTCCTCAGGAAAGAAAATTAAAGTTCTAAGAACAGATAATAGGAAAGAGTACACTTATTGAAATATTTAAAGAGTTTTGCAAACTTGCTGGGATTAAGAGGGAGTTCACAGTCCCCTACAATCCTCAAAAAAATGGAGTTTTGAAAAAAAAAGAACTATTGTAGAAGCTGCTAGCGCTATGATTTTTGATCAAAACTTGAGCATGTCATTTTGGGATGAAGCATCTAATACAATAGCCTATATTCAGAATATATGTCCTCACTCATATTTGGACAATAAGACCCCTGAAGAAGCATTTTTAGGAAAGAAACATGACATTAGTCACTTAAGGATATTTGGATGTCCTGTGTATGTTCATGTACTTAAGGAGAAAAAGACAAAGTTAGAACCTATTGGGAGAAAAGTAATTCTTATTGGTTTTATTGAAACAGTAAAAGGATACATGAGCATGTCATTTTGGGATGAAGCATCTAATACAACAATCTATATTCAGAATAGATGTCCTCACTCATATTTGGACAATAAGACCCTTGAAGAAGCATTTTCAGGAAAGAAACATGACATTAGTCACTTAAGGATATTTGGATGTCCTGTGTATGTTCATGTACTTAAGGAGAAAAAGACAAAGTTAGAACCTACTGGAAGAAAAGGAATTCTTATTGTTTTTATTGAAACAGTAAAAGGATACAGAGTCTACATACTTGGATAGAAACAAATAGAACTCAGCAGAGATGTCATTTTTGAAGAAGATATTGCTTTCAAAAGAGTCAAAACTTCTGATGAATTAGATACAGTTGACTTATCCCAAGAAGAGGCTCTTGCTTCTGAGATTTAGAGGGATTACCTTGAAGAGACTTCAAATGAAATTGAGATCCTTCCTAAGACTCAAGAAGAGAGTCTTGATCATTCTAAAAGGCCACTTTGGGCAAGAAAAATTATACAGGAAGGAGATGGATTTGCAGCACCTTCAAGGACTTTCCAAGAAAACAAAAGACCTGGAAAATTGACATACAATGCTTTCATGTGTGAGAGTCCAAACCTTGAACCTTCAAGTGCTTTAGAAGCACTTACACATCAAGCTTGGAAAGATGCAATGGTGGAAGAGTATCAATTGATAGTAAAAAATGATGTTTGGGATATAGTTCCTAGACCTAAGGGAAAATTTGTTGTTTCTTCAAAATGGCTCTTCAAAGTTAAGTATGTTGCAGATGGTAGCATTGAAAAACATAAAACTTGTTTTGTGGCTAGATGTAAAGCTCCTAGTTGACGATCCCAATTTTTTTTGGACAATTACTAATTTCTACTTACTTATTTCCTTCAAATAATCCCAATTAAACTCAGCTAAGATAACAATATCAATTGTTTATATATATATTTTGATGTAAAGGGGTAGCAATGTTTAATTTTCAATAATTTAAAGTGCTATGGTGTTATGGATACCCTTGCACATCAATATGTATTAGTAATTGGACTTTTATGTATGCAGATATTATTTTAGCCTGTATGAATAATCTTGCACTTCTATGATGGATGGTATACCAGATTTGTTATTTTCTTCCCATTACACAAGTTTGAAAGGTTCTGATTCTCTCAAGAAGAATATTCGATAAGTTAAAAAAATCTCCTTCTGGTAATAGCAATAATGCTATATAATGTTGTGTCTGATATGTTGATATGACTGAACTAAGAATAAGCTGCTATGTCTGATATATATTGATATGAATGTGCGGCTATGAGCATACAGCTTTAACGTTGGGTTGTTGTTTCTTGATTTCGATATGTATAATCTTACAATGATAATCGACTATGTTGATTCTGAATGGACAATATGAGATGATCCTTAGATTTATGCAACCCTCTTCAAAACTTGGTCAATTTGCTCAATTGAGTTATCCAATTAGGATTTAATCAAAGATCAAGGGTTTTCTGAGTCACAATCTTAATCATTCCTTTGAGATAATTATTTTACTTGTAGGCTGTAATTGATCCTGCAGAATGTCTGTAGAATGGTATATTCACCCTCGATCACTGTTTTCTCCTCTATATTATTGTGTAACTGGTCTGTGGCAGAATTTATTTATATTGCTCTGTTGATGCTGATCAATATCAAGACAACCCACGTGTATGAAAGGTGCAGGACACTATTCTTATTGCTTCTGCAGTCTGAAACACATGTCGCTGATGATTTGGAGTTGACAGTCAATTAAGGCTCGTGCATCCACTTAAGAAGTTAAATTGATCATAGCTGATTTGCTTGCCGTAATACCTCTTCCTTTTCCCGTTTGTCAAAAATTCCCCTTATGATCGATGGGAATGTCTCCTTATAGTCTTCCATGAAAAAGTTATGTGGTAAAGATGCATGTCATTACTTTCTTAATGGCATCCCTTTAAAGATTAATATTATAAATTAAATATGATGTTATCATCTCATATATATGTATGTATGTATGTATCAGAAAACATAAATATTGTTTATCACTGACCATGAGATAGACACAAATTTTTTTATACAAGGCTCCTTAATCATCAATTATGCCTATACTTAATAAATTATAGTTGTTGTAATATTATAATATTATATTGTTATAATAATAATTATATCATCTTTATATCAATTTATATATTATAATATATTTTATTTTAATAATATATATTTATTTATATATTATTAAGTCTTTGTTAAATCTTTGATGGAAGAGAGGGACATCACAGTCCACCCTTGCTCAAATTGCTTGTCCCCAAGCAATACGATCCTTTAGTGTATCTCCGATCCTGCAATGGAAATTTCAACATTATGTTAGAACTGTAATATGTTGATAAATATGAACATATCATTTTGAAAATGTCTCATCAAATTACTTAAATTAAAATTAATTCAAATAGAACTTATCTTGATATAGTGTAGCACTCTCATGCTCATTGATATGCATTTCTTAGTCAATGTTGAGTCCTGACGAGTGATCCTTATAATCTTTGATACATATTATACCCCTTCTTTATAATACTTAGTTGAGATTTTATCCCATCCCAAGATCTCTATGGATATAATACTTTCTCTATAGTGGGGCGCCCTTAGCAGTTCTCCCATAATCACAGCATAGTAGGGTACCCTGCTAGCAATTCTCCCTTTACTATCACTATGTTAGGGTGCCCTTAGTGGTTCTCCCTCAACTAATTCTGCAATAGGGTGCTCTAGCGGTTCTTCCTTAATTACAGAGCAATAGGATGTCCTTACCATAGTTCTCCCTAACATACTACTACAATAGGGTGCCCTAGCTATTCTCCCTTGATTGCATTCTTAGGAAGGTGCTAACAACAGGGTGTCATTAGCAGTTCTCCCTTAATTGCCACTCTTTCCTTTTTATTTAAATTGAATCTTAATGTTATATTAATAATCATAAAAATATGTACATATATGTATTGTTTGAAATTTACATTTCCTAAGTTGCACTTCCTCAAAGCTTCAATGATTCTCTATTCCCATATCCTCCCTTAATCACCGTTCGCAATTTTGTTTGAAGTCTTTTCATTATTTATTTCATGTGTTGCTTCAATTTTATGGAATTGACTTTTCTTGTCACACTTATGTCTAGGTTCCCAAGGACCTCTACATCTAAAACATATACCTTTCTTCAATGTATCCTCTTTTTGCTTTTGGGCTTCCTTACTCGGGCATTGGTGTCCTCTGCTCCATTTCCCTTTGCAGAAATGACATTCTTTCTCTCTTTGGTCTTTGCGTGAGTCTTCATTTCTGTGCTGTGTGTTTGTCAAAAAATTCTTAGATCTTTCTTTTGATGAATTTGATTCTACCATTTTTTTCTTTTCTAATGGCTTCTTTTAGGTTTTGTGGTTCATGCGGTTTAATAGAGTGCCTAGTGGAGTCTTTTAATCCTTCTATAAATATATGAGTGAGTCTCTTTTGGGAAAGGTTTGGAACCATAAATGACAACTCTTGAAATTTGCGAGCATAGTCTTCCACTGTTCCAGTTTGTCTGAGTTGAGTTAGTTCTTGGAAATACCATTCGATGTCCTTATCATCAAACCTATTCATGAGCTTTTGGGAGAATTCTTCATAGGATTTTACATCTTTATGTCCCAATGAGATACGCCCATGGGTCCACCAATCATGTGCTGCTCCCTCTAGATGCACTATATCGAATTGCAATGCATCTTCTTCCGTCATGGGATTTAGAATAAAAAATGTGTTTAATTTTTCTAACCATTGGCGTGGTGTGATATTTTCTGAACCATCAAAATGTGGAAGCTTTATTTTGTTAATTTTATGATTGAGTTCTTCATTTATAGTCCTTCTAGATATCTCCCTTTGTTTAGCATCACAAAATTCTCTAAATGATAACACTTCTCTAATGTTACGTTCTAAAGTAGCATATGCCCTCGCAATATCTCCCATACTAGTTAGGGGTTGCTCGACCCCTTCCTCCTCTCTTAGGTTTACTCTTCTAGGTAGGAATGTGGGTTGGGGTAGGTTGGAGCTTGAAGTTACATTGTTATTTTCAGAATGGACTGAATTAGTTTCTCTCCCTATGTTGGGTTGACTTCTCAAATTATTGATCGAGTTTCCCATGTTTTGTAATGCTAGTAGGAGGGCCTAATTTGACTTCTCCATTTGATTCAATATAGTTTGGTTGGTTTGGTGGGTTTGCTCCATAAATGTTCTCACTTCATTTGCTAAGTCATTCATTGTAATTTTATTTGTCTTTCTCTCGTAATTTTTCATAAGTCTTCACTCACAGGATGGCAGGATTATGCTCTGATACCACTATAATGTCCCTAGTTGGCAATCCCAGAAAATTTTGGACAATTACTAATTTCTGATTACTTATTTCCTTCAAATAATCCCAGTTAAACTCAGCCAAGACAACAATATCAGTTGTTTGTATATATATATATATATATATATATATATATATAGATTTTGATGTAAAGGGGCAGCAATGTTTAATTTTCAATAATTTAAAGTGCTATGGTGTTCTGGATACCCTTGCACAATCAATATGTATTAGTAATTGGACTTATATGTCTATAGATATTATTTTAGCCTATATGAATAATCTTGCACAATATGATGGACGGTATACCAGATTTGTTATTTTCTTCCCATTACACAAGTTTGAAAGGTTACGATTCTCTCAAGAAAGAATATTCGATAAGTTAAAAAAATCTCCTTCTGGTAATAGCAATAATGCTATATAATGTTGTGTCTGATATGTTGATATGATTGAACTAAGAATAAGCTGCTAATATATATTGATACAAATGTGCGGCTATGAGCATACAACTTCAATATTGGGTTGTTGTTTCCTGATTTCGATATGTATAATCTTACAATGATAATCGACTATGTTGATTATGAATGGACAATATGAGAGGATCCTTAGATTTATGCAACCCTCTTCAAAACTTGGTCAATTTGCTCAATTGAGTTATCCAATTAGAATGTAATCAAAGATCAACGGTTTTCTAAATCACAATCTTAATCATTCCTTTGAGATAATTGAATTACTTGCAGGATGTAATTGATCCTACAAAATGTCTGTAGAATGGTATATTCACCCTCAATCACTGTTTTCTCCTCTATATTGTTGTGTAATTGGTTTGTGGCAGAATTTATTTATATTGCTCTATTGATGCTGACCGATGTCAAGACAACCCACGTGTATGAAAGGTGCAGGACACTATTCTTATGGCTTCTGCAGTTTGAAACACGCGTTGCTGCTGATTTGGAGTTGACAGTCAATTAAGTCTTGTGCGTCCACTTTAGAAGTTAAATTGATCATAGATGATTTGCCTACCGTAATACCTCTTCCTTTTCCCGTTTGTAAAGATTTCCCCTTTATGATCGATGGGAATGTCTCCTTATTGTAACAAACGGATTTATATATCTAAAAACAAGACAGTCTAATCTAAAAACTTCCAACATTCATAAATAGATAATTGGATCCTTATCACATGGCATTAACTGCTTTGAACAATTAACAAAAAATAACTGTATTCACGTTCAATTAAAATAACTAGATTAACGATTAACTATTCACAACTGTATTCATGATCAATTGAAATAAATAGATTAATGATTAACTAGCATAATTGTATTCATGATCAACTGAATAACGAAACATACAAGTAAATGCTTAACAAGAATAGAAGCAATAGAATATACAAGTATCATCGGAGGATCTTTAGCTGGTTATGCAAGCCTCGGCTTTGGCAAAAGGAGGAGCATTGACATAGGCTTAACCTCCCAACCTTGGATCATACTTATTCCCACACATTCTATTAAATTAGATTGACCCTCCCTACCTTGGGATTTGGCTTGGGATGTTCTTTAGTCCAGCCAATTGAGCATTCTGGTGTTTTGAATGTCCACTCAATTATGAAACAAGCATCCTTACATAATTGGCGCTACTGACATCAAGTGATCATTAGATGGAAAATATGCATATAAACTACCTTGGCCAAGGAATTTCCTATGGTTCAATGACCCAATCACCACCGCTTGACTTGACAACAAGTTTCATTACAACGATGAGCATGAGCTATTAAGTATATTATCATTTAAGTTATCCATGTCTGATTTCTCTTTTGCTTTCTTGCAGATTATTCCACCTCTTTACCATTCTTAGCTATACAGCCGATGAGTCCTCGGTGCTTGAAAGATTATGAGCACTCTACCCTTCCTGTTCACCACATCATGGCTATATTGCCGGTGAATCCTAGGTGTTTTGGAAAAGTTATGAGCAATCTGCTCTTAATATCTTTTATCATAATTTGTGACAACATAAAACTTGTTATTGATATCAGTAACATTCATGAAGGTTCTTATTACATTTTGAGACTCCTTTTTAAGAGATACCACTCGACTTCTTTTAAGATGGTTCTGGATACAATGAAATAAAAAGAAAGGTCAATATAATTCACAGGGAATATTCAGCAAGTTAAATAATATGATCACTATCATAGAGAAAGGGACTCCTAAGCTTAGCCAACTACAATAGAATATGTATTCAAAAACATTGAAAGGTAACTCATGACGTGGTAAGTAATGCTTGAGGAACTTGCAATTTGATCGACTCCCTCTCATTGCTTAAGACATCACCTTCAGCTCTTATACCACTGTATTCTAATTGAAAATACTTGCTCGGCTAAGGTGAAATCGCACTGTCTGATTAAGATTTAAATCGGTAATTACAAGGGATGTTGGCGGAAGTAAAAAAAAATACTGGTAATGATATAGAGTTCGGTGCTATAGAGGCAAGGAGCTTGAAAACATCAGCAGAAAGAAATTCGGAAATGTGGACAGGGGTGTCCGACTCCCCTCATGGCTTCCATTCAAAAGTCTAGCCATGACTTCTTGGCTTCCATCAGTTAAAAGACTATATACCATTTGAATTTCCAAGTATTAAATTGATTAAGAATGGGAAAGAAAAATAAAATAAAAGGTTGGAAAGAAGAGTTGGAAAGATTATAATTTTCACATGTTATTATAATATATACTTATAAACGTTCATGTAAGTATATCAATGGGATGATATCATTAAATTACATTATTATAATTTATTGGTGCCATTTCATTTTTATATTTATATGTACATTTGTAAATATTTATTATAATAATATGATGAAGATCAATTAAAAATCCCTTGAGGTATGTTTTATTTTTTAAATTAGATTATTTAATGTTTTCTTAGATTATTTTCTTAATAGCTCATGCGAGTCCCAAAAATGTATCTGTGATCAAGTTGTTGCGTCCTTTCCAAAGAAGTTTAAGGTCATACCCGTCGATCCTAATGATTGAACTAAGTGAACATCCAATTCCGATGATTCCATTTAGCAATGCTTCCCCCCCTCTTCATCTTCTCTTAGCAATCACCCATGAAAACACTTCTACCATAATAATATTTCTATAATAATTCATAAAAACATAATTCGTTATTTTAAATCAAGCAACTGCTAATCATCTAATAATAGTTCATGGTTAACGACCATTTTCATTAACAGTTAATACAACGTATATAAATAACTACCTATTTCACATGATCATGAAAGGATAATCTGTTAAATCCAACAGTTATGAACAAGTTCAAAATTAGGTCAAAATTTTGGGATGTAACACTTATAGCTTCCATGAAAGAGTTACGTGGTAAAGGTGCATCTCATTACTTTCTTAATTGCATCGCTTCAAAGATTAATACTATTATTTAAATATGATGTTATCATTACATATACATATATATATGTATGTATATATCAGAAAACATAAATATTGTTTATCGCTGACCATGAGATAGACACAAACCTATTTATTCAAGGCTCCTTAATCATCAATTATGCCTATACTTAATAAATTATAGTTGTAATATTATAATATTATATTGTTATAATAATAATTATATCATCTTTATATCAATTTATATATTATAATATATTTAATTTTAATAATATATATTTATTTATATATTATTAAGTGTTTGTTAAATCTTTGACGGAAGAGAGGGACATCACACTAGAGGTTTTTCTCAAAAGGAAGGAGTCGACTTTGAAGAAACTTTTGCACCAGTTGCTAGGTATACCTCAGTTAGAGCTATAATAGCCATTGCGGCAACCAAAGGTTGGAAAATCCATCAAATGGATGTAAAAACTGCTTTTCTAAATGGAAAATTTGAAGAAGTATACTTGGAACAAACAGAAGGATTTGTGACTCATGATGCTGCCTCTTATGTATGTAAATTGAAGAAGGCTCTATATGGACTCAAGTAGGCTCCCTGAGCCTGGTATGAAAAAATTGACAAATACCTTATAAGTCTTGGACTCACCAAGAATGTGGCTGATCCAAAATTTTACTTTAAGGTAACTAAAGGTGATATGCTAATTCTAATTCTTTATGTTGATGACATTCTGATCATAGGGGAAAAACATCTCATTAATCAATGTAAGAAAGACTTGGCTTTTGAATTTGAAATGAGGGACTTAGCAACTCTTCATTACTTGGTTTGGAAGTGCATCAGAAGTCTGGGAATATTTTTTTGCATCAAAAGAAGTATACATTTGATATTCTGAAAAGATTTAGAATGTGGGTCTGTCGACCTATGTCAACACCTATGGAAACCAACTTACACAAGTTAAAGGAAGCAAGTACTGAATCCAGACTTGTTGATCCCACTTTATACAGGCTAGATAATTGGGTCCATGATGTATCTTGTAAATACTTGACTTGATATCTGCCATAGTTGGAAAACTTGCCAAGCCCCCCAAAAGTTTAATCGAGAAAAACTCGGCAATTTTTTAAAAAAACTCGGGAAAAACTCGAGAACCTAAAAAACCACTAAAATTTAGTTAAAAATACATTTATTTTGCAAAATTTAATGACAAGATGCACCTAATAAGTTAATTAAAGACAATACAAAAGAAACAAGCATAGTTTAGATATATATAAATGCATAGTGCATACAAAATTGCATTCTCATGCGGAATGCTCATGGTAGGAAGCAAAATAGTAAATAGTTTCAATCTGTCAAACTAGAAGTAAATACTAAAAGTCTAAATACATCAATGATCAATACAATCACATCTTCCTCTTTCCACTTGCACTAGTAGGAAAGCGAGGGGGTCTAGTCCTAGAAGAAGTGCTCCGCACTGGGATAGGGCATGAGCTGCGTGACTGTGAACTCTGTGGCTGTGCCCCCTCGCTCAACTGGCTCGGGTTCTTGGAAGAGGATGCATCTCCTCTTAATGGTAATGCCTCATCCTCTAAGCCTAAATCATCATTCTCCTCGTCCTCATCCTCAATGTTATCCATTGTGAACTGAAAATCAGTTTCAGCATCCCCCTCCATGGCCTGCCTCTCCAAATCAGCGATCTCATCCAGTGTAAACAATGGACTTGGCTCCTGTGCTGTCCAATCAGAATAAGGATCTATCTCATCTAGATCAAGTGGACTAGGTAGTTCTGAGATTTGTGTCTTTTTTATCTGCAACTTAAGATTATAGTGCACATAAACAAGGTCATTAAGCCATTTTTGAGTCATTCTATTTCTTTTCTTTGTGTGGATGGACTCAAATAAGCTCCAATTGCGCTCACAATGGGATGAGCTACAAGGTTGGGATAGGACTCTGAGAGCAAATTTCTTTAAATTGGGGGTATTGCCACCCCAACTTGCCCACCAAGAATCTGCAAAACAAAATATAAAAAGTTATAAAGCAATAAAAAAAGATAATCAGAAGCACAACTTATCAATTAGCAAAAGTTTTAAAGTTTGACGCTTTACCTAGTGCTTGAGTAGATCTTGCTCTCGTTGCTAGCATAGAAGAGAACAAAGGACCCCTCGATTCCACAAAGATTTGTTGTTCGGTCACAATAAGGTCTCTCTCCGCTTCACTGGATATCATTCTCTCAATGCATTTAGAGAGACCTTCCATGACCTCTCCATTAGGATCTTAGTAGGAATCATCAGCCCTACAACAAATAAAAAATGATATCAAGTCTTACTACACAACCTTAAAAAGTAGAGTAAAATAAAGTCTTAGTAAAATCCCAACTTCAAAGATAATCATAGTACCTGAATTTGGGGTTGAGGAAGTAGCCTGTTGCATGAATGGGTTGGTGGAGCATATTGTTCCACCTCCTATCAATTATTTCTCAAATGGGGTCAAATCTGAGACTGTCCCCATGATAGTAACTTCTAACAGCCTCTTTCGCCCTTATCTATGGCCTCATAAAGACCTCCCATTGGGAATTGCTGCCCATCACATATGCGCAAGACTAGAACCAAGGGCAGAGACATCTAAATTTGAAATTGAAAAATACAAATTAGTTAATAACATAGTAAGTTATGAAATAATAATGAAACTTGAATAAACTAAAAATATAATGTTTTGATTCTTGAAGTTAAAGTTACCTCCACAATCTCCATAGCCTTTGCAAAAAAACTATCATCAAAGACTATTCGTGCCACAACCTCTCCTTTGGGCTTCTTTGAATAAGGTGAAGCAACCCAATCAACACACAAACATTTGTTTCAAAGCCAATATGTGGTCAAGAATACTTTGCAACGTCAAGAAGACTGTTGCAAACCTTGTCATAGCAGGTCTCATCAAATCTTTGCCTTTAGTGGTCTTTCTCATCAAACTGAGAACCCATGGGTGATTATAGATATATTTGGTGACCCGCCTAGCATCTTCCACAACTGAACTCACCCAATCAAGTTTTCCTATGTCCTCCAAAAGAAGGTCAAGGACATGTGCTGCACAAGGTGACTAAAAAAGTGTGGGATGCCTCTCTTGAAGGATTCTACCTAAAAGATTAGCAAAAAATCAATAATTAGTTACAAACTTTCCATATTTAGTATTTACAAATTACATCAAATTTAAATTGAATAATACCATAGCATTACATTCATGATTCATATTGATTCGAACATAAAAAATTTAAATTTACCTGCTGCCACATATGCTGCTGCATTATCTGTGATTATTTGCACCATATTCTCTATTCCCACCTCCATGACAACATTCTCCAACATTAAAGCCAATGTGGCTGCATTTTTCACTTTGTTGGAGGTGTCAACAGATTTTCAAAACACCACATCATTTTTGCAAGCAACCAAGAAATTAATGATGGTTCTACTCCTTCCATCTATCCACCCATCGGATAAAATGTTGCAGCCATACTTCTTCCACTCTGTCTTTTGGTCTTCTATCAATACGGTTGCCCTACCAACCACTTTGTCAAGCAACCTACAAAATTTAGGTGTAATATTAAATAAAGTGTTAGTAAAAAATAGGAAATAAGTTATAACAATTAAGATTTAAAATATAACAATGAACTAAAGTGAATCACAATTATTTACAATAACTAAATAGTAAAATACTAACCTTCCACTCATATCTTTGCGATTAGGTAGCTTGTACCCTTTGCCCAATATTGTCATTGCATTCACCATATTGACCCAATAGGGACTATCAGCTACATTCATTGGCATATTGTTGAAAAACCAAAAAACAGATGCTGCAATATCAGTTTGCTCATGCACCTCCTTGAATCATGCAGTGCCCTCTAATGATGGCTATGCTCCAGGTGTGTTCCTGGGCACAAAATAACCCCTATCCCTGATGTGGATGGTGATGAAGAAGTAGGAGATGTAGAAGAAGTGGAACCGGTAAAAGAGATATTTTGTTTGCGGATCCGTGAGCCACGAAGAGATTCTGGTATGTTCTCAAGTGCTTCTTCTTCCTCTTGCATATCAAAAGGAGCTCTTTCAAATTCAGCTATGGCTGCCCTCATAGCTAATTTTGTCCTCTCCCTATTCAATTTTTTCTCTTCAGCAGCTGCAAGTAGGGCATTGATGAATCTTTTT
Organism: Cupressus sempervirens; assembly: GCA_028749045.1. Classification (NCBI taxonomy): domain Eukaryota; kingdom Viridiplantae; phylum Streptophyta; class Pinopsida; order Cupressales; family Cupressaceae; genus Cupressus; species Cupressus sempervirens. The sequence goes on along the minus strand of CM053789.1, from coordinate 633,719,615 downwards.
TCTTCATCAGTTACCTTGAGAGAAGGATTTGAATCATGTTTCTTTATGCTTGCAAGGTGGTATTTGAAGCGGTTTATGCCTCCAGAAATAATTCTCTCACATGGAATGCATATCACTTTCCCAACATCATTTGGAGCTTCATAGGCATACCGCCATGTCTTATCTCTTGCATTTTTAGGCCGAGTGCCTATATATCCAGATGGGCATGGTGTTTGTGGCCACTCTTCTTGCGGATTTGTCATGTTTTCTTAATGCTTGTCCGCTGCCTTACACATAAATAATTAAATTTATAGAAAAATGAATAAACAAAGTTATAACTTAGAGTTAGAACTTAGAAGCTAGAAGTTTAGAACAACTAGGGTTCCAACTTTCAAATGATTTGAAATCATTTACAAACAACAACAAAAACAATAAAAACTTTGCTTAAAACTATAAAAAGTTTTCAAACAATGATAAGATGAACATACCTAGAAAGGAATTTCTCTTCTAAATTCGATTAGAATCCTTCAAAATCCACTCCAATCTGCCTTGAATCACTTGCAATCGGCTAAAACCTTCTTTGCTCCACACAAATGAAAGAAACAATGCATTTTGACCTATTTAGGCGTCACTGGCTGCGGGTTCTCAGAACCGCGAGTTTTTAAATAAAACTCGTCGAGTTTTTAAATAAAACTCGTCGAGTTTTTAAATAAAACTCGTCGAGTTTTTGGACACCAGCTGAGTTTTTGAATAGGCAAGTTTTTGGCCCATTTACTCGCCGTCCCAAAATACTCGGCGAGTGTTTAAAACTCGCCGAGTAACCGGCGAGTCTTCCATCTATGATATCTGCTATGCTGTGAATTCATTAAGTTAGTTCATATGTGAACCTCGTGATATTCATCTTGTTGCTTTGAAGCATATATTAAGGTATCTCCAAGGGACTATTGCGTATGAGCTTAAATATGAGAATACCAGCTTGGAGTTACATGGATATACTGATTCTGATTAGGCTGGAAGTGTAAAAGACCAGAAGAGCACATCAGAATCTTTCAGCTTAGAATGAGCCATGATCTCTTGGATTTGCAAAAAGCAAGCTTTAGTTGCTCAAAGTTCTATTGAGGCGGAGTATATTGCAGCACCAATGGGAGCTAGAGAAGCAGTGTGGCTTTGAAAGTTGCTTTCTAACTTGTTCTGTGAGCCTATGAAACCTACCACTATTCACTGTGATAACCAAAATTGTATCAAGTTATCTATGAATCTGGTATTTCATGATAGATCCAAGCATATAGAAATTCCATACCACTATGTAAGAGACATGCTAGAAAGAAGAGCTATTCAGTTGGAATATATTAATATAGGTGATCAAATAGCTGACATTCTCACCAAGGCTTTTCATAAAGTGAAGGTTGATTATTTTAGAAATAAACTTGGTTTGGTTGAAATGTAAGTTTATGAGATTTAGTCTCAACTTTGTAAATTTGTATTATTTTAATAAAAATGTTTGTAGTGTAAACTCTTTTGTTATATGTGTGACTTTATGACTCATGTGCCTACCCTATGTACATTATTAAAAGGTGACAATCTTTTATAATGGATTCTAATAATATAAGGTGACGACTTTATAATTATTAGATTACTATCATGATGAATATCATGTGACTTGATATTCATGGAAGTTAAAAAAACATGTTGATGGATATTATGTGACTTGATATCTGTTGAAGATCAATATGTTCAAACTCATGGTGGATATTTTGTGACATAATAGCTATGGCTATACCATGATCTTTTATGGTAGATATCATGAGACTTGATATCTATGTACACACCATAACTGGAAAGAATATCATGAGACTTGATTTTCTTAAATGTATCTAGAGGATATTACTTTTCAAATAAGAATTTATATGTATGCACTGTCTTCCCTAGCTAAGAGGGAGTGTTAAAGCATGTAGCTTCGGTCTAACATTACTGTGATCAGCATGTGTGTGTGTGTGTGTGTGTGTGTGTGTGTGTGTGTACAAGAGTATGATGCAGATACTGTTATACATATATGCATACATACTTGTATGTAAACAATGCACAGTTGAAACCAATGATATATACTTTCTGAGATTTAGATCTCTTTCAATCTACACTTTATATCGGGCCGCAGATATTAATGATTGGTATTACATTGTTTTACTTGTGTTAAGTTTGTAACAAATCGTGAATGATTAGTTACTTCTAAATAGGTGTAAGGATGAATGTCCATGTCTCCATTCAGAGACATGACCATTCATCCCCACACCCTTTCATTGAATATATATACCTAATCTGCCCGAGTAAACAAGGCATCAAAATCAATTAATGCAAGCATATCAAAGGATCAAAGGACATTCTGAGTTCAAGAATATTATTTTATCTCTGTTATTTCTGCACTAACTTCTATAGATTCTGGAGCGAATCAGTCCATTGTCAGTATTGTTCATACCTGCAATAAAATTGTGCATCAGTCTGCCATCGAATTTGAAATTTGGTAAGAAACTTTACAGCTATAAATAGCAATTCTTTACTAATCACTTCTGACCCTTTTCCCATTTGTTTGTATCGAATATTCTTTAACTTTGATATCACTTAATATTGTTATAGGTGCATAGCTTCTATCTATTGATGGAAATTGAGCCATATCCGTGGTACCATAGTCTTGTCCCGTCTCATTATATTCACTGCTCATTACTGATGTTGAATTCTCCCTCTCAGTCAAATTGACCTTCATGTAGCGATGAAGGGTGTTCCATATTGTTTGTGTTGGATATGATGTCTCTTGGTATAAAGGAGATATTGATAAACAACGTTATCTATTGATGTTGAGTTTACCACTGCTCAATATCCCAAAGTGTTCATGTCATTGGTATTTTAAATATCTTTCTCACATCGTCTATTCTTCCTAGCCTTATTGTGGCTGTTTTTTTGACTTTCTAAGCTTTGTGTTGTGTAAGTACAATTCCACTGACTTTGTGTTAGATATGATGCTGACTGTAACATAAGACCCTTGCTATTATAATATCCCCCCTCTGTTACAGTTTCTACCCTTGTATGCTGAGAACACCATTTCAACAGCCAACATATAAATATTCGCATCTTATATGACAACTCTAGATTGGATTATCGTCTTGGGCAGCCTGCTTCCTATGTTGATCCCTCTCTATCTTATGATTTAATCATTATTGACTTTTAACCTTCTTACTTATGCGTCTTCAATGTTCATGTATTTACTATTAAATTCTTATATAAATCGGATCAAGGTGTTTTATTATTTCTTGTTGAAGTTACCATCTAGATCAGTAATTAGCTGATTGTAAGCACATGTGAATGTTGTAATGTAACTGCTGAGCAATATGATTTGTGATTGGAAATTTTAGTTGATGTGGTTGGTGTATGAAAATGATTAATGAGCGTTGCTTATGATATTGTCTTCTCCCTTATAGTCTGCAGTAATTCTATCTTTTTATCTCCTCCCTATTTCCTTTTAATTCCCCCCTCATGACAATATAAATTTTTCTATATACAGCAATCTCTCCAATTGGAATTGTAGATGCTGCATTTGACAAATATGCTCACTGGGTTGTATTCTCCATAGATAATGATTTAGTGTCATGTCCCCATTTTGGAGGCAATTTGATTTAATTAATTTAATTAATTAGGTTGTCCAAAATAATGAATATTTTATGAGAGGAAGGAGGAGGAAGTTGACAGGCTTTCTCGCGAGCTTGAGGACACTCGAGCTTCTTTGGTGAATACTCCATTGGCATTACAGGACTGGGAGAGACATGGGGATAAGCATGGAATGGAGTTGAGTTTAGTTTCATCTTGCACTCCTGATACTCAGCTTTCTGCGGCACGTAAATCATATGTGGTCGTTGATAATGTTGTGAGTTCATCTTGCATTCACATCCAGGATACAGGGACAATGTCAGACAGGTATGTGGAGTTAGTTGGTATTGGTCATATTACTCAGCTGAGGAGTTTTCTTGAGTTACCAGCTGATTCTAGTTTACGGATATGGACTCAAGATTGTTATATTGGCGTTTGGGATTCAGTTGACTGGAGATCTTTAACACTTTTTGGTAGCAGTGATTGTTTGGGTGCTATCATGGATTTGATTAGCAGATTACACGGTGTTGTCTTTTCTTGTGCCAGCAGCTTGTCCGATGTTGGTATTAGTTTTTATACACCGATGTTGGGCTTTGTTCATATATCTAGTCGACCATTATTGCTGGAATGTGTTGATAATCTTTCATATTTTGCAGTGTGTACAGATGAGTCCCAGGATCATATTGTCATTGATGATATCCAAGAGGATGCAGTGGGCAGTTTTAAAGACTTAGTTTCCTTGGCAGTTTCTTTTGGTACAGAGGAGTTGGATAGCGGTGCTACAGTATTTGATACTCCGTATGTTGATATGAGCTTTGGAGTTGATTCGCAGGATATGGATGGTAATACTCTAGAGACCAATAACTTTGAGGATACTCCTTTAGACAGTGCGTCAGAGGAGGTTGGTAGGAGATAGTCTAGCCAGTGCCATCATGTGTCTAGTCAGTTGAGAGTTAGTGAGCGAGACATTGCTGTCGCTTGCCAACATTTCAATGCTGCTCGTCAGTTGTTAGCAGTTTATGGATGGGGTTCTCCTACTAGTGATGAGCAGGGACGTAGTTATCTTTCCTTGACAGAGTTCCACTCTTTATGGGAGGCTATTCGGATTCTGAGACAGAGTTATATGCAGTTGGTAGCCGACAGAGATTATCTTATGGAGTGGGGGAGTACAGCATACGATGCATTATTGGCCAAGGAAGATAAGGTGAGTGAGCTTACTTAGCAGCTCGAGGTGACTTCTGAGATTCTTGAGAGTACACAGTTGGCTTTCGAGGAGTCACAATTTCATTTGGCTAAGGTGACCGTGGAGTTAGAGCGACTGCAGTCTTTACCAGATTCTGTACAGTCACAAGCTGTGGTGTCTGGTGATCTGAGGATGTCCATGGTCGAGATTGTCAAAGACAGTGGAGATGGGGATGCATCCATCCTTGATACTAACATTGGCATATCGGGTTCGTTCCCACTAGAGTCAGGTTCAGTTGAGTTGGGTGTTGCAGCAAATTGTTGTGGTATGCCTGACATGGTGGTGGCCTCTAGTACTGATGGCACAAAGATTAGAGATGTTGTATTAAAGATCATGTGTGATGTTGGTGAGCCGGCAGTTGGCATGGTTCCTGCTAGTAATACTACTCCCTTGGTGATATCTTCGGAGGTAGTAGTCAGTTCCAACATGGTTAATGATCCATTGCAGTTAGTTTCATCTGGATTGCAATCTGAGCCACTGACTGAGATTGGCGCATTCTATCAGCATTACACTGTGAGGTATGCTCATCAATTTACCTTTGCTGACCATGTTGATGAGATGATGATACAGAGATGTACTTTGGTTCCTAGTGCTCGTCATCAGTTATGGAACGGTTTGATGCCTCGGGATGAGAGTTGTGATGGGCATGACATGGCGATAGATTCTGCGGTTGACAGCTTGATAATACATGACTTAGAGCAGGAGTTTGGGAGTGATGCTTCAGTGGTTGTTGTTATTGATTCTACCCCTTTGGCTATGACATCTCCTGACTTAGCTGGTGATCAGTCACAGTGGGTTGTATCACTTGTTCATGGTGAGCTGTTGACTGGGATTGGTTCTTTTTATCAGCATTATACTGTAGGGTATGTACATCAGTTAGCATTTGATCCTTGTGTTGAGGAGTTGATGGCAGTGAGATTTGGTTTGGGTTCCATTTCTTGCTGTTTATCTTGTGATGTCTTTTCGCCATCAGCGGTGCATGGGAGTTATGGTTATGAGACAATGGCCGGTAATCTGTAGAGTTGTGTTAACTGCAGTAGATGTACAGTGTGTGGATTCTTTGTATTTGGTGCAGTTTCATGTGGGAGTGGTCACCATTGTTGCAGAGTGGGATTGTACATTCTATATAGGCCAGTGGGATGCGTTGATGGTATTTATTGTGTTGGCAGCTTGATTTGTCCACTTTACTTGGGTTCTGATGTTCTAGAAGTTTGTGTCTCATGGTTTTCTGACTGTGGCAGTTGTGATTTTGGAGTTTGGTTGAGCTGTAATTGTCAGTTTGATTATGGATTCCTCTTGGTTATATTGCAGAGGATATTGCAGGAGCCTGTGTTGATTGATAGCAGTATAGAACATGACTACATTTGGGATCCAGGTGGATTGATTGGTTTATTGTTCAGCCATTGCTTAGGGACAAGCAATTTCAGGAAGGGCGGACTGTCATTTCCCCATTTTGGAGGCAATTTGATTTAATTAATTTAATTAATTAGGTTGTCCAAAATAATGAATATTTTATGAGGATGACTAATTAATTATTTTAATTAAATAAATAAGTGGTATTAAGTTAATTATTTATAAAGTTATCAAATAAATAAATATTAAAAGGTAACTTTATATTTAATTAATTTAATAAAGTGACTTGAATTATAAAATATTTTATAAAGTCACTAATAGATAAAATAAAATAATGTTCTAGAAGCTTCTGGAGAAAGTGGAGAAAAAAGAATAAATAGGCACCCCGGGGCTTCATTCTAATCATCCAGATTTGTTGTTGTTGATGTGCATTGTGGAGCCTAGGGTTTCTGCAATAGTCACAACTGGCCATTGAGAACGAAAACTCTCAATTGGTATGCAATTTTGAGGGTGTGAAATATCACTTGAATTATTGCAGCTGGGAGGAAGATACTTCAGTCTTCTATTTGTGCTACATTGAGAAAAAATATTTGTGGCCATTGAGAACGAAAACTCTCAATTGGTACGCAATTTTGAGTGTGTGAAATATCACTTGAATTATTGCAGCTGGGAGGAAGATACTTCAGTCTTCTATTTGTGCTACATTGAGAAAAAATATTTGAGTACAAAAAGTAGGCTGAAAAAGCAATTCAAAAAAGCAGGCCGAAAAAGCAGTTCGAAAAAGCAGGCCGAAAAAGCAGTTCAAAAAAGCAGGCCGAAAAAGCAATTCGAAAAAAGCAGGCTGAAAAAGCAGTCCAAAAAAAAAAAAGGCCGAAAAAGCAGGTCCGGAAAAGCAATCCAAAAAAAAAAAAGCAATCCGAAAAAGCAAATTTGAAAAAGCAAAGAAAATTATTACAGCCATCTACAATCAGGGGCGGCAGCTAGAGAGGCACGACTTGGGCACTTGAGGAGGTTATTTTCTGTTCAGTGGTATTGCAATACATCTATTCTCTAAGGCGACTTCATATGCCAGGTCTGATGTGTATTTTCATAGTTGCCTTTCACTATAGAGTGCCGTTGTAATTGTCATTTCGTATCAGACCTATCATTCATTAATAGATATATCATTCATTTTTACATTCCTCCCAATGGTATCAGCAATCCATGGCTTTAGTTGTATTTAATCATGCATGTGATTGACGTACTGCTGTAGGGGAGTATTGAAGTTAGATATTTAGTGTTGCATTAGTTTTCATTGGCAGTTGTAGGTGCATATTACTTAACCAACAATCATCATATTTTGATATCTTTGTAAACGCCAAGAGTCTTGGCTAACTTAGTATGAATATTGTATTGGATACTCATTCTCAATTAAGGAGATACAATTGCTGGTTGTTAATAGTTGTCTTTGAGCGTTAATATATCATTTTTTATCAGCTAGTTAGCTTGCATACCAACTGTTTGTTAAAATACCAGTTGGCTGTAGGTGATCATTTTCATGATTAGAACTCATATATGCATTCACTATTGCCAAAATTAGTTGCATATTTATGTTAGGTCATTGTTTAGACAATTTGGAGTCTCTGTAAGCATTCTCTTTGAGGCAAATCCAAACAAGAATCACTGCAGCAATCTGAAAAGTTATATCAGTCAGAGGACCCTTGCTTGCAAAGTGTTTGACGAAATGTCAAACAACTAAAGTATAGAGATTTTTGGTGTTGGAAGAAGTTATAACCTATTGGGGTTATTACATTTAGTGAATGGTAATCATGTTTATATATGCCGCTGTCCCCTCCTTACTCCTTCTGAACAACCCATTTATTATTTTTGGAAGTCTGCAACACTTCACAGAAACATCTAATCATTGGAGCTCAAAGTGGCGTGGCTTTACTAATTATTATTCATATGTTAATTAGGCTCTCTTTCTTTACATTGTCAATTATCATATCTTTTTCCTCACATTACATTGTTAAAACATACCCATTTATTGTATAAGGTATATAGAAGTCAACAGTCTATAAACAAACTATAGTTGGTGGTCACGAATAAGATTTTTCTTATTTAATAATATATTATTAATAATAGCATATAAGTTATCAATTCTATTATATTCATTTATTGACAGTATTATGTATAATATATTCTTTCATTAATATAAGATTAACTTAAATAATTACATATTATAGGATATTATTTATTTAATTTAACCACTATAATTATAATTATATATATTTATTATTTAATCTTTATTTTAATTATTATTGTAAGATTCCATTTTAGAAGGGGACATTACAGAGAAGGATATCTTGATTGACGCAGAGGAAGGTCTTGGGAAAAGGACTCGAGTGAGTTTGAAGAGGAAACTTCTAGTCTCCGCTAAGACTATCCAGCATCTCCAGGACATTGTGAAGGAGGTCACCATAATTGAGAAGCAGGCTTCTGATACTCTTCAGGAGCTAGCTTAGTCCTTTTGTGTCTGTGTTGTTTGGTCTCTATTTCTTTTTTAGTTACTGTTTCTGGTTTAGTGTATGGGTTTTTGTTTGGTTGCTAGTTGGTTTGCTGGGTGGTCTTTTGCCAGCAGTTTTTTGTTACGTTACTCCTTTTTGAAAATCTTTTGTAATGCTATGTAAGGGGTTTCAGGGTCCCCTCTAAAACTTGTTTTTACCTTAATCCAAAAACTTTTAATGAAGAAACTTTTTTGTTTCCCCTCTGTAAGAAATGTATTTTAGTTTGTTGTTTAGATGTTTCCTACTTTTAAATATAAGTAGAGTATAATATATACTATATATTATAAATTTTATAATATAAACTCATACTATCATATAAACTTCATAACATAAAGCTTAGACTATAATATAAAACTTAAAAATGTGTGTCCGCTTTGTAATTATAAACTCTATAATATAATTTTTAAAATACCTATGCTTGCCATTGCTTAATGACTTTGACTAGGGATTCAAACAACTGTCTTTGATCAAGAAGTAATGCGGTGTCTTTGCAGGAAGTAATGCAGCATGTTCTGTCTTCACAAAAGAAAAAAAACAAAGGTGTTCCATCGGCAAACAAAACAAACTTTTCATCTGCCAATTTCCACTCCTTTTAAATATATTTTTAACTTACTTTTCAACACAGATTTCAAAACTAAATAGTCGCATGTTTCGGCAAGTTATATATGTTAATCGCACTGTGATATATTCATTAAACTGACAACAATATCATAAGTGATAAAATTACATTTGAAAATTTGGTCCAATATATCGCAAAGATTTTCCACTATGATTACAATTACAAAATCAAAATCTTGTTCATCAATCAGGATTCACTAATCAAAATCATAAGGATTCTCAAAAAATTCCTCTTCATCCTTAGGTGTTACAAGTTCAAGAGCTTTTCAACCAAAAGTCGTTCCACTTGTACTAGATGCACGATGTGCCGGGAGGTATCATCTTCATTATAATTTGCTATGTCGCTGGTTCGGATTCTATTACAGATGCGAGTTTGAGATTCGGGTTCAAAATTCATCTAAATTTTTTTGGGCTTAGGTTTGGATTCATTTTGGGTTCATCCCTACAAACACATGTTTTTTTAAAATATGTATGTGGTTGTATGTATGCAACAAAAAATAAATCCATACTTGAATCTGCTAATACTACAGGAACATAGCAAAATACACCACCAAATCTATGTTTCAGTTCAATAGGACATTAATTACATCATTTAGCCACACATACAACTTGATGCACTTGCTTGGTCACATGCATAGAACATATTTCCATATCAAGGGGACAGTTTGAGAATGAAAGGAATTGTCAAAAGATAAGTGCAGTTATCTGAATTTTCATTTCCTATTGGTTAGAGCATTTCTGACCAGGCTATATCAAAAGTTGAGATACCAATTTGAAGTCAAAGATTCAAAGATATCATATCTTTTTAAAGACATTCCTCTATAATCATAATTTAGATGTCACCTTTTGTCAATTTGAATTTCCTTTATAAGCGATTTTTCATTTTCATACAGAAATGCATAAATGTCATATAAACATCTTTTTTGGTCTTTTTAGTGGTCACCATAGGGTTGAGAGGTCAAAAAAACACATTAAAAAGTCTAAAAAAAAGTTCCGAGACTGAATTCAACCCAGGTCTAGACAGCAAATTCTTCAAAATTCGCTGCAAATTCTGCCTAGGTTCCTCTGACAGAATTTACAGCAAATTCGTAGATCTGCAAGAGAATTTGGAGAGAATTTGACAAAGACCAGACTTTGTACAGAATTGAACCAGACTTTGAGGGTTGCTGGAGAGAATCTGGTAACTTAGATAATTTGTAGTGAGTCTAGTAAGATCCTAACGGTTGCATCCAAGTTGTAACACTAAGGGGCTATGTCCCAAGCTTTGCTGCCCCATCCTTGTAGTATTCCTCCTTATGTGACAAAAGACACAAGTTGCAATGAATATAAACCAAGTCTTCAGTTTTTTTTTTCAGTCCAACTGGTTACACTTCATTGACTGGATAAAGAAGTATGTACTCCAATTCCTTTCATCGACAAAAGAACTTGCAACTTAAAATGAGATCATCTACGTATAGGAGTAGCTTCTTCAATTTTAGAAATTAAAATGAGATCATCCATGTATAGGAGTAGCTTTATCACGAACTTAGCTAGCTGAACACCATCACCATTAATTTTGTTTAACCATTCTTCTAACTTATAAATATATAACCCAAACAAGGTTGGTGAAAAGGAGCATCCTTGTTTGACACCTATATCCCTGCCAAAGCGTTCTGACATTCCATCCATAGTTCTGATTTTAGCCATGACCTTCTCATATAGTCTATGTACCACAGCCCTGAGTTCAATAGAAATTTCAAGTTCTTCCATTTGATCACATAGCCTGTCTCGTGGGACTGTGTCAAAATCCTTTTTAAACTCACCAAAGCAGCAAAAAGCCTCCTCACCCCATGTGTACCATTCTTTTTCAACCAAGAATCTAAGTGTAATGCCATGATCAATAGTGGAATATTTTGGTCTAAAACTAGCCCTTCCTTTAACTCTTTTACATTCTATTTCAGTCCATTTTCTGATTTTGCATTCAACCATGCTACCAAAGAGCTTCACTAGGCGAGGGTTAATCATGGTAGTGTGATGGTTTGATGGGTTATGTATGTCACCACTTTTGTGGAGAGGAATCACCACGCTAGTCGTCCAATTTTCAAGAAATCCATCCTTATTGACATCATTGAGGATACGATATATATGAGGTGCCAGGACATCAATGCCCCCTACTGATCTCTTTATGCCTTGAAGGATATCTTTAATTGTGAAAAGCTCATTTGTGACCTTGATTATGGGGGGTCTATGTTTATCCTTCTCACGCTCATATAATTTTTTTGCATTTTCTAACCATTGGGGCCCTGTAATGTTGTTTTCTATTTTCTTCCTCTTTTGTTGCAATTCTTTCCAAAGATTTTTTCAGGTTTTCTTTTCCAAGAGCAATCAACTTCATCCTTCTCATTCTTGCATATGTTTCTTTTTTACCTCATAACAACTTTTCATAATCTTTCTTTCCTCGTTCTCTTTCTCAGATTTATTTTAGCTAGCTTGCACTTATCATCAAACCAAGGGTTTGTTGGAAAAGTATTTTTTGCCTCTTTTTTGGGTTTAGTTTTTTTACACTTTACTAATGCCTTGTGAATTAGAGGAGCTAAGGTATCTTTGTTTACATTTTGCTGCTATGTGTGTTTGAATTCCCCCTTGGAGCTCCAAATCAGCCCTTTAAGAGCACCTTCAAATATTTTCTGATTTTCTTGTTTCATTAGAATTTTGCCTAGTGAGGGTGCTTTATTTGGCTTAAGATAATTTTTCTCCATCTGCTGCTCATTTAATTGAAATGCCAAATTTACATAAATTGGGTTGTGGTCTGATTTTAGCCCTATAGGGCATTCTCCTATCTCTATCTCTAGTTTACCCTTGCAATGTGATATTGGGAGCATACGACATGATCAACCACACTTTGTCCATTGTATGTTTTACAAGTAATGTTTCCAGAATTTGGCCACATTTTAATACCATTACATATGACCATGCTATACAAGCTGCATAAGCCCAATAACTCTGCTCTGTAATGATTAACATTCATTTGTTTTCCTCTTCCTCTGAAGACCTTTCCCAAAATTGATCATTCTCCTCTTCCAGCCATAGCGGATCACTTTTTTCTTCATAGCTTTGTTTCAGGTTGAGAGCTTGGCTATTTGTTGTCATAGCATTAAAGTCACCTATTATAAGGATTTCACCACAAATTATTAAAATAGCAATGCCCATTTTTTGTGATTTGTAGGGATCCTCCTTGATTGAGGTTACTCTTCTTGTATGTTTTTGATCCCTTTGGAGCAAAGTAGCATGCTGCCACTTATGACAATCTGTTTCGCTGTGATTTTCAGCCATATTTACTATTTGTTTCAATTTTCTTTCCCTTTATTTATAAATCTGCTCCAAGTCTCCTTAATTAAAACAGTGTTTACTCCATGTCCTTTGCAACTATCAGTTCGTTCATTCCAAATAGTTTTTTCTTTTGTATCCCTCAAACTCTAGTACTTTACATCTGGCATGCTCATGTGTCTCTGTGAGCAAGATAATGCCTTTACCTTTAGCTATGGGTCCTAAACAGGTTCTCTTCTCCAATGGTATCCTCTACAGTTCCAACTAACTATAGCTAAGTGTTCCTAGGGGGCCCTGAGTTCCTATTTTTAATGTTTCATTCTTTTGCTGATTTGGGCCTTACACATCTTAAACATGCTCACTTTCCATTATCTCTTGCTGCCTTTACCTTTTCCCATTCTTTTTTTCTTTCGTCTTGCTGAAATATTGTATGATCCTCATCTATAAATATGTGTGCGCCTTTGAGGAACCTCTTGTTCCTTAGTATCATGTTTCTTGTCTTCTATGTTCTTCAAAGTGAACCTTACATGTCTACCAATCCTTCGTGCTTGCTGAACTATTCCATACCACTCTAGATGGTTCTTAAGAAAGTATCTTGCCAAATCTTTTATGTTTTCGTTTTCTATAGTCTTGTAGCCCTTTAATAATGATATTCTCTGCCTTGTCATTTTTATCTTTCTCTTCTCAAATCTGCCTCCTTTCTTTTCTTTCTATAAGCTCACTTAGTGAGTCTGATGGCTCTTTCACTACTTGAGTCCATGATTTGACGTCTTCTATTTGTTCCCTTGGTTTTATTTTAACTCCATGTTCACCATTGCGGATTGAATTTCTTTAATTTGTGGGTTGTCTCTTTCACTTCCACTTCCTTTGCATCCTCTTGTTGTACTTATTTGATCTAATGCCCCCTTTAACAAGATCAACTTGTATTCCCCCTTTTCCATTAAAAGCTGTAGTTTTTGCACCTGCTCTTTGAGTGATTAGTTCTCACTTGTTAGCTTCATATTATGATTGGTTAGTTAATTTAACCCACTGTCCTCCATATGACTCCTTGCTTCTAAAAACTGAAGTCTCTCCTTCATGAACATCAACTCATTTACAAACAAATATGTACACCATGCTAAGGGTGTCGAGGAAGGGTTGTATGACTTTGTGGGTCCATTTTCTCCAACTTCCATCTTGTTTGCTGCTTGAGATCCCACCTCAAGGTTTTTGGAGACTAGTGTTGAGTGGGTTGCAACATTCTTATTTTCCCCTCCTTTATTTTGTCTTTGCTCTTTTTGCTCATGTTAAGATTCAATGATTTGTAATGCTTTCATAATAGTTCTTGGTAGTATAGCTGCAAACTTTTCCCTTCTTGCACATTTAATTTTTCGAATCTGTCTACGTCTGAGGATTCTTTTCCATTTCTTTGCATTTACATACACACATTTCTCTCTTAAGAGTGTTGCAATATCCTGAGGGTGACCTACCATTCAAGTCCTCTATGCACTAGCTTCCTCTACTTGAAATTTTAATTTAGGATTCCAAACCACCGTTGTCGCAACTATTGAAAGATTCCCTTAAAAGTTGAAAGTGATCCAAAAACCCTTGTGTTATAACCCCAAGGTCTTTGTTTGTGGTTATCTCTTTGAGACTATTCATTTGCTTGAACACTACTCATTCTGATGATGTTTGATTGTATCTTTTTTTTTACTCCAAATGTTGCTATTTTTGCCTTTGTACTTGCTATTTTTCTCATTAAAAAGGTGACAAACTTTCCCATGCTTTGCTAGTGTTTCTAGGGTCTAATAATTCTTGTTTCCCCTTTTCAAGCATATTCTCAGAATATGTTTACTCACATAAGTAAATTAGGGTTTTAATGTAGACTCAAGAGGAGAATCCAATGATTACCTGAGATGCTTAGATCTCCTTTGTGGAAGCTAGTTGACACCCCATAATCGATCCTCTTTGGAAATAATCATTTGCCCTTCAAAATGCCAAAATGGAGACCAAACAAGAAGAGAGAAAAATAGAAAAGAAAATGAGATGCAAAAACAATGAATGGCCTCTATTAGGACCATTTTAGGGTTTAGTGGTGAAAAAAAAAAAAGATGTATATTTGCACATGCTTTAAGTGATTTTTTTTCACTTTATTAAGTTTTTTTGGTACTGTACGTCTTGGTGACCATAGATTATCTTGGGTGCATTTGGAAGCCCGTAAGGTACATAAAATCTCGTTGTGGATACCTTCCAATGCATAGGGATGTGCATCTGAAGGCATCCACAGGGAAATTTTATGCACTTTGTGGGCTTATGCATTTGAAGGCATCCACATGGAAATTTTACACACCTTGTGGGCTTTTGAGTGCCTTTGCCTCGCCTCTGCAAGCATCCACTTTCCCCTTCGACGCCTAATCCTTGCACCTTTGATAACTTAGGTCAATAGCCATAGGCAATAGACAACTATCTCACGTAGTTGTTCTCCTTTTCTCTCCTCTTCATAGTCTTTTGCCTCTTTCGTACATTGCCCAATCCTTTTTCTAGTTGTTCCTCATGTGAAGTTTCATCATAATAGTAATCAACAATTCACAACTTCCTCTTAGGTCTTCTTCTTCTTAGTTTAGGTTTCTCTATTGCTTGCCTTTTATGCCATGCTTTTTTTAGCTTTGAAATTCTACTAATCCTTCCTGTTTATCATGCCCAATTTAGAAAACTAACATTACGTTGCAAAACTCAATTTTTTTTAAGTTCTTCAATTTGGGCATAAGATTGTTCTTCTTGTTTCCTAATTTTTGATATGTATCAGAACATGGGTCTCTAATTGGATTCTCTTTATCTCTAGCTTACTACGTTTGTAGGTTGTGCAAAAATCTTCTATATTCACCAACTCCCATGTATTTCTTTGATCTTCTTGTTGTAAATTACAAGAACAAGGAATGCATTTTTCCTTTATTTACTTTGATCTTCTTGTTGTAAATTTCAAGAATGAGCATTACATTTTTATTTTGTCGATTTTTAATCTTCTTATTATGAAATTTAATAATGAGAAATCCATTTTTACTTTGTCACTCTTTGATCTTCTTGGAAAATTCAAGAACGAGAATAGGTCATTTATCATGATACACCTTAGTAGCTTCCCTAATCAAGGGCAGGTCCCTTGACTGATTTTCTATGTCTGGACCTAAAAGTTTAGAGTTGGAAGAAATCCTCCAATGAACTTCCTGTGTCTTGTCTTTCCCTATTCTTGATTTAAATACCAAGGTGGAGAAGATAATCTTGAAGTCCTATAGAATAATCAGACCCATTTTACTTGATTCACTATTCCAATTTTATGCAATGCACTCTATGTTAATATGGATCAGAAGCTTTTCTATAAGTAGGTATCCTATCATAATATTTATAATCCTTGATATATCTACATTTTATCAAACTCTTTACTTCGTGTCATGTATGAAGTCAACACTTATGTGTATTCCATCACATTGCAGCATAAAATATTAGTGTACAATTTACGGCTTCCATAAAAAACTCTTCATCTCTAGATGAATCTTCGATTTCCCTTAGATATGCTTCAACATCATTATGCTCATCAAAACAGGCCATTTCTGAAACTAAAAGATTACCTCAACAATTTCTTTAATATCCCTTTCCTTAGGCTTTTAATGTAGTATCCTATAAATCGCTGTGGTACTAAGTTTTGGCATTTTCCTCATGTTTCTCTCGCTCTCTCCCTATCACTTTCTTTTCTCTTTACAAAGTATGTTATCAAGTCCTTTCTTTTCTTTTCTTTGTATTGTTCCATAAGTGGCACTAGGGATGGCATGTGGTCAACAAGGGTCATTTCCATATTATGTCTGTTGGTGTAGGAGTCTGCATCCTTTGGGAAGTTTGTTCTTATATAATCCTAGTTGATTATAATACTATATTTCTACTCGTCCCTTTATCAAAACTGTCACTCTTATATTTCTATTTCCAGTTCCATATCATAAATATATAAGGTGTTGGCATTCCATAGAGTTTCTCCATAGTTTCCTCACAATCCATCAATTCCAAGTACTTTTTCTTTTCTCTGCTTCTATTTAGCTGCAGCCCCTTTGGCATGTTTTATTTTTTCACAACATCCCCTTGGTGCAATCAGAAACACCCTCCTCGGTGCTCTCTAACTCAATAATCTAAACTCTTATTAATCTTCTACAAATCCTTATACTACGGCCTCAGTAATTTGACATATTGGTGGTCTCTGAACATTATTGCTAGGTATCTCATTCTGTAGCATTTTTTTTCTTCCTCTATTTTATTCTCTATATCTCATTATTTCTACTACTTTATTCATCCTATTCCCCTTATCCATCTTTTTCCAATCAATGTCCCTAACTCATCCTAGCAATTATATCTTTATAGGTCCCCTCTCTTGTCTATGACATCACTTTAGTGCCTTGTACCCTTAGGTAGTGCTTATTGTGTATTGCCCCACCTCTTCGTAATAACTATTTTTACTATGTACGATTTTTCTTTCAAAAGAAAGTAAAAAATTTCTTCTCAAAATTTTAACACAATTTTTTTTGGTCTTATCTCTCTCCTTATGGAGCAACTAAGGCCTCGCAACATATCCAAATGTTGGGAATGAAAACCTTGATTGGTGTCCAAGGTTTAATATTCTATTAAATCTAGTAAACCTCTGTGTGATGCAACAAAAAAGGAGAAATTAGATATATAATTAGTATTAACCAAATTATAATAAATTGTGTGTGTGTGTGTGTGTATACACACCCAAAAAGTAATGTGATATACTTAAATGGCTTCTACGTGCCTCATAATGTATTTCTTCCACTTTACTCTCTCACATCATCATCCTTGTCCTCACATATACTTAATGTGTATGATTCCCCTTGATTCCACACTCTATCACTCACTTTTCCTTCATATACCCTGTTAATGTCTTTTTATGATGCCTTTCCATTATATCCTTTCATAATCACATTTAATTATCTCATTCTCAAGAATGCACTTTTCTCTTTTTTGATAATTTACACTTTCATATCTTATTTAGGCACATTAGATTTGTTTTAAGATTATTTATGTAATGCCCTGATAAGGAGTCCTCAAAGTTAAAATATCGATTAGATTTATTAATTTAATTGTCTTTATGAATGTCTTAGGACTTCAAGTATACCTCTATATCAACTTAGAGACATCATACATATATTCTTATAAACTAGACCCTTAAATAGTCCCTTACATATATATCATTATAATTTCATTTATGGTATATTCCTTAGATATACTTCCTCTCTCTTAATAGCGCCTTCATAATGTGCTTGAGTTATTATTCTAAGTATCGGTGTCCGATCCTTATATATAAACAATGCAAGATATATCTTCGGTGTGTATATTTAATCTATCAAGATGTTATGGTGCCCAATATATTTATACCCCCTCTATATCTTCGACAATGAAGATAACCCTAACATGTAAAACGACACACCTATCGGCATAGAAGGATAGGACAAAAACGTGCCACTAGGAACTCGACCATCCATTAACAAGGAGCTTAATATACATAAAACACCGAAACCAATTTCTAAGGGAGACAAAAGAATATGCTCAACGATACCCAAAGACATAGAAGGATATAAAGTATGCTTTTAATATATAATATATTAAATGAGCATAGCTTCAATTAAATATATTAATATATGAGTATATGAATATTAAAATAATATTATGAATCTTTTAATCAAGATGTTCTTTTTATGGTATATGAATAATTTATCTGAACGAAGCTATAAACATTAACACTCAAACGAGCAGGAAGTGCATTATAAAGAAGGTGGTGCAATACACTTTGGATCCATATGCAAACTTGTACGCCAGTGCTCAACAGTGACATATCGCGCCACTTGACCATGTGGTACCTGTAGGTCCACCACACCATGCTCAAAGAGATAGTCATATGACTCAAACAAGATGCAATGCACACAAGGGAAACAAGCTAACCCACATGTTATAAAAGTGCATACAGGGCAACATAGAACCATACTGATTGCAATGCATGCTAATGGATGGGAAACACACCCAAGCATATAATTCCAAGCCCATACTCAAAGCATCAAACATCCTCTCAAATGAACGAGAATGGAAACTATGCAAGAACCAATGCTCCATGTGTGGGCATACCACTTCTAGTAAGAAAAAAATGCCTACATGTGCAGGCATGCAAACATAGACTAATAGGGTTTCTACTCAATTTAAACAAGGTGCTAGACTCGAGAGTGTTGAGTAGGGAGTGTCATTGGATGTGCTCACACGTACACACCATATGGAGCCATTGATTCTCTCAAATAGACAAAAGTGGTGATCATGCAAGTCCTATCACTACATGGATGGGCATGTCCCATGAACAAGTCATTTTGCTCCATAGCAAGCATGCCTTCCCAAGTCACCCATAGCCTCATGATAGTACTCATGGCATGCTTGAGGAATCTTGTTATTTAAGTAGTGTTTTACCCTAAATTTTTTACTATATCATTACTTAATTAGACAACACTACAAATATTATTGCCAAGCTTACCGTTTATGGGCCACGGACGTAAGAGCCAATCCATAGACTCACTCTAAAACCTAATTGTAGGCTCAAGACAACCCAAGTACCCAAATATCACAATACAATAAGAACCTCAGTACATAATAATCTAATTTTTGTAATAGCACTTGTCAGCTATGTTCACAACACACTCGATTGGTCTCAAGTTTCAACCAAGAGTATGGATCCAAGAGTGGTCCCATAAAAAAATCTCATATATAATATAATTGTTTGATACCATAGTAATATCTTCAACTCATAAAATTCCACTCTTCAGAATTGCAAAACTTGTCCAAAAACCAGTCATGGAGGCCATCACCATTGATGGACCTCTAAAAGCAGTAGAATTTTAAATATTGCAATAGAAAATATGGGAAAGCCCATTGCTTCCCACATACAAAGAACACAAATATGTGATAAAATCCACAATAGGCCTATCCATAAACTAATAGATAGCATAACAGTATGGAAACCCTCATTTTCACATTCAAATATGGAAAACACCATAATCTCACTTAAATTCATTTCTACAAAATGGAAACATGATTGCAATCCCCCAATAAACCCTCTGCAACTCACAAACAATAATTTAATTGAAGAACTGGCGAGGTATGAAGATTCCTATGTCAAAACTTAAGGAAAAAACCCCAAACTGAAGAAACCTCCAAAGACTCAATGGAAGGAAATGAAATCTGGGTAGCCAGTTGCAATCAACAAGAGAAATCCGTGAAGCCAACACCCACAAAATGCAACCCGATCAATCTCCCAATACAAGCCAAAATTGAATTCCAAGCATAGAGGGTTCGAAAGCCAAGAGCAAATTAAAAATAACAAGTTGTTCAAAATGAACTTCATTTTCAAATAAAAAGGCTCTAATTGAAAATAAATCAATAAATAATATAATGCCCACAAGAGTCAAATTATAAAATAACTAATAAACTGCCACTTTAAATACTTAAAAATATATTGCTAAATTTAAATAACTCAACCATAACAATTTATAGACATTTGACTATGCCCATATACTTGTTACTGGTCTTTCATAGTATGCAAGAGGGTAATCGGTCATTACCAAAGTGGTAACCAGAGGGACAAAGATATGCAGTATGGAATTATAGCCTAATCAGGAATAATAATTCTGTTGGGTAGTATGAAAGACCAATATGACTATCTCTTGTAACTACCGTTGGGGATGTGGGCACAATCCAATTTGTGAAGCCAAGTAAAGTCGATGCCCCGTACTTGCTTGTACCAAAGCATTCCCATGTCAAGTGTACCTGCTCATTTATATAAAATAGCTAAAGCACATATATAATTAATCAAATAACTGAAGCTATTGAAGGGGAATTTTAACAGCGAAGTTATTCTTATGTGTTTGAATGTCATGATATCATCCCTTTTACATTTAATCATTTCTAAAGGATAACAATACTAATCTCTTCTAATTAAATGCATCAAATATCATTTTATTGCAATAGTGAGCATATAACGAATCCTTGAACAAAATCAATAACAAAACATGATCGGTGCGATAACATCAAATCAAATCATTGGCACATCATTCGTGTGTCGACATGGAAGTACATCAACTCACTATAAGCAAGCAATTGTCAATACACACATACAACTGTGTGTGTGTATTGAGATGTCATTATATAACATCATGTCACATCATTGTAGAGCCATCGTGCATATATGATCATCTGTGAAATCACAACTACTATGCACATCTGCAATGATATTACAAGAATGCCAATACAAAGGAATAATATACGGACAGTCACAGGAGTAAATCATATACAGAGTCTAACTTGGATAAAAATAAAGCAATGACAAAATGTAAACATGGGAGGCACTATAATTTAAGTGGTACACAATGGATATATGGGTCTAGAAATGATGTAAGTTACGTTTGTGATGCCTTGTAGCCCTCTGTATCTTGCCAATACTCCTTGATGCCATAAACTTGCAGTGTTAGTTTTGATGATGAGTTTAGTATACATCTGACAATATTCATATATAACTAAAAAGTTGTTTCCTTCAGCAAAAATATACCTTTATATTCATGTGATTGATGTATTAAAGTAGCTTCTATTTTATTAGTATCTTAGTATATTGTCTTTGAAGTTTACTTATTAAAATGTGCACGATACAGGTTTAAGTTCTTAAAAATATCTCTGTTTCATGGGTTTTCAATTTGCCAAGTCTTGGTCATGTTTGATAACTGAGTCTGATTCTATGTCAAAAATCAGCTTGCCGAGTTAGAGTTGTGTCTGTTTCTTGCTCAAAAATCAGCTTGCCAATTTTGAATTGTTTTGGGGTCTTTAACATTGTTATATACGGGTTCTGTGTGCAAGAGACGTGGATAGCAAATGTTTTACTTGAGGATATGTGGCTACCTTTTTTTGGTGTAGTTGGTTGGATGGGGATGGGTAGATTGTGGTTAGTCTTTTAAATGCACGTTGAAAGATTAAGTATATGTTTGCTCCTCAAGCCTTTTTAAAAAGTCTGGCGTTGAGTAGCATGTTCAGATATTGGGCTAGAAGCATGATTCAATGTCATGTTAGGGTGTCACTAGCATAGCAGAGAAACTTACTTTTCATCACCAGTTGGAGCATATAAATGTTTAGTTTGAGATGATGCATGATGGTTGTGAAATGTCTTGTGTAATAAGCTTGTTTATGGTTGGCCCTTTATACGTTTTTCTCAATGTGCTATTGTACAACAGTTGGCAAACATTGGAAAGATGTACATCTTGCATTTTCTAATATTTAATATTTTGTAATTGGACAATATTTCCTTATTGGAGATTGTATCTGACATCGGAAATGTATTTGATGTGGTTGGCAAACTGAGTGGGCCATGGTTATAAAAACATGATCAGGCGGGCTCATTGGAGGAATGCATTTAATGTTTTTTGGTTAATTGTAAAATGCATTCAATATTGTGAAAGCATTTAATGCTTGGAGTACATGTTTCAATGCCACTTTCTTTGAGGGAGCAAAGGGGCCACCATGGAGATTTGTGAGTATGTTTGTTTGTGTGTTGGGTACATTGATTATTTTTTGCTTGGGGCATTAAATAATGGTGCGAAGGTGGCTATGAAGATTTTGACCAGTTTCCTCTTGCTTGTTGCTTCCTTACCTATGAATAGGAGAAATGGGAAGTTTGTCATTGAGCCAATTCTCACTTGTTAATCCTTCACATGATCATTTTGTACTTGCCAATTGCTAGTGAAGCTTGGCTTGGCTTGCTTGTTTGGGAGGTTTTGTATGGAATGGGAAGTTTGATTCTCATTTGTTATTCGATCAGTTGCATGGGGACAGCAACAATGGTTGTTCACTGTTGTGAAGGTTGCATCATGCATGGTTTTTCTCTTGGTTGAAACTGTAAGAGGTGAAGTTTGTGGGATCCTTATTTGAAACGAGATGCTTCTTATTGATATCATAAAAGAAGATTGAGCAATGGCTTTTTTAACTTTTTCATGATCTTGATAATGGGGTTTATGATCCAAGGTTTTATAACTACCACTATTGGTAAGAGGGTCAAATATCTTGGAGCCATACATTTGTTTAATACCACTTGATGGAGCCCAAATTATTTCCAAAAATTTATGGCCTCCATTCAAGATACGAGAGGCTCCATTTAACAAGCAGAGGGAGCGATGGTAATGAACAACATAAATAAACACTCTCAATAACAGAAGCAACACAGAATATGACTCCATGCCTTTACACAGGCGACTTTCGAATTCATGCAGCAACCTGCATAAGCATTGTATTGTAAAGACAACAATCTGATTAGAAGAGTAATCTAGCTGTAAAACATTCAGAAACGATGAAGGGAAGATGTGTTTATAGCAGTGATAAATACTTCTCTGCTAAACCATGGGAAAAATGTGAGTGAGTACATAATGGAATAATGTCCATGGTGTTGCTTATTGCAATAATATGTATCAAAATCTGGATAAAGACATTATGGAGAAGATATATTAAGGTAGCAATTCTGATAATAAGAAAAGGGCCAATAAAATAAGTTCAAATGTTATCAGGAAGTGCCTGCCTGTGCTTTGAAGATGCCGTCAATACACATAATAAGCAATAGCAACAACTATATGGTGCACAAGAGGGCTATGGAATGAGCCCATATGGATATAATTCTTTTGAGTCTCACCCTATGATGTCGTCTGAAGTTATCCAGTTTCAAAGAAATAAATAAAGGATTAAACAACTAATTGCAGTACCATTCAGCAGATGAATCGATATTGTTGTACAGCTAACATACTTGTGATTTATTTCAGGCAGACTCTTCCTTATTCCACACAAAGGCACCAGTCCATAGCACTTATTCAGAATTCTTCTCAGATTACAAATGAAGAAATATGCACAGCTTGATACAAATGAACAATACATGACGCTGCATACATTGAGACCAAAGCATAAGACAGTGTGATGTGTAGGCAGTGTGTATCATCAGAGAAATTTGCTATTGGTACAATGACTGCTGGAAATCTCAAAACAGCGAATACAATCAATCAGCCATTCCAAGACTGACAGTTAGAGATGTCAAAACAAGATTTTATTTGACTATGTAATGCTTGCCGGATATAGAGAATCAAAGCCATCAAGTATGGAATATTAAACATATGAGCATTTTGATATTTCAGAAGTATGGCCTATTATTTTGAACGATACACCAGTAAAAGAACAAGAAATTTAAGCCATAAATTTATTCAATACTTTATCTATTAACCATGGACAGTCGCTGACAAAGCATGGGTCTTTTTATTTTGGATATCGAATGAGGAATATATTTTTGGTTGCTATTTGATAATATATACATATCTAACTCTGTGTTTTTGGGGCAGGTGTACACGCGTTTGAATGAGGAGGCGTCATATAAGTTGTTGTGCAAACCACGCTGAAGGGTATCATTATTTGAAGGCATAAGAGATGTATCCGCATGTCAATAAGTCCAGACTGGAGAACGATTTGAAGGAGTTGATATTCATGAAATTATTGCGTCTTCTATATATCATTGGAGCTGTCAGAATTGTGAGAAATAAAAATCAAACTTAAACTCACAACCCTAAACCTAGAATTTTGCTCGGCACTTAAAAACTGCTCGGCACATGAAGGTGCTGAGTGCCAGTTTTGCTCGGCACTTGAAGGTGCCGAGTCACAGATTGCTCGGCACTTGAAGGTACCGAGTAAGCTCGGCACACAAAGGAAAAAGTTCAGCACCAAAAAGATGCCGAGTGAGCTTGGCTCTCAAAGGAAATGCTCGGCAACAATAGATGCCGAGTGAGCTCGGCTCCAACTGAGAAAGAGGATGCCGAGTGTTCTGTTCAACTGAAAAATTATAACTGAGAAATATTCTAACGTGAATGCTTTCACCATTAAAACCAGAGAGCCAAGCTTTAACCTTTCAACCAAGTTTCTCAAATACAATAAATAGAAGAGGAAAAACAATAGATTCAAGTATGCCTGCTTGCATTTCTATTCAACTGAGATTTAAACTATTACAAAATCTGGGAGCATTCGGCTTCAACCAGAAAACCCTAAAACAACCCTAAACTGGTAATACTTCAAAAAAATTTGAACCTGCAACTCTAATGGCTGCATACAATGGTGCCTGGAGCAATCACTGCTTCAACAGGACAAGTTCAACAATAACAAACTTACAGAGAGAACAGGGGAAACACGTGCAACTGCAGGCACAAACTTCTTTTCTTCTTCCTTCTTCTGCTCTCTTCTGCAACTACTGATCTGCTGAAAACTCTATGAATGAATGAATAAAACATTCCTTTTGTCTCATTTCCAAATTTGAAAATCTCACCTACCCGTATTAATTTTTTCTGGCTGTTCTGCTGGTTGTCAGGGGGTAGGTGGGCATTTGGCTCTAGGGGCAAGACAACCACCGTATTAAATATTCCAACAAGAATTAGAGAGTACGCACAGGAGAAAGAATGATGCATTAGGTGGCCTTTTCACTTTGTGGTGCCGTCAGGTTTGGAGATTTATGTGTGAACCAACAGGAATAATCGGAAGTCTCAGATGGACGCGTAACATGATATAAGTGCTTAGCAATATTGAAATCATATAAAGTCTCACATGGCAGATAATAAAGTTGTGTCCAAACAAGCCAGTCGTGTGCAAGGGCAAGCAAAGATATCTTTTAATAATGGCATATGTTGAGAGTAGAAACCTACGCGAATGGGAAATATGGAGATAGAAATATATTTTAATTTAACCTTTCAAGATTAATTTTAATCACCATTGAAGGATAAATAGGCAGTTGGATTATTCGGATATCAATCTTATGTTTAATATTTAGTTATTTGTTATGTAGGGGTGTCTTGCTTGGAAAGCAATCGACAACCTTTGCTTGTCTATAAATATAGGATGTAAAATCTAACAAAGATGAGAGAACAATATTCATATTTTTAATTTTTTACCTGTGCTGTACTCTATGATATATTATACTTTTTCATTTGAAAAGAAAATGACCTTTTGAACTAAGCCTGTGGATGGTGGATTATTGGGTGGATTTGTGCGGTCCAGATACATCTGCAATAAATTGATCATCTGTAAGGAGCGTCTTTGTTGTGATTTATTTCTGGCATAATTATTTATTTTATATTTTGGAGTTTAAACTATTATTGAGTTGTGTCCTTTATAAATGTTTTTTATTATTTTCTATAAATATTTTAATATTCGAATAAGTGGACTGGGTCATTATTGCATTTTAAATTTGATAAACATAAATATTGTGAAATCTTAATTATTTTCGTATTTATGTCTAGTTTGTCTCCACAAGAGTTAAAGTGCATTTTAGACTAGTTTAAATTGCATTTATATAATTGATCCGTCGCATCTGAAATATTAAAATTGTTTATAGTTTAAATATATTACACTTTATAAAGTTGTACGTCTCAACTTATAATATGGACTCTAATTGCCCATTCAATTAAGCATTGTTCTTTTACTCTTGGTTCACAATCCATATGCCGGCAACTATTTCATTTCTTTCCATTGAAGAATTAATATATTCATTCGTTGCAGTCACCTATAATAATCACTTTTATTTAAAAAACATTCATACAATTATTTACTTTTAGTCTTAATTCGTAATTTGCTATCTTAAAGCTTTCTATAATTCTTGCCATTTGGAAAACTTTTATTGTATTCACATTCGCATTTTTATTAATTTGCTTTAAGCGTCTTGGATCTAAGTGTTTCATCCAGGATCAGGTACACCCGCCTTGGTTTTGCAGAGCCGGAAGCACAGGGGATTTGGATCACATTGATCAATCCCGTCAAGTTGGCCTTAACTGGTTGGATATCCTAGCATTGAGGAGGCAAGGCTCGTTGGATTCCAATCTGCGGTTTTGGGAACCAACACCACTATAGCATTCCCTTTCTCTGCCTAGACAATAGCTTTATTTCTCAATATTTTCTATGTCGTCTTTTACCTTAGACAACAGTTCAAAGAACTCTTTTCTTTTTTGTCAAATTCTGAAGTTCTATACTTCGCTGATGCCAGTTTTCAAAGTCATTATCATTTATATTTTCTTGATTATTTTGTTTACAAAAATATTCTTTCTTCTGCAACTGCTTTTTATGTATATAGATTGCTTCTGTGAAAACCCACTAAAGGTGTTTGTTCTTCACCATATACTCGATTTCTTTGTCTTTCTGCATCTGGGATGAGTTTTTGTTTCAAACATTTAGAATTCAGGAAAGTTTGTTTGTACACTTTATAGAACATTTTAGTGTTGGTGCCTGCTGCATTTTCATTGCAATGTGTTGCTGAATTGCTTTCTATCTTAAAGTCTCCAGACAACGTGTTCTTGGTCTGCGTGTTTTCATGGTGAAAAATGCAGCAATTTTTAAGTTTTTTGATGGACTGTTTTTTTTGTTTCAAATAGAAATGAAATTTGTTTGATATTCTGAAATGAAGTTCGAAGAATAAGTTCATCCACAATCCAAATGGTTCTTTTAATTGCTTCATTCTTCCATGATTGTTTATGATCCTGCACATTTTGCAGTTTCATGGTTGGCATGTGAATTTGCAGATGAACACACAAGAGAATCTTCAAAAAAATTATCTGGACATGCATCAACAAATGAAGAAGATCCTATTGACCCCATTTCAGATATTCGAATTACAGAAATAAATGCTAGGATGTTTGGAACAAAATAGTCAAAAGTGTGGTACTATGATTCTTGTACATAGAATGAAATAACCAAATTATTATGTTGTACTGGCTGACCAAATGAAACAGTTGCAGTTAACATTTACTGGCATTCCTACGTGGTTAAGTTTTGCAATTCTCTTGATTTTTTGTATTTAAGATTTGTAAGCCATTTATCTTAATTGGAGTCATGGGCTAGAAAGTTGGTAATATGGGGCTATGTTACATCCTTATTGGTGGCTGCAGTGGATTTTGAACATGAACCGAGATGTTACAGTCAGGTTAGAAAGTAAAAGAACTTGCACATTGCCTACAGTCACTGTGAAAGCATTTATCCAGTAGTTTATTGGAGTTATTGTCTACTTAGTTGTGACAAATGGTTGTCTATTGCTATTTCATTGACTTTTTCAAGTTGTCCACTTTAAAAATAAATAAATACTGGCCTCTAATTGTTTAAGACTATCGCTATATCTATATTAGGAATATACAATCAGAAGTAACATCTAAAGGACTATGGAATTTCAACAAACTTCAGTTGGAGATGAATTGCTATAACATATTATTATTCATTGCTTTTACCATAGCTTAAAAATTAGGTTTCCGCAATATCTCAGCCAATCCAAAAAATTTGAAAATCTCAGAATTGGTAAAAACTTGGCGAAAAAATTGGCAATAAATCGGAACTTTTATCAGACATTTGAAAATATACAGTTTCTTAAAATATTTTTAAAAACGCACACACACACACCAAATTCATAGAACATATAATGATTTGAGATATCCACCATATATTAATCGAAGTCTTGAGTTAAACAGTAATTCATAGTAACTAAAACTTAGTAGATTGAAATGGTATCATCATATCTAAACCAATTTTGAATTCTCTTGTTTCTTACTTTTTATCCAGCCATCAAATACACATCTTACTTTGGAGTCTCACGAGTAATTTCAAATAACTTTGCACTGCCTTAAAGATAAAATTACATCTTCCAATCTTATTATTAAGAAGAGAATTCCCATTTATATCATAAATTGGGAAAATTCCGCCTTGAGCAAGATTTGATAATGAAATGCATGTTGGAATTACTATTCTTGTGCTTGTAAAGTATTAATGGTTTCCATATAAACGAGTTCTTACTATTTTTATAGTACTTCAGAAATTGACCTACATATTTTACTAAGTTACCGATTTGGCTTCGTGGAGGTTGGATGCGGAAGCGGATACAAACGGGTGCTGGAGGGGGATGGGTGCATTGTGGGTGCCATCGGGATGCCACTCATAGGCATCAAGATGCCGACAGATGTCTGTTTTCAACATCTGGACACATCTAGGTGCCTATGACTGGCATCTAGATGGCACACACAGGCTTCCTCACCCAGAAAAGAAAGACAAACATTTTTTAATAGTTTTTAAACATGTGGTGTGGTTCTACTAGGCTTAAATAATTAGTTAAATGAGTGAAATAATTAAACAAATGTAATGAAAGATAAGAGCAATTTGATCAATGTGTAGAGCAATGAGACATTGATGCCTTAGCAAAACTCTCTGTGCGTGAAAACTTCAACCAAATAATACTATATGTTGAGTGCTAAAAAATGACTTACAAAACTTATTCCATAGCTCCTTTTGAGTTGCAGTAGGTTTCTTTGCAAGGGTTTCTTTTCGGCTGCTCTCTCGTTTAGCTTATATGGAAATACATTTTGCAAACCTTTTCAAGTTTGAGAGTATTTTAAGTTGTAATTTTTGTAACAAATAGTGAGAGGAAATTCTCTATTCAAATTATAGGGCAGGAAAATTGCAGATTATGTACCTTGTACAAATAACTTTCTAGGGGTTTTGCATCTAAACAAAATACTTGAAAGAAACGATGTAGATCATCTTTTGATTTTGAAGGTAAGAATACAAGACTGAAATTATATATATATATATATACATGCATCCCCATCTACACCCCCCAAGAAAAAAATTGTGCACATTGTACCTGCTTCTCACATCTGAATGAGTAACTTAGATATTTTATGTCTTTGTGTTCATCGTGTCTTGAAAAGGTGCAACTCGTTTTAAGACATTTGACATTTTACAAATCCATATAGTGGATTATAACTTGAATTTTCTCACAAAATACATCAGCTAAGTGTGAAAAGAATAAATGTAGACCAATCCGGTTGTAAACATCACACACTAATGACCCACTCTTATACTAAAAGTGTTAATCAATGTCAATTAGTCTAATTGTAAACATCACACACTAATGACCCATTCTTATACTAAAAGTGTTAAGTAGTCAAAATTGACTTACTTTTATTAAGCTTAGGTTTTTTTTTATACTAAACACTTTAAGTAGTCAAAATTGACTTTTATTAAGCTTAGTTTTTTTTTTCTTAGTGTGGTGTTAAAGGGTGGCCACATATTAGAGGAATTATACTTAACAAAAACCCTAATTAGTAATTTTAGGATAAGTCAAGCAATGTCCTAGGTGGGAACATTACAAGTGTACATTATCCTATGATGGACATTGGTAGGTGGTCAAAAGATGCGTTTAAGTACAACCATACCATTAATCATGTTTATCAAAGGAAGAATATAATTACAATTATAAGATCTTCAAATTTAGGCAATTTTTTTCCTTGGTTGAGTTGGTGTATTTCATTTTTGTTTAGAAGGATCTAATATGAATTTTACTAATCTTTGCAATTGGTGATATGAAATGGGGTAAGAGTGGAAGTTGACTTTCAATTAGATGTTTTGTTGTCATAAGTGGGTAATAATTTCCATTAAGTTAAATATTTGCTTACAACTAAACATTGTAAATTACTAGTGTCAACATATTATTATAACTACCAAATATGTTGGCATTAGTAATTGTATAATCACATGCCTTTGAGGGAATTTGAATGAGGTTGCAAAGAACTAATGTAGCTCTTCATTTATCTTGATGATTTTGTGCAAACAAGAAAATTTCTTAACAAGAAATCAACCTAATCTTTGTGTTATGATATGGATCATATTGAATTATGAATCCTAATGGTGTTTAGGTCTAAATTGAGACATTAGTGTCCTTATTAGGAATTAAAAACAATAGAAAATTATGTTGAAATACAACTGTAATCAATAAAACCTGTGAGCTACTTATTGTTTTGTGATTGGGGATTAGAAAATGGTGGTATTACATCTTTTGAATTTAGTCCCTTGTATGGTGTTATATTGCATCGTATAAGACTCTATATTCACATTCCTTGAAAGATTTAAATGAGAATAACTACATGATACTTTAATTTCATTTGGAGGTGAGCATGTGGACAATCCTTGAGTAAAGGATGCCCTTTTGATTAGAGTCTACATGGAAGCATTTCATGGATATTAGGGTTTGGGATTGTTCCTAAACTTGTCCAAATTTCTTTTTTTACTATGATTTCATCAAAGGGAAAAAAATGCATTAGATGGTTATGAAGGAGTTAAATCTTTTTGACAACTTATACATAATAGATAATGTGCTTCCAATTTTGTCTAAACAAACTCAATGAAGTGAATACATTTGACTAGCTTAGAAGTTATCATTTAGTTGTGTTTGTGTTGGGCAAAGACCTACACATGTTGATTCAATGTGATTATATATGCTTGTAAAATTTGGCTTCATATTTTAGGACTCTATGCATAAGCTAATGAATCATTTGTATAACATATATATCTAGATCCACTTGACCAATATTTGTGAGCCCATTTGACATGTAAATTATGTAAGGTAAGACCCCTACTATCAAAATTGAGTCGGATGCATGAGCACAATTAGTTGGTTATTACTAGTATCATCTTCATGATAGATCCCCAAAGATATAAATCACATCTTAAGGAAAAGTTATCTTTCACTAGTCGCACAAGGTCAAAATGTCACAAGCTATCTACTTTATGACACGAGCAATTAGTCAACTATTATAAGTACCATACAATTGACATATTCTTATATAAATCCTTCGTATTTTTGGGTTTGCCCATTTGCCAATAGTAGCGTTAGGAAAATGGTGTCTAAGTGTTGTCTTAGCCTTGAATTTACATAAGGTTACTATTTATAGTGAGTTTGCATTTGAGCATGAATATTTCCTAAACTTTCTGCAAGGCTTTGGATGGGTTACATGATGATGCTGATAATTTTTTGTCGCAAAATCACGTCTATATTTGAAGATATTAAAGTTTCCATTTTTGAAGTTGTTAAATAAAGTTTATGAAGTCAAATTTGAAGACCTTAGATGCTCCTAAATGGATTGAAATTATTTGTATTTGTCACATTGTGTTATATTTAGTAGAGCATGTCATAAGCTTTCCAACACTTTAAGCAATTTGCCAGTCATACATTTGGTTCAAAGGGTACAACCTTTGGAAGTTGGGATTCTTAAGATAGGACATCTTAGGATGGGTGCAACTTTTCAAGTGGTGTTATTCACATGGTCTTGTAACCTCCTTTGATGGTTTGATAAATTGTATCTGTTACATATTAGGTGCATTAGATGGAGGTTTTTATAAGAGCATGATAGTTTAGATTAAGGTAAAAATAGGTTTTGAAGGGACCCAAAATCCTTAACAGAAAAGCAAAAGATAAACTAGTAAGCACAACCAGATTTTATAAGGTCCTGAAACTTGTAGTTTAAAAGTTACAAAATCAAGTTTTACAGGGACCTAAAACCACAAAATAAGACCATAAAATGAAACCAAGTTTTACAAGGACCTGGAACCTAGTTTTTAAACAAAATGAACAAAAACTAGATAAAAAACTTAGACCAGAGACTAGTTACCGGGACCACCACCAGAGCATAGAGCAGTTACCAAAAACACTACTAGCTTCTATTGCAACTCTTTGATCATTTTCACCACCTCTTTGCTCGCCTCTATAGTGCTTTGGATGGTATCAACAACATATCCCCCAATTACCTCAATCGTCTTCTTTCTTTAGCTTTGTCTTGTTCTTTTACTTAGACCACCAGGAGACATGATTTCTTCATTATTTCTCTTCCCTAAGCTTGCAACAACTGCACAAATGCTGGAAGTAACCTGCTTCATCTTATTGCCAGTTTCTTTGATCAAAAGACAAAGTTTGTGTTCATATTCCTTTAATTTATCTGGTATATTACCAACCTGAACTTCTATTTGAATGATCTTTGCTCAGTCAACTTCCTGGTCTTGCTACATTTTTCCCACTTTTCTTTTCAAATTCATTAACTCATTATACATCCAAGAGTCGCCTTGAAGAGAGGAATCAACCTTAAGCTTAGCAGTATGTAGGAAAGAAAGCATAGTGTCCTTACTAGTAGATTCATCCTTCTCCTTTCCTGTTCCTTCCTTACCAGTAGACTCATCCTTCTCTTTCCTTGTATCTTCCTCTACATTCATAGCATCCTTGCCAGTGAAGTCCTCCTTTTTCTTTGCCATTTAAGAGCATGATAGTTGTTATCTCTAGATCATTGTTTGGTGATACTCTTGTGAGAAGCTTGCTCTGTAAGTATAGTGAAATATTTTTTTATATTTCTAAATAATATATTGAGTGGCTTTTGGAGTGTCGGGTTTTTTCTATTGAAAGGGTTTTCCCACACAAATCATCATGTTGTGTTATGCATGTTATTTATGCTCGTTTTTGTTGAGTTTTTAAAATTATTTTTATTAAGGCAAAATTAAGTTTTGAAGGGGCTCAAAACCTTTTACAAAAAACCTACAAAAGATATATCATGGTAACCCACCTAAATAGAAAAGAACTAAAAAAAACCACATGGGTTTCACTAATAGACTCCCACAACTTGAAACAAAAGGATGCACAAAAACCAACAAGAAACCCAAAACTAAAAAAAGACTAGAGAAAACTCCAACCTAAGAATCCACATCTAGGGCCCATCAAGATTTACCTTTAGTATTACCCTTGGGGGAACAATGAGTCATGTCAAAAGAGGGTTTATACATCTTAGCTTCTTACCCTTAACATTTGTCCAACCCTCTTCTACCTTTGTGACTACATCATACCAATATGATGAACCCAACTCTAGTCCATCATGATCCTAAGAAACCATACATGTAGAGAGAACACCCCCAGCTCACCATTTCTCCCTATAGGAAAAACATCACTATGGATGGAACTAAATTTGATAGCCATAGTACTATCATTGGACTTAGACATTTGGAGCCCAACTCCACAGACATGAGGAAACAACAAGAGGGACCTGCGATTGTGAACCAACTTCAATAGACACTCCATAAGAAATTGGATCAGCTAGAGAGGAAACCACAATATCCTATGTTTCCCCATGAGTGGAGCTCTTATGAATTTAGATTTGTTTACAATCATGTAGTGCTTCTTTGAGGTGTCTTTCCACCATAAAGCTCACAAAATCTTCTTTTCTAATCCACAATGCTTAGTCTTATGATCAATTTTGAAAAATCTTCTACACTTGAAGAGAACCCCTTCCTATTCCAAAGGTTGAACACATCTGTTATTAGAAGACTTGGTTAAGATCTCAGCAAGCAACCCTTTAGAATAATCCAACTCGACTAAAATGCAAGCATAGGTGGAGTGAAGAATACCAGACAAATCATCATCCACCATCACAAAATCCCCAAGAGTATTTTCCATTTCCTCAAACAGAGAATCAACCAAAGATGAAGGGGAGATAGGGAAGCCAAACCCAAATCAAAACCTTACCAAAAATTGCAAAAGAAGGATTGAAATATGAGTGCCAAGGTTTAACCATTAACAAAAACTTGCCCAAATTCTAGCTAAAAATATTATCACGCAAAATTTTATTTCTATCCCCTACGTTCTCAAAATTTTGTAGTAAAAAAACCTTTGGCCATAGGGTAAATATGAACACAACCAAAAAGAAAAGGCTACCAA
This sequence comes from Cupressus sempervirens, assembly GCA_028749045.1. NCBI lineage: Eukaryota > Viridiplantae > Streptophyta > Pinopsida > Cupressales > Cupressaceae > Cupressus > Cupressus sempervirens. The sequence goes on along the minus strand of CM053789.1, from coordinate 633,685,303 downwards.
TAATGGGAAGTCCAAGCATGCAACATAAGGAGGCCAGGGAAAAAAACCCCTAAAATAGATAATATCGTGAGAGGAAAAACCAAACACATTATGTTTTATTTCCTCCTTTGTAACTTATTTAACTTCACTAAGATATCACAAGAAACAAGGATACGCCTAATGTAGAGTGACTTTAGGAACCAAAATGACTCCTATCCCTCGTAAAGCCTTTATCTTCCTACTACCAATCACTAGCCTATCCAAGATGCACCCAATTCCCTCCTTGCTCCTTGTTTCCAGGAGCAACATGTAGAATCCAAGAATCCTATATGCCCCCTCTAACAATCCATCAACTCAAAGACTCCACTTTCTCATTTCATACCCTTAATCCCTTCTAGTTCCATACAAGTAAACCAATCTTGTCACTTCCCAAACTCCAAAACTTCATCATGATGCATTGATCCCCCCCTCCAACATCTATTGGTATAGGGACTATAACTTGCTAGAGTTTTGACTTTCATTTGACCTCTATCCCCTTTGATGAGTTATTATGTCTTAAATAGGCCTAATACTCACTCTCTTTGCCTAGTTTTTACCCCACAACCCTAGATTCTTCCAAACAACTTTGACAAATCAATTACAAGTTCAAACAACCTTTTGGGCTCTTGATAACATACCTCAAACTTGAGTTCCCCTTTAATTAATATTCCACCAAACTAATAAAGTTTGAATAGGTCTAGTAGGTTAATTATATCTATTTCCAAAGAAACTACACACAAATGGACTTTCCTAACTTGATAAACTCGTGGAGTGCCCCTTCCCCTTTACAAAACCTCCAAATATACACTTATTCCTCAATCAACTCATTCATAACCCCTTCTAAAGCACACATTTGCACAAATTATTAACTAGTCACATAGAGATGCCTAGTTAGGGTATATAGTTCCTTGTAAATCCATCCATCTCATGGTCTAAAACCAAGTGAGTTCTATAGTACATTTCTAGGGTTCACTTTCCACCAAAGGTCATAATTTTCCACTAGTCGAAAGTGTAAATAATCAAATTTGTTCTTCAAACCCTAGAAAACTAAGGGTTTCAACATTGTATTTGAAAAATTGTTAATATCTTGCATTAGGAAAGAGATCTAACCTCCAAACCAATTGAAATAGAAAATAGATTCACTCCTCTAACCAATCATATTAGGAATTCATCGGCATCAATCCGTACAGAGCCATACAAGTCTAATAATCATGAAAACAAGGAAATTTCAATGTTTTTATTGCTTTAAACTTGCCAAATCCAACAAAAACCTTCACCTTTGATCCATGAAGGGTTTTTAATGTTTTCCAAACCTTGTCCTAATAGTTCCCAACTTCCATTTGAAGGTAATAACTGTTGGGACCAAAAATGCTCCAAGTTGCATAAATGTTGTTAATGATGACATTGACAACTTTTGCCCCTTCTTCACAACTTTTGCCTATTCTTGGTTTCTTATTACAACATCACTATTCTAAGACAAAATATGGACCAAAATATCCTACCAACATTCTTCTATCCTTCTTGGACCCTTAATGTCCTATTGACCAAGGTTGACCATGAAGGCTTATAAACCACCTATTGGGCCAATGGTCTTACAAATGGGCCCAATTGAATCCCAAACATTCTCAAAAGGTCCTTAAGGCCTTATTACATCCAATATATGAGAATGAACCTTCCACGAGTTCTTGGTACATCATAGGTGCCCCTGCACCATACTCCTTGATAAAAAAATCTCAAGCTCCTCTTCATATGAGTTCCTGCAATGTGGTATCATAGTTCTTGATCACTTGTTCATCCATCTGTACTACTTGTAGGTAGGCAAACCCTTCCATTTCATCAAGTAATGTTTGTAATCATTGCTCCTAGTCTTCTTGATAACCTTAGTGTCTAGTATATATTCCAACTCCATAGGTTAATTAAGTGGTAGTTCCCACTCCTCTTCACTCAGTGCTCCATGTTCACCTTGGATACCTACAAAGACATTAACTTTGAATGACATAAGATCATATACATTAAATAATGGAGAAACCTACAAAGACATGAACTTTGAATGACATAAGATCATATACATTAAATAATGGAGAAATTCCTTTATCAGGAGGTAGCTCTATTTCATAGGCATTAGGTGCAAATTTCCAGAGGAGTAAGGTCTTATGTTTTTCATAAGAAGCTTAGTGTTCTTCCCTTTTGGTAATCTTTCCCTCTTCAAATGTGCCCATACTACACTAATACATTTGGACTCAAAATTCAATGAAGTTTTCGAACAAACAAGTCATATTGTGTCAAATGTAATTGCTCGCTTCCATCTGAATTCTGACGAACACATACATTATATTTTTAAAATCATAGCAGATTCATTTTAATCACAAAAAAAGTGCGCAAGTGAGGATCTCTGCGACAATCCTTTGCAAAAGGTATGTCTCAGTAGCAATCACTTTAATGTTTTGTTCGATGGTTTGAGTTCAGGGAATAAATTTTCAATTGGGTCTTAGTAGTCCTTAGAGTTTTCTACTTTGATTTCTTAAGCAATATTTCTCATTGTAAATCATTTTTTAAGCATTGCATGCTACATTCACTTCATTTCCTTAATCAATCAATTGTTATTCCTTTATGATTGATTGTTTTGTTTTACATATTTACAATATTTTTCTAACTAATGACCAAACACAAGACGAATTATATGTACTCTAATGCATTAGATCTTTGATATCATTTTTTCTTTTATGTTAATGATTTTGCATTCAACCATTTGACTGCTTTTGCATTTGCAACGATTGGTTATTTAACACCCTACTTGACTTGTGAAAACTTGCATCTTTGATAGTTTTTCAAGTTGGTATTTTCATTTTCCAAATGCATACTCCAATTTAATTACTGTATAACAACCATTAGACGTCTTTCATAGGTTAGGTCTTTGAGAAATTGATCAAATCCATTCTTGCTTTTGGCCATTTCTTGGGCATCCATATGTTTCTAGACCATTCTAGGAGATGAGTTTATCTAGGCTTATCATAGACACTGCATGAACATGAATGCGTTAATTCTTTTTTACCACTTTATTGAAAATGGTGGATCTACAAAAAGAATCCAATGTTTTGTGTAAGGTCTCTAAGAACGAACTTTTGGGCGAATCTTTGAGTATCTATTGGAGAATGTGGATAGTAATAAGAAAATCATATGTTGTAGGACTATTGTATGTTCCATTACTATGGGAAGGAGGTGAAGGAATTTTCTTTATTGATCACATCAAAACTAGATCAATTTAAAAGTAGAATGCCCACTATTTCTAAAAACGTGATCTTTCTAAACAAGAGTTTCAGGTTCATGCTCAATGATCCAATATTTGAAGTGAAGGTCTTTCTAATGATGAGGTGAATGAGTCTAAACTTGGAGGTTCCATTAAAAAAGAAGGGAGTTGGATGGAACTAAAAATCATCTACTTCACATGGATGAACCAGTGGCTTATGACTATTTGAGTAAAGACAGAGGCATGAGAAAGATGAAGACTTTAGATGTCTAATAGTATTCTAGTTTATCCAATTACTTTTTTTCATTACATGTATCGTTTGTTAGATACATGGGGGGGTGGGGGTAATTGGCTTGATCCCTTTATTAATTTTTCTCATTTACTTCATCATACTCCTAGACACTTCTTGATCAATCCTTTTTTTTTACCAAATGTCAGCCTCAAATTGCTTCTTCCAAAAAAAAAATCTTATTTCCCTTGCTCGGTTAATACCGTGCTCGCTCAATCAACACTATGTTGGGTTAACACTATACTTTCTTGGGTAATACTCTACATTCTTCACTTAATCATATGCTCAATGACTACTATAGTTACTTGTTGACTATTAGTCCATTTACTAACCTTGTCTAGCTCGGTGTAGCTCATTGTTTCTTTATCTTTCTACTTCACAAATGCTTTTCTTTCTTACCAACCAAAATAATTTTCTTGTGTTTCTTATCAACACTTAATAATTAATCATGTAAAACAATCAAATCAATATTATCTTTTCAAATTCTAACTCATTAAGTGCCCATCGAAATTATACTTATCAACACTTTCTTCCATTCTATTTTATTCTTTATCACTCAATCATCGTTATCTTTACCAACTTCTTCGTCAATCAACAGAACATTATTCATATGATTTAGAAATTTACTTAATCAGCATAATGTCTCAACTTATCAGGCTTGACATCAATGACAACATATCAACTAATCTAACTATTCTACACACAATCTCTCTTTAGTACAATCAGTTGAGGCTAACAATCTCTCCCTTTGGCATTGATGGAAACACATCCTTCAACACATTCTTTGTATTCCTTCAACAATCATCATGCCAACAATTCCAATTATTCTCTTTATCTTTTGTAGATCTATCTAATCAGGTTCTCTATTATGCTCTTCTCACTTTTGATCTCTCTATGGATAATCTCTCCATAGATCCATTCTCTCACATTTATATTTAATAATCAGACAATCACTCCCCCTAATGAAGTAATTTGATCTCCCCCCATTAGGCAATCAATATTCTCCCCCTTTGACAACAATACCAAAGGCCAAAAACCTTTCTCTTCCACCAATACTAGGTCAACCAACCTTGTAACTGTATTTTTCCTTTTCTATTTCTATTGCATTTTCAGTAGTTATACCGTGTACCTTGCTTGTATTGATTACATTTGTTGCATTACAATCATTTTCATAACTCTAAGATTGTTCCTAAAGAGAGAACTCCTCTGTCAATTTCCAAATAGATATCCTCATAAAATATGAAGTGATGCTAGGACTGCATCTTCCTCTAATGAATATTGGATAGCAGAAGGATGCATAGTTTACCATTTAATAACTTAAAAACATCCTTAGGTAGTGGCTTAGTAAAAATATCAGCAATTTATTCTTTTGACTTCACATCTCCAAACTCACTTGTTTCGTTTGAACTAGCTCTCTTAAGTAATTATACTTGATAGATATATGCTTAGTATTTGCATGCATCATAGGATTTTTTGATATGTTAATAGCACTAGTGTTGTCACAATAGATTGTTACAAGATATGTGAGCTCTTCTTACATACCTTCCAATATTATTTTGATCCATAAAATATTTGAATAATTGATTGCAATAGCTACATAATTAGTTCCAACAATAGACTATGAGATACAACTCCACTTCTTGCTTATCCATGTCACCAATCTTTCTTCTAAAAAGAAGCTCCTCCATTATTAATCTTTCTGTCATCAATATTTCTCGCCCAATCAACATCAATGTAGACTCTTAGCTCAAAATCTTCATCTTTCTTGTATCATAATCCATAATCTTCAGTTCCCTTTAGATATGTAAGGATTATATTTACTGCAATTATATGTTTCTCCTTAGGATTAGCTTAACATCTTGCTACTATTCCAATTGCATGTGCAGTATCAAGTCTACTATGAACTACATACTACAATTTCCCAAACATAGATCTATACAGTGCCTCATTCACTTCTGTTGAGTTATCTTCCTTGGATAATTTACGTTTGGTGACGATTGGTGTAACTACTCATCTTGACTCTTCCATACCAACGGTATCTCTTTGACGTATTTGGATTGAGTAATATATATTCCCCCTTTAACTTGTTGAACTTGCAAACTACTAGGGAATTTTACCTCACCAAACATTGACATTTCAGAAAATTTCCTCATTTCATCATCAAATGACTTACTCATCAATTTAGGTCGGGCCATGCTACTAGTTTCCACTTTTCTTCACAAACAAAGCAGATGAAAAGTGGGAATTTTTTCTTTTGGATGCTTCGCACGAAGCATGGGCTTCGCCCGTAGCATTCACATGGTTTCGCGTGAAGCCCAACATGCCCACTAGCCCATTGGGGCTTCATGCAAAGCCATAAGTGCTTCATACAAAGCCTAATAGGCTTTGCTTGAAGCCTCTTGCAACCCTAGAATGCTACTAAAACCAGCTTTATAATTATCATTTTACCATTTTTGAGTTCATTGTTACAGTGACAGATTTGCAGCAAGGCTTAGAGTGAACTTTGTGACATCTTTAGTTGCATCATCATTCCAACTTGCCATTTTTTACCTCCTTTGAGCATTCAGTGTACTAGGTATGTTCTTTTTTGTATTTTTTAGTGATTATTTAGTTGTTTTTATGAATATTTAGTTGTTTTTTATGGGTATTTTGTTGTTTTTAGTATACATTAATTAGTTTTATGTTTATATGTTATATTTTAGTTTGAATGTTAGAAAATATTAAAAAAACATAGTTAAAATTGTAGCCAATGGAAGAAATAAAATGTTTAGAAATATATAGAAATATAAAGTGCTAGGTAGATAAACAATAAAAACCAAAAATATGATTAGATGTAGAAAACAAAAAACGATTTAAAACTCTAGATGAATAAAAAATAAAAACTTACTTGATATTTAGAAAAACTCTCTCCTCACTTTCTCTCTCTTCTCTAGTGTTCTCTCTCTTCACACACTCTCTCTCCTCACTTTCTCTCCCTCTTCTCTCTTTCTCTCTCTCCTCACACTTTCTCTCCTTGAACTTTCTTTCTTCTCACTTCTCTCTCTCCTCCCACTTTCTTTCTCCTTAATTTATCTCTCTTCTCACTTTCTCTCTCCTCACTCTCTCATCTCACTTTCTCTCTCTTCTCACTTTCTCTCATTTCTTCTCTTCTCACTTTATCTTTCCTCACTCTCTCATCTCTTTATCTCTCCTCACACTCTCTCCCCTCACTTTCTCTCCCTCTTCTTACTTTCTCTCTCCTCACTTTCTCTCCTTGAACTCTCTCTATCTCTCCTCACGCTTTCTCTCTCCTTGAACTCTCTCTCTTCTCACTTTCTCTCCCTCTTCTTACTTTCTCTCCTTACTTTTTCTCTCTTCTCACTTTCTCTCTCATTACTTTTTCTCTCTTGTCACTTTCTCTCTCCTTTCTCTCTCTTGTCACTTTCTCTCTCCCCACTTTCTCTCTCTTCTCACTTTCTCTCCTTTCTCTCTCCTCACTCTCTCATCTCTTTCTCTCTCCTCACACTTTCTCTCTCTCCTGACCTTCTCTCCCTCTTCTTACTTTCTCTCTCCTCACTCTCTCTCCCCCCTCTCTCCCTCTTCTTAATCTCTCTCTTCTCACTTTCTCTATCCTTACTTTCCTCTCTCCTTGCTTTCTCTCTCTCCTCTCACTTTATCTCTCCTCAGTCTCTCATCTCTCTCTCACTTTATCTCTCTTTTCTTACTTTTTCTCTCCTTACATTCTCTCTCTCTCCTCTCACTTTATCTCTCCTCACTCTCTCATCTCTCTTTCCTCACTTTCTCTCCCTCTTCTTACATTCTCTCTCCTTACTTTCTATCTCTTCTCACTTTCTCTCCTTACTTTCTCTCTCCTTTCACTTTCTTTCCCCTTACTTTCTCTCTCCTCTCACTTTCTCCGTCCTTACTTTCTCACTCCTCATGTTCTCTCTCTCTTATCACTTTCTCTCCTTTCTCTCTCTTCTCACTTTATCTCTCCTCACTCTCTCATCTCTCTCTCCTCACTTTCTATCCATCTTCTTACTTTCTCTCTCCTCACATTTTCTCTCTCCTCACTCCCCCACTTTCTTTTCCTCTTCTTACTTTCATTCTCCTTACTTTTTCTTTGTTTCACTTTCTCTCTCCTTACTTTCTCCTCATTTTTTCTCTTTTCTCACTTTCTCTCTCCTCACTTTTTCTCTTTTCTCACTTTCTCTCTCCTTACTTTCTCTCTCTTCTCACTTTATCTCTCCTTTCTCTCATCACTTTCTCTCTCCTCACACTTTCTATCTCTCCTCACTTTTCTCTCCCTCTTCTTAATTTCTCTCTCCTCACTTTCTCTTTCCTTGAACTCTCTATCCTCACACTTTCTCTCTCCTTGAAATCTGTCTCCTCACACTTTCTCTCTCCTTGGTCTCTATCTCTCTCCTCACTTTCTCTCCCTCTTGTTACTTTCTCTCTCCTTTCTTTCTCCTCACTTTCTCTCTCCTCTTATCTTCGCTCTCATAACTCTCTCTCTCCTCACTTTCTCTTCACTTTCTCTCTCCTACATTTAATTTATTATGATTAATCTTCACCTAATATGACTTATCAACACCTTAGATTACTAATAAGATCTAATAGGACCTTATACATGACCTCTTAAGACTTAATAGGATCCCTTATGACCTTAGATTAATGATAGAACCTATCACGACCCCTTATTGAATACATGTTCTTGTAATTATATGACATCCCCTTATTGACTCCCTATGTTGTTGTAATATTAAGTTAACATTTAGTTTGTATATGTTGTACCCGTAGATGGCATCCCACGATCATGGACAACCTCATTCTCAAGATCAAGGATAGGGAGAGGGTCAAGGACAGGGACATGATCATGGGCAGGGGGAGGGGCAGGGATAGGGATGGGGACATGGACAAGGATAGGGACAAGCTCAGGCTCAGGGGTAGGGATAGGGAACACATGTTGATGTACCACCTGTCCACCCTTGTGTTCTTGATGCGACGACCATATTCCAGTTTGTGACCACAAAGATTGCTAGACTGAGATCAACTATTGAGAGATCTCAGGATCATCTATATAGTGGTATATGTCAACAGACTTTGACTAGTCTTGAGGAGCTTACTAACATGCTTATATCACTTATTGCATTTGCACATGTAATGAAATAACATGCACAAGAGAAGAAATAATATGAAATATTATATAAATACTTGATAATAACTGAGAGTAATTGGCCACTTCAAGGGGGCAACCTCCAAATATCTCCAATGAGAATACACTTAACAATATGATCTTGAAATAAGACTCACAACCTCCTATATATATCTAATTATGCTTAGGTTGAATAAACACAACCCTACATAACACCTAGGCTGACCTACCTACCTAAATAATAATATAATAATGATAACATGACTTAATTAAGGATTAAGATAACCACAAGTTGACTATTCATAACCCTATATACACCAATATTAAGGGTGTAGCATACCCCCTCCCTTGAAAGAAGCATTGCCCTCAATGCTAACCAAATGTGGATTCGTTTGAATGAACTCCTCATACTCCCATGTGGCCTCTTCAACTAGTAAGTTCTTCCATTAGATAAGATACTAAGTGAAGGTTCTATTCCTCAGCTTCTTCGTGCGTGTTTGAAGAATGCACTCTGGTTCCAAAATTATTCTTCGTTCTTCATCTAGCTTTGGTAGTACTGTTTGAGTAGGAGTATTCTGCCCAATTACCTTCTTCAAACAAGAAACATGAAAAACTGGATGTATCTTTGTCATTGGTGGCAACTCAAGCTTGTAGGCAACACTACCAATCTTTTGCATGATTTGGTATGACCCATAATATCTTGGAGACAACTTATTATTCTTTTTTTATTGCTTCAATGAGATTTTTTTGTAAGGCTACAATCTCAAGAAGACCCAGTCCCCAACTTCAAAATTTCTTTCACTATGATGTTGGTCCACTTGTTGTTTCATTCGATTCTATGCCATAGCTAAATTCTCCTTGAGTCCTGAAACTACCTATTGTTGATGAAGCAAGTGGTCCTCTACTACTTGAACTCTTGGTGACACCTTTAATGATGATGTGATGGAAGGAGGATGATATCCATAAAGTGCCAAAAATGGAGACATTTTTTATGAGCTATGAAAAGAAGTATTGTACCACCATTCTACAAGAGGTAGCCAATCTACCCATTGAGATTATTTTGAAGTGAAACAACATAGATATCCTTCCAAACATTTATTAACAACCTCAGTTTTCCCATCTGATTGCGGATGGTATGAAGAACTATGAGCCAATTGAGTAATCAAACATGAGAATAAATCTTTCCAAAAGTGACTTGTATAGATAGGATCATGATCACTAACAATAACCTTAGGTGTACCATGTAGCTTTTGGATATTCTCCAAGAAAACTTTTTCCACTATACTTGTTGTAAAAGGATGTGATAATGCAATGAAATGTGCATATTTAGTGAGGCAATCAACTACTACCATGATGACATTATGACCTTTCGATTTGGGAAGCCAGGTGTGATGAAGTCCATGGATACCTCTTACCAACGTTGGCTAGGAATATATAAAGGCTGCAAGAGACCTGGTGTCTTAATTGTTTCCCCCTTATTTCTTTGACAAACCAAACATTCAACACAAATTTTTGAACATCACTTTGTAGCCCTTCCCAAAAAAAATCTTGCTTGACCCAATGATATGTCTTCAAAAATCCTAAATGACCACCAATTGGGGACTCATATAGTTCTTTAAGAATCTTGTGTATAAGAGTGGAATTCTTGCAGAGATACAAGCGCTCTTTATACCAAAGAATATCCCCCTTTAAATAAAATTTATTTGAACTACTATGGTCACTTTTTATTTGCTGGATGAGATTACTTGTTGCAACATCATTTTTCCACTCTTCTTTGGCTTCTACCACCCAAATTTCTTGTAATATTGAAAGGGCACACTATAAGGCTTCATCTTTTTCATCCTTCCTAGAAAGTGCATCGACCACAATATTTTCCTTCCCTTTCTCGTATACAATTTCAAAGTTATATACCAACATCTTAGTGACCCATTTTTGCTGCTCTTCTGAAGAGTCTTTGTTCCAAAAATTATTTTAGGCTATCATGATCTGTCTTAACCTTGAAGTGTTGACCCATTAAATAAGGCCTCCATTTTTTAACTAAATGAAGGATTGCTAGCATTTCATTCTCATAAATAGGTTTGAGTTGATTTTTACCTTTTAATTGACGTCTCAAAAGTAATTGGTTGACCTTCTTGCATGAGAAATGCTCCTATCCTATTTCCAAAAGCATCATATTCCATAATGAATTCCGTGGTGAAGTCTAGAGTGGCAAGCACTAGAGTTGTACACATAGCCTTCTTCAATTGCTCAAATGCTACATTAGTAGATTCATTCCAATGAAAAGAATCCTTCTTCATTAAAGTGGTAAGGGGTGCTTCTATATGACCATAATTCTTCACAAATCTTCTACAGTATCCTATCAATCCCAAGAAACCCCTTAGTTTCTTAATGGTTTTTGAAATAGGCCATTCCATGATAGCCTTAATTTTGTTAGGGTCCACCTTTGCTCCTTCATGTGAAAATATGTGTCCCAAATACTTCACCTCCTTAAGACCAAAAGCACATTTGGATGGATTAGCATAGAGTTGATGATCTTCAAGTAATTGTAATCCTTGATCTACATGCTACAAATGTTCTTCCCAAGTCTTGCTATAAATTAATATATCATCAAAAAAAACTAACACAAACTTTCTCAATAACTTCTTAAAAATGAAATTTGTCAAACTTTGGAATGTAAATGGTGCATTGGTAAGATCGAATGACATCACAAAAAATTCATAATGACCCTCATGAGTTCGAAATGTTGTCGTGCAAATATCTTCCTCCTTAATCCAAATTTGGTGATAACTCGATCTAAGATCTAACTTGGTAAAATACATAGCTCCATTTAATTCATCTAGAAGATCATTGATGACTGGAATAGGAAACTTATCTTTAATGTTGTACTTTTTGAGCACTCTATAATTTGGACACAGGCACCAAGTTTCATCCTTCTTACGCACCATCACAACAGGTGAGGAGTAAGCACTTTGGCTATGCCTGATAATTCTTGTCTCTAGCATTTCCTTTAAAAAAAATTATCTCAATTTTTTGTACGTGTGGGTACCTATAAGGCTTGATGTTTGGTGGCTAGCTCCCTAGAAATAGTTGTATGGCATGGTCATGATCCCTCTTAGGAGGAAGTCCTTTGGGCATATCTCCAAGAATCACTAAGTGATGATCAATTATTGCTTGTAAATCTAAATGAGTAAGAGCATTAGATTGAGAGACTTCTAATGAACATAATTGGGCCACAAATCCATCTGCTCCTTTCTTAAGAAACTTTTGCATTTGATGAGAGCTTACCATTTGTGGGGATTTTGTCGTCAATCCCCTTAGCTCCACTACCTTTCCTTTTGATTGAAATCATATGAATAGTTCTTGGAAGTTCATCTCAATTGTTCCCAATGTAACAAGCCATTGTACTTCCAAAACGATATCCATCGCACCCATGGATATCGCATACATTGGGGTATCAAGTTGATAATCTCCCATGGATAATTTGATGCTATGACACTTCCCTAAACAACTATGCTTCCATCTGTAATCAAAACCTGAAACTCTGGGGCTAGATATATAAAACAATTTGAAAGTGTTGCCAACTTTTTGTTGATGAAATTATGAGTACTACTTGAGTCAATCAACACTATTACTTTCTGCTTCTTTAAGAAACCCACTACCTTGAGTGTTTGTGGTGCACTGAAACCTAAAAGTGCATGAGAAGAAATGATTGATTGAGAATCATGTGATTCCTCACTTGACTTCCTATCCTCCTTTGATATGGGCTCATCATTTTCTTCCTCACTTGGACCTTCAATATAGAACAATTTATTTTTACTACATTTATGTCCTTGACTATATTTGCTATCACAATTGAAACACAATCCTTTTGCTCTTTTCTCCTCAATTTGTTGTGGAGTCAACCTAGTAGGTTGAGGAAGATAAGGTGTTGAATAACCTTTTTATCTTATCACATTAGCCCCTTGCTTTCTAGGAATCAAGAAATTCTCCTCTACCTTGTGTGTCAATATAAAAGGTTCATTTACTAAGTTGGGACTAAACATGCGTACCTCATGTCAAATGTGATCCTTGAGGCCATGTAAGAATAAATCATTCAAGTTCTCCTCTGTAATTGTATCCACTTTTAAGGATAGATTTTGGAATTTTTGAATATAATCCTTAACTAGTCTTGTTTGTTGAAGCTTAGTAAATTGGCTAAAGAAGTTTTCTATCACACTACTGCTATATTGTGCTTGGAGTTCTTCTATAAAAATTGACCATGATATGGTGAGACCCTTTTCCCTCCTATGAATACAAATCCAATGATACCAAATGAATTGATCTAGTTCTAGATATAAGGAAGCCACTGTGACCTTCTATCCATATGGGTTTGATGTACCTCAAAAAAATTCTCCTTTTGATGTATCCATGTTAGAGAATCCTTGCCATCGAATTTGCACATATCCACCTTGGGAAAAAAATTCCTAGATCACCTAGGAGTATTAAATTTTTGTCATTATTAGTCGATTTGAAGGTTTCACCTTGATTTCTTGACAACTCCTTCCTTGTTACATTCATATAGGTGCTTAACATGCTTCATATATCTGATATATCTCCCCATAGGTCACACATATCCCTCTTCACCTCCTCCGTGAACTTACTTATTTCCTCATTGGGACTATTATCCTCTGTTGTTTCCCAATCTTGATAAGAAGATTTCCTTGGTGCAGTAGCATTCTTTTTGCTTCTTGTTGGAGGCCATGTCATGATGGAAACCAATATTTTTGAAATAAATAACACAAATGAAATATAAATTCTCTAATTTATTTATTTATTTTTTATTGTAACTTGCTAGGGCCAAGATATCCTTTCTCAAGAAAAATCCAAAAAATTGGCAAATTTGCTACCTTCAAAGAAAATTTTCCTAATTTTGGAATAAATTTCTTATTTTTGCTTCAATTTCTCCAAGCTTTGAAATGTAGGCTCCTCTACTATGTATTCAAAAACCCAATACAAGTTATACTCCAATTCGACAGGATGTAAGAGATATGTAGATCTCAATAAATTGTGTAGAAATAGTAATTCTACAATAATTTACTCAAATTTGCTTCAATTCCTCTTAATTTTGGACTATAACTTCTTTAATATAGTCTTCAAAAATCCTTTAATTTTTTTTGAAAAATTCACTAAAATTTGAAAGTTATGCTCTTCCTTAAATCGCCCCAATGTTGAGAAAAAATATTGTCTCTATGGTGCCAAGATCATGCTCTGATACCACTTGTAATGAAATAACTTGCACCATAGAAGAACTAATATGAAATATTATATAAATACTTGATAATAACTAAGTGTAATAGGACACTTGAAGGGGGCAACCTCCAAATAGCTCCAATGAGAACACACTTGACAATATGATCTTGAAATAAGACTCACAACCTCCAATATATACCTAATTATGCTTAGGTTAAATAGACACAACCCTACATAACACCTAGACCAATCTACCTACCTAAACAATAATATAATAATGATAACATGACTTAATTAAGGATTAAGATAGCCACAAGTTGACTATTCATAACCCTATATACACCAATATTAAGGGCATAGCAACACCACAGTTTGTACATAAGATTTTTGATGAGCTTAGAGAAAATATCTCAGTTGGTATATCCTTAGAGTAGGTTCAGAGCCTGGTTTCTAAGGAGATTATCAAACGAGAGGTCTTCCCATTTTATGAGGGGAAGACCAAGGTTAGGGAATATCAAGTTACTAGATATGTTGTGCCACAAATTGCTTATATGATATACCTATTGGAATCACCATTGTCGTTACACCAAAACCTCAAGGTTTCATTGAACATCACAACAATTAGAGACAAGGATCCATGGGAGGAAGTTAAGAACATGTCACAAATCCATCAGTCTATGTTGAATGATACCTTTACCTAGTGGGGAGGGATTCACCAATCTCCCAACAATCCCCCCCTCAGCATGACCTAAGGGATTTGAACCTGTAACCCAGTGCTCTGATATCACTTTTTGGAATCACCATTGTTGTTACGCCAAAAACTCAAGCTATCAATGAATGTCACAACACCCAGAGACAAGGATCCACAGGAGGTGGTTAAGAACATGTCACAAATCCATCAGTCTATGTTGAACACTACCTTCACCTAGAGGGGACAGAGGTACCAACCTCCCAACAATACCCTTGATTCTTAGTAACACATGGTCGTTATCCTAATAATAACTAAATTCCATTATATTTTGCCCAGCAGTTATATGCAAAGATCTATTTCAGGCACCACATCAACTATATAGATACTCCAAGATATTATGGTCAGGGATGCGGTAGATTTTTTGATCGTTATGCGAACCGTGAGCCAACTCCTGTTGTTCCTCATCATCATGCATTGGTGGGATCTAGGACCCCACTAGTGACTCCAGTGATGGATACTACTATAGATAGGGTTTTCATTGCTTCTTAGAGGGAAGCAATTGATCAAATAGGACACTCTAGCACTCTAAGTAGATATCTTTTGAGTAAACCCAGTCATAGCAAATCATCTTCCAAGGCATCATCAAGTACTACATTGCCTACTAATGAGATCTATAGAGTTGCATGTATTCCTACCATAGGAGATGTGTGGCCTCACTAGAGAGCACACACATATGGAGATGGCCTTGTATCTTCTAGATGATCTTTTATAGGCATATTTGTACATCACAAATACACAAGGGATGCCTTTACATTGTATCACAGAGACGATTTCATAGAGGCCTATATTTTGAGTGACCTATGACATGCCATTAGGTCATGTACACCAGAGTACACAACACTTTGCAAAAAACTTTGGCATTGAGCACTCTACATAGCACTCAGGCACTCAATAGTCTAGCGCTCAACACTAAGATGTACAGTAGTCTATTGCAGCTCCACCTGAGGGGACCTTAGGAGTTGGTTGAGGTATTTATATTTCTACTAATGGACTTGATGTGTTTGATCAAAAAATATGAGATTTGAGACAGATTCATGTTCCCACTAAGATAGGATCATAAATGGACATGCTATTTTAGTCTACTGACTCTACACTGCTTCCATCCCAACTTTTTATTCCTTTGCACTCCTCACTATTATAGTAGGTTGAGACTATTGGAGATGGAGTTTTTGTTGATGACCCTCTTGCTCCTCAGACCTAGGTTCACCTCATTTAAGTTTCATTTTTACAATGATGAATTTCTATTCACAAATATATATTTGTGTACTCATATTTCCAAATGAATTATATTTTTGTAGGCACAAGTAGCAGAGCATGCTTCTTCTAGTGTTGGGTCTAATTATAGTAGGAGGAGAGATGTTATTGATGCAACACCTACTACTCATGGGGGTACAAATATGATGGATGTGACACCCACTAGTGCTTAGGTGATTTTTAAATATGTATAATTCTAACTCATTGTTGTATTTTAATTTGTAGGGCTTAGTTGATACTCAATAGACACCTGATCCTCATGAGCTTGATCAAAGGATCTCTTTGTTCATATGCATCTAGATGAATCTCTAGTTTAGAACACATGCACATCTTTACTTTATCATTGACCTTATCAAGAGATATGATTTGACATTTATATATACGTATTGATCTTTGCACATGTGTGTTTATGATTCAATTTCTATTAGACACATGAATGGTTCAATTTATGATTAGACATGTGATATGTGTTTCTAATTTATAATCCATGTGATATATGTTTCTAGTTTATGGTCCATGTGATACATGTATTTAGTTTATGGTTAGACATGTACATGATTGGTTCAATTTATGATTAGACATATTATATATGTATTTAGTTTATGGTTAGATGTTCATGATTCAACATTAAAACACATGATGGAAATTATTTAAAGAGACATGATTGATGAAAATGTATATGTACACATATAGACTCCAAAACTTATATAAAATTGACTTGTGAGTATTAACATGAAATGACTTTATGTACAATTTGGTATAAATCCTAAGTAGCATTAAATGAGTTCATCTACAATGTATACACATTTAAGTCCTACGCAATAAACACATACATACACTTCATATAAGTCCTTCAAGTTATGTATGAAATGTACATGTACACATGTCCACATATAATTGTCCTAAGTTACATGAAATGAATACATATACATACACTTGATATAAGTTGTACAAGTTATGTATGAAATGACCATGTACACATGTCTGCTCATATAATTGTCCTAAGTTACATGAAATGAACATACACACATGAAATGTATTAAATCAAATATGAAATATCTAAGCAAGTGCTATAAATATGCAATATTAAATGTTGCAAGTCCTAGAAATATGGAATATCTAAGCAAGTGCTACAAATATGAAATATGTCAAGCAGTTCCAAGTGGTTCCACACATTCATGTAGAGCATTTAATATTCTCTCTTGGTCCTCAGTATCTAATCTCCACTTGTGACATCCACCTTTATGTTTAATTGGATGTAGAGAAATGGACATAGCAATAACATGGTGGCTATATTGAAACACTTTATTGCTAGGTTGGAAATCAACAAAGTGAATTCCATGTTTCACTAATTTGTGTTGGCTAAGATATGTTCCCTCCAAAACAACTAAACTTTCATACCATGCATTTAAAAGTTAATTTAATGCATACATGTAATAAATAAATTCATCATTTAATAATAAATGCACATAATTTATATATAAATTTGAAAAATATACCTGTAGCGAATAACATCACATCACTTTCTTCAGGTTCAGTTAACTTCATCCTTTCTACAATGCAACACAATAAATAGTAACTCACTCCTACATTTCTAGGCTCATCAATAACTACAAAGACTTCACCTACACACAATAAGTATCATACATGTATATTTGAGCTCTAAATTTTCTTTGTGAATTTAGTATATATATTTATTATTTTTAAAATTTTACTTACCAATTCAAACTCCTCCAGATATATGGTTGTAATCAGTAGAAATCAAAGGAATGTCATCAAAGTTTTCATCTTCATCTCCATTAACTTTATCAGTAACATTAAGTGGCACCAAAGTCTAGAGACCTACATATCCACGATCCTAATTGATGCATTCATTGTAATTCTCAGCAATGCAATAACACCAAAAACATGAATAGTCTCTAGTGTATTATATCAAATTGCGATGATTGGTACTCATAACAGAATTTAAGGATCATGTTTTGTCTATCCTCTTGAAACCATGCATAGTTTGTCTATCCACACCTAAAGACACATTTAATATATACAAAAAAATTAAAGACAAAAAAATATATTCACATGTGTGTCTAACATAAATTAGATAAGAGAAAACAGATACATGTGCATATAAATTTGCCTAATATCTCTCATAAGAATCTACATGGTACTATTTGACTCACTCTTGATGATGCACCAACCTCATTTGATTCAAAATGTGTCTTGTACCATTCAACAAGGTCATGTGCATTATTTATACAAACTCCCTTATAATTTATTTGATACTTTCATAGAGCACATTTGATACACGCTCTAGCACCATCATGTTCACCTTTGCCATGTCCACTTTCAAAGAAATTTCATACACGTGGTATGTTTTCATTACATTGATATTGACAAAGTGCATAAAATGGTCAAGATGATTTGAATTATGCAACACACCCATCTAACCAAACATAATTTTTATTGATACTTATGCCTCTTTCTTTGATATATGCAACAACAAAAATTGAAACAATGTTCTACATAACGAATATTATGTTCTTTATCATCACTTATGTAGAAGTGAAATTCTTTCTTGGTGAATCATGCTCCATCTATGCTTTGAATACCATCCAAATCTAATTGTGCATGATAATAGTGTACACTTATACCATAATAGTAACCTGATCTAAAAAATAGTAGTATGATTGAATAGCCTTTTGAAGAATGAATGAATAGTTTTTGTTTTCTGCAAAGTCAACAACTGATAAAATGGTTCCAAGTGGAAAGTTATCTCTAAGTGTTTGAAATTTTTGTGCTTTCCACTTTGAAAAAAAGGCATGACAAATATATGGTTATATCAAACTTTTAAATTTGTCCATAAATGCTCCACGGTCATCTGCTCTTCAATATATTCTAATCTTTTCGATCCTTTCCCAAATTTGGTTTCATTCCTTACATACTTGTAACCCTTTCAAGTTATCATTTTTTTGACATCAATATATCTTCATTGTTCAAAGGAAAAAAAGCCAAATTAGAGCATGTGCCACATGTTCCTCTAATGTAATTAATTTGACCAACATGGTCATCTATTTTGTCACATAAAACAAATGAGATGAACTCACTTCGTCTACTAGGAGCTCAACATTTTTATAACCAAAATTTTCTTCTATAAATTTTTGATAAACTTGATAGTGGAGATCAAATTCAATATGACAAAAACAACAAGTTTCAAACACTTTGTTTCTCTTACCATAATATGGCTTCAATCTTTCAAATAATGTCTTTACAATCTTTATATCAAGATTTGAACTACAAAATGAGACATGCATTTCATATTGTGTAATGTCCAACCAATGTTTTGTATGATGTTTGTAAATGTTATCTCTAACCCTATGTATGAGAACATCTCTAGTATTTGATGAAGGAAGAGTATTATCATTTCAAAATGGTATTACCAAATTTTTGGTTCTATCATCAATCCTATCACAATGATGAGCTCTACACATAATTGCCCAATTACCTTCCAAAGTGCTATCATCCAAAACCATTCTCCTCTTAATATATTTTGATATGGTTTTTCTACTAAAACCAATATGTGATGAAATTAAAGATATTTGTATATTTTGGGGTATACTACTACCAAGAATAGATTGTAACATAACTCTTCTTATAGTGCTCTCATCTTTACTTCAAGTCTTCTTCTCTATAAAGCTCAAACCTTTCTTAACATTTTCAATAATATCACTTTGCATGTTAGAAAAATTTCTCTTTTTTGATGTTGTGTCTACACCTAGCAATTTTAATGACTCTTCCAAGTTTTTTTGTAAAAGAACACGAGAAAGTACTTGAGTTTTTTCAAGTGTTTCCAAAATATCAAATTTACTTGTTATTTCTTTTACTATCTTATTCAAAGCTCTTTTTTTTGGAAAGACTTAACACTTTAATATCAGCAAGTAATTTCAATTTATCCACATGCATTGTAAGTAAATGATCTAAATTTCTATGAGTGATGTTTTTCTTTACACTTGTGGCTCGTCGTATGCATTCATCCATACCAATTTGGGCAAGTGATCCTAACTCTTCTCCAACTTCAATTGCTTCATGTCCTAAATTATCATGTCCCGGATTGTCTTGTCCTAGATTGTCATGTCTCAAATCTTCTTTAACATGTATTTGCTTGTCTTGTGATTGTTTATTAAGACCTACATGTCTATAAATGAATAAATTTAGAAAATTAATTATAAAATTGAAAATATACATGTCCATATGAATTTACACATGTACATACCTTCTCTTTTTTTGTGATAATTTGCTAAAGTTTTTTCACGATTTCTTTATTTTGACCCAGGTAATCTATTTCTTGCAAATTTACTTTTCCTTGTTGTCATCCCATCTTTGATTTTCAAAAAATTATCAAAATATTTTGAATTATCTTCGATCTTCAAAAAACTATCAAAATATTTCAAATTATCTTCAGTCTTCTTCCTTTTTCTTCAAAAACAATGAATTCCTTATAAGATTGTTTTGTATTGAATTAGAAAATAAAGGGAAAAAAAATTATATCAAACAAAAAAAATTAATTTTTTTTTAGGCCGATAGGCTTCGTACAAATACCCCTTCGCCAAAAAGTAGGCTTGTCGAAGCCAAGAGCATAGCCAAGGCGATTCAAGTGAAGCCCCCAGGGTAGCCAAAAGGGCAATATGGGGCTTCAAGTGAAGCCCCCTATCTACTAGGGGGCTTCACTCAAAGCCCATGTCACCCAAGGGGCTTTGTTCAAAGCCCTCTTGAGTCTTCCCCTACAGCCACTGTTATGGCCAGGAAATAAGCATAGGGGGCTTCACATGAAACCCTAGTCAAAAGGTGGTAAACCAGCTTGATGGTGTGAAGCCACCATCAAAAGGTTGTAAGCCACCTTGATGGCTTTATGTGAAGCCTCTTTGGGAAAAGACCCAAAAAAGGGCTTCACGCAAAGTAAGCCTCTAAAAATGGAAATTTTCAAATTTGTTCTTAATTTCTGTTTTTTTTTTCTCTTTTAAGGGCTCAAACAAGGGCCAAATAAGTTTAAATTCTGAAACTAAAATTGGTTTTCCTTTCAATAAGCATTTCAATGAATATATGTTTAGCATATATTGTGTTTATTGTGATGTTTTATTTTTAGTTTTATTAAATATAGGTTTTTATTGTCATTTTAGAAATCTCCATTTGAAGCTTCAAGAAAAATATTAAAGTAGAGAATTTTTTTTTAAAAATATGATCATCAAAGCTATGTGTGTTAGCTTTCTAGTAAGTCAAGAAAATTTTCATTTTGATAAATACAAATCAAGTTATATTGATCAAAAGAAAGCTATGTCCAAATTATCGTTAGTGTCACTTTGTTACTAAATAAAATCTATTTTTTTAATGAAATTGAACAAAAGAAAAGACTTTTTAATGTCATTTCCTCTAAATATAATGACATTAACAAACATCTCTACAATTAAGATCTTATCTTCAGCGTCACTCTTCAAGTATACATTACAATTGCCACTAGTTCTAATAAAACCAATTGTGATCAAATAGGAGTGTAATCTTTTATACCATGCTCAGGGTGCCTGCTTCAAGCCATACAAGGTTGTGTATAGTTTACATACCATGTTCTTCTAATCCTTTTCCCCAAATTCTTCAAATTTTTCAATGTAGACCTCTTCCTCCATAATCCATTCAAAAATAAAAACTTGACATCCATTTGATAGACCTTAAATCTTTTGTATGTTGTGTTGGCTCCCAAAACCATAGATTGGAAAATCCAAGAGCTTGTCTTGATTCTTCAACAAGATTCCACAATCAGTTCTGGCCAATGAATGAGAATGACTTCAATTCCCCTACACTTTAGGCTTTACTACACCTAGGTGGGTAAGCCTTCACTCCAAATCTGATTGCTTGATCCGAAGCTTTTCTATAGAGAATTTAAGCTTTGTGAGTTCTCAAGTTGGCAAGGTCATCAAATTCAATCAAAATGAAATTGAATGTTGAGTGCTTAAAATGGTTGAATGTTGAATGTTTGAATTGATTAAATATTTTGTATAATGTTATCAATAATTGATTTAATGTTTGCAAGAAGTATATAGATTTTTGACTTCGAATATCAATCCAATAACTACAACTCAATGCCTTTAAAAGACCAATGCCTTCTCTTATTCGAGAAAAAGTCAACATCAACGAATATTTTTAGGTACAAATTTCTAATTTTCTATGCACTTAAACTATAAACAATTTAATAATCAAGACATGATAGATCAAGTGTGGTGCAGGGGCACCAAGTGGACACAGGAAACTACAAGGTACACTAGGACCTATGAAGGAGACCATGAAGGTACCAAAGGAAATCAATGCCTAATGAAGATATGTAAAGTCATTTGATGATGAACCATGGCTATTGAAGCCATCGAAATGTAAGGGAAGCATGAAATTGTCAAATTTGTAATTCATTGCCAAGAATGGGCAAACTTAGGCCAAAATGGCACAAGTGAGGTTTAAGGAGTTAAAGGTCATCTAATGTTAATGTCAAAGTCAAATGTAATGTATTTGGTTCATCAACATCATAGTATGGAGGATTCATAGGTCATTCAAGGTTAAGATACAAGATATGCATAAATGTTGCACAAAAAGATGTAAATTGCAAAATTGACAAAATATTGTCAGGAATGCCAAAAATGGCTAAGAGAAAGGACTAATGGATATGTTTAGAGTTTTCATTTAAATAAGTCATTTTTATGTCATTGTTGATAATGAGGAGTCTACAAGTTGTAGGTTGTCAAGTTGACAACATTTTAAACAACTTTGTGTTTGCAGAATTGTAATAAACCTGTAACAGTTAGTTACAGTCATTAGTTGGTCGATCTTTGTAGAGGTTGAGAGTTAGTTTCTTGAGTAGAGGTTATTTAAGTTGTATTGAACATTTTAATGAAGGATGGGTCAAAGGAGGATTGGAGAATGCAATGTTGAATCAATAAAGAAGAACTTTTCTTTGCAATTACTTTATTGTTCTTTGTAATAGTCTGTACTATTGGCACTTCTATTGGGTAGAACATGTTTGTTTTGATTTCAAGGAATGGAGTTTTGTCCCTAGTATGATATAAATGTTCTTCAATTCATTTGATAATATTCTTTTGATTCTTAAGAAGCAAATAACCTTTGGGAACAAATTGACTATTCTTGGGCGTATATGTAATAGTTTAGACTTATTTTGGAAACAAACATGCAAAGATAACCCCTCCCACTTTCTTTGGATGTTGTAACTTGTGGGAGAGGGCCCCTAAATGTATTATATACCATTTTTAATGTCTTGAGTCAGGGAATTGCAGAGGGAACAGGGAGAAGGAAAGTTATTGCTGAACAATGTGGGGAAATGAGACCACAAACAACAACAGTCATTGACTAAGAGTATTTATTTGAAGGATAGGGTGTTTTTATTATGGATCTCATCTAGGGGGATCCAATTGATGGTTTTGGATCCATAGTTTGGGTCTTAGAGTGTTTGTAGGGGTCTTTTCAATTAAGCCCTAGTTGGGATCCCCTTAAAATGAGGGTTTGGTGGAAGAGTGCATAGATATGCATGGATACTTAAAAAAACTTGAAAATCCTTGTATTTGATACATTTCCTAAGACCCTTTTTGGGTTATGGAATTGTTATCACTGAGGTTTGCACCCTTTTCCAAAGCCTATGCATGAGGACAACCTAATGAAACATGAAAACAACCTCCAAGCTGTGGGACTTGAACTGTGAGGTTGAGTCTTCAGAGAAGGTTGGCTTCCTCTTACTATCAGGGTGCACCTAACTATTCTTAGAAAGAAAAAGCGAGAAGGAATGTATGGAAAGAAAATCTACTTATTCTAATCTAGGGAGGCGATGCACCAAAATAGAGTGTTCGGACCAAACTCTGCCCATATATGCACTATTGAACTAGAATGAAACTAAGGATATACACATTCAAACTTTATTTAATCTAATAATCACATGCAGATCAGAAAACTAAGATGAATGACACAAGGAAAGAGAGATTCACTTATATTATCATTCATAGGCCAAGGAGATATAGTCATGTAGATCAGAGATCTCTACAAAACACCAGTAAGAGGCAAAGAGTTCTTGCACTTTCATACCAATTTGAAAGAGATAAGGCATAAAATCATGTAGTTCAGAGGCACAGGGGAATTTACATTGAGAATCTATAGAGCAATAATAGAGAAAATAGAGAAAGGTCGACCCTACAAAATTCATAAAATTTTGCCTTTATAGCTTAGGCATAAATGGGATGTCCTCCAACTGTAATTACTTCGCAACAACCTACCATTAAGTCCTACAGAGAACAATCATGGAGAAAATATGATCTGGATACGAATCTAGATACAATGATATCTGATCTTCTGTGTCAAATAATGCCTTGAGAGGATCGAAATGGTGCCATTAAGCCATTCTGACTAGGTAGATGGATCAAAAAATGGGTAGTGGAGTATCCCTCTCATTCTGCACTCATTATGGGTTGGTCAAATTCACAAATAACCCTGGTTTTCCATCATTTTGGCTCATGAATCAGCAAGTCAATGAGTCAAACTGAAATTGCAAGTAGGACAAGCCACGTGGGCCAATAATTTCTTTCCTTTTTTCCACCTCACAAGGTCTTCCCGAGTTGACCACCTCTTTCATTACTAACCGTGCCATCTTCTTTAAAAAATCTTGACCGCAACATTATACTAACTGCCGACCACTAACTGTCAATACCTTAACTACTATTTATACCTTATCCGAACCTTGTGATCCTAACTAGCACCAACCAACAATTTCATAATACTTGGCCCCAACCTGCCACACGTCGCCGAGGTGCTATGTCACTATGTGTATCCTTCGAGAAATTTCCCATAGCGAGATAGCACCCACCGTGGATCCAGACTGATCTGACGATTGTGAAGACTCACCGTATTACTGCGCTATCTCCTTTTAAAAAACTTGAAAACTTGATCCCATGAACCACTCAACACACCTGGCATCTTCATCTTGGCATGACTTAGCCCCATTGATCCATGTGGCACAATGGCGCTATGTTGCTATGGATAATATATTTGCAGCTTTCCATAGCGAGATAGCACCCACCGTTGATTTTCCTTAGATCTATGGCAAGCAAGAAATTTGCACAACTGCACACCAAGTTGGCTAAGTGGACCAAAAAAATACCACCATTGTACTATGACCCACATGACAATTGCCACCGAGGATGAGCCGTAATATTACTTTGGAGAAGGGCGGGCCCATGATGTCATCTATGCCACGCATCGTCGAGGTGCTATGTCGCTATGGCAAAACAACGTGCAACTTCCCATAGTGAGATAGTGCCAACCATAGATATCTTTTGATCTGATGATGGGGACTTGTGAGTTCGCAGAAACATTAAAATGCGCAAGGAAGAAATATCATAAGGTTAGCATATGGTATTTTGTGCCCCCTTTTGAATATTTGAATATTTAAAACTTGTGAATGTTACTACATCAAATTCAAATGCGGTGATTCTAGCAAGAGGGAAAAAATGACCAATAGGAATCATGGAAGTAAAGGGATATAGAATTTCCTTCTTTGAGCAAGGGCTAATTAGGCTTAATTGAAGGGTAGGTTGTGAAGAAGTCTTCACCAGTCTAAAGGTTAGAAACTGAGAATAATATGAATTTAATATCTTTGAAAAGAGTATTCAAAAGTGTGAAAACATTCATAGGTTGTTTGAGAATCTTGGGAATGAAATGTTGATTTCAGTGTTGGCATGCTACTAGACAAGTCTAGAAGGCCATAGTTGAAGAATGGTAAAAGATGGGTTGATAGGAATGAATGGGGAGTTGGAACATGACAAATTTATTATGTTAAGATGGTCTAAGGTGTTAGGATCAAGGATTAAGTTTGAAATTGAGTTTTGGTGTGTTGGAGGCACTAAGTACACTAGGTGGCCTATGATGGAGTTGTTGAAATGAGATATTGGAACAAGGAAGTGGGAAGGTGAACTTGATTGGCATGGTTGTGGAAGTTATTTAAAAAGTCAGAGAACATTGTTTGATGTTTGAGTAGGACTGATTCCTTGAGTTGATTCCAAGTTTCTTGTTGAATCCTCAAGTTTAGTTAGCCTACTTAAGGTGATAATGGAGGGCTCTGCATCAAGTGGTATCAGAGCATAGTAAAAGATCTGGTTTGAGGTGAAGATCTGTGATTTTGAAGACCAGGAGTCCTTTGTTGATGCTTGGAGTTGAATCATCCTCCAGGAGTGTTTCAAAGTGGTGATTCCAAGTTGGATAGATCTTGGATTGAAGGTGGTGTCTAAGGTTGATGTTTGAAGAAGGTTGATAGCAGGTCATCATGGTAGATAATGATGGTACAAGGTACATCTATGATTCATCTATATTCAGGAAAAAATGTAAGTGCTAGGGTAAGGTATGCAAGGTTATTGTTTCCAGTGGGTCTATTGCTAATCTTGTTTCAGATCAAATAGTTTCCAAATTGAATTTGAAAAAGATAGCACATGGTATTCCTTACAGTGTATATGGTTTCAGTAATGATCAATGGATTGATATTAGAGAGAAAGCCTATGTTTCATTTAATATTGGTCCATATGTTGATAAAATATTATGTGATATTGTACCTTTGGATGATTATCATTTGATTTTTGGTAGAAGATGGCAAGTGAATGTTAAGGCCATACATTGTGGATTGAAAAATGAATATGCTATTAACAAAGACGGAAAGAAGTTTGTGATGAGTTCATTGTAGGATGATAAGGAGACATAAGGAATGTCTAGATCCTGGTTGTTTGGAAGAAGAGAGTTCCTGAGACAAAAGGAACATGAAGATGTGAAGATAGAGATGAAGAGTCCACTGAAAGGACAAGGAGGCATATTGTAACAGATAGTATATAAAGAAGATGGTGAATCTCATGGTGAAGAGGTTCAGATTGTTGGGACAAAAATAGAAGAGAGAGTTGTTGATGAAGACATGAAAAGAAGAACATTTGAAGATGAAGGTATGATATTGATTGGGGATATATTGTGCCCACTAAAAGCAAGGTAGAAAATGGGTCAAAAAAATTTCACAAAGACCAAGAGGGATGAAGATGATAGGATAACCACCAAGGAAAAGGTGGAATGCAAAGGTAGAGGGAAAGGTACCCATAAGAAGTTGCGGAAGGTTGCAAAGGTTTTAGATCATGAAGAGGGCAGCATGATGGTGAAAGATGAAGAGAAGAAAAAGAAAAAAAAAATGTGTACTCCAAATATGGAGATGAAATATTTCAATCTAATGGATTGTTTTTGTTTTCCTACTCTGATTTTGTTGTAGGTACATGGGGCTATGGTGGAAATGCCTAACATGGTGAAATTGTTGGAGTTTGGTAAAGGTTACATGTTGGAAAGCATATGCTACTGCTTGTTATTTCTATTGATTTGGCTTATGGGTACTATACCTAAAAGCAAGAGAAGAATATGTAGGAAGAAATCCGAGGATGTAGACCTCAATAAGATGTATGAGAACATGAAAAATAAGTCTAAAAAGGTGAATTCAAACATAGATCAGCATATGAAGAAGGAGAGGATAGTCATGAAGAGTTTCAAGGGAAAATAGGACACAAGGTGTCTGCAAGACAAGTACAAATGCATAGGGAAGAAGCACACATTTCCAAAACATGGACATACATTTTCAAATGCTTATTTTGTAGGTTCACAATTCTTTAGAGACTAGGAAACATTTGAAGTCAGGGAGTATTGTGCAAGGGCACCAAGTGGACACATGAAACTATAAGGTACACCAGGACTTATGAAGGAGACCATGAAGGTACTAAATGCAATCAATGCCTAATGAATATATGTAAAGTCATTTGATGATGAACCATGGCTATTGAAGCCATCAAAATGTGAGGGAAGCGTGAAATTGTCAAATTTGTAATACATTGCCAAGAATGGGCAAACTTAGGCCAAAATGGCACAAGTGAGGTTTAAGGAGTTAAAGGTCATCTAATGTTAATTTCATAGTCAAATGTAATGTATTTGGTTCATCAAAGTCATAGTATGGAGGATTCATAGGTCAGTCAAGGTTAAGATACAAGATATGCATAAATGTTGCACAAAAAGATGTAAATTGCAAAATTGACAAAATATTGTCAAGAATGCCAAAAATGGCTAAGAGAAAGGACTAATGGATATGTTTAGAGTTTTATAGTTTAAATAAGTCATTTATATGTTATTTTTGATAATGAGGAGTCTACAAGTTGTAGGTTGTCAAGTTGACAACATTTTAAACAACTTTGTGTTTTGCAAAATTTTAATAAACCTGTAACAATCAGTTACAGTGGTTAGTTGGTCGGTCTTTGTAGAGGTTGAGAGTTAGTTGCTTGAGTAGAATTTATTTAAGTTGTATTGAAAATTTTAATGAAGGATGGGTCAAAGGAGGATTGGAGAATGCAATGTTGAATCAATAAAGAAGAACTTTTCTCTACAATTACATTACTGTCCTTTGTAACAATCAGTATTATTGGCACTTCTATTGGGTAGAACGTGTTTGTTTTGATTTGAAGGAATGAATTTTTGTCCCTAGTATTATATAGACATTTTTCAATTCATTTAATAATATTCTTTTGATTCTTAAGAAGCAAATAACCTTTGGGAACTAATTGACTGTTCTTGGGCGTCTATGTAACAGTTTAGACTCATTTTGGAAAAAAAAATCCATAGATAGCCCCTCCCAGTTTCTGTGGATGTTGTAACTTGTGGAAGATGGCCCCTAAATGTATTATATACCATTTTTAATTTCTTCATTTAGGGAATTGCAAAGGGAATAGGGAGAAGGAAAGTTATTACTGAACAGTGTGGGGAAATGAGACCACAAACAACAATAGTCATTGACTGAGAGTATTTCTTTGAAGGATAGGGTGTTTTTATGATGGATCTCCTCTAGGGGGATCCAATTGATGGTGTTGGAATCCATAGTTTGGGTCTTAGAGTGTTTGTAGGGGTCTTTTCAACTAAGCCCTAGTTGGGATCCCCTTAAATTTAGGGTTTGGTGGAAGATTGCATAGATATGCATGGATGCTTAAAAAAAATTTAAAATCATTGTATTTAATACATTTCCTAAGACTATTTTTGGTTTTGGAATCATGGAAGTAAAGGGATATAGAATTTCCTTCTTTGAGCAAGGGCTAATTAGGCCTAATTGAAGGGTAGGTTGTGAAGGAAGTCTTCACTAGTCTAAAGGTTAGAAATTGAGATTGATATGAATTTAATATCTCTAAAAAGAGTATTCAAAAGTATGAAAACATTCATAGGTTGTTTGAGAATCTTGGTAATGAAATGCTGATTTTGGTGTTGACAGGCTACTAGACAAGCCTAGAAGGCCATAGTTGAAGAATGGTGAAATATGGGTTGATAGAAATTAATGGGGAGTTGGAACATGACAAATTTATTATGTTAAGATGGTCTAAGGTGTTTGGATCAAGGGTTGAGGTCAGAATTGAGTTTTGGTGTGTTGGAGGCACTAAGTACACTAGGTGGCCTAGGATGGAGTTAGTGAAATGAGAGATTCGAAAAAGGAAGTGGAAAGGTGAACTTGATTGGTATGGTTGTGGAAGTGATTTAAAAAGTCAGAGAACTTCATTTGACCTTTGAGTAGGACTAATTCCTTGAGTTGATTCCAAGTTTCTTATTGAATCCTCCAGTTGAGTTAGCCTACTTAAGGTGATAATAGAGGGCTCTGCATCAATGTGTGTGTGTGTGTGTGTGTGACCAATGCCTTTTCTTATTTGGGCAAAAAGTCAACATCAATGAAGATTTTTAGGTACAAATTTATAATGCTCTATGCACTTAAACTATAAACAATTTAATATTCAATACATGACAGATCAAGTGTGTGTGTGTGTGTGTGTGTGTGTGTGTGTGTGTGTGTGTGTGTGTGTGTGTGTGTGTGTGTGTGTGTGTGTGTAATTTTAAACTAGTCTAGATTGTAGTTTAACTCCTAAGGTAGGGAGACAATGTGGACATTGATATAGAAACAATTCAATATTTCACTATATCTATGATGATCGAGTTTAGAATGTCATAAATGGTTGTGTCCACTTATCTGACATTTAAATTTTTTACGAATTTTAAAGATGATTATAAAGGAAAAATTAAGTGCAGTTTAAATCTTCATGCCTTTTAAATAAATAAAACAGAGTATTTTATTTTTTATTAAATAAAATATATGAATCCATATTACAAAGCCATGATTTAAGCTCCTTATCCTCCTTACAAATATTTTTCTTTTAAGTACTTATTTGAATGTGTCTTGTTTTTTTTCTTATTGAATATCTTGTTTCATCTTTTACACCTTGTACATAGGTGAAAAGGTGTGAGTATGAATTGTCATATCTTTTCAACATATCTAATTTTGTTTAACAACATATGCGGACGGCTTAAACATCACACACTAAGATTCATTCTAAAAGTAAATGTGTTAAATAGTCAAAGTTGACTTATTTTATCTAAGCTTAATTCTCTCCTTAGTGTGTGATGTTTAAGGGTAGTCATTCACATGAAGCCAAAGCCTTTTTGAAATGTGGTTGTTGCTACTACTTTGGATGACGTCTTTGATAATTCTCATTGCTCCAAATGGATATAAAAATGTCGAGTCTCTCAACTCCCAATACCTTAATTTCTTTTGTCTCTTGTTCACACCTTCATGTTTTTCATTTTTCACTCCAATTTGTATCGGTATAATCATGCAGGTGTAAAGTTATATACATACATACATACATACATACATATATACATATATATACATATATATATATATATATACATGTACATATATATGTATATATATGTATATATATAGATGTACATATATATATGTATATGTATATACATATATATACATATATATATATATATAGATACATATATATATGTATCTATATATATACATAGATACATACATATATACATACATACATATATACATATATACATATATATACATATATACATAGATATATACATATATATATTTACATATATATATATATATACATACATATATACATATATAATATATATGTATATATATAGATATATATGTATGTATATATATATGTATATATACATATATATATATGTATATATATATATATATACATATACATATATATACATACATATATACATATACATATACATATACATATACATATACAGTGAATAAAATTTTTTCTTTCTTGTTGTGTCCCCATCAAGTGGTATCAGAGCTGGTTTTCCTGAGTGTGTAGACAGAGTGCCGATTGTGACGCAGTTTGCACCAGGGCTGTGTGGTTGTGGGTTTGAGTTAAGAAGATGCCTCCATGAAGAGAGTGTGGTGGAAGGGTCAGAGCTATTAATCCTGAGGAGGTTAGAGCCCTCCAAAGGCAGGTACAAGCATTGCAGGAGGAGCTCCGTAGAGGAACAAATGTTGCTGCAGGTGACAAAAGTAAGGATGACAATGAAGAAGAAGAAATTGGACCAAAAGGGAAATTTGATAGGGAAGTTCTAAATCAAGAAGAGGAAAGGCTTTTTAGGGCCATTACTAAGTTTGGGGAAAGACCTACAATTGATGTGGGTGTATTTTTAGGAAATTTGAAACCAGATGAGTTGATTGATTGGATCAATGAACTGGAAGAATACTTTGAGTATGAGGATATCAGGGACCCAAATAGGGTTAAGTTTGCAAAGGCCAAACTGAAAGGACATGCCAAAATCTGGTGGCAAGAGGTTCAATTGGAATGAAATAGAAGAGGAAAGGATAAGATCACAAGGTGGGATCATATGGTGGACAAATTGAAGAAGCAATCCATTCCTGTTGATTATGAGCTTGATTTGTTTAAAAAGATGCATGGGTTAAAGCAAGCATAAAAATCAGTCCAAGAATATACAGAGAAGTTTTACTAACTTCTTATTAGAGTAGGGCATGTAGAAGCAAATAAGGAGAAGGTTGCTCATTATATCAATGGTTTGCGACCTAGCATCTAGGAGGAATTAAGTCTGGTAAGAATGACCAGCATTGAAGAGGCATACTAGTTTGCCCTACGAGTTGAAGAGAAGCTAAATAAGAGGTTTGAAGGGAGACAAAGAGGGCATGGTCAAGGAGGAAGGGGTAGTGGTAGGTCATCTAGAGGCTGAAATGGAACCCAAAAGAAAAATGAAGATGTGGGTACTAGCAGGAACCAGAGGAACAAGGGTTTCAATCACTCTCATGATCAAGACTTTGGAAATCGGAGAGGAAGAGGTAGAGGATGTGGACAAGGAAGAGGAGGCTTCCATGGTACCTATTTCCATTACAATGAAGAAGGTCATCGAGCCTTTGAATGTCCACAACAACAAGGAAGGATAGATAGGAGAGCTAAGGGTCAAGCTAGGGTTGCTCATGTGGATGAGGATGCACAATCATCACATTCAGAGGATGTAGAAAGAGGAGAGACTTTAGTAAATGAAAGGGTCCTACTAAGTGGTGAGATTGAACTAGGACAAAGGAGAAGTTTATTCCGTACTAGGTGCAAGTGTGAGGATAAATGTTGTGATGTGATCATTGATGGTGGTAGCACTAATAACTTGGTATCAGAGGAGATGGTCTCTAAGCTGAAGCTCAAGAGGGAGAAACACCCCCAGCCCTATCAGATTGCTTGGGTGAAGGATGATCATAAGGTCCTGGTAAGTGAACAATGTTTAGTGAAATTCAAAATTGGGAGTTACCATGATGAAGTTCTCTGTGATGTTATTCAATGGATGTTTGCCATCTATTGTTGGGTAGACCATGGCAGTTTAATAAGCATGTAGTACATGATGGTCATGCAAACACATACTCTCTAACAAAGGATGGAGTTCACCGGAAACTGAAGCCCATGAAAAAGGAAGGCGAAAAGGTATGTAGCAGTGCTAGGATTTGTCTTGTTGATGGAAGGAAGTTTTTAGATGGCATGAAACATCAGCATATGTGCTATGCTTTGATTCCTAGGAAAGATAAAGAAGGTAGTAGTGAAATACCACTTGAAGTTTTAGATTTACTAGGTGAGTTTGGAGATATTATCTTTGATAATGTTCTAGAAGGATTGCCACCAATAAGGCAAATCAGTCATCAAATAGATTTAATCCCAGGAGCTAGTTTGCCTAACAAGGGTGCTCACAGGATGACTCCTACTAAAACTGAGGAGCTAAATAGACAAGTCCAAGAGCTATTGAGGAAGGGGTTGATTCTGGAGTGCCTGATTTCATGTGCAATACCTGCAGTACTGGCACCAAAGAAGGATGGAGAGTGGAGGATGTGTATAGATTCTTGAGCTATGATTAGGATAACCATCAAGTATCGATTTCCTTTACCAAGAATGGATGATCTTATGGATTGCTTGAGTGGAGCTTAGTACTTCACAAAGATAGATCTCAAGAGTGGCTATCATCAGATACATATTCGAGAAGGAGATGAGTGGAAAACTTCCTTCAAGAGCAAGGAGGGTCTTTATGAGTGGTTAGTCATGCCCTTTGGATTGACGAACACCCCAAGCACCTTCATGTGGCTTATGAATGAGGTACTTAAGAAGTTCTTGGAAAAAAAATTTATTGTCTATTTGGATGATATTTTAATTTTCAGGAAGACTTTGGAAGAACGTTTATTGCATATTTGTAGTGTCCTTGAAAGGTTAAGGGAAGAGAAACTGTTAATTAATCTGAAGAAGTGTATCTTTGCAAAAAGGGAATTAGTCTACTTGGGGTTTGTTATATCACCTGAAGGTCTCAAAATGGATCCAGAGAAGGTAAAAGCCATCTTGGAATGGCCTACTCCGAGGTCTGCTACTGAGGTAAGATCATTTCATGGTCTAGTTAGTTTTTACAGGAATTTCATTAAGAATTTTAGTATCATATTTGCACCTCTGACTGACACAATAAGAGGGGATAGAAAAGAGTTCAAATGGACTACAGCAGTTGCGAGAAGTTTTATAGTGCTGAAGAAGAAGGTGAGAAAACAACCTAGGTTGGCACTTCCAGACTTTAGAAAGGTGTTCCATGTGGATTGTGATGCTAGCGGCAGTACTATTGGGGCTGTATTAAGCCAAGAAGGTAAGCCTATTGCATATTTTAGTGAAAAATTGAATGATGCGAAAAAGAAGTATTCTGTTTATGATCAAAAGTTCTATGCAATAGTTCAGGCCTTAAAGAAATGGAGGCATTATTTATTGCCAAAGGAATTTATTTTGTATACTAATCATCAGGCATTATAGTACCTAATTAGCCAAGGTAAATTGAATCAGAGGCATATGAAGTGGGTAGAGTTCTTGCAGAGCTATACATTTGTGTTGAAGCATAGAAGTGGAAAATCTAATAGGGTTGCAGATGCACTAAGTAGGAGATATTTTTTGCTTATAGTAATGCAGGTTGAAGTAGTTGGGTTTGATGAACTCAAGAATCTGTACCCTGAGGATCTTGATTTTGCTGAAGCGTGGAAAGCTTGTAAAGAGCCTGTTGCTATAGACAGAACTATGTGGTTAGACTATATGATTCAGGACGGTATGTTGTTCAAGGGAAGTCAATTATGCATTCCAAGGAGTTCCATGAGGGAAAATCTGATTAAGGAGAAACAAAGTGGAGGGATGGCAAGACATTTTGGTTGAGATAAGACCATTTCCATTCTCAAAGAACATTATTTTTGGCCTCAAATGTCACAAGATGTGAAGAAGTTTGTATAGAGTTGTCAGATTTATCAAGTTGCTAAGGGATTTAGTCACAATACTGGACTATATCAGCCATTTCCTATTCCATCAAAGCCATGGGAAGACATAAGTATGGATTTTGTTCTTGGATTGCCAAGGACACAAAGGGGTAATGACTCAATATTTGTGGTCGTTGATAGGTTCTCCAAAATGGCACATTTCATTCCATGCCACAAAACTCATGATGTTGTCCATATTGCAGACTTGTTTTTTAGAGAGGTGGTACGACTACATGGTCTCCCAAGGAGTATAGTTTTTGACAGAGATACCAAATTTGTGGGGTATTTATGGAGAACATTGTGGAAAAAGTTGAGAATGGACTTGAAATTCAGTTCCACACATCACCTGCAGACTGACGGCCAAACAGAAGTGGTAAATAGAAGTCTGGGCAATTTGCTGAGATGTTTAGTTGGGGATAAGCCCAAGGGATGGGATTTGATTCTACTACAAGCAGAGTTTGCTTACAATAATTTTGTAAATAGGAGTACAGGTAAATCACCATTCCAAATTGTATATGGAAGTAGCCCAAGGACTGCACCAAAATTGAGGAAGATAGAGAAAGGGGAGAGGACAAGTGTTGAAGCTGAAGAATTTGCTAAACATATCAACCGTCTGCATGAGGAGGTTCAGGCACACATTACCAAGATGAATCAAGAGTATAAAGCTAGGGCTAATCAAAGGAGAAGACATAAGGAATTCCAAGTAGGGGATCTAGTCATGTTACACTTATGAAAAGAAAGATTTCCAGTCGGTACTTACAACAAGCCGAAAATGAAGAAATTTGGCCCTTGCAAAATTTTGAAGAAACATGACTCAACAAATGCATATGAGGTGGAGTTGCTAGATGGTATTCACATTTCTCCTATTTTCAACATTGCAGACTTAACAGAGTATCATGATGATGGTGCAGATGAGGAGCCGATGTTAGAGCCATGTCCAATTCCTACTTCTAAAAAGGAGGAGATAGAAGACATTTTAGATCATCATGTGGGTAGGAGTACCAGACATAGACAGTATGAAGAGTATTTGGTCAAGTGGAAAGGACGGCCAATCGAGGACTCAACTTGGATATCAGCAACTGAGGTTTCCCATTTGGGATTTCCTCTACCATTCATAAAGTGACAAGGTCACTTTTCAATCTACCCTAGGTGTCTGATGTAGGAGCATCCAAAGGTATAAGGGCAATCCTATGTCAACTAAAAAAAAAATGTACTTAGACTTAGTTTTTGTTTCATGTGTTTTCATTTCTGGATACCCATTTGGGTCAAATAAAGGTTCCAACTCTCATAGTTCCACTATCAGTGTTCTAGGATAGAGTATTTGAACACCTTGGGATACATGTAAATGCTAAAAAAAATAGGAGTATGTAATTGAGCCATCATTTTGGTGAACAAGAAGGTTTAAATTAGCCAGATGAATGTAATTGTAATTTAGAGCATTCCAGAAAAAGAATCAGGTCAAAAGGCCCCACGGTTTGAAAGTTATTGCAGTTTTTTGATTTTTAGAGACATCCTAAGAATGCTTTAAAGTCAGGTTAGGGGCATTAAATGACCTTGAAAAGGGCTGAAAAATGGGGGGACAAGCAAAGCTGGTCCATAGGGCTATAGAGCGCTTCGAGAGCTTTTTAAAAATGTAAACGGTTCGTCAATCGGAGCTACGATTCAAAAGTTATGCCTCTCAAAAGTTCGATTATCATTTTTGGATTCTTCTAATTTTGTGCCAACTTCTAATGCAACTTCTAGAGCCTTTTATTTGGTCGATGGATGCCTACTAGCACTTTCTAGAATGTATTCCTAAGCCTTAACCCTCTGGGGTCTATTTAAGAACATTTCTAGCATTGTAAAAGGCAGTTCAGAGTGGAATTTGAAAGAAGGTATTGGGAGAAGAATTTATCCCCAGATTTATGATATTGTAAGCCCTTAAGGCATGTTTTGAAGTCTATTTTTTCTATACTGAACGTATTAGCATATTTACACAGTGAATAAAATTTTCCATTTCTTGTTGTGTCCCCATCACTTTTGATCACGACTTTTAATATTTTCAAATATATTGTTTGAGTATAAGTAGTGGGTAAGATTTTAAAGATTTTTGCTTTGACATGGTGCTTGGGACTCTAAAATTTGCCAAAATTTATAGAGTTCCATCATGTTGCATATACAAATATTATTCTCACTCCTTCCAATCTTACAACGGGGGAAAATGTTTCACCATGGTCAATTCCTTATTCTTGAGCATATCCCTTACATACTAGTCTTGCTTTGTTTCTTACAACTTCTCCATTTTTATTCAACTTGTTCCTTAAAATTCATTTTGTCCCAATCGCATTCTTGTCCTTGGGTCTCGGTACCAATGTCCATGTATTATATTCTCAATATAATCTATCTCTTCATTCAAATGTTGTATTAATCCAATTTTCATTTTCAAGTGCATCTTTGACTTTTGTAGGTTCAAACTCAAAAATCAACCACATGTTATCTCTTAACTTACTTCTTGTCATGACTCCAACATTCATATCACTAATTATCTAATTCTCTAAATGATTTACTCTTACATACTTTGCTAAGAAATGTTCAATTATAGGTTCTCCATCATTTCTAACATTTGATGGGGGTGCAACAATTTTCTCATTGTACTCCTGTCGTGGGTCAAGTATTGTAAGTTGTTTTTTAGTGACTCTCTATTTTTATTCAAGCATCTTCTATTATGACTCATTTTTCTTCTCAGGTAAAGTGTTTGATGCTCCTTCTTGTACATAGACAAATCTTTGATAGTGCTCAAGTTCTTTCTTGTTTTCCTCATCTCTTTTTTCTGCAAACTCATCAATTCTCACATGTGCACTTTCAACCATAGTGTCAATAACTTTATTCAAACACATATGCTTTTCTCCTAGTAGAGTATCCCATGAATATTCTTTCATCTCCTTTAAAATGAGCTTTCCATTTCTAGCACCCTTGTGAATATAACACCTGCTTTCAAAGATTTTTTTTGTACCTTTCTTCAAGTGCACTTGATTAAGGGTGTAGATAGTAGTACTAATTTCCTCTCTCCAGAATATTTGTTCAACTCCTTTCTCAATCAATAGAGTTCTAGCACAATCAACAATGGATATGTTTCTCCTTTCAACAATGTCATTCTATTGTGGTGTCTTGGGTACAAATACTTGCCTTTTAATTTCATTATCATTAGAAAGTTGGTAAACTCGTTAGCCATGAACTTGCCTCCTCTATCATATTTTAAATAGATAAAATAACAAATATGTGTCACCTTATAGGACCTCTAAACCTATTTTGGTAAAATTTTATTTCTTTAATAAAAATCAACATTTTTCAAAAACTAAAAATACCCTTTTATAGATATTGGATTCAATATCATCATCATATAAATTTTATAGTGTTTTGGTTCATTATGATATGTTATAATTTCAAAATATTAAAAGTAGATATTTTAACATTCAAGAATATGCTACCTCAAAAAAGGAAAAAAATAGTAAATCATATCAACAAAAAATAATATTTATATTTAGCACTAGAGGAGAAAGTCCCCTTAAATAATATGTAAGTTTTTTTTCCAAAGAGGTCTAGATTTGATAGGGAAGTTTTGATGGGAGAAACAAATTGTTGATTTAGTATAAGGTCGACCTCAACTACTTATTACAAAAAAAATCTACGTCAAAAATAAATATTTATCATTTTCTACACTAACTATACATATCATTTATAGTATGTTTTGAAATCGGGGAAAAAAAAATTATTTGCATATACTAGTTTGACAGGAAATACACTCTATATTTTTCACAATTAAAAAAGGACTTCAAGTTTTTATTTAAATGGATAAATTATTTCTCAAAAAAATTCAAAAATTTATGGGCATAAAATTTATCCAATTTTACACATTTCATTAGTTTACATACATCATCTTTAAATTCTAAACACAAATGCCACTTTTATGTCATTTAAGTTGAACAATATGTCTTCTATGGTCCTTTTTCTTTATAAAAGGTGACATAGGTTTGTGCTTTTACCCAAACATTTCAATTGCTTGCTAGTTTCCTTCTTAACTCTTTCCTTATACCATTTGAACATTTGAAATGCATCAGACTTAACTTTTAGAAACATCACAATCATCATTCTTGAATAATCATCAACAATTAGAATGATGTATCTATCATCATAATAGCTTTCAACTTTCATTGGATCACAAAGGTCAGTATGAACTAAATCCAACATATCATTAGATAAATATGATTTGCTTGAGAAACTTGTCTTAGTCATTTTTCCAAGTTCACATTCTCGACACATGGAATTATCAAGCTTATATAAACTTAGTAAACCTCTCACTTTCTTATTCATACTTACTTTAATCATGTTACCAAATTTCACATGATAGAGCCTGATGCAGGAGAATCTAGTGGTGTTAGCACAATCCTGTATCACCCAAAAATATGCTTATTATTAGTTTATGTTTAATTTGTTTGTATTTCTAGATACTTAGTTGGGCCAAATAGAGATTTCAACTCTCATAGTTCCACTATTACTTTTCTAGGTTACTATTTTTGTGCACCTTGGGATATGTGCATAATGTGGAGTTTGAGTTCTTTTTCCATAGAGCCAAAATTATGAAGAGTTAGAGGCTATGAGTTGGATGGAAGGTTGCAATTGTGTAATTTCCAGCACTCCAAAAAAAGAATCAAGACAAAAGATTGTGTGATTTGAAAGTTATTGCAATTCTAAGTTGCTTGGAGACCTCTTAAGAATACTATGAAGGCTAGTTTGAGGCACTAAATGGAATCATATGACTTGAAAAATGGAGGTAGAAAAAGTTGGCCTACATGCAAAGAGAGTTCTTAGAGATATTTTTGGAAATGTAAACAATTCATCAATCAGAGTCCCAAATCAAAAGTTGTGTCTTTCAAAAGTTGGACTACTATTTATGAAACCTAATTTTGCACTAACTTCTAATGTACCTTCTAGAACCTTATATTTTTTTGGTGGCCACCAAATGGCACAATGTATAATGTATTCCTAACCCTAAACCTAATTTGGGTTACTTAAGGTCAATTCTTGCAATGCAAATGCATTTTTTTTTTGGAGTTTGGAAGAAGGTACCATGAGAAGGGTTTTTCTCCAGAATCTGATAATATTGTAAGCCCATAGGGCATATAGTTAAATCTATTTTTCTATAATTTGGAAGGAAGGTTGCAATTGTGTAATTTCAAGCACTCCAGAAAAAGAATCAGGTCAAAAGATTGCATGGTTTGAAAGTTATTGCAATTCTAAGTTGCTTGGAGACCTCTTAAGAATACTATGAAGCCCAGTTTGAGGCACTAAATGACATCATATGACTTTAAAAATGGAGGCAAAAAAATTTGGCCTACATGCATATAGAGTGCTTAGAGAGATTTTTGGAAATGTAAATAGTTCATCAATCGGAGTCCCAAATCAAAAGTTGTGTCTTTTGAAAGTTGGACTGCCATTTATGAAACCTAATTTTGTATTAACTTCTAATTTGCCTTCTAGAACCTTCTATTTTGGTGGTGGCCACCAAATGGCAAAATGTAGAATTTTTTCCTAACCCTAAACGTAATTTGGGTTACTTAAGGTCAATTCTTGCAATGCAAAGGCTTTTTTTTTTGGAGTTTGGAAGAAGGTACTGTGAGAAGGGTTTTTCTCCAAAATTTGATAATATTGTAAGCCCATAGGACATATAGTTAAATCTATTTTTCTATAATGAATGTAATAGCATATTATTTCTAATAATAAAAGTCTCCTTTACGTTTGTGTTTATTTTTGTCTTGGGTTGTGCCCTCATCGGAGCCTCTTATGCCCTAACCAAATATCTTCAATTCTAGCAAACAGGCATGTATTTTCAGTGGAACCCATGTAGAACAGGTTACTTGGTAGAAAAGTGTACCTTAGTTTACTATTAAAGGAAATTCAAGGTTATTAGTGGCACAACTAAGGATGGGATCTCGCACCTTAGGTGCAAGACGAGAAGTTGGAAGAGGCCCAAAGAGACTTGGGGGTAGAGAATTTGCATATTTTGTAGGTCTGGAGTGGTTGAAATGGAATGGAACTTTCTCTCAAAATATATGGCATATGACAACATATGATCTCTCTATGATGTCATCTTGAAGGCAGACAAAATGCATAGCTTATTTGAAGAGGATAAGATAAAGCAGACTGCTAGTTTTTTGGTTAAGATACATACCAAAAGATTAGAAATAGAAAGGAATTCAAAAATTATCCAGTGTGGTTCTTCAGTCCCTTGGACTACTTTGTTCTTGTGGATGTCATTAAAAATCATTCATTCATTTATTCTTGTTTGTTCACTAGTTCCAATAATCTTTCCATCTTTATCAAATATTTTCACTTTTCTATTTTGAAACTTCAGTTGGTGACTTGTGTTATTCATCTATAAAACACTCAATAAATTTTATTTTAGACCTTGAACCCAATAAGAATCATCATACCTAATATTTTCATTCTACATTAGTAAACATGTTCCTTTCACAAGACATAAAACATCATTTCCAAGTTTTAAAAATCCACCATCATACTCTTCTAGGTTATCAAACTTATCAATATCGCCAATTATATGATGTGAACAATCACAATCAATAATCCAAGTATCATTCTTATTAACATGAGATATAAGAGCTTTATCTTCTTCATACCTTTTCTCTACTAGGTCTTCTTTCAAAACAAGATACAAAACTTCCTCACCTTCATCTTGATCATCAAATTCTTACTTGGTGTGTTCATCCTCAACCAGGTAGCAAGACTTCTTCTCCTTGTCTTTGTAATCATTATTCCTTTTGTAGTTTTTCTCCCTTTTTTCACTCTTATCATTTATTTTTAGGACATCTAGATGCAATATTACCAACTCCATTACATTTGAAGCATACTAAGGGTAATTTACCTTTGTACTTTCCTTTTCCTCTCAATAGCCTCCTAGAAAATAATGCTTTTAGCTCATCTTGTTCTTTCTTGTCTAATTTATAGTCACATTTATCTCTTCTATAGTGATTATTCTTATCTTTCCTTGAACTTCCAGTAGTTAGTGATGACATGAAATAATTTTCTAGCTCAAGTAAACTATTACCAAAGTTTCTCAATGCAAAAGTAATCAATCTACTAATTGTGTGTACAAACAATGTCACACTTCTATAAACCATTAGTTTTGAGAATACCCATGAAAGAGGGCATCTCAAGAGGTGGCTTGTAGCTCTCTATCTATGACATGCAAAGGATATGAGATGGTTGCTCTCAACTAAACTAAACTATGCAACTCTTGCAAGGTACACCATAGAATGAGAGATTCAAATATGGGATCAAGAATGCTAGTATCCAAGAATATAGAATGAATGTAATGCAAATTAAAGCTAAATGAGAGAGAGTGTAATACAAGATAAACTAGAAAATAAGTATTAAAACCTCCATTTATACTAGATGATTTAATCTATAAGAATGGAGAGAAACTAGAATGAATGGGAAGTGAGTAAAAGAGTAATCTCCCTTTTAAAGAGATATGGATGATAGAGATCATTAGGAAAGATGCATGTGATCAAGGGTGGAGTTTGAAAGTGGGAGTGATCTATGTGCACAAGCATTTCCACCAATTGTGATGAAGAGTTGACTTTTGTCCCCCATGTGGGACAAAAACAAATATTTTTGTGTGTACAACTTAGGATGAGAGATGAGTGGGGAATATTATTTAATTAAATGGGGACATTTTCTTTTAATCAAATGTTGACTTAGGATAATATAGTCAAACTATAGGTTGAAAATAGATTAATTGATTTTTATCAATTTGACCTAGACAAATGATTAATAAATTTAGCCAAAATGCTAAGAAGGGGGCTAATAGCCTAGATGACCATTTTTGGGTAATTAAATTTATACTCTTTGACTAATATTTGATTGGTCTAGGAACACATTACGTCAAAGAATGAAGAAGTTAAGATGATAGAGAGGTCTGGCTCTGAAGAACGAAGCACAAAGAGATAGTAGATCTTGAATGCACAGTCTATTAGAAACAATATTGAATACTTGGAGAGATAAAATACAATACCAATACCTAAGACAAGCACTGGTATGTCGAGAAAAGAAAGAAAATGGATCAAGAGAAAATAGATAGTTGTAGTAGAAAGCAATTTCAAACAATAATAAAATATTCTTGCCCCCTTGGGATTGAAATCGAAATGAAATAGAGGAGATGCAGAAATAAGCTAGATTTGATCAAATCATAACAAAGAAAAGTTCATGATGATAGATAAGAGATTAAAACCAAAGATCGACCACCAAGAAATGAAGATATGTCCTAGTTTGACTAAGTTTGACCAAGAAAGATAAAGCATAAGAATTAGGTCAAAGAAAAAAGAAAGATGAAATTAGATGAGATGAAATAGAAATGAAAGTGAAGAGTGGAAGAGAGTAGAAATGAAGAAATAATGATTTCCCCAAACAAGATTCAAAGATTAAGCCTCAATAGGTTAGCCAACTACATAGAAGAAGGAAGAAATTTTGACTAGCAAGATGAACCCAAATTTGATTTTTGATCCCAAAAATGGATCTAGGATGTTGAGATTAGAAAACATAGGTCAAAATCATAGATGAGATGGTAAGATAGAAAAGAAAAGAGAAATAGGAAAGAAGAGATAAGATAACATCAAGAAGAGGCAAGAGAAGGATGAAATAAATTAGCTAACAAGTCCATGAAAGATAAAGAATAGAGCTATCCCAGCATGTAAAATGCAAAGCTAAGCTAGAATAAACTCTAGAATGCAAGCTAGTATGAAAAGGTACAATTGCAAGGATTAGATAAGTAGGTCCTAGTTTTTATCATTGAGCCTTATTAGGGACATCAGACGATCATAAAATCATCACTAGCACAAACTATGATGATATGAATATGATCTATATTGGATAGAAATATGGGAATCTAGCCTAAGCATCAAAGACATGTAGGTCAAGATGGCTAGTGTAGTTAGATTCCCTAAGTTTAGTATAGAAATATTACACCTATATCAATGCATAATTTTTAGGATAACCCCTGCATGCAGTCTTGCAAAAATATACAAGGATGATACATTGTAGGCCCAAAGTGTCAAGTAGGACAAGTATGAATGCTCTAAACACCCTAAAATAGCAAAGCATACCCACAAGAAGAAAGAAAGTAAAACATGCCCCATGCCCCTAGTCTTCTATTCCATGACACCCTCAAAATACTGTTAGGGAGGGAACATTCAACAAAGAAATTGTCATAGACATAACACAAAGAAGATAAAGTTAATCATAGCTCATAAAGTTTAAATTTTATGTGTGTGTGTGTGTAAGTCTCATGGCCACTTCTTCAAGACCCACATCTAATAGTGAGATATATTGTAGCACCCTAGACTATAGGTAGCCTATTTGAAAAGTGTGAGAAACACTTGATGTCAAGGGGTAGTATTGAGGAACATTTCTTTTCATGAGTTACCAAAGAAACTCTAATACACAAGGAGACCTTTATAAGCTAAGAAATGGTGCCCCTAAAATGAGGACAAGAGACAATTTCAAGCTAGGAAATGTGTTGTGAAATGAATGAGACTGATAGACATAGGTGCAAGGGTCTCAAGTAGTGCTTGTTTCTAGGTTTTCACCACTTGGCAGATTTTTTTCAAGACTTTTTTCAATTTTTTTTGGATTTTTTCAGCATCATATATAATTTTTATTTTATTTTTAGAGTTATTTAGATATTACTATTTCTCAAGAAAGATCACATAAATTGTCCCAATGACTAGCAAGATGTAGAATGTGGAGTAGAAACCAAGTGGATAAGATGAATAAGCAAGAAAAAATTAAGCAAGTGAAAATGATCCTCAAGGACTGACTCCTCAAGAGTACCCAAGCTAGGGAAAGATAGCCATATAAAGAAAAATTTTGGAAAGAAATGGAAGCAATGAGAAAGATAACATATAGTATAAGCAGTGGAAGCTACTAAGTGAGATAGCATATGGGATAAGCAGTGGAAGACAATAAGAAAGGTAGCATGAAATCATGTAAGCCAAAAGAGTAGACATGTCAAGAGGCCTAAGAACTATGTTTTTCTTTATTGTGTGTACAGAAAATGTCACACTTATATAAACCATTATTCTTGATAA
Source organism: Cupressus sempervirens (assembly GCA_028749045.1). Lineage (NCBI taxonomy): Eukaryota > Viridiplantae > Streptophyta > Pinopsida > Cupressales > Cupressaceae > Cupressus > Cupressus sempervirens. The sequence continues at coordinate 633,640,494 of CM053789.1, read as the reverse complement.
TTCCCATGAAAGAGGGCATCTCAAGATGTGGCTTATAGCTCTCTAACTATGACATGCAAAGGCTATGAGATGGTGGCTCTCAAATGAACCAAAGTATGCAGAGAAAGTAGAATGAAAGCTAAACTATAAAATAAGTTTACAACCTCTATTTAGACTAGATGATTTAATCTATAAGCATGGAGATAAACTATAATGAATGAGAAGCATGAAGAATGAAGAATAGAATCTAGAAGAAGATAAGCTCCACAAGTATGAGATCTTTAATCCTGCAGCATAATGTTAGTAAAAGAGTGAAGTTGTGAAGTGGGGAGAGAGCTCTCCCTTTTAAAGAGAAATGGATGATAGAGATCATGAGGCAAGATGCATGTCAAGGGTGGAGTTTGAAAGAGGGAGTGATCCATGTGCACAAGCATTTCCACTAATCATGATGGAGAGTTAACTTTTGTCCCCCCATGCGGCATAAAACTATTTTTATTTTTATTTTTAAATAATGAAAATTGTTTGGTGTGTGCAATTTAGGATAAGAGATGAGTGGATAATTTTATTAATTAAAAGGGGACATGTTCTTTTAATCAAATATGGACTTAGGATAATATAGTCAAACTATTGATTAAAATCATATTGATTGATTTTTAGCAATTTGGCCTACACAAATGATTAATTAATTTAGCCAAAATGCTGAGAAGGGGGCTAATAGTCTAGATGACCATTTTTGGGTGATTATAAAGGTAAAAAACTAGTAGAATAGTTCTTATAGTCACCATAAAATATGTGTAGTACAATGGTGTACAATCAAAAGTTGTGTTACATCCATCAAATTTCCCTATAATAGGAGTAATTTTATTGACATCTACCATAGGCTTCATAACAAACAATTTTATTTGTAGTGACCATAAATACCAAGTGAGGTATGTGTTACATTGGTAAGTGTACATAATTAATGGATGAGAGAATGGTTGAAACTATCGAGCCTTCCATTTGCCAATTACAGGGATGATTTTGTTTAGATAAAATATAACATAGTTTGGATACCAAGAAGCATGTGCAAGCTAGTGGTTTTAAGGTTGTGGTTGCAAGTGGGTGGTTGATGGTTCAAAATCATTGCACTCACATTTTACTTATAATGGGAATCCTTATTTGGGAAATAAAATATGATAGGTGTTCACTTTTGAAAACCATGCATGGTGGAGTGGAAATAGTAATAAATAGAAAGTTCTGAGGTTACATGCTCAAATCATTCTATCATGTTTTTAGCAAATAATATTTTTCTTGATTTGGGCCACAATCTATTCCTTGATTTTAGCCATAATTGTCTCCTTGTTTTTAGTCACAATATTCTCCTTGAATTTATCCATAAATAAATAAAATTTATTTTTCTTATACATTCTCACATATTTGAGATTTCTCCTCCACATGAAATATTGATTTCCTTTGGCACAATAAATGCTACTAAATACAATCAAATATTAATTATTCATATATTTTATCTAAAAACTTAAATAAAAGTTACTTGTATATTGAAATATATGCGACATAAAATGGGAAAATGGAATGTGAAAATAAGGATGAAGGCTTATGTAAAGGGTAAAATATGGGATAATTTAGGACATAAATCACTCTCATCAATAGTTAAGAGTGTGATGAGAGAAATTGTGCCAAACATAAGGCCATGAAATATAGAGGTCTTCCATCTCCAAAGGGTAGATTAATACTTGCATATCACTTATGACATGGCAAAGTAGTGGTATAGGGAGAATGAGTTGGAAGAAAGGAAGTTAGTATTGGGGAAGTACCTCATCACTAGGTCACCATTGAATTGAAGAGGTGGGAAGGTTGACATGAACTAAGGATACATGATTATCAATATTGGCTACTCGATAGTCCTTTTGAGTAGAGCTATGGCCCTCCCAGCAGTTAGTCACCTAGAGACCTAGATGATAGATTTTATAGAAACCATCAGGACAAAAAGGATGCCAATTGATTGGACTACGATCCTCAATAACAACTTAGACAAGAAACTCATTTTGGTGAAGAATGACCTGCAATTCTACATGACCTCCTATTTCATGTACCTCTTAGCCACAGGACCAACAGATTATCCTAGTTCTGTTAAGAGAGGGTGTGTACAAGACGCAAGCATGTGGCTATACATAGTATACCCTCAACTCATAAAAAATAAGCTTCCTCTTAAAAGCCCCAAATATATATTTTTGAATCATGGATTCATATTCTCTATTATTCATTTTGTCAAAGGGTGCTATACCAAGAGAATGTAAGTAGAAGTGGCAACCCGAATATCATAAGTAGGAGCTTATTTCATACAATTAAACACATTCACTTATATTTTGGAAGTTGGTACCATTTTGTGCCCAAAAAATATCTCTTGTTATCCATGAGATAGATTGTTACTATTTGAGATAACAAGGAAACTTGCCTCAACTTATGGGAGAGTGTAGAAATAGTACAAGAAAACATGGGTCTAGTCAATCACCATTGGAATATTCAAGGTCAAATAGAAATAGGACATAGAAACTTTTGATTCTAAATGGGATCCATACCCCTTAGAAGACCATCCAACACCTCACCCCTACTTTGACAATGCTGGGATGGTACAACATCTTGTAGGAAAAAATTTTGTACCTGATATGGAAATTGAAGATCACTGGATGAACTATGTAGATGGCTATGATGTTTGAATTAGGGACTATTGTAGGATGAGTCTATAGCTAGGAAAAAATTAACTTAGTTTGGAGGTACCCCTAAAGGTGTGGAACAAGGATACTTCTGATGTAATGGACCCATTATACAATAGGGACAAGATATATGAGCAACTCATTATGAATGTAAAGATTGGTAAAGAGGATGATGATGATATCCATCATAGGGCCGGACATGTTATACAAATGCCCAAGGAGTGGGTCAAGAAATTTTTTTGTTTGGATGCAATTCCCCAAGCTCCAAATTTGTATGTAATTGCCTGACCAAAGAAGGGTAAAGGAACAAAGGTCACAGTTCCTACATATCTTGTGAAGTCACTAGTAAGGCTTGAGATAGAACATCAACATGAATTTGAAATGGAGTATTTCTAGACCGAGAGGGTAAAGATTAAAAAGAGGAAAAGGGTTACTCAAGAAAGAACCCAATGTGAAGAAGCCCAACAAGAACCATCTCAATCATCCCAACAAGAAGAGGTTCAACCTAAGCAAGAACGGGCTCTAGAAAAAGAATCCCTAGCAGCCCAAGAGGAGGCCTCCCCATCAGTACCAAAGATAGCTCAAACTGAGATGACAGTGAGGGAAGAGAAAAGGAGAAAGTTGAGGAAGAAAAGCACTTTGTCCCCTAAGGTTCTGAAGTCCATACTTGAGGCTCAAAATGAGGAGGAAAGGGAGGAAGTTGAGTATATCCCACTCAATAAGAGAACCTAATTGGGAAGATTTGTGGAAGAAGAAAGGGGGAAGAGTTTAACCCAAACATCACATTCCATCTCAGAACACCCAAATCAAATAGATGTCTTAGATCAAGACAAGGAAGGACGAACTAAAGAGATGGGACTAATGTCTTTTAAATTTTAGGCTTTGACTTCATGCTAGTGGGCTCAGAGATTATAGGGAAAATGATACAAGATACCCCTTAGAATGAATCACTAGGACATGATTGGGAGTAGTTGCCTCCCTTACCTAAAGCTTCACTTGGTATACCTTCTCCACCACCAATAAACCTTATATCTATACCTCCTTCTTACCAAGAATAGGAAGCAGTTGTGATACCTCTTCTAGTAATAGAGACAAAGAGCCAAACCATGGAGGGAGATGAGTATGTCTAGTTACATGGAGATGAAGTATCAACAGAAGGGAAAATTGTCTAAGGGGAACAGATTTCTCCTTGAGTGGAGACTAGATCCTCACAACAAGTAGAAATAGAGGCCTAATAAATAGCCCTTCCATGACATGAGAAGACTCTAAAATGAGATGATAAAGGGAAAGGCTCATCTTCAGAACCTACATCATCCACTCAGCACATGTCCCACATAAGAACCACTCCAATGTGGTTTAAAAAGTAAGTTTTAACTTGATAAAGGAGATATATGGAATACACAAAGGAGGAGGGTATGTTAGAGTTGATAAAGGTAGTCAAGGTACCAGAACTAATTAAATGTGATGCTAAGATTGTGGCCTTTATCATGAAGAACCAGAATGAAGATCTATTGGCACACATTGCTATCCTACCTCCCCATGTCGATACAGAAGATATGTCTCCAAAAGACTATTAAATGATGTAATGTTCCTATTTAGTAGCATTAATTAATTCAACTCAACCTACATATAAAATTTGGTTAGAAACACAATAATAATATTTCTATCACTCTACCCTCTAATTTAACCTTAATCTTAAGGATGTCTCTAAATTGGGCCTCCTAGCTCATAGCTACCTCATCGACTTCCTAGGAGTGCACCCCTTAATATTATTCTTTGAAAAGCATCCTCTATCTAAGGCCAATCACAAATGCATATTTTGACATCATCAAAATATTCTAACACATTGATTCTCGGCCATGGTAGATAATATATTACCACTTTCTATTACTCCTCATATAAGAAATTAGTTATCACCACTATATTTATTATTTTTAATAAATAAATAACAACTAACTATCCTTATATTCTACACATCTAATATGCATATTCAATACTTAGGATAAGTAAAATCATCAATACTATTAACAAACAAAATTCATAACTTAATAATGGGTCCCCCTTCTAGATTTGATGGCATGTGATCTTGCTTGACTTATGTTAACTTAAGACCAGGTATTAGATTACTATCTAGTTTTTCCTATCCATGTGGCTTCAAGACATAATCATTCATTCACGAGGTGATTGTGCTTTTTTTGTTTGACCCATAGACAGGTACACATAGGGTGTGACTATGTTGGTTCATTGTGGCTGAGTATGAGTATGTCTTCCTCATGGACCGACCCTCACACATGCATATTTTTCTTGATTCAATGATACTGAGGTCTTTTTCTCCTTAATCCAATCTTTCTTATCTCTAATGCCATTCTAACCTCGATGAATACCTATATTATATAGGTATGAGGATTCGCAACCCAAATTGTCTCTCTAGTGTTTTGCGGGTCCCCTTTTTAAATAAAGGTTAATAACTATAACATTTGGTATATATTCAATATATGATTACAACAAGTGATTTTTTGTAATTGAATAATATTATCAATCTAAACCATAATTATTATTAATTCAATTTTATAAATGATAAATTTTATTACCATAAAGATAAGTAATAATCCTTCATTTAGTCATTCATATTTATATTATTCAATCAATTTACATAATATTTTATTTTAGCTAAGGTCCATTATAGATGAATGAGATAGTGTTGGGAAGGCCCATATTTGATGTGGAAAAGGTTATGATCACCATGAGACTCAAGAAAGTGTTTACACACTTGGATCTGGTTTTGGGTGAGAAAGATTTTCATATTAAGAAAGAAAAATGAGTTGCTAAAGGGATATGTTAATGAAATAGTAGGCCCAATTGACCCCAACCATCTAGAGTTTTCTCTAGGGTCTTCTATGGAGAAGAAAGAGCAAGGATAAGTTATGAAAGAAAGTGATTCATTTTTTGGATGCTTGCAAAAGGTTGTGTCACAGTTTTGAAGATAGAAAGGTATAGATAATTTAGGGCAATTTGAATGTTCTACACAATATCTAAAATGATGTCAAAATTTTGGTCATAGTAATAAACCAAAATTTTGGGTTGATGGATGAAGTACATGCCTGGGCTAATGATTTGGGAGCATTGAAGATTATCAACTATCAAAGGTCAAAGATATCAAATGTTGATGGAGGTATATACAACAAATAATTAGATAAAATAGATGATTGGATAGTGAAAGTATTAGTTAGCAATAGAGTTATTGTAGGATTATATGAGGATATTCAAGAAATGAAGAATAAATCTCAAAGGCAATTTTTGGAAGTGGATAAGTACTATAATGTCGCCAACCTAGAAATTTTTTGGGATAAATTAAGAACAAAGCTTTCTTCAGTAGAAACAATAGTACAATAGTTTAGAGAAGTGTTTGAGGAAACTTCCCATGAAGATGATATTAGACACATCTTCAAATCTAAAGAAGCACTAGTGGAGTTAGATTCTAGGTTGGAGGATTTCACAAATACTAGATTAGAGATTAGTAATTACCACCAAGCAGTGCATAGTAAGTATGAGTCCCTAGATTTGTTGGGAACTCAAGAAATCATGACCATATTTAAAATTTTCAAAATAGCACATCCGAATATCATTTTGGTCTAGAGAGAAGAAAACCCAGATGTTGGAAATTGAATTTCAACACTTAGAAGAAAAATTGTCAATTTTGGTCTTGTCACCCAAAGCTGCACTTTTTAGAAGGTGCACTTTTTACAAGGTGCACTTTTTAGGAGGTGTGGTTTTCACAAGCTGCACCAAATCAATAGGTGAGCCAAAAATTTTGAAGATGAAGCAATGCACAAATAATTAACTTTCAGTTCCTATTTTTGAGTATCCCATGCATCAAAAACATGTTTTGACAGTAGTAAAACTCCAAGAAGTACCTAGAGGAGGCTAGGCATGCATTTTCAGAACTCTTTGTGACTCCTTCATCATCTCATAGCTTGATTCTTCTTATCTTCTTCTTATTTTATTTTTCTAAAGGTTCACACACCGATTAATTGATATAAAAAAGGGTGGAGATCTACTTAGGACCATTTAGAGAGTAAGTTTGTATATAATTAGCTTTTTTATTAGTTTTTAATATAGTGTTTACCTTAGAAGAGCTCTCACTCCTAACAAAAAATAAGGAGAGGGTTTCTTATAAATATAAGGATGTAATATGTACTCCAGGCTGATATTTGTACACTCAAAAGGTGTCACACTCTAAACCCTTCTATCCAAGTTATTCCATGAGTTCAAAATGCTTGGATGTCGGCTTAGAGCTCCCTATCCATGGAGTGCAAGAAAGTATGTTTCAAGAATAAAAAGGCTCTCAAATAAGCCTTATAGATAATCTTCTTGCTAGTAAACCATGTAATGGGAGGTTCCAAAGACAAGATGCAAGAATGAAAATGTCCACAAGGATTCCCTCAAGGATGCAATGCAAGTATGGAGATTAAGCTACATGATTATGCAAAATACAACTATTCTAAGCAATGATGAGAGTGTTACAATCCAACTATCATGTAACTATGCTAAAATGCCATGGATGAGAGAATGTAGACAAGAAATAGAAGTTCTCGATAAAAAGCTCTCAAGAATTTGAATGGTAAACCTGTAGCATAACAATACTCAAGATCATGGATCCTTTGAGAGGGAGAGAGCTCTCTCTTTTAAAGTTGTATAGATGGTAGAGATCAAAATCAAGATGATGGAAGATCAATGGTGGAGTTCAAAAATGGGAAGAATCCATGTGCATACACAAGTTAACCAATAAAATACAAGTTGACTTCCCACATAAGACAAAAGTCATAAAGTCTTTTCTTTTAATTTGAAAAATAGAAAAAGGACTTTATGTGTCTACTTTAAGTGAGTTAGAAGAGTGGGGTCTTTTATTTAATTAAAAGGGGACATGTTCTTTTAATCAAATAATGAACTTAGGATAGCATAGTCAAACTATAGGTTATAATCAAATTAATTGATTTCTATTAATTTGGCCTAGGTAAATGATTTATTAAATTAGCCAAAATGTTGAGAAGGGGGCTACTAGTCTAGATGACCATTTTTAGGTGATTACATTTTCAACTCTTTGACTAATGTGTGATCGATCTAGGAACACATTATGTCAAAGAAACAGAAGCCAAGTAGGCAATAATAGATATAGATATCTGATTCCAAAGAATGAAATGCAAAAGAAGATAGCAAATCTTGAATGTACAGCCTAATAGCAGCATTACTGAACACTAGGAAAAAGATGATGTCAGAATTCAAGAAGAATTCTAACGCCTATCAAAGCAGATAGATCGAGAGAAAATGAAAAGATCAAACATGTGCTCCTAAGAAATAGATAGCTATAGCAAGTGATGATAGAGTATGTCTGCCCCCTTAGGATCGAAATCGAAATGAGGTAAGGGAAATGTAGAAATAAGCAAGATATGAGAAAATTTTGATATAGCAATATCCAAGATGATAGATAGATGATTAGAACCAAAGAGTGACCATAAAGTGGTGACAGAATGCCCCAGTTTGACTAGAGTTTACCACAAAGGATAAAGCATGAAAATAGGTCAAATCAAGTAGAAAGGTGATTTTAGACATGAAAAGGTGAATTTGAAGTAGATATGGAGCATAAAAGTGATGAAGACATGAAGAAATAAAGATGCCCTAGTGATGATTTGGAGATTAGACCAAAGAAGATTAGCTAACTGCTCAAAAGAAGGTAGAATTTTAAAATTCAATTTTGACTAACAAGATGAACTCAAATTTTGATTTTGATCCCAAAAATGGATCTAGGATGTTGAAATTATGTAAGAGGTCAAAATTTTATATAGATGTGATGATAGGATAGAAAAGAGATGAAGCGAAAGATTAAGAAGGTGAAAAGACATGAAAAAGAAGAAAGTAAAGAAATATATGAAAGTAGTTAGCCGACACATCTATGAAAAGATGAAGAGAGAGCTCTCCCCATATGAAAAAATGCAAAAGTAAGCTAGAAAATGAACCTAAAATGCAAGCTAATATGAAAATTAGTGGTTTACCAGTAAAAAGTGCATAACATTTAGACTTTAATTTCATCATTGAGAATTTATTAGGGACATCATTAGATCATACAACCATCAATAGTATAGCTATGAAGATATGGATATGATTGATATTAGATAGGTATGTGGAAATTCAATCTAAGCATCAAAGACATGTAAGTCAAGATAACTACGTGATTAGATTCCTTAAGTTTAATTTAGCGAGATTATGCCTATATCAAGGCACAAGCGCTAGGATAACCCCTAAGTGTGGTCTTGCAAAAATAGTCAACGATGATACATTTGTAAGTCAAAGTGTCAAATAGGAAAAGAATGAATGCTTTAAACATTGTAGACAAATAAAGTATACCCACAAGCAAAAAGCAAGAAAACATGCCCCATCCCCTCAGTCTTCTAGTCCATGACATCCTTGAAAGACTATTAGGGAGGGAACATAGCAAATAAATTATCATAGATAGCACCCAAAGTAGATAAAGTTCATCATAGCTTAGTCCTTCAAATGTTTAAGTGTGTGTGTGTAAGTCACTTGGCTATTTCTTCAAGACTTGATTCTGATAGTGAGAAATATCATGAGACATCCTAGACTATAAGTAAACTATCTAAGAAGTGTTGAGAAACACTTGATGTCAAGTTAGTGGTGGGTAGTGTTGAGGAACACTATTTTGTGTGAGTTTCCAAAGAGACCCTAATGCACAAGGACACCTCAATAAGCTAAGTAACTATGCCCCCGAGATGAGGACAAGAAAAAATCCCAACCTAGGAAATATGGTGCAAAGGGAGTGAGACTAATAGACATAGGTGCAAGGGTCTCTAATAGCGCCTATTTCTAGGTTTTCACCACTTGGCAGATTTTTTTAAGACCATTTTTTTGGTGATACATCAAAGTGCCTATTGCTAGGTTTTCACTAAGATGATCATTTTTTCAAGACATTTTCTATTTTTTTAGGATTTTTTTAGGATCAATAATTATGTACAAGATAATTGAGCTACAAGCCTCTAAACATAGAACTTCTTCAAATGTAGGACATTGATAGGCTCTAAAAGTTCTTCCCCTTTAGGAGTAGATAGTTGATAAGCACTAGATTCAAATACTACTATAATAATGTATGGGCCTACCCAGTTAGGTTCAAACTTTCCCTTCTACTCTCTATGCTGCTGATTTTTTGGATTCTCTCTAAGCACAAGTTCACCTACTTGAAACTCATGAGGGTGAACTTTCTTGTTATATTGAGTAGACATGCACTTCTGATAAGCCCTCATGTGATCAAAAGTAACCTTACAACATTCACCAAGAGTCTCTAATTCCTGTACTCACATAGTTTTATGGTCTTCATTAGTTATCAACCCATGTAAGGAGACTCGCAAGGAGGGTATCTCTATAGGCCCAAAGTGTCAAGTTTATCTGTAGGTTCCAATCTTTCCTAGACTTCTGAATTATTCGATGTAAGATTTTCAATAATGTTTTGTTGGAGGCCTCAACTTGGTCATTCCCTTGAGGGTAGTAGATAGAGGACCAATGATGTTTGATAAGTTGCTTGAGGTCCTTGTTCTTGAATTGTCCTCCATTATTAGTAACAATGGAGGAAGGAACACCATAATGACAAAAGATGTGGTTCAGTATAAATAGGGCAACATGTTTTCCTATAGCAACAGATAGTGACACAACCTCAACCCATTTGGTGAAATACTTAGTTGTTGTAATGATGAACTTGTGCCCACTAGATGAACTTGGATGAATTTTTCCTACCAAGTCAAAGGCCCATTGTTGAAATGGCCAATATGTCATGGAGAGAATCAACTCACATCTAGGAGCATGAATTAACTTGCCATGAAGTTGACATTTCTGACAAGACTTAGCATAACGAACAATATCGGCTTGCATGGTTGGCCAATAATAACCCACCCTAAGTAGTTATCGAGCAAGTGCAAGGCCATTAGAATGTGCCCCACAAATATCATAGTGGACTTCAATGAATGCATTTTTTGACTCTTCTAGCTCTAAACAGCTAAGAAACATTCCATCTAGACTCTTCCTCTACAAGTCACTAGAGACCAAAGAGTAATGTGAAACATTGCAAAGGAGTTGGCATTTTTGGTTGCGCATGAGGGTTTTAGGAATAACCTGGTCATGCAGGTAAGAGAAGATAGCCACATACCAGGAGGAATCATGACCTAAAACAATGCAAATCACCTAGTTATAAGAGGAGTTATAGGCAAGATGACATAGTTCTTGCACCAAGAACTCAAATTGTGACTCATGTTCTTGTAGTTGGAGGATAGATGTTAGAGTAGCCATAGCATTGACAACCTTATTTTCAGCTCTAGGAATTTGCCAGAATGTCACAAAAGTGAAACAGTTCCTTAGAGTGTCTATCAACTTCTTGTAAGGTATCAACTTGTCATCCTTTGTTTGATATTCATTGTTCACTTGGTTTATAAAAAGTTGAGAATCTTCATAGATGTGCAATTCAGTGATTCTCCATTCAAGGGCCATTTTGATCCCATTTGTTAATGCCTCATGTTCTGCAATGTTGTTTGTACAAAGGAATAAGAGTTTGTAGGATTTTGGGATTATATATCCATGAGGGGAAACAAAAAAGACACCTACTCCAGCTCCATTTTGTGTATGAGAACCATCAAAGAACATTTTCCAAGTTCTCTCAATGATGTATATAATTGAGGCATTTGGAAATTAAATTTGAATGGGTGTTGTATCATTTAGTGGAAAATAAGCCAATTGGTCTGTTATGGCATGTCCTTTGATGGCTTTATGTTCGACATACTAAATGTCAAATACTGAAAGAATCATCATCCATTTAGCTAGATGACCAATAAGTGCAACTTTTCTCAAAAAATATTTCAAAGGATAAATTTTTGCAATTAGGTGAACTTTATGTGCCAACATGTAATGTCAAAGTTTTTGAGAAGCAAAGACCACTGCAAGAAAGGCTTTTTTGATACTGGTGTAGTTCATTTCATAAGAAACCAAAGTTTGACTAATACAATATATAGCTTGTTCTTTACTAATCTCATCACTTTGGGCCAATAGTGCTCCTAGAGAAGAAGATGTAGCTGAGATATAAAAGATCAAAGGTTTTCCTGAAATAGGTGGCATCAAAACTAGAGGTTTAGCCAAGTACCCTTTGATTTGGTCTAGAATTTGTTGACATTTATCACTCTAGATATGAGTAGAGCCTTTACGCAAATTCTTGGTAAAATATTGAGCTTTATCAGCCAATTGAGAAATAAATTTTCTTATGGATTGCAGACGTCCTTGCAAAATTCTAAGTTGACTGATATTTCTTAGAGGAGGCATTTCCATGATAGCTTGGACTTTTTTAGGATCAACCTCAATGCCTTTTGTTAAGATAATGTAGCCTAGAAATTTTCCAAATGTGACACCAAAACACTTTTTTGGGTTCAACCTAAGTTGAAGTTGTTCCATACGGTCCAATATCAAACTAAGGTCTTCAAGATGTGTGTCTCATTTTCTAGATTTAGCCAGCATGTCATCAACATAGTCTTCCATATTTTTATGCATCATATCATGCAAGATAGTGGTCATTTCTCTTTAATAGGTAGCACTAGCATTTTTGAGCCCAAAGGGCATGACATTCAAGCAGAAAGAACCCTAGGCACATGTAAAAGTTGTGTTCTCTTGATTAGCTAGAGCAATCTTAATTTGGTTATACCTAGAAAAGCCATCCATGAGGGAGTACATGTCATGTCCACTTTCATGTCTATGTTTGGTAGTAGAAAATCATCCTTGGGGCATGCTTTGTTTAGATTTCTGAAATTAGTACAAATGCAAATGGATTTATCATGTTTGGACATAGTTACAATGTTGGAAATCCATTCCACATAGTCAATGGCTCTGATAAAATTTGCACTCAAGAGCTTTTCCAACTCTGCTTTGACCAATAAGGCTATATGTGGATACATCTTTCTCAAATTTTGTTTGACAAGTTTTACACTAGGAGATATTAATAAATGATGCATGATAAGATTTGTGTCAAGCCTTGACATATCTAAGTACATCCATTCAAAATTCATCTTCTTGTCTTGAAAGAATTTTGCAAAATTCTCCTTTTCCTCAGTCGACAATGATTGAACCACATGGATAATTTTAGGAGATTCCTCAGTCCCCAAGTTGATAGGTTGTGTAGGTTCGATGATAACCAAAGACCTATCCTAAAAATAGCTTGGTAGACTACCAAGTACCTCAACTATAGGTGCCTCAGGGAGGTTTTCACCATTAGATATGTCTTTATTTTTACTCTTTTGAGGGTTAGATACTACCACAGTATGGTTTTTGCCATATGATTGCTTGTTCATCTGAACCTATACTAGACTCTTCAACTACATTTGGTTGGCTTACATAGGCATGAATGACATGCACTCTTAGCTCACAAGATGCATCTAAAAGGCTTTCCCATTCATACTCGTGAGAGTCTATGCTCTAATCTCTAGAAATTAGACAAGCAATATTTTGTCTAATCTATCCTCTATTCATGTCTTTAGGGGTGGATTCCTCTTGTTCTAGTTGTTCAGAAGTGGACGCTTCAGCATCATTATTGGTAATTGGTGTTCCTTCTCCCCAAAGGAGAGAAGTGAGAGGGATAAAGTCCTCATCTTTTGAAGTGACAACAACAAAGGGAGGATCATCATCCTTTGATTCGCTAGACATGGGTGCACTTCAATCAAATGTTGGTATGTCATCTTCCAACCCAAAACCTAGGCCAGTAGTATCTCGAGTATCACAACCTTGAGTATGAGAGCTTTTTTATTACAAGTTAAGGACCCATGGCCCTAATAGCCCATGTTTGCAAGCATTTTATATCCTTTTCCATAACATTTAAGAGAAATGTGAGTATTGGCTATGACTTCCTCCTCATCTTCCTCTTCCCTATAGATCCAATCTTTAATTGCTTGTTCTTCTTTCTCTACTTCTAGGGGAATAGAGGACTACACAAAAGTGCCAAAAAGAGTTATGGTGGAAATAGAAGGCTTCATTTTGGTAGATTATTTCCCATAAGACTAAGGGGAAAAACATAAAGCAACAATAGAGTCTAGAGTGTATTTTCCCATGTTGAGGCTCATCATTTTCAATTTTTGTTCAACTCTGTAAAGGACGGTGTCAGCTCATGAGAAGAGTGATTATGCAAAACTAGTGTTTCAGCAATAGATAGGTATTTATAGACATGGAGTTGTCATAGGGGACAATTATATCTATACCATTGAAAGGGAACTTGATACACTATTGTTATGTAGAAGGTGTTGCTTACATGTCATGAATCTATGGTCATCCCAACAATAAATTGTATGAAAGTGGTGTGTCTAGGACTTGGAAAATGACATCCTTCTCAACTGGACCAACTTTGATTGGAAGTACAATTAGACCTTTGGAAGGTCTTTTGACCTCATCATAGGCTTTTATAGTGATCTTGTGCCTAGGGTTGATGGCAAATTATGACATTCCCAATTTTTGGATCATGTTAAATGAAATGATGTTTAACCCTACACCATTGTCTATCAAGACTTGATGAATGGGAGTATGGAAGATTTGGACTTCGACATGGAGAGCAAGGTTATGGGGATGACTGAGAGCTCGGTCATCTTCTTGAGAAAAGATGAGGTAGTGAGGTTGAAGAGATATGATTTACCATAGCTTGGAATCATTCTGCATCAATATCTGTGGGAATATTAGTAGAACATAGAGCTTTTTCAAGGATATCCTTGTGCAAAGGAGACAATTCTAACAACTCAAAAATAGAAATTTAAGTCAGGGTACACTACAATTGGTTGACAAGGTCATAGTTGGAGATCCTAGAAGTAGTTGATTGTTTAGAAGATGAAGCATTCTTAGGATCATGGGCAACTTTTAGGACAACCTTAGATTGCCCCCTAGTAACGGGGTTACGTAGTTCATTCTGGGAAGAGGAAGATCCAGCCATGCAAAGTACCACCTTAGGTCTAGTGTCATTATGGTGTTGAGGAACATGTCACATTTTTAGGACAACTTTTGGTTGTTCATCCTTAGCATCTTAATTGGGTCAATTTTCATCATTAGGACTTGCCATGCATAAATATTCAACAGGCTCAAGAATGCCTATAAGGTTTTCTACATTAGCATAGGTATAGCTGATTTTGGCATCATGATTCTTTTTAGCAATTTGGATGTCTCACCTTTCTTGTATTTTAGCAAGGGATGTTTAAAAGCTTTGTGGTTAGCATTTTTGACAAGATCATCTGTGACAACTTTACCATCCTTAATGAGATATTGAATTACATCTTTGAGCTTGAAACATTTTTTTGTGTTGTGACCTTTACTTTGGTGATAACTAAAAATGTGATCCTCTCTCCACCACAGAGGCCTGACGGGTGGGTCATAGGGATAGGAGTTATTTGGTAAAGTAACCAGCTTGTTTGCAATTAAGGTTTTCAAGACCACTTCGTAAGGCTCAACCATTGATGTATAAACACATCATTTTTTGGTAAATTTAGAGCTCTTATTAGATGTTTGTGGTTTCAAACCTTCTTGTTGTTTTGTAGCATAGATAGCATTAGAGAGGTTAAATATAGGTTCCTTGGTCTTAGGGGTGTCCAATACCCCATCATTAATAACATACTTATTTTTATTCCAAGGTTTTCCTTTGTCTATGCCATTTCCATTGTTATTCTTGTCTTTGTTTACGACAATATCACCCTTCTTGATAGTAACATCCTCAATGTGATATGTGCTTTCAACCATTGCATTGAAGGATGTGAACAACTATTTTCTTAGATCAAAGTATAGCTCAGATACAAGTGTGTTGAAAAAAATGTTGATTTCTTTAGCTTTAAGAACTTATCGAGGGTACGTAGAGTATAGGGATCTCCATCATTGAAGGTATGTTGTAAAGAGTTCTCCTTGTTTTTGCTTAATTTTGCATAAGTCCAACATAGTTACAGCATGTTGAATGTTGTAAGAGTATTGGTGGATAAAGCATTGTCCTAGCTCGTCAAATTTTTTAAAGGGGGGAGTCAATTTTGTGAACCACTCCATAGCTTGTCCTCTTAGACTTCTAGGAAACAAACATATAAGATAGGAGTCCTCATGCATAAAATCCATGCTAATAGCATAGAAATGCCTCACATGATCGTGAGGATCACCATTTCCATAATATTTATCATACTTAGGAACCTCTATATCCTTGCAAAATGGAGGCATGTATAAACTCCTATCAAATGGAATAGTATAGATTGATTCAATGAATGACGTCTTAGTTGGCTCTTGGGTAGTTTGCAATTGTGCAAGTTGTTTCCTTAGTTCTTACATTTCTTTCCTTAAGATTTCAACCTCAATAGGCTCTCATTTTTGGATTATTTGTTGCACATCAAATTTTTGGGGGAGCTTCCATCCTTTGGTATCCATATATTGAAAATATTGATCCACATTTTTATCTAAAGCGTTTAGCATCAATTTTTGAGCGAGTTCATCTTATTGAAATTTTATAACATCCTCACTAGTGATCTCCTCATCACTTTCATGTTGTGATTTTCTAGGTGGTAAAGGGAATGCCCTTGTGTTGACTCTAGGATTCCTTGGAGGTGAGTGATTGCCTTGAGTGCTACTGATAGGAATGTGTTCAAAAGGATTACAATAATAATCTCTTCTAGTTTCCTCATCGTGTGTATGGTGGTTAGCTTTAGCTTGTTGATCCGCTCTTTCCTTAGCATGGATAATTTCCAAAAGTCTTTCATTTTCACATGCTTTCTCTTCTAAGTTGTGTTTGATCTCATCAGGATGCATGTTGTTCAAATTTTTTTCACTCGTGGGTGTGTCAAAGGGTACTCCACATGGATTCTTGAAACTATAAAGTGGATTGTGCCGAACATTGGTCATCTATGCTTGGCTAGAATTAGGGTCTTCCACACAAGGTTTTCCACAAGGATGTCTAGGTGGAGTTTATAACTATCTAAAAATGAAAGGGGAATGACTATTGTTACCAACTTGAAACCTAGTTGTGACTGACATGTAAGGATTTTCCCTTAATTAATAGGATGAGAGAAGTGTTTTAGATTTGAAGCTCTTACAGTCAAGAATAATCAGTTATCAAGGTAAAATAGATGGCTTGTCAAAGGTGCTCAAGAATTTATAGCACTAGTGACTGGAGATGAGCAAGCAAGTAGGAAGCTCAATAGAAAATAGCTAGTATAGTATGGTAACTAGATTTTGACAAGTGATCATCAATGATGTTTCAAGACCTACATCTAATAGACTGAACCCATGTTTTCAACTTTGGACAGCACTTAACATACAGATGTGTGACCAAGACCAGGAAGGACTCGAGTGACAAGACCCTAGATCAAGAAAAGCATAACCCAGACACTGTTTTGGTAGCAAATAGTTTTAGGTTATATTTTGTTAGAACCAAGGTGAAAGTAGGATAGCACAATATATTGTGCAATATAGTTCACAACATCCATGTGACACTTTTCTCCTAGGCAAAAGTTTGCACAAGGTGAGGTAATAGATTTCATTATAGTAGGACGATGGACTTTATAACAATAGGGAGACATAGTTTTTAAAAAATATTGTCGTGTGATATTTCACCAGAGAACAGATGATAAAGTTTTTCTTTTGTGCAAAAAGACAAGTTTTTGACTCAAAAATTTTATGTTTCAATTTGACAATCAGGTAATTTTCAAATCAGTCAGTGTGAGATTTTAGTTTGTGTTGATTAACAGCAAGATTTACAAATAGTAGGGGTTTTTAACATGTCTCAAACAATTGAACATGGGTAAAAGCAACCTTGCCAATAAGCATTTGTGATATCAGAACAACCTTCCTACCAATTTTTTAGAGACATTTGATTTGCAAGAACGTTAATACTGGTCAATACATTCAAAAACAATATCCAAAGAATCTATCGTAAAGTCATGGTTCATTACTCAACAACTTAGCCCACGCTTGATGCTCCTTTGCCTCACACCAAGTGGTTACCCACAAGAGATATTGGATTTGTCATGGAATTTCCATAAGCACAACCAAGGGAACACATATGGTGAGTATAAAATCTTGGGGTGATCTAGGTAGTCCACTAGGATCGATCCTTGCACCAAGAAGTTGAGCACCAAAATAGGGTAGTTACTAACTTAGGGCATTTAGAAAGGGTTTCCATTCATAAAGTTCCTCTTGCACCCAATTAAGGGACACCCCATCTTGTGGTGGGTAATAGACCTCACAATCACAAGAGCACCTTAAGCATTCTTGCCTAGTGATCTCCTTATGGTTGAAATCCCATAAGTGATCAAACTAAGCAAAGGAAAACACTACATCTACCAAGGTTTTGTGTCCTTGATAGCCTTGAGTTTATAGTGGGTTGGAAGAGTTAGATATTAGCTTGTCAACACTTGGATTGTTCCTCTTAGGTTGTTCAAGAGTAGGCCCTCTAAAGGATTCTAACTACCATAGATTGGATCCACTCTCAAGGGTCAAGATTTTTGATTGACCACAAGGGTGAAGAGCATACTCTCGTATCTTGATTACTTCCCCCAAACATGCCAAGAAGATCCAATTATCCCCTTTCTTTGAAAATTCAAAGGAAATTCAAGATTGTAGATTTAGCACAAGGGTGAAGAGCATACTCTCCTATCACCAAAGAACCTCAATCACAAGTTTAATGTGCCTATGAAAATAAAACAACTAGTAGATGTTGCACATGGAATAAAAGGAAAAAAGAAAATAAGTTTGGTTTTTATACATTGGGCAGCCCTACAAATAATCATTAGTAGCCCTTGTGCATTTGGAGCTTTTACATGCATTCTTTTTAAGGCAATTTAGGCAAATATTTCAAGGTAACACCCTACAATCACAACCATTAACCCCAAAAGTTAGCTTCAAAACAATATGTAATCTGCAAATAAAATCTCTATAAAATAGCTAAAGACCTATAAAAACCAATAAGTAGCAAGAAACAATTGAAAAACTGACAAAATCACCCAAATAGCAAGCAAATTTGAGTTAGGTGATAATTTTTTGCTGGAAGTCTGTCGTGTGATACTTCTCAGTATATCCATGCGATAGAATCTTCCTGTGCAATATTTCTACTTAAGCTTGGTGACAGAACTTACTATACTGAGGTGATAGAGTTTAGTATATTTGTGCAACACTATTTCCAAAATGTATCACCCTATAGTTATAAGAACTATCATACAAAATCGGAAAAATATTGCCCAAAATCTATGACTGTAAAAAAGAAAAATTTCGAATAGAATGTAGAAAATGCAGAAATGTAGCAAGAAGAAGAGAAAAACTAAGATGTTCTACCCCATGATGGGTGCTAAAAATGTACACTCAAAATGTGTCACACTCTAAACCCTTCTATCCAAGTGATTCCATGAGTTCAGAATGCTTGGATGTCAGTTTAGAGCTCCCTATCCATAGAGTGCAAGAGAGTATGTTTCAAGAATAAGATGACTCTCAATTGAGCCTTAAAGATACTCTTCTTGCTAGTAAATCATGCAATGGGAGGATCCAAAGACTAGATGTAAGAATGAAAATGTCCACAAGGATTCTCTCAAGGATGCAATGCAAGTATAGAGATTAAGCTACATGAATATGCAAAATGTAGCTATTCTAAGTAACGATGAGAGTGTTACAATCCAACTATTATGCTATGTGAGCTAGATTATAGTAAAGGAAACTAAACTATCATACAACTATGCTAAAATTCCATACATGAAATAATGTAGACAAGAAATAGAAGTTCTCCACAAAAATCTCTCAAGAATTCAAATGGTAAACCTACAACATAACAATACTCAAGAGTGTGGATCCTTTGAGATAGAAAGAGCTCTCTCTTTTAAAGTCATACAGACAGTAGAGATCAAAATCAAGATGATGGAAGATCAACGGTGGAGTTGAAAAATGGGAGGGATCCATGTGCACACACAAGTCAACCAATAAAATACAAGTTGACTTCCCACATAAGACAAAAGTCATAAAGTCTTTTCTTTTAATTTGAAAAATTGAAAAAGGAATTTATGTGTGCACTTTAAGTGGGTTAGAAGAATGGGGTCTTTTATTTAATTAAAAGGGAACATGATCTTTTAATCAAATATTGAACTTAGGATAGCATAGTCAAATTGTAGGTGGTAATCAAATTAATTAATTACTAGCAATTTGGTCTAGGTAAATGATTAATTAAATTATCCAAAATGCTAAGAAAGGGGCTAATAGTCTAGATGACCATTTTTAGGTGATTACAATAGTTTGATGCAATAATAAATGATATTGGTGCTCTCATTCTAAGTGTATAAATATTTTGAGATTGTGTTTTTTTTGTGAATTTATGTTCATTAATAATAATGGAGCTAATGGTTTTATTGTGTTGTGATAATTGTGTGATATTTTAGTTTTTGTGTTTCCCTTGTTAAACATTTTTTTTTTTTTTGTGATGAATTGGAGAAAATATCATTACTATTCTTGCATAGCATTTTATCTCATTACATCTTTTAGTTTTCATTAAAGTTTCAATCAATGATTGTCTCAGTGGAGTTGATGAAGCAATGCTCTTATCGTATTGGTTTCCTACCAGTTTCTTTCGATAATTTAATTCATAGACGTGTTGTTGATTTGGCTTATGTCTATTAGGACTTTCCCTTTTAGTAATTTTTTTTAATCTCTCATTGCTCTATCTTTATTTTTTGTTTCCAAACACATGGTTAAAATAGGAATTCATATAGTTGTATTGATAAGAAATTTCATTTATCATAATATAGAAAATACAAAAAAAAAAAAAATTTTGTGGTTATGTTTCAATAAATTTGTATAGAATTGGTACATACTAGCAAAGGCCTCCTTGTGAAAATTCACATTTATCTTTGATTGAGTTACCCAGTAGGTTGAAAAATAGCCATCTAAAACCTTGGAGTTGGTCATTGATTAACTTTTCAAGAGAGATATTTGTGAGAATTTATGTTTTTAGCATCATTCCAAATGACTACTCAACAAAATGTTTATGCCACAACCATCTATTATCAACTTTAGCAACCAAGCATGTCATCTCTGTAGGATTCATCTAAAAAACATTACCTCTTGATCTTAGTTTATTATCAAGAGTAATAGATCCTATTCCCTTCATATAACAAGCCACAATGTTCTCAACTTTAACAATTCCTCCATCATAGCTATTGAACTCAACAAGTTTATTCATATCACCACTCATATGATGTGAACAACTAGTATCTATGATCTAATCATCTTTCTTCCCAACTTGTGACACTAGGCTTCTTTCTTCTCTAACTTCTTTTTACGACTCTTTTCTTTTATAGCGAAAAATCCTAATTCATCATTGCTTTCACTCAAAAACTCTTTCATCTAGTTCATCATCATCATTTGTATACAAAAATTCTCTAGGCTTTCTAGACTTTAAATTCTTGTTGTACTTATTCACTCTTTTAGGACATTTAGAAAAATAATGACCAAATTTATGACAAGTCCAACATTTAAGTATTTCATTGCCATCTAGTTCTCATCTTGTGAGTAGGGAAAATTATTTCTTCATTATTTTTGTCTTCTCCAAATCTTGATCTAGTACTACTAACATAATCTCCAGTGATGCTTGCACTCCTAGATATGGTAGGTTAAATACTTAGTATGCTAAAGGAAATCTACAATGTGGGAAAATCTCTAGACTGTTTCAAACTTATTTCTGTCACTTCCAATCTTTCAATAAGAGTCTCTCTAGAAAAATTCTTAGTACAAGGTATCACTTGCTCAATCATCTACATTACTTACTTGAATGGTGGTGTCAAAGTTTTCAAAATTTTCCATATAATCTCATCTTCTTCTTTAGTTCCTTCACAAGCCTTGATTCTTGCAACAATTTCTAATATTCTTCCAATATAACTTCTTACAAATTCATCTTCCATCATTTGAGCTTCTTGAAATAGGCATATCCACTTTTGTAGTCTAATCATTTTAGCATGTTTATCACCTTCAAAAGTAGATTCCAAATATTTTCAAATTTTAGTATATAACCTCAATATTTGACCCGATTGTACTCATTCTCATGAAGAGATGACAAAGGTTCTTCTCTAGCAATCATGTTACACACGAAAAAATCTCTTTTAGCTTTAGTACATTCTTCAAGCTTGTTTTCTTCAACTATGATCTTCCCATTCTTAGTTATCAGCCAATATCCTAGACCCATGCATAGTAGATGTGTCTTCATCTTCTCTTTCTAGCTATCATAGTTAACTCCATCAAATTTAGGAGTTTCTTTTTTGAAATAACCCATCATTCATCTCCTTAAGGTGTTAATCTTTTCCTTCAAGGACCTAATGCTCTAATAATAATTGTTAGAATGTAAAGTCCACCAAGATAACTAAGAGGGGGGTTGAATCGGTTATTTGATCAATACAAGTTTATTAACCTTAGTAATTAACAAACATATGATCAATATAAAAAAAAAATCATAAGAAGATAAATATGCACAATAATACCAAATATATTAACTAGGGAAATCCTTGACTAGAGGGAAAACCCCAATGGGGATGGTACCCACAAAATGATGTACTAATATATAAGTTACTTTTAATAGGATGGACTTTATTTGGAACCATTAAAATGCTTTCAATACATATCAATCTCCATGAGGAGATTTCAATGATGTTAGGAGTTGTTGAAGGTAGAAGGACCAACTGTCCAAATAGCTTCAAGAGAAAGACCACCAAACTCACTATCCAACTAGCCTCTAAATTTTTCTTTTCATAACAATAGCAATTGATCAACTTTCCACTAGCACTCTTTGCCACATATAATCACTACACTCATTCAATGTGCCTCTTATGCACCAAATACTTCTTAGATCTTAACACCAGATCTTCAAACTTGCATCACAATAATCCCTTAGATCCCTTACTCACATGCAACTTACACTTATAATTCTCTTTCTATTTCAAAAGCATATCATACTTGATTCCACTCTTCATCGTAGCAAGGAAAATAACTTTCCTTTATACCAAATCCTCAAAATAATTTATTAAGTCAGCATTGAGGTTTTTCCAATTTACAATTACAATAGGACCTCATTAAGATAAAAGAATTCAAGCTACATTGCATATATTCATAATTAAATAATATTGTTGGCTCATAGTCTTTACATATATTTTACGTGTGTGACCTCAAACTTTGTGCATGCATTGACATCATCAGCACGGTGTCTTCTAGATTTTTCTAACTGTGCTCAACTAGATTCTATCCTAGTTAGGAGATAGAACCCGACTAACAAAATCCACTTCTCAAGAACCCTGTTTGTAAACTATCTTTTGTATGTCTCAAATAATTGTTACCAATATTTGACGTTCTACATGCACACTTAGTCACTTCACCATTTCACTCTAAAACATTTAGTTTCCTAAAATATTTCCTTTGGATAAAATAAACTATCCTTTGATGACTCTCCCAAAATTCAAAGAAAAATGACATTACAACCTTGAGAATAAAGTAACTCACAAGAATAGATTTGATTTGAGAGTTGGAACATGGCTAACATTCTTGAAAAGCCATTTCTACCATTTTTGAGTGAAAATAAAATATCTCCTTTACCAAAAATGCCACATTCTTTGTTATCTACAGGAAAAACTTTACTGAATATACCTTTGTGATAGTTTGTGAAAGAAATCCAACATAGAGTAGCATGAAAGAATGGACCGAAATCAAGAACCCACAAACTTGTATTGGTTTCACTAGCTTCATGACCCCAAAACTTCATCATCTTTAACTACTCTATAGTATGTAATCCATCATTTATCACTTTATTTTGGGCCTTTTTATAATTCCAATATTGCCTTTTTGTGTGGCCTAGTTTACCACAAACCAACAAGTACCATTTCTACCTCTTGATTTTGAATGATAAGTTGATCTCCCTCTTCCATTTTTGTTATTCTTGCCTCTTTCACAACTTCTACCTCAATTTCTTGTGCTTACAATAGTTAATGCATCACTAGAAGAGGATTTTTGGTTCTTCCTTCACATGTGTTCGCTGAGAAATGAAGCTACAAACTCACAAATGTTAACTTGTTTTTAGCAATGGCTAAAGTGTTACTATTCCTTCCTAGCTATTTGGTAGCGATCATAACAATAAAATGACCTTTATATCATCATCTAATCATATGTTGATTGAAATTAATTGAGAAACTAGAGTATTAAACTCATTAATATTATTTGGCATAACCCCACCTTCTTTCATTTGTAGATTGTAGAACTTCTCCATTATAAACACATTATTTCATGTTAATGGTAACTCATATAATGAAGACATTTTTTATAGAAATTGGTAGAAGAATTATTTCCCTTGTCTTCAAATCAAGTTTCTCCCAATCATCATCCAACATAGTACATGTGCTCTTTGCTTCACCAAGCAATGTAGGTTGCAAATCTTGCTTGATAAGTAGTGATTCTATCTACATTTTCCATAATCCAAAATTCTACCCACAAAAAAAAAAAAGAATTGATTTATCTACCTCATCCATGGCACTGGGAAGTCTTCATAAATTTCTAGAAAAATGAATCAATCTTAACTAGCTCTAATACCAATTTTGAGTTAAAAAATTAAAATGTGGAAAACAAAAAATAAAATCTAAAATATGCCAACTAATAAATGCAAAGAATAGAGACAAGATTTATAGTATTTCATCTAGAATGTTGAACTACATAAATTCTTCAAATTAAGGGAAAAAACTCTTATTATGATAGCACATAGTAAAATCAATAATGTTCAACAACTTCAATATGGTTTTACACATATCCTTTTCTTCATATCTGGTGGAAGATAAAGCAATATGGAAGTGAAAGAGATGGCATTGTTTGGGCTTCAGAGACTATTAGAGTCATTACATGAACTCCTCCTCATTTATGAACAATCCCAGAGGAAATACCAATTCAAGAAGCATTGAAACAATAATAGACTAATCCTATCATTATAGTTGATAGTTTATGAACATAAAAGAAAGCCTTACTAGGGAAATACTCTAGTATATATATTCACAACAATAATGGGATTATAGACTACGCTCAGAGGGAAAAAAAAAAAATTGAATTGCACCATATAAAGTTAAGCATGAAACAAAAAATAAAATAGTATAGTAGTGAAAAAAAATCAAATGTCTTTTTTATATGCTAAAGTTAAGAGCACATACAGAAGTATGAAGACTAGGCATAGTTATGAAGATTTTAGTGAAGGTAGCTTTTAGACAACATTTCTAGAAAGTGAGTGTTGTTGTTTTGATTCTATCTTCTCACATATATGGAATTAGCTTCTGTGGACTAAGATAGAGTTTGAAGAGATGTTAGAGACACCTTTATTAAGAAGGCATAATCTAAAGATCATGGAGTGAAAATTTATGAAGACTATGAGCCGACAATTTGTGTTGAACCTTGGATAAAGTGTAAAATTGTAATGTAACATATATTGTTATGTCTTAAATGGCCCTATATTATTATTATTAATTGAGAAATCCTTAAGGTCCACTTAATAACTTATTATTTAGGACTTGGTATAAAGGAAAGGTTATTTCCTTGTGGTGGAGTGTGGATATGTGGTCATAGTTTTTAATATGTATTGTGCAAACTTGATGAGTGAATCTGTGAAGATTAGAGCAGTATTTTGTGCAATTGAGGCATGTCAAGCTTAAAAGGAATTGTATTTGGAAAGAGAATTTTTTGGTTGGATAGTTGTGCTTTCACATTGTATTATTCGAAAGGAATAGTATAGAGACTATTTGGACAGTGGGTTTAGTTGTTGTCCTTTCAACTCTTAACAGGGTTGGAATCTCCTAGAAGGGATTCAAAGTCTCTAACATGGACTTATATGTATTGATTGTATTTCATTGTCTCCTAATAGGGTTTTTCCTTTAACAAGGAACTTTATAGTAGTACATCATTATGTGGGTACCATCCCTACTGGGGTTTTCCCTCTAATCAAGGGTTTCCCTAGTTAAGAAATCTAGTATTATTGTGCATGGTTATCTATCTATGATTTTTGTATTTAATGTTTATATATTTTAGAATTAATAAACATAATGAGAGTTTTCTTAAGTACATAAATTTTTACCCTCCCCCCCCCCCCCCCCCCCCGCACTGTAACGCCCCGCCAAGGGATCCAAAAGAATTAACCTAAATTTTTACTAAGTTTGCCAAAAAAAAAATTTTTTTAATCATGAAAGATAAACCATTCACATCAAACACATAGTAGTGGAAACAATAACATACAATCAACTGTAAGCATACATAATAGGTTACATTCCTTAAGGATCCCAAGACGTTGAGTCACATTTAATTCAATTAATACTAAGTGTAACCACTACCACATCCACATGAAAGAATAAATAGAAAGTCTAATGTCCATATTACAGATTTGTTTCAGAATGCCTCTTGGTAATTAAATTTGGAATACTCAATCATCCAATGTACATGTCATAGGGAATGAAAAGCTTAAAAGAATATACATATGTAAAAATAAAGATACATCATCATCTTAAACTAATCCATGATGCAAGTGTAGTAAGTAAGTGAAACCACATCTCATACATGATACATCATCATAGAAGATATAAACATCCATCATAAAAGATATCCATACATCACAAACATAACTAATTAAGTGCGGTTCCTCCCAACTGTAAATAGCATTATTAGACCATCGTGGATCCTAGCCATCCCTCCATGCATAACATTCTAAATCATCGAAGAGATCATCGGTATTAACATAGTAGGAATGTCACTCCTAAATCATACTAAATCATATGCAGAAAGTAATCTAACATGCAACGTAAAGCATAAGATAACATCATCTAACATATGCAAATCATCAATGTGAGGATACATGTCCACCATCATAATCCATGAAGATAGATGCCAACAAAGAATGCATCAGCCACAGTGTCTCAAACAAATCTCAAATGGTAAGAGTGAAAAAAGCACTACCACCCGACCGCATGGAACCTAAATGGTCCACTCCCACCGTGCTGAGGAGATAATCTCAAGTCCCAAACAGGTTATCAAAATCACATAGCATAAATACTCTCTAAGTCAAAGAATCCTAAAAGTATACTAACTCAAAGGTTCCAATCACAAAACGACATCTAATCCTAGAGGCACACAAAGACATGTAGGAAACCTACTATGCAAGCAGGAAAGTGTCATCATATGGATCATGCTAGAGTTACCCTGGTAGTCTCTCAATAGACCCCGGCCCCCTAGTGATCCCTATGCAGCCACTAGTATCCTCTTGTACTAACGAGGCATACTATGGAATGCAAGGTTGCAACTAAGCGTTCTCTCTACTCCCATCCTAGTATGTACTAGCACTCAAGGCATGGGCGAGAACATACAATTATCTTATTAGGTTCATTTAATCTCCATTTAGTGTAAATGTTTTCACTTATTAAAAAAACTTACAATGAGTTACCCTGGCAGCCACTTAGGGCCCCAGCCCCCATTGCAAGCCACTTCTCAACACTACAAGTAGATAACCTACCCTAAGCTCATAGAATCATAAATCAAAAAATCACCACAGTCCTATACAAGCAATTGGAAAAATACCAAAAGATAATCCATAATAAGAGCATCAAATCTCCATGAGCAACTGAAAAGCATCCATAGATAATCATGACCATAACAGTTCTCTATTAGCAACTGAAAATGTCAATGATAATCACAATATCCATTGTTTCTCAACAAGCAACCAAAAAGTATCTCAAAGTAATACTGATCGAGACTCCAAAATGGTCGAGTCAAAACATGTCACAACATGACAACATTAAGAAATAAATCAATACTTCAAACCCATCATGGCAACTAGAAAGTAATCCAAGGATAACTAATCGATGACTCAAAAATGATTAGTTCAAGTGTCTCATACACATACATCTCAGCTTCACACATGAAGATTGAAAAGAAATAAAAAGCAATAAATACATACATCTCATAGATCATGCCATCACATTACCATGGTTGGGTTTTAAAAGAATTGAGACCAAATAACATCAACATGCCTTCACATTCGCATAACTCCCAAGCCTCTGGTAGATATCCTAACTGGTCAACACTCTAGGACCACCCAAACCCCAAACATGGATAGCATAAAGAACAAGATATAAACACATAGTTTAGTTTGTTTTTCGCAATCACATGGTTAAGCTAAATCTTAGGTTTCAGTGTTCATTTCAAGTATATTTCAAGTGTATAAGATTCTTCATTTAATCTCCAAGTCAACCCATTTATCTTTTCGAATAAAACATAGAATTATCCCTCCATTATTTTAAAACAATTTTCTAAAATAATTAGAAGATAATTATTTACTTATTTAAATCATTAAACTAATTCCCATTGACTTTTAATAAAATCATTGCATTATTTTACTAAAATCAATGTTACTAATAATTAAATGAAACTCCCTTAATTCCAAGAGCATTTTCCATTATTCAAATCATAAAAATAATACTTATCAACTTTCAAATAATTAGTTTACAATTTCCTTAAAACACTTCAAGGACAATCATTTATTTAAAATAATCTTCATTGATTTTAAGTAAAATCAATCTCATTAATAATTCAATTATTTAATTCCACTAAACACTTATTAATATCTCTTTTCTTTTAATTTGCCCTCTTTTAAAAATCAATTTACTAAAATTGACTAATAATTAATTACACTTCTTCTACTATTAGCTAATCTTAATTAAATTTAATTTAATTAGATTAGTTAATAAATCATATAAAACTAATGCATAATAATAAGATTCTATTTTAATTCGAACCCAAACCCAAATCAGTTTCCAAATCTTGATTCTACTAAGGGAAGATTGCAATAATATTTTAATTCCCATAGCTAGATGAAACAATATGCATGCCCGAATTCCAAATTACAAAATTGAACATTCATTCATAGAGAATTATTCAGACATACATAACAGACACGATGAAGACAGGAAAAGAAAGAGCATAATAAAATATGTGAAATAATCACGAGTGCCTACCTGGACACTGATGCTAATTCACTACGCCTCAAAAAATTGTAGAGAAACTCCTCCTCTTAGAACCTTTTTCTTTCCAAAAAATCCTTCCTTCTCCAACATTCGTAATTCCTCCAAGAACCGAACCCCCCAAGTGACTAGGAGTGCTTGTAGAAGCATATGAGGATGTCCATACACACTAGGAGAGCCTCTATATAAAGGCCTCTAAGATGCATCTAGAATGTGTCTAGAAAGAACTAGGAGATAACATGACAACTAAGCACGTAACTTCCACAACAAGAAGATAGACATTATGAGGTCTCTAGAATATTGCAAACACCATGTGCTCAAACAAGCATCTAGAATGTGTCTAGAAAGAACTAGGAAATAAGCATGACAACTAAGCACATAACTTCCACGACAAGAAGATAGACATGATGAGGTCTCTAGAATATTGCAGACACCATGTGCTCAAACAATGTGCTAACTCCTAAGTGTAGACAACACATGCATAATTAGAGTGCAAACTCTTGTGTTGTCAACATGACAACTCCCAAGAGCTTGCATACTCCTATGTGAATAAATATAATGCACATTAATTTATTTAATATTCTCTTTATTTATTTTTATTAATTTATTAATTTTAAATCTCATGCACTCACTTTAATAAATCCACTTGTTTTAACTTAATATATTTTAATCACATGCTTGCATCATGCAATCTAGAATCTTTTAATAATTTTAATATATTTTCCACTTTTAAATTTATTTTTAAAACTTAATTGATAAAATATTTACTAACTTAAATAATAATATTATTATTTAACATTTATTTAAAAATGAACTCTAAATATATTATTATTAAATTAAATAAATATTATCACGTTCCAACTTTAAACTCATAACTTTTATCTTCAAATTTAATTATTTTATTTAATTAATTTCCCAATTAATTAAATAAAATATCATATTAATTTTCCATTAAATTAAACCATTAATTAAATCTTTTAATTAGGCTTAATTAATAGAAAATACACCCAAGACTCATAAAATAAAATACGAGAAACCCATTATAGCAAAACACATACAAAATCAAACCAAAAAGGTTAATATCACGAATTACGTCATCCGATGCATTCAAAGGGTAATCAACTTAGATACTTGTCCTAATTTCCAATTAGGACAAATGGCTTAAAGGGTTGGGATTTGGACATGAGAATTTATCTCCCCTCTCTTACCATTGAGATAATGTGATAGGGTACGCTCATCTTGCCAATTCAGGGAAGTCGATACTCGGTACCTGCAACCTACATAAAATCCATGCATGTACATACAATATATACTAAGCTAAACAAGCAATGGTAGGAAGTGGTGCATCATGTAGATCTTGACTAGCAGGTGACTACGACTCCCTTCCTTAACCACATCAAAAACACCATACAGAAAAAAAACAAACACCCATGAGAAAACACACAGAATAAACCATCTATCTGATCATCATCAATAACTGAAATCACTTGAATAGTCATCATGCATACATGAACTATAAAGTACCAAGTAATCTCATCATATAATAAACTGAATCTAAAACAATATTTGATAATCTCAAAATAATGTTACTAACCATCAACATAAAACTAGTCTATTAGAGTTCGACAATGATAACAAAAATGCAACCTAGGGGCAGCCACTACACCCGCCCCTACCTAATTAACTTGTTGGACTTTACTTTCTAACAACTAGTATTAGAGCATCGGGTCCTTGAAGGAAAATCTTAACAACTTAAGGAGATCTGTGACATATTTCAAGAAAAAAATTTGAAGTATTTGTTAGGAATAAGGTGTCTCAACCTTGTATAATTTCTATTCTTATTATTATTTGTTTTGTAAATGTATTTTTGCAAATAATATGTAAATGTGAGTGTACATGTCTAGTTGGCATGTGATCACTTATATGTGTTGGCATCTTGAAGTGTGTGAAGGAGATCATGGCTAAAATGGTTATGATGGATTCCTATGATGCGTAAGAGTTATTTAAGGAATGAGCTATGATAGGTGTAAGAGCATCTTATGACATGGCACCTATTTGGGCGCCCAAGAATGAGTGGTTGGTGTGTGTAAGAGAATATGCCAAAAATACGTTGGTATGATAGATTCCCTTACACCTCTCTTGTGACCACTATTTTTGGCGGATTCTATGACATGTTGTCATTGCCTATTCAAGGGATGGATGCCCTTTTCTTGGTATTGCATGTACATGTGGCATTGTGCATGGTTCTTGGTGGTTGAACCATGGAAAATGCCCAACTTCTTTGTGGGCATTTTGTTGGGTCTTAAGATGTTCATAAAAGTAGTATTGCATGTTGTAAATGCAAGAGAGAGGAAGAGGAGAGTGTGTAGGTACTGAGGTGTTGTTGGAGTCTTCTATTGTTGTTGTTAAACTTGCATTGCAAGTGTATTGTAACCTTGTGTTGAAGATAATACATTATGAAAGTTTTGAAGGGGTGGGGTTGTTTTACCGAAAGGTTTTTCCCCACTGAAAAATCTTTGTGTTATGTGTTTCTTTCTCTATCTATTTTTTGTATGCATGGTTGGCTGCAATATTTTTGTTTATATGATATTGAATTTGTAAGTGTAAAAGATTTTAATAGGATTTGCACCATACTTCTCTTAAGAGATTAGTGTAGGAAGTTGTTTCCGCACTTGAGTTTCCTTACAAGTGGTATCAGAGCTTGATCAACTTTTGATCCTAGTTGTTGGGTAGGGTTTTTTGAGCTAATCTCAATTTGAGTGGGAGTCTTGTGTAGAGCATCCTAAATCTTATTTGTAGATTGAGATGGCAAGTTCATCATATGGAAGAATGGAGGTGGAGAAATTTAATGGCACTAATTTTGAATTGTGGAAACTCAAGATGGAAGACATGTTGGAAGATCGTGACCTATGGGAAGCGACTTCAAATGCTACAAGACTAGAAACTGTAGCTCAAGCAGATTGGGATATCAAAGACCATACAGCTAAGGGTCTCATAAGACTCTATTTAACCAATGCAGTCCTTCTAAATTTTCTAGATGAGAAAATCACATTTAGTTTGTGGGAAAGACTTGGGGCAGTGTATCAGGCCAAATCTTTGGTGAACAAGTTGTTCCTAAGGAAGAAGTTGTATTCTCTACAAATGGAGGAAGGTGGATCCTTAATGGATCATTTAAATGCATTTAATCTATTGGTTGCACAGTTGACATCAGCTAGTGTCAAGTTAGAGGAGGAGGATTGTTTCTACACACTTTTGTGTTCTTTACCACATTCATGGGACCATCTTGTGATGGCTCTCGAAAGCACATTAGTCATCTTCAAAATGGATCATGTGGTGTCTTCACTGCTATTAGAGGAGATGTGGAGAAAGGCTTTCATTTTGGAAAAAGAAGCCCTTGCTATTCATGGGAGATCCATGGAAAGAGGGAAGAAAAATGACAATAAGTCTGACAATAAGGGTAGATCCAAATCCTATGGGAAGTCAAAGACTTCCAATATGTCCAAGGAAAAATGTTGGAACTGTGATAAACCTAGGCACTTTCGTAAGGATTGCAAAGAGTCGAAGAAGAAGAAGAAAGGTTCAAATTCAGCTTCAGAAAGATCTCAAGAAGATGGGAATGCATTCTTCGTAGCTTTGGCAGCCCATGCATCTGATGATGTATGGTTGGTTCACTTGGGTGCATCTTTTCACATGACCTCTCATTGAAACTGGTTCTCAAAATATGAAGAGTTCGATGGTGGAAAGGTGTACTTGGGTGATGATTCTCACCTAAAGATAGTTGGACACAGAAGAGTTACTGTCAAATTTCCTGATGGATGAGTAAAGGGAATCAATGGAGTTATGCACATTCCAGGTTTGGCACAAAACCTATTATCTGTAAGTATGCTGAATGATGTAGGTGTGCAAATTTTTTTTTCGAAAGAAGGATGCAAGATGATGAGAGGATCGATAGTGCTCGCAAGGGGTACTAGGAGAGGTACCTTATTTTAGCTAGATGCATGTATTCCTCTATGTAATAGTTCTTCATCCTCACCATCTGAATGAGCAATGAAGAATACTGTGGTTATTGGTTCTGATGGCAATGCAAACACTTTGGAAGGTAAGCTTCCTGCAAAAAAGACAATGTTGTGGCATTTGAGATTTGGTCACATTGGTGAAAAGGGTCTAAGAACCCTGAAAAATAAAAATATCATTGAGGGGTTAAATGATTGTAATCTCAAGTTTGACTTCTATGAACACTGTGTCTATGGTAAAAAAAATCGTGTTTAGTTTTACTCTAGTTCTCACAAATCTTATGATGTTTTGGATCTTATTCATTCTGATGTATTTGGTCCTGTAAAAGTTCCTTCAATCTCCAAGTCTATATTTTTAGTATGTTTCATAGATGATTATAGTAGAAGGACATGGATTTATTTCCTTAAAAGTAAGACACGAGTCTTTAGTCGATTCAAGGAATTTAAAGCCCTTGTAGAGAATCAGACTAGTAAGAAGATTAAGTGTGTGAGAACTAACAATGGTGGCAAGTTTTCCTCAACGGAGTTTGAACAGTTCTGTAAAGAAAAAGGTATCAAGAGGCATAAGAAAACTCCTTATACCCCATAGAAAAATGGAGTTGCAGAGAGAATGAATAGGACACTGATGGAGAAGGCTAGGAGTATGCTTAGTGGAGCTGGTTTAGAACAAAGGTTTTGGGCCAAAGCTATGGCCACTACTTGCTATCTGGTTAACAGATCTCCTACATCAACCCTTGTCAGTAAGACACCCATGGAGGTGTGGTCTGGTAAGAAGCCTTCAATTAGACATCTTCGTGTTTTTGGTTGTGAAGCTTATGCACATGTTCCAAAGGAGAAAAGATCTAAGTTGGAAAACAAAGCTATTAAATGTATTTTCATTGGGTACAGTGCTGGTGTGAAAGGATACAAGCTTTGGGATCCTGTGACTAGTAAGGTGTTGTATAGTAGAAATGTTATTTTTAGAGAGCTAACATCTTCTCCTATTGTGCTACAACCAGATGAAAAAGAAAAGGAAAAAGATGTTGTTCAGTTGCCTCCTACCCTAAGAAGATTGAATAGAGAGACCATGTTGGGTCTAATGATGAGGAGAGCTCTAGTAGCTCTAATAGTTCAAAAGAAGAGGAAGAACAACCTCAACCTCAACCCTTGAGGAGATCCAGGAGAGAAAGAAAGCAACCAGAAAGGTTTGGTTATTCTATGTTAGATTCCAATTGTGCTTTTGCTTTGATTACTAACACTGATGAGCCTAGATCTATGAAAGAGGCTTTGGGCATGGAAGATGCAGGTTCCTGGATTGAGGCTATGGATGATGAGATGGCTTCATTAGAGAAAAAAAAAACTTGGGACCTTGTACCTTTTCCTAAAGGGAGAAAATTTGTTGGCTATAAATGGGTGTTCAAGAAGAAATTATATGTAGATGGCAGTGTTGAAAGGTACAAAGCTAGATTGGTTGCAAAGGGGTATTCACAAGTAGAGGGAATAGATTATGGTGAAATATTCTCTCCTATTGCAAAGTTGACATCCATTAGATTTATGTTATCTCTTGCTGCATCATATGATTTAGAGATAGAATAGATGGATGTGAAGACAGCTTTCCTTCATGGTGATTTGGAGGAAGAGATTTATATGTCATAGCCTGAGCACTACATTGTTAAATGTAAAGAATCCTTAGTTTGCAGATTAAAGAAATCTCTATATGGTTTGAAGCAATCTCCTAGGATGTGGTACCTTAATTTTGATGCCTTTGTGTTGTCAATTGGATTTGTAAGATTGAAATCAGATCATTGTGTTTATTTCAGAATTGAAAATGATCGCCTTCTTGTTGTTGCATTATATGTTGATGATATGTTGCTGTTTGGGAAGGGTAAGGGTATGATTTCTGATTTTAAATCTCAGTTGTCAGCATAGTTTGAGATGAAAGATCTTGGAGTAGCTAGTTACATCTTGGGTATGGAAATCAGTAGAGACGGGTCTAACAAAAAACTTTGGTTGAGTCAGAGTAAGTATGTGAAGTCTGTGTTGGACAGGTTCAGCATGGCAGATTGTAGACCACTATGTGTTCCTATTTTTGTGGGAACAAAGTTACCTGTAGATGATTATCCAAAATCTCCTAGTGAGATGGAGGATATGAGTAGAGCACCTTATGCTAGTGCAGTTTCCAGTCTTATGTATGCTATGGTTTGCACTAGACCAGACATTGCCCAAGTAGTGGGAGTCTTGAGTCAGTTTATGGCTAATCCTAGATGGGTACATTGGGATGCAGTTAAGCGAGTATTCAGATATTTGAGGGGTACATCAAATTACTCCATATGTTATCATGGTAACTCTTCTAGATCTCTGCATTCAGTTTGTATTCATGGGTTTGTGGATTCAGATTGGGCAGGTGATATTGATCGCAAGAGATCCACCAGTGCTTATGTGTTCACTATGTTTGGTGGTACCATTAGTTGGATGAGCAAGCAACAAGCTGCGGTTGCTTTGTCCACTACAGAAGCTGAGTACATGGCTGCTACTCATGCTTGTAAAAAAACCATTTGGCTTAAGAGATTGTGTTCTGATGTTGGTGTTGATGCAGAACATATTACTATTTGATGTGACAGTCAAAGTGCTATTTGCCTTGCAAAGAATCCAACTTTCCATGCCAGAACGAAGCACATTGATGTCCAGTTTCACTTTGTGAGAGATATGGTGGAAGATGGAAAGGTAAATTTGGAGAAGGTGGATACCGCAAAGAATGTTGCAGATGCATTAACGAAACTAGTGGGCACTAAGAAGTTCAGACGGTGTTCAGAGTCTATGGGCCTTTTGGCCTATAGCAGTTAGTTCTTGTTATGTTGTTGTTGCTCTTACAAGGTGTTTGACAAGTGGGAGAATGTTAGGAATAAGGTGTCTCAACCTTGTATAATTCCTATTCTTATGATTATTTGTTTTGTAAATGTATTTTTGCAAATAATATGTAAATGTGAGTGTACATGTCTAGTTGGCATGTTGATCACCTACATGTGTCGGCATCTTGAAGTGTGTGAAGGAGATCATGGCTAAAATGGTTATAATGAATTCCTATGACATGTAAGAGCTATTTAAGGAATGAACTATGATAGGTTTAAGAGCATCTTATGACATAGGGCCTATTTGGGCACCCAAGAATGAGTGGTTGGTGTGTGTAAGAGAATATGCCAAAAATAGGTTGGTATGATGGATTCCCTTACACTTCTCTTGTGACCGCTATTTTTGGTGGATTCTATGATAAGCTATCATTGCCTATTCAAGGGATGGATGCCCTTTTCTTGGTATTGCATGTACATGTGACATTGTGCATGGTTCTTGGTGGTTGAGCCATGAAAAATGCCCAACTTCTTTGTGGGCATTTTGTTGGGTCTTAAGATGTTCATAAAAGTAGTATTGCATGTTGTAAATGCAAGAAAGAGGAAGAGCAGAGTGTGCAGGTACTAAGGTGCTACTGGAGTCTTCTATTGTTGCTGTTAAACTTGCATTGCAAGTGTATTGTAACCTTGTGTTGAAGATAATACATTGTGCAGGTTTTGAAGGGGTGGGGTTGTTTTACCAAAAGGTTTTTCCCCACCAGCAAATCTTTGTGTTATGTGTTTCTTTCTCTATCTATTTTTTGTATGCATGGTTGGCTGCAATATTGTTGTTTATATGATATTGAATTTTTAAGTGTAAAAGATTTTAATAGGATTTGCACCATACTTCTCTTAAGAGATTAGTGTAGGAAGCTATTTCCGCACCTAAGTTTCCTTATAGTATTGGCTCTTGATTTGACAAGATTTTAACTACCTTTTGTAAATGCAAAGGATACCTAGGAGACAGCCAAAAACCATAATGAACCTTCCAAAAGAAAATAAATAGTGCCAACTATTAAGACTACTTCAATCTTCTTCCCTTTGAACTTTATAAAATGTAGGTAGGTATACCTTGGAATTCATGAGTCTTCAACATATTTATGATTTGCTAAGATGAATTCCCCAATAGTAGATTAACGCTTATGATTCTTTAATTTAAGGGCTCAAAAAGAGATGCACGATGGTAAACTCCTCAAACTCTAATACTCCTTAAATCAAGTGTAGGTATACTTTCAAACTTACAACAACAAAATTTAAAGATTTTGATTGATTAATTTGGCACTACATAGTCTATCCAAATTTTTACAATTCAAAAATATGATTAGTGTCTTATCCATTGAGTTGTTACTCATGAAACTTTGACATATAAAACCATATCTATCCTATCACTTTGTAAAAAGGAGAACAATACTCAGTCTAAAATCTCATTCTTATCATGATCTTCTTTAGATAGCTTTGAATTCTCCCAAATTCATATCAAGCATTTGCATAATCCATTAGATTATCATCAAAACATGAACTAAGATATAATGAAAAGTGAATTATAACTAAAATTCAATAAAAATTATCATCAAATCCTAGAAAATCAAAAGAAACACAAGAAGAGACAATATCTAGATTAGGTAACTAGCTAGTAAGTGCTTTTGTATTATCTTCTTTGAAAATATACAATTGGGTATCAACTTCAGTGGAAAAAAACTCAAATATACTTAGCCATCTAACTTTGTATTTCCATTAATGGCATTTGTGAAATAATACAACTATGCAACTGTGGACTGACTCCAAAATATGAAAGTATACATTCATTCATAAATGAAAAATCCCTGTTTCTCTAGCCTTGGGAACTCACTTATATAGGGTGAGTTGCAAAAAGCTTCAAACATAGAGGAAAGATGAAACTTGTCCTTTAACAAAATATAGTTACATGTGAGACAAAAAAATATTTTCAAAAACCCATGGGACAGTTGATTTAGGTACATGCGACATAATTTGCATGCTCTAAAAGTAATTTCATGATTTTTTATGTAGGTATACCCACAATGGATGAATCACAAAGGTAAGGTATCCTATTGTAATAATTACTTTGTTTCCTTTTGATAATTATTTATTGTCATGCATCCTAGCTGTCATTATTCTCTAGTGGGGCAAGGGCCTCTTTAGTTTTTTCTTTTTCAAGCTCAATAGTAACCTCTTGTGCCATTTCATCCTTTGTTTCTTCTGTCGGTTGTAGAGCCACCTTTTCATCCTCCTTTTCTCTTTGATCTTTTCTCTCTTCTTTTGTTTATTCATTTTCTAATTGGGTGTTCTCCTTATGTTGGACACTTTTTTCAACTGATTGTTGTTCCTCATCAGTTATGTCTATGCAATTTGATTTGTCTTCTACTACCACTTATGAAGATTATGTTATTGAGCCATACTTTTCCACCCATTCATTATAAGCTAAATCATCAGGCCATTCAAAATTAATGATCTCTTTTTCTTTACAAGTGATGTCTTTCCATTTCCTCATCTATTTCTTGGCTTTAGATATGAAGGACTTATAAAATATCCTTTCTTCCATTAGGTCTACTGCAACTTCTATGAAAAAACTATTATATGTTGAAACAATTGATTAATTGTGTATTGTTTTTTTATGTTACACAAAATATCATATCATTTCTAGTCAATGTATACCGAGCTTACTCGGGCATTGAAGATAGTTTTCAAAGGCTATCGAGCTAGAGCAAACCAAGTCTGATGGACCTGAATCATAGACAATAGGACCCAAGCTTGATACTGAAGTTGATGATGAAATTAGTGAAAGTCATTCCAAATCCAAAGAACCTGTGTTAGCAAGATATGGAAGAAGGCATCATGCACCTGATCATTGCTATAAAATATCATTTGTTGAGAGAATTGGTACAAGATAAAGAAGTCAGATTAGAATATGTAAATACAAAAGAATAAATTGTAGACATATTCACCAAACCATTACCTAAGGATGCATTTTTGTATCTAAGAGGTAAGCTAGGGGTCATTCCCCTATTTGAAGCTCACTAGATTAAGTTTAGTAATGCATCAATCAAAGCATTATTGAAGATAAATCAGTTGGTGCAATATTGCCAAGGGCATATTGTAAATGAATTAGTACTTGAGGTGCATTCATATTAAACGATTATTTTCTTTGGCATGAGATGTCAAAGAGGTAGAAGTTTGTTTTCATATCTCATAGAATTTTTTGTGGAGAAGTTTATTTCCATATCTCATAGAAAGAGTGTTCAAAGAGGGAGAATGAAATTGGCAGAAGTTCTAGTAGATAGAAGCTTTCTGACAGAGGGAGAATGAACTTGGCATAGGTTCTAGTAGAGTAAAACTTTTTGATAGAGGGAGAAATTGAAGATAGAAAGAGTTCGCACTAATAGAGGAAGTTCTCATGGATGAGAATCAGAATGAAACTAAGGATATGTTCTTACTTTATTATTACTCCAAAATTTCATGATGTTATGACATGTTGTGTTGCCATCAATGCTAAAGAGGGAAATTTTTGAAACAATTGATTAGTTGTGTATTATCTTTGATGTTACACAAAATGTCATATCATTTCTAGTTAGTGTATACCAAGCTCACTCGGGCATTGAAGATAGTTTTTTGTGGCTACCAAGCATTCCAAAGTTTTTCTAGTTCAAAAGATAGTATCTATTGAGTTCACTCGGGCGCCAAAGGAAAGTCTACGAAAGATGAGTGTTAACCAAGCTCACTCAATTAATGGAGGAAATGTTGGATGGAACTAGTGTTAATCAAGCTCGCTTGGTTACCAAAGGAACTTTGCAAATATACAGTGTTAACTAAGATCACTTGGTTAACACAGGAAAATCATTTCTAACTTAATGTCTACCAAGTAGGGTTAGCTAACAAAGGATTTTCTTATTTTGGCATATTGAGTTCAATTGTTTTATCTATTGGTTCTAGCCTACTGAAAAGATGAATATTAATTATTCTAAGTTGTACTTAAGCCAACTTAACAATATGAAAGATATAAATAAAAGGTCTAGTTGAGGGTTAGAAAGTGTGAAGTGTGAATGCATGGATGATAATTGAAGATTTAATGATGCTAAGAGGAAGCAATCAAGAAGGATAAGAAAAATATCATTGAGAAGCTGAAAATATATATTCAATTAGGAAGGATCAAGTATAAGCTAGAATTGAGATCTATAATCAGCAATTTAGTTGCATCCAAATTGGGTCATGTCATTGTTACTCTCTAACCATTGTAGCAGTGATCTAAATCTCTTACTAGAGTTGGCTTAATAGCTATATGTAAATCCTCTAATGGCATTTCTATTGAAGTGTTTTAAGACCTCTAACAAGGCCACTCCTAATAGGGTCATTAAATCCTCTAACAAGGTCACACCTAACATTGTGTTTTGTAACCTTTAACAAGGTTGGCTCCTAACAGGGCTCACTTTAGAAGAGTAAAAATTAGTAACTAGTAGCAATTGGTGGTTTTTTCCAAATTAGGTTTCCATGTTAAATCTTGGTATCAAATGTGTTCATGCTATTTCTTTTATGTGTTTTCAACTAAGTTAAAGTAATAAGTAATCATAGATAACATATTAAAAATTTTATGTTAAATGTTTGCTGAGCAATCTCAGTATTTACTGAGTTACAAGATTTTCAATGTGTTTACTAAGCAATAGTAGAGTTCATTTTTTAGAGTTTATTTTGTACTAACATCTAAGGGATCTGGGATTTATTTTTTAGTAATTGATTCACCCCTCTCCTCTCAGTTACTCCTCTTATATTTCCAACAATTATCATCATTATTTATTATGGCACTCACTTTATCATTCAACATGAAAAGAATGTCATCATCCCATTCTTTGAGTGCCTTCATATCATGGTCAATTGTTCAAAAGCTAAAGGAAAAAATGCATGCCCTTTGTTCTCACACTTGGAGATGTAAAAACTCATATGTCTCTATAATAATTCTCTATTTATATCAAAATGCAGCAAACCAATTATTTGATCATATGTCTTTTCAATATGATAATCAACATTTATCTTATCAACAACATTAAAACACATTTGAGTTATGGTTTCCTCTCTTCCAATCCATTTATTTAGAATTTCTCTTAACCTATTTTCATTATCACCCAAATATTTTGGCATAGCCATCAATTTTGTCATCATATGGTGAAGTAGTCTAGTATCAATCTCAAAGACAAAATATTAAATTGTGTTTTTTGTATTTTCTTCATATCTCTGCCATACTTCTATATATATAGCCTTGAGTCTAGCTTTCTCCTCTTCTATATCTTCTTTAGAAAATTCCTCTAGATGCAATGGAGCCTTCAAGATCTCAATAATGGGATTGTAGGTAGTGGGGGAGTAGGTGAGGATACAATCAATCTTTGGGAAGATTCCCCTACCTCTAACTACTTAATCTATTGTCCCTTATATCAAGAAAGTTCATTTTCAACCTTCATTCTTTTCCTTATATCTTCATTGTGAGCTGCCAAGACTTGCTTATATTTCATATGCAATTCATCCATTATTTTCTTCTCTTTTCTTATTTTGGTTAATACAATAAAATTTGTCTCAGCATTCATGAAGGTTGCCTCTTCGTTAGAAGTATCTTCTATAATCACCTTAAAATGGTCATCTAGACTATTAGCCCCCTTCTTAGCATTTTGGCTAATTTAATTAATCAGTTACCTAGACCAAATTGCTAAAAATCAATTAATTTGATTATAACCTATAGTTTGAGTATGCTATCCTAAGTTCATTATTTGATTAAAAGAACAATGTCCCATTTTAATTAAATAAAAGACCCCATTATTCTAACCCACTTAAAGTGCACACATTAAGTCCTTTTTCTATTTTTTAAATTAAAAGAACAAGCTTTGTGACTTTTGTCTTATATGGGAAGTCAACTTGTATTTTATTGGTTGACTTGTGTGTGCACATGGATCAACTTCACTTTCAAACTCCACCGTTGATCTTCCATCATCTTGACCTTGATCTCTACTGTCCTTATGACTTTAAAAGAAAGAGCTCTCCCCTTGTCAAAGGATCCATCCACCTTTTGAAAACTGTTATGTTGTAGTTTTTCTAATAAGTTTCTTTGGAACCTTGTGAAGAACTTCTCATTCCTTGTCTCATTCTATCATCACCATTGCATACTATTTTAGAAGCATCTTGCATGGTATCTTAGTTCTTTTGTTGCAATAGTCCAGCTCACATAGCATAAATAGTTTGGATATTGTAATACTCTCATCCTTTCTTAACATAGTTGCATTTTGCATATGCATACTAGTTTAGTCTACATTTGTATTGCATTATCGAGGCATCCTTTATAGATATCTGCACTCTTGCATCTCATCTCTAAGAGAACATCCCATTGCATGGTTTACTAGCAAGAAGAGCATTCTTAAGGCTCAGCTAAGAGCCCTCATATTTGAATCATACTCTCTTGCACTCCATGGATAGGGAGCTCTAAGATGGCATCCAAGCATTATGAAATTATGAAATCACTTGGATAAAATGGTTTAGAGTGTGACACATTTCTAGTGTACATCATCAACTCTCTTCACAATTAAACTTCCCATTAGATTTTGATCAAAATGTTTAGAAGAGTGAGACTTATTTCTTCTTTGTAGTGACCATATGAGAAGTGCAACATGATCTTCACTATACTTTACACCTTGGGATGCCTTTTTGGCCTCTTTTTCATTTATGTACATAGTGTTGACTTCTTTCCTTAAAGCATCAAAGACCATAGTGTCTACAATATCCTAGTTAGGGAGAAGTTGTACTCCAGCCTTCCTAGTCATTGTTCTCCCTTATTTTGGAGTGATTTTTCATAACTCTTGCATCATTTCTTCTTTTATCTCATCTTTGACCACTGAGTCCTCTTTAATAGGTTTCTTTGCTTGCCTTTTCTAACATCTTTCCTCAAAGTTAGAGA
This sequence comes from Cupressus sempervirens, assembly GCA_028749045.1. Taxonomy (NCBI): domain Eukaryota; kingdom Viridiplantae; phylum Streptophyta; class Pinopsida; order Cupressales; family Cupressaceae; genus Cupressus; species Cupressus sempervirens. The sequence goes on along the minus strand of CM053789.1, from coordinate 633,597,891 downwards.
TATTTAACCTCCAAGAAAATTGAAAGAATGATCTAGATTTTACAAAATTATCATCTAATAAATATTTATGAGAAGCATGTTCAATTATAGGGTCTATCCCTTTACCTTTGAAATCACTCACAGTTAAGTCCATGCTTGGCATTGGAAGCTCCTTCAATATCCCTTCTTCCAATTCAGAAGAAGTAACAAAAACATCACCTTGGTTTCCTAATTTTTCCAATTATTTAGCTATGATTTACTCATTATCAAGACAAGAGGTGACTAGGATGGTGTATACATCTGACCTTTAGAAGTACCAGCTTCTCCAATTTTTTGTTTCTTGGATGCATGCTTAGAAGAATAAATCTCATATTTAGGCCTCTTGTGTGCTAAGGAAGAGAGAACATTGATGTCACTTATGTCTTTTCCTTTCTTATTATCCTCCTCTTCCATTTTAACTACACTATACCCTCGTCTCTTTTGGATGACATATTGCCCTGAGTTCATAACAAGAATAAAAGCTAATCCCTAAATGACCTCTCTTGACTAAATAGGATATGTTTTGATCAAGAGTGTTTTTTTATCATTCAATGTGTCCATAATCTAAGAAAAGAATGTCATCAATTTATATACCTTATCATCTACATTCGTAGAAAATGCTAATAGACTATAATCTTTATCAAAATCATTTACAAACTCAAGGACCCTTCAGTAAAATCTCAATTTCTCATTTTTAATGTCTTATTCTTGTAAGGAAAACTTATTCCTTATGATGTCCTTGAGGTAGTAGAATCTATGGTCATGATGCTTTTCCTTTGTTCTCTTTCTGAACATTTCATAGAATCCCTTTGGGTTAGAAAATTTGGCATGAGTTGTTGTTATCTTATAGGGATCTACAAATTTATACAAGAAAAGCCATCTACCTTTTGTAATTATAAATTGATGTGAAACAGTACATGTGGGAAAGATTGTACCCCTAGATATTCCTGCTAACTTAGCTTCTTCCAAACCTTCAATTTTCCATAAAATCCCAATGAGTCCCACCTTCAAAAGCACTTGGTATTGTAAAACATGAGGGGTTCCTCAATACCCATATACTCTAAAAATAGTAGAAACTAGATAAGGAATGATATCAATCCAATTGTGAGAGACCTTTAATCTAGTAGTGGAGTCCATGGGTCTAATAAATTCCAACAACGATTTTGGAATCCTTGGATTATCACTAGAAAATAATACCCTCAACTTTGATGCAAAATATCTATCGAGTCTAAAAAATTGGCCTCATTTACATCTCATGACATATCTATACTCCATAATTGGATAGGTAGAACTTCTCCCTTGTATTCTTTTGTTAATTGCATCTCTTCTCTGAAATAGATGACTCCCTTGAAAAGGGACATGTGCATCAGCATTGAGCACCATCCAAAAGATTTCTCCACTCTACCCTTTGCACTTATAATTAATCCATCATGGATTTTATTAGCTAAAAATGAGGCAAAATAAAAAAAAATAGCATCAACTCCAAAACAAGAATTTTGCACCATCATATACATAAGTCTAACAAGCATATAGCTATGTTCATCTTCCTCAAAAACCCTACACAAAGACATGTATATATCCAAAGCACAAGAATTAAAATTTTCTTTCTTAAAAGGCTCTAGGGTTGAAGCTATAACCAAATTTGTAGTTCCAATAGCTGCCAGATGTTCCCTCAAAGGTTCTTGTCCAACGAAAATCCTCTAGGCCTCATATCTTCTGTCCAATTCTTGAAAATCAATAGCTTCATGGTATTCAAAAAATGGATCCATCCTAAAAACATCTCTGATCTCCTTGGGCATTATTTTTGTGAGGCAATCCCCATTTATGCTTCGCACACACTTAGTAATCGGATCATACATCCTTGAAACCAAAGTCAACAGGTTTGAATCCATAAAAACTCTAGGTACCACTAATTTTCCAAGATCAAAGTTCCAAACATTTCCATTCAAAGTGAAAAGATTCCTTTCTAAAAACCACTTCTTAAAAATTTGTAACCTACTCTTGGTTGTCACTACATCCCAGGTCCAATTTCCCCTATCGTATAAACCCTCAACCAACTTTAATCATGGAGTGACAAGGACCAACCTTTTTGTTTTTGTTGCATAATTTTTTGACCCACCCAATTACTCAAGGAATTCATCATGAACATTCCTCTATTGGTAATCTACCTTTATAGAAAAGTCTCATTTGGGATGCATATTCATGACAACAAAAATTTTAGCACAGAGAAAAATTCTTTATCTAGAGGGACAAGAACTTACTGAAATATCTTTGCTATTTCCTTGTCACAACAATTCACAATCTCCTGACACTAAATTCTTTTCTCTTTTCCCTCTGCTCTAGTATTTAAATCATTCCTTTGTAGAATAGAATGTGATGCCTATATTATATTTTCTAATTACACCCACACAAGGAAACTTAATTCACCATTAATATTTTCCAAAGAATAGGTATGTATGCATTGTAGGTGATTTTGAAAATATATCATTGATTCATAATACATCTAATGGCCACAATTGAATTTCATTGTTGAATCATCCTTATATATGCATATGTGGAAGTCAAATCAATTGTAAATTTCCAATTGGAGTACACCTTGTCTCATTTGATGCCTCATTATATTAGCCTAAAACCCAGGGATACATGATGCCTTATTGCTTTGTCTCTATGGTTAAAAATCTTACATGTTTCAATAGTGACAAAGTGATAGCTATAGATCTATTTTTCATTGAATGGTTTAGATCAAACCCTTTTCTTTCAGTGATTAATGTGATAGTTGGCCCACCAACAATACATGGTATCAAGTTGCATAATTGTATTATTTTCAATAGTGAAAAAGTGATATCCATTGATGCCCTATTGATCCAATGGTTGATATGTTCTCTTATGCTTCATATAATTGGGCCCACAAAAGACACGTATCACATTGTCACATAGTCACATTGGTTAAAAACCTAACACTTTTCCATAGCGATGTTGTGATGACCATTGATTGGATTTTGATATGATGGATGAGATAAATCATATATTTTTTTCCTTTTATGGTCCACCAAGACACATGGTGCCATGTCACATCATCACTTTGATTAAAAACCTTTCTACTTGCCTTAGTGATAATGTGACATTATAGATCTTCATCCACATCAATGGCCTTAGTTTTATTTGAGAATATTGCATAACTAGTCCACCAAAACACATGACATTACATCACTTTATTGTGTTGTATAAACATCATATATCTTTCCATGGTGATAATGTGATAACCATTGATCTGGGTAAGATCAATGATGTGAGAAACAACACCTTCAATACAAGGTATGGCCCACTTGGGACACATGTTGTGTTCTCATTTTGTCGTATTGTTTAAACAATGAGCACCTCTCCATTGCAACAAAGTGATATTCATTGATCTTCAACCAAATCAACTATTTAAATGAATATTTAAAACAACCTTACTCCTGGCCATGATCAAATCAGATTCTGACACCTATTACTCATTGGTGATGTCTTCTTTCTAAAGTCCATCAATGCCCAGGGTCCCACTGCATAAATGTATCTTACCATTACTATTTCACTATAAGTAAAGTTTTCTCATCTTCTTTTAGTGACAATATGACAACCATCGATCTGATTGAAATCTAATGGCCCTCATCAACCTTTGATTGTTGTATCTTGATGGCCCCACTGAACACATGGCACCTTATCACTTTGTCATTGTGAATAAAGCCTTCACATATTTCAATAGCAATAATGAGACTATCCTTGATTCACCCTAGATCCACGACTCTAAAACAAACTACAACAAAGGTCTACCATAGGAAAAAACCATCAAAATTTTTGAAATTTCAAAGGGTTTGATTTAACTAATTATCACAATAAAGGGAAAAAATAAGACATGAAAATCTTAGGTTGTAATACTTTTAGTAAGATCACCCTTCATCAAAATAAAACCCAAAAATAAGAGGTTTAAAAATAAAACAAGGATAAACCTTCTTCTTTTTTATTTAGGGTTTCAGACAACAGTTTCCTACCTTAAAATTATGAAAATGAGACCGATACAAACATTTTTTCCAAATCTAGATTTAAAAGGATATTATCTCCTAAAAGGTGCCAACACGAAGTTTGATGGAGTTAAATATAATAATTTGGAAGAAAAGATGAAGACACACCTACTATGCATTGGTATAGAGTTTTGGTTGGTCACTACAAAGACTAAAATTGTGGTTGACAAAGACAGGCTTGAAAGGATGTGAGGAAGTAGAGAAAAATCCATTCATGCAAAGTATGCTTGCTAGAGAAACATTGTTATCAGCTCTTCTTGAAATTGAATATGGAGAGATAAAATCTCTCAAACTTGCTAATGAGATTTGGAATGATTTACAAAGTACATTTGAAGGTGATAAACATGCTAAGAAGGATAGTCTACAAAGTTGGATATGTTTATTTCAAGATGGTAAGATGTTGGAAAATGAAACTATAAGAGGGTATTTTTCTAGGATATTAGAGATTATCACAAGTATAAAGAGTTGTGAAGGAGAAAATTTAGAAGATGAAATTGTATGAAAAATATTGAAGACCTTGGCACCTTCTTATAAATAGATAATGCATATAATTAAACATGTTATTCCATTGACACCTAACTTTCTGGAAGAGACTCTTCTTGTGAGATTGCAAACATCTGAGATGTAGATGAAACAAAGTGGATAATTTCCTAGAGTGGACACTATTTTCAATGTATACAAAGATAGACCTATGTTGATAAGAAGTAAAAGTATAAGTGGAGACTATGCTAGTAGCAATCAAACAAGAGATGAAGAAGGGCTTTCCCTGCTTATGAAGAGAGAACCTAAAGGTAACAAAATTCTTATTTGTTGGATATGTAAAGAATTTGGTCATTAATCTTCTAAATGTCCTTAAAGAGAAAAGAAGTTTAAGTCTAAAAATCGCTACAATTCAAGAGTGCCTAAGGATTTCTTTTATGTTAATGAGGATGGTAGATTTGATTTCAAAATAGCAGACTTCTTGAATGATAGTGATAATGAGGATGGTGATGAAATTGGATTTGTTGTTATTAAGAAAGAAAGCCCTTAAAAACAAGAAATAAAGGAAGAAAAATAATTAGTAGCACAACTTGAAAAGAAAAAGTCTGATTAGATTATAGATAGTGGTTTTTTCCATCATATATCAAGAGATATGAACAAATTTTTTGAATTCAATAGTTATGATGGTGGAATAGTTAGAGCTAGAAATATTGCAACATGTCAAATAAAAGGAAAAAGATCTATTAAACTTGATAGAAAGACTAAAACTTAAGATGTTTACTTTGTGGATGGTTTGAAACATAATATTTTGAGTGTTAGACAACTTTTTGACAAGGGATATCAGTTACAATTCATAGAGAAGACTTGCATTATCAAGGATAAGAATGGCACATTGATTGGTATTGGTACAAGAATAAGAGGCAATGTATTTTAGTTGAATCCTACTGAAATGACATGTTTAGTTGCTAAGATGGATGACAATTGGCTATAGCATAAAATATTTTTTCATATCAACTTTGATAACATTGTGAAGTTCAGTACTACATTTGTAGTTAGAGACTTGCCTAAGATTGGGAAACATACTAACATGATGTGTAAAGAATGTGTATTGGCAAAATAGAAGAAAAAAGTTCTTTTCTTGGCAGAAAGTTTACTACTTTAGTAAAACTGGAGATTCTATACATAGATTTGAGTAGTCTTAAAAAACTAGAGAATTCTATGGTAAAAGGTATTTTATTATTCTTTGTTGATGATTTCACTAGAGTGATGTGGGTTGCATTTCTTAGAGAAAAATCTGAAGATTTTAAGAAATTCAAGATATTTAAGAGTAGAGTTGAGAATGAATCTAGTTTGAAGATTAAATGATTGAGATCTAATAGAGGAGGAGAATTTATTTCAAATGAGTTTTAAAAAAATTATGAATACAGTGTTATAAAGAGACAGCTTTAAACCACTAAGACACTTGAGAAAAATGGGATAACATAAAGGAGAAACATATTAGTGACTGAAGCAACAAGCAAAATAATGTTTGAGAATAATGTATCCCATATCTTTTGGAAAGAAGTAGTGAATACAATAGTATATACTATGAATATAGTGCAGATTGGACAAGGCATTGCTAACAAGAACTTTAAAGTTTATCAAATAGATATCAAATCAGCTGCTGAAAATGGAGAACTAGAAGAAGTGGTATAAATTGAACAACCTGATGGTTTTCATTTGATAGATAATGATGTTATGGTTTGCAGATTGAACAAGGCAGTGCATGGACTAAAAAAAACACCTAGAACCTGGTATGCAAGATTGGATAAACACTTGACAAATTTGGAATTTATGAAACGTAATACTTATAGTAACTTGTATCTAAGAAAGAATGATAAAGGATTATTGATTTTTGTAGTATTTGTGGGTGACATTATTTTGGAGGAAATTATGAAGTGAGGTATTTTCAAAACAAATGAAGAAATAAATTTAGATGAGTATGATTGGAGAGATGAAATGTAGTGCCTACCCCTAGTTTTTTTTTATGTTATATTGTCGAATTCTTTTAGGCCAGCTTTCATGGTTACATGATTTGATTTAGTGGTACTTGGTTACCTAATTTGGTTGATACTATTTACATATTTGGATTATGTATTCGATGAGCTACATTATACTTGGATATTTTATGTGTTCATGGTTATTCATTTGATGATGATGCTTTGTATATTTCATATAGTGATTTTAGTTGTTTTCATGATGACAGTTATATGGATGATTTATTTATGCTTTTATGGTTACTTACTTCATACTTGCATGTGTATGGTGTACATGTATCTTTTATTTTATGTTTGACATATCTAATGTGGTTGAGGGAGGGAGTCGTAGTCAACTACTAGTCAGGATCTACAGATATATCACTCCCTACTATTGCTTGCTTAGTTTAGATATATGCATATGTACATGTTTGACTTTTATGTAGATTGTAGGTATTAAGCATCAACTTCCTTGAATTGCTAGGATGAGTGTGCCTTATCATAGTATCTCAATGGTAAAAGAGGGGAGATAGTTCTCAATTCCAAATCATAAACCTAAGCCTAATTGTCATAAGATAAAGGATAAGTATATGATTTCTTTACCTTTTTGAATTCATCAAAGTGACGTGAATTTCAGATCTTGGCTCTTGAGTTTGACTTCTTGCTTTGCCTTTTAGTTGAGATCTTATTTGAATATGTGGGTCTGTTGTGATTTTCAAGTATAATTAAATCAATCAAAGAGATTATTAAATGATTTAATTAAACAAAAAAATTAAAGGAGAAAAAATAATTATATTATATTTAATTAATTAAATAATAGATTTGAAATTAATTAAATCTATTAAGACCAAATTCAATGAAATTATATTTATTTTATTTAACAATAATAAATTTAGAAGTTGCATTTAAATAATGGACTTTAATGCCAATAGTGGCATGTTGTGATGGTTAAGTTGTTGCATTGTTATCCTTGCCATCAAGGTTCAAATCTCATGGGGATGAGGTCCCCCGTTTGTGGCCTCACTGGTTCATAGCTCCAAGTCAAAGCGTTTACCCCTCTTTAAAAAATAATAATAATAATGGACTTTAAATATTATCATTAGTTAATTTTTTTTTTTTTTAATCTTAAAACATCTTACTTGTTAAAAACGAAGCGGGTATAATTTAAAATAAAGATTATTCTAATTAAAGGGCACAAATCATGCACAAATAAATTAAAAAGTAATTAAAATGATAAAAGTTTATTTTAAGGAGAGACCTTTGCATGTTCGTGAAACATAAAACCCTGGGTAGGGTTAGACTCTTTTTTAAGAGGTTCAATCTTATTTCTTCACACACAGGTTTGGAGGAGCAATTGTGGAATTGAAAGAATAGACTTTTCTAAAGCTTTTAGATAACGAGATTTTTGCAAGCACAAAGTAGTTACATGGCTTATAGCACCAGATTGAGGAACCATCGTAGGAAATCTCTCAAAAACTCTTGTATTCTTCGTGTCTGTGATATCTTTAGGGCTTATTAAAAATGTATTGAAAATTGAAACCCTTGTTCAATAAATGATTGTTCTTTGTTATTAAATTATATGAGAGAAAATGAGATTGGAAAACCCTCATTAGAAAAACTTGATTTAGAAAATGAATTTGTGGGTAGGTTTTGAAAAATTCATTTCAATTCAATTGATTCGCCTTAATTCCTCTATCAGATTTTATGGAAAAGTTTTGTTAAACATATATATATATATATGGTAATTTATATTTTGTTTTCGATAGAATATGGGATTTTGTATTTAAAATAAATAAATTTAAAAATATATATTTGAAAAGGGGCAGGGGCTGACACCCCCCCCCCCCCTCCCTCACCCCCTTCTTCCCTTTCGCCAAGCATACCTTGGGCAGTGCTCATCTCCCAAAGACAATCCACATTCTATCCAAGGATGGTGTTGTTGCCAAAGCCAACAATTTCCCTTTAAGGGAAATGTTTTAAAGTACTTTTTTTTTTTTTCAATCTTTACAGTACTTTTATATTAAATTCAATTTGAACTCAATAAATTTAACTGCCCTTCCAAATTTATTAAATTCTTAAATAAAACTAAAATTCATTACGAAATAATATTAAATGTTAAAATTTTAAATAATTTAATCATTTATAAAATAATACATTGATTAACCTACATTTATCATTACACACACACACACACACACACATGTGTGTGTGTGTGCGCACGCATGCACGCATGTGTGTGTGTGTGTGTGTGTCACGCGACGTGCGTGCGTGTGTATGTGTGTGTGTGTGTAATGATAAATGTAGGTTAATCAATGTATTATTTTATAAATGATTAAATTATTTAAAATTTTAACATTTAATATTATTTAGTAATGAATTTTAGTTTTATTTAAGAATTTAATAAATTTGGAAGGGCAGTTAAATTTATTGAGTTCAAATTGAATTTAATATATTGTTAAATATGATTTTTATTTAGTGTTAATTTAAAAAAATCTTCTTTCATATTTTAAATATAATGTCTCATATTTGATCTTTTCAATTGTGTGTGTGTGTGTGTGTGTGTGTGTGTGTGTGTGTGTTGATATCTCTTATATAATTATCATGCCTGAAGAGTTGTGACTCTTTGAATACCTAAGTTTAATTTTAAGTTTATTATATTATAAAATAACAATGGTTAAACTATTGTATTTATTTATTATAGAATTAGCTTATATTATATTTTTTCCAATAATAGTATTTATCATTTATTTAGGTTTTATGTATAATAATATCAATTTAATATCATAATGATATTTGACATATATATTATATTATTATATTGATATATTATATACTATATTATATTTGTTTATAATTATATGATAGTCAGTAATAATATATTCAATAATATATATTGAGATCATTATCTTTATTATTTATTAAACATTTTTCCTTAAAGGAGAACATTATAATTATGGTTATAAATTGGGGATATGAGAGTTATCCCCTCTCAATTTTCTTGTCCTCAAGAAAAGATCATTCACACATAAACTTTCTATGAGATGCACAATAAAAAGCATATATTTAGATGCAATAGAACCTAAAATATTTATGGAGTGTACATCTAATGCATGAAAACACAAAGTAGACATGAATTAGACACATGAATGCATGAAAATGCAAAGTAGAGAAATGAAAACATGAAGCAAACGCATAATGTTACATGAAGTAGACGCAATGTAAACACATAATACATGCTTTCTTGATTAATAGCTTACTAGATTCAAGAAGATGATTTGCTTCTTCAATAGAATCATGCAAGCACAAGTTATCATCGGTACATACATGTATATATAAGTTTCAAAGAAAATTTGAATCATGATAAATTACTCCACGTCAACTTCAAAAGATGGAAGGAGATGATGTTATCCGAGTTTCCTAGATGCTAAATTTGCAATGGATTCCCTCAACGTTTATAGGTCCAAGCCCTTATCTCGAAGAATCATGAGTCGCTATCCCCTACCCTATCTTGGGACAAAGATACAATTACTTGGACTTAGACCAGCCCCTCCTTAGTAATATCGTTTCTTTCTCTTATGGGCCAAATAGGAAGTAATATTAGTTCATGTATATTCATTCATATTAGTTTTTTCAACTCAATGAAGGATAAAGTATGTGTTATAACCTAAATTTAGGATCGAGAAGTATAGATGTTATCCAATTTGCCTAGATGCCAAGTATGTAAAATGGATTCGCTCAAAGTTTACAAGTCCAAGCCCATGTCTCAAGGATCATGGGTCGCTGACCCTTACTTGGGACAAAGATCCAATTGCCTAGACTTAGACAAGCCCCTCCTTGGTAACATCATACTCTTCCTCCCATAAATAAAATATTAATATTTTTTAAGATTTACTTTTGATAATTATTCATAACCACAATATTAGGAATGAATTTTATCCAATAATAATAACAACATAGAAAATTGATTTTGTAATCAAAATAATGACATAATGATTTAATTCTATTTCTTTAATATTATATTTTATTATAAATTCTATTTCAATATGTAATATTATTATTACTCTATTTTCAATACTATAAATACTTATATATGTTTAAATGCAATATTTTAGTGTTTTAGATTACGATAAAAGTAGGTTTTGAAGGGACCCCGAAACTCTTTAACAAAAAGCAGAAAGATAAAGCATTACAGCCCAACAAGAAAAAGAAACCTACGACAAACTATAGAACAATTTCAAAATTAGGTTTTACAGGGACCTAAAACCACTAGAAAAGTCCAATAACAAACTAAACCAGGTTTTACAGGGACTTGGAACCACTAACAGTCTAAACAAGAAAAACCAAAAACCAAGACCAGAGACCCCAACCAGTAACTAGCACCAGACAGGAAAAAAACCAGAGGACCCGACCCAGAGCCACTATTGTAGCTCTAAGATCATTTTAGCAGCTTCCTTACCAATTGTTGCAGTCTCTCGAATGGTATCAGCAGTCGAAGCAGCAACAACTTTCATTGCACTCTTCCTTGAGCTCTGCCTTGTTCTTTTGCTCGGATCCTCAACCAAAGTGATTTCTTCATTAGCCCTTTTGCCCAGGCTTGCAGTGGCCGCACATATACTCAAGGTGACCTGCTCCATCTTAGTGCCACTCTCATTGATTAACATTCTGAGGTTTTGCTCATAGTTGTTAAGTCTGTTAGGGATGTCTCCCATCTACCCTTCCAGTTGGCTAAGTTTGGCATTGGTAGTATCCTGGTTTTGTTACAGAATTTCCACTTTTTTCTTCAAACCCATCATTTCATTATAGATCCAGGAATCAACTTTGAGTATGGTGTCAGCTTTATCCTTTGCAGAGTGCAGGAAGGTGAGCATGGTATCCCTCTGCATTGAATCGCTATCATCTTCAGCAGTCTCGTGTGGGGGGGAGTGGACATTGTCATTTTTATCCTCCATTTCTATTTAATCCTCCTTTCAAGCCCCGGCAGAGTCCTCTATGTGAGCAGAGTCCTTCATTTTTTCTTCCTCTATCCCCTTGACAGGAGAAGCAGTCTTAGTTGTATGGTCCTCCTTACTCTTCTCAACAGGGTTCCTGACAGTGTTATCTTTCGTTTTATCACCCCCACTAGATATAGCCTGGTTACCCTCATTAATAGATTTACTCTGTTCAAAATTACCTTCACTATTGGCTTCCTCTTTCCCTTTTTCATTATTACCTTTAGTCTCCGGGTACCCATCCAAATTAGAGCTTAAATCCTCCATGTCAGTATCATCCTCATCCTCAGGGTTAATATTCTCACGGCTTTTCAATTTCTCGATCTCAGACTCATCATCCTCATGTTTTTGAGAAGCTGAGGGTTTCAAATTCAGGGCTTTATCTTTACCTTTAACAGAGTCACTCTTCTTACTCTTAATGGAGTCCTTCTTCTTGTCCTTAGAGGGAGTAAAGGTAATGTATTTATTTTTACAATACCCCTCAATAAGAAGAATCAGCCCTTCATGTAAAATGGGTCTGGACTCCTTCTTATGGGCTTCTAAACTATGAAGTAAAGAAAACTGCAAATAAAAGGGGAAAGATATTCTATCTTTGTGTCTAAAGTGATTTTTAAAAAAAAAGTGGCATTTATGAACTCTTTTACTTCTTCCATCAAGTATGAAATACTCACGGATACAGCAAAGAACATCCCTCCAAATCTCCTTTATCTGATGCACATCGAAGAAATCACCACTCTTTTCCAGTTGCTTCTCCTCATCTTTCATTTTTGAAAACTTTTTGCAGGCTGCATTTGAAATATTGGTTTGCTTGGTGAATTTTATGCCTGTTGTGGGGAGCCCTGTGATCTTTGCAATAAAATCCTCCGTAAGTTTCACAATAACACCATGGAGAGTGACTTTGTCATTGGACCAGTTCTTAAAGAAAGTCATAGTGATGTGTGGCTTAAAACCATTGAGTCACTCCAGGTAACAAGTCACATTTCCTTTCTGCAAAATTTTCCATACATCCTCATGAGCCTTCCAGGCATCACATTTTTTTGGTTCCTACTTGCGCAATTCGCCCCCCATTTGCAGAGAATAGAGAATGCACTCAAACCAGAGTAACCAGATGCAGAGAATGAAAGTTTTAAAATGAAAACTATTTTCCATCCCATCAAAAGAGACTCCCTTTTTTAGAGATACGTGCGAAAACCACATCACTTTCATTTAAGTGTACTTCCTTGGGGAAGAAAATCTAGCAATAATATGATCACTCCATGAAATCATTAACTTTCTAATCTTTAAAAATCTTTCCCACTTGTGCATGGATGGCTTCATAATGAATAATTGCTTTGAGATCAACTTTGTCAGTTAATTCATCGGTCCACCTCACCATTTGCCCCGTTAGGATAGCATAGTTGGCTATCCAATCAGCAACACCATTGGCCTCCCGAAAGGTATGGGATATGACAACTTTTTCAAATTTTTGAATAAGGTATTTGATCTCCTTGATTGTGGCCTCTATCGACAATGAGATAAAACTTTTATTATTTAGGATATTAACAATATTTAAAGAGTCACCTTCCAACCATAAATTCGGACATCCCAAATCCACGGCAGTATAAAGGGCAGTCGTTGCTTCAGCAATGTGACTATTAGTCTAGCCTATAGGGATTGCTATAGCATCTTTAACATTTCCCATATGATCTCTCAACACACCTCCACAACCCGCACTTCCCGGGTTGCCCTTAGCAACACCATCAAAGTTTCCTTTAATCCAACCATTAGGGGGGGAACTCCAAGAGATGGTCAATCTTGGGTTATCAGTTTGAAGTTTAGGATTTTCAAAGAGTATTGGGTTGTCAATAGGAAAGGTTTGGTCAGGGTTCTTCAAAGATTTGAAATTCTCCTTAAAAGCTCTAATAATATTTTGACCAAGCACCCATCCTGGAACCTCTCTGTTTCTAAAAATTCTATTATTTCTTTCTTTCCAAATACCCCACTAGAGATGAGGAAGAGTAATTTTCCATAGGAATTGAACATCAGAATTCTTAGAAGGGCATTTCTAGCTTTTAAAAGAAGATTCCACATTGTTTTGATGAACCCAGGTCAAGTTCCAATACATTAGGATCTTAGTCCAGACTTGCTGGGTATAAGAGCAGTTCAGAAACAGGTGGTCTCTATCTTCAAATCCATTCTTGCATAATATACACCTATTCACCAAATTTATATCTCTTTTCTGCAAGTTATCAAGGGTCAAAATTTTATTTTGAAGCAAGACCCAAAAGAAGATGTTAATTTTAGGAATGAGACCCTTAGTCCAAGCCTGAGACCAAAAGGGAAGATTTTCCTTCTCCTTGGAAACAAAGAAAGAAGAAACTTTAAATTTCCCACTAGGATCAGCAAACCAAATAATCTCATCCTCAAAAGACGGGTGGAGAGAAATAGCATTGAGAGATAATTGGTTGTGATTGAAGCTTTGATCAATGTCCTTCAAGTTCACCCAAGAGTCGTTCTGCCAGTAATGACTAACAAGAGTTCCATATCTCTGCTTGCATAAGTCAACTTGTGTCATATCTTGAACATCTTCAATCAGGGGGTGATCCTTAAGCTAGACTTCTTCCCAAAATCTCACCCTAATCCCATTACCAATTTTCCAAGAGCACCCTTCTTCAAGAATTTTCTTTGTTCCCTGCACAACTCCCCATATGGAGGAAGGATGAATAACATCAGAAGAAGAGAAGAAATCAGAAAGAGAAATAGAATTAAGAAGGTACTTGTGTTTCCAAATGGTACTCCACTCTTTTTTTTCATGGAAAACACGCCATCCTTGTTTAGCTAGAAGAGCTTTATTCATGCTTCTGATTTTTCAGATGCCCAGTCCGCCTTCCCTAATCAGTTTAAAAACTTGGTCCCAAGTAATTAAAGACATTCTCTTTTTTTCCTTTGAACCAGTCCATAAAAAATTCCTTTGAATTTTGTCAATAGCCTCAGCAAATTTAGTGGGGATTTTAAAAAGACTTAAAGCATAAGTTGGTATACTTTGGACAGAAGCTTTAAGAAGAATTAATTTACTAGCCTGGCTTAAAAGGTTCCCTTTCCAATCAGCCAACTTCTTGCTGAATTTGTTAATAAGGTCTTCCCAGAAGGAATCTGGAGCCTTCAAGCCTAAAGGAAGACCTAGACAGGAAGAAGGGAAAGAACCTATAGAATATCCAAGGATTTTGGCAATTTTATGTTGTCTAAGAATAGGGGTATTGAGAAAAAACACAAGACTTTTATTCCAGTTAACCAGTTGGCCTGAGGCAGAAGAATAAAGATTTATTGCTTGCTTCAAATTTCTGGCTTCCTTGACTTCAAATTTCCCCATAAAGATGGTATCATCAACAAATTGGCCATGCGAACATAAAAGAGGATGGGAAGAGGGTTGCAATCCCTTAATAACTCCTTTATGCACAGATCCCCAATGTACCTCCCCAAACAATCAGCCATAATAACAAAGAGGATGGGGGATAAAGGGTCCCCTTGTCTCAATCCCCGAGAGGGATTAAAAAAATGAGAAGAGCTACCACTAACCAAGACAACAATAGAAGAAGTAGAGATCAACTAATGAATCAGTCTAACAACCTTGTTGTCAAAGCCAAAGGCAATCAAAATGGTTGAAAGAAAAGACCAATCAACTCTGTCAAAAGCCTTAGCAACGTCCACTTTCATTACAAATCCTTGATTGCTAGAACAAGATAAGGAATGAATATTCTCGTGAGAAGAAATAACAAAGTTGAGGATTTGTCTACCTAGAGTGAAGCCATTTTGTTCGTCAGCAATGATCAAAGGGGTCACCAGAAGCAATCTAGAAGTAAGAACTTTGGAGATAATTTTATAGAAAGAATTACAAAGACTGATCGGCCTAAACTGATTAGGCAAATCAGCTCCAATTTTCTTAGGAATCAGGCACAGGAAGGTGGAATTGACTTCCTTTAGCATTTGTTTTGCCCCAAAGAATTCCTTCACCACATCACAAACATCTTTTCCAACAAGTTTCCAAAGTTACTGAAAGAAAAACATGGGAAAGCCATCAAGACTAGGAGCTTTATCTCCTCCTAGAGAACAAACAGCTTTAAAAATTTCATCATTCTTAGGAATTGAGCTTAACAATTTGTTCTGATCCTTTGAAACTAGAGTGGGGATCGCTCTGAGGAACTCAGCCTGGTGTTCAATATTCCAGCCTGGTGCAAGATTTTAGTGTTAATATGCAATATTCATATCAATATACATTGATTTTGATAGTTAATCATGTACTCCTTAACAACCCTTTTACTCCTTTCTCCATGGTCAAATTATGCCCCCTTAGTTTTGGCTTTTTAAGCATTAATATCATACTACTCACTTTTTACTTGTATTCTTCCTTTTAAATTTATGTAAGACACCCTTTGATAAATAGAACTTCAAATATTCATTTTATACAAGTTAAGAAAAGACAATACTTTTTTGTTTTCTTCTTTTTGTATTTTTATGAACTCCTTAATGATTCATGTCTTATGTCATTCTTTTGGCAGTTTATAAAGTGCATCCTCTTTAATTGATTTGTTGGCTAATCTCTAGACAAAATGCACCAAAGACAACAAAAAATAAAAAGTCAAACATGATTCTTTTTCAAAATCATGAAAACACAGCAAAAAAATTTCAAAAAAAAAATTGTTTTCGATCACAAAATATACATATCATGAACATCAAATTCTGAAAAAAAAAATTTAAATTCATTGTGTTTTCATTTTTTTGAAATTTAGTCAATGGTGCAATTTGTAGGGAGATAGCTACATCCTTTAATTGATGTCTATGAGTTACTTTTAATCCTATTTTGACATATTTTTCCACCTGGCATATGGTTTGTTGCTTCAAAAATAAGGAAAGGATTATATAGTTTTAAGTTTTCAAGTGTTTTATTAAACTAATGATTCTTTGAATATTAGAAATGGCCAATGCTTTCATTTTTTTTTATATATATTCTTTATACTTACCCTTTAATGAAAAACAAATTTCAAGAGCTTCGACAATGGTGATGCCATTTAATCATAAGCTAGAAAGTTTACTATTATCACCATTTATTGAGCATTAATTTGATTGTTGATAATATGATGGAGTAGCTCATTCAATTATCTATCAACTTTGAAAGAAATGTACTCCAAACATGTGAACCTTGGACCGATAAAATGGAGTTGTGAATATTGTCATTTTTTTTCCATCTCAAATATAAATCACCCCCAGCTCTATCATGTATTTTTTCCTCTCATTAATCATGGTTACAAATTAGGGATATGACTTTCTAGAATATGTCTTAAAATATTTTATTCGTGTTCTATATTCCCAAATATCTCATTCCCAATGTCTAATAAGAAACTATGTTAGAATTGATGGTTTAATGCCAATAATGCACATGTATGCATTTGTATATTTGGAAGACCAAAGAATTATCTCTGCCTTTTTCAAATGTCTTAAATGTAGGCTCCAAACCTTTATATTTAGTCTAGTCCATTGTTTACTTGACTCAATATGTATTTGTTAGAAAGTAAATTCCACCAAGATAACTGACAAGGGGGGAGGGGGATGAATCAGTTATCCAACTATTAAAACATTTATCAACATTATTAATCCTTAAACATGTGAATAATATAATCAGCAACCATAACAAGTACTCATACTCATACACAATAACACCTAATCAGAGGGAAAACCCTGGTGGGGATGGTACCCACAAAATAATGTACTAATATAGATATTTGTTGTTAGAGGATGGACTCTGTTAGGAGCCTATACAATTCATTCACTACATATTAGTCCCTATTAGAAGACTTTGAATCCCTGTTAGAAGATTTCAACCCTGTTAGGAGTTATAGAGGGTAGATGGACCCATTTTCAAAATAGCTTAAGGTATAAGATCACTGAACTGACTATCCAACTAATATTTGTATTATTCATTGTAGAATAATATAAATGTGTAGCTCCTTTATCCTCTGACCGGACTTCTCCTCTTCTAATCTCGATACGAGACCACCAACTTCATATCCAATAATTCCTTGGATTGCTTACTTGCATTTACCAAATACTTCACATATCACTTCTCCTATTCACATTTCATGTATCACTCACACTTTCCATCACAAGGAAAAAAAGCTTTCCTTTATACCATATCCTTAAAATAATTCCTTAAGTTGGCCTTGAGACTTTCTGAATTTATTATAATAAGACCTCATTAAGATATTTTAAAATATTACATATTTTCATTATTACAAATCACTGTCGACTCATATTCTTTTACAACTTCTCACATGTGTGACCTCTGACCTTGTGCACTCATTGAAGTCATCAACAAGTCATCTATGATCATTGTCTAACTATGCATATTACAAATCTATCTCTATTAGGAGATACAACCCAAACATCATAAACTACTTCTCAGGTACTTTGTTTGTAAACTATCCCTTGGTGAATTGAACATATCTTTTGTATGTCTTCGACTCTCTATATGAACACTTATCTATGTCATCAACACATAGTGTAGAACATGTCCTTGACTGCGCTTGACCTTGTCATTAATACTTAGTCCATACAACCTCATTCTTTGTCTTTTACTCTACCAATCTTCATAGAAATAATGCTATGTTGACATCAATGACAAATGCAATCATGAATGCAACATGTCAATCTCCCCAAGTATTGTAGCAATGCTTTGGATACTCCCTCAAAGAAATATAGTTAGCATTCATGCTAACAATCTCCCTCTTTGGCATTGATGGAAACATAGATGAAAAATATATAAGTTCCAAGAATACCAAATTAAACTTTATTGATGTTGTTGTTGTTCTCTCCTTTTTGAATCTTCTTCATCAATCAAATCTAAAATTCATATTCTATGAGTTTCCTTCATGCTTTCATATCCTGTGACTTCTCCCCCATTCAATGTTTCTTCCCATTGATATTAGCAATACTTCTCCCCCATACATAGGAGATATCTTCTGTGCAATCTCTTCCCCATACTTAGGAGACACTTCTCCCTCATTCATAGGAGACATCTTTCATGTAAACACTCTCCCCCAGTAGAGGATTTTTTTCATGTATATTTCTCCCCCATTGACATCAATGACAAAGGATTCATTATGTTAATCATCTACTCCAAGTCTCTAACCAGCTCAAGTGTCCAAAGACACTGTTCTAAACTAGCTACCAAGAGTCCTTGATGACTCTTCATATCTCAAATACTCCCCCATACAAGAAGCATCAATATTCAGTCTAGTCAAACAATAGTGTTGTGTAGCACTAGATTGATGCATTCTCTGCATCATCTACTCAGAAGTATGCAAGGGAATAACCCCAAGCATACATCATAAGTACTAAAATGTATTTTTAGGAAAAGGCTTCGTAAAGATATCTGTAATCTTCTCTTTTGTATGTACATAATTCAATATTATCTCTTTCTCTCCAACTTTCTCTCTCAAAACATGATACTTAATAGATATATGCTTAGTCTTAGAATGCAACACAAGATTTCTATACATACTCACTATACTTGTGTTATCACAATGTATGATAACAAGTTCTAAAAAATCTATCCCAATATCCTTTAGCATCTACTTCATCCACATGATCTAATTGCAATTATTTGCTACTGCTGCATACTCTGCTTGTGTTTTACTCTATGAAATGCAATCTTGTTTCTTGCTTAGCCAAGAAACCAATCTTCCTCCAAGAAAAAATGCTCCACTATTGCTACTCTTTATGTCTTCCATACAGCTTGGCCAATCCACCTCAATATAAGAACACAAAGTGAAATCACTTGATCTATGGTACCATAATCCAAAATCAAGTGTACCATTTAGATATCTAAATATTCTCTTTACTAATGCATAATGAGATTCCTTAAGATCTGTAATGCCCTACCTAGAGATCCTTAGAACAAGGAGTCAGTACAAACCAAGATTTAAAAAATTAAATAAGTATGGATGTACACAACACTCAACATATGAGGATCTCAAAGATCGCAACAAAAGACTTAATCGCAATCCTAGCAACCAATAAATCTCCAAATGCCACTACCAAAATGACATAAACAAATAGAGAAACAAAGACCAAAGATGACAATAGACCAAAGAATCTTTGATTTGTCAAAACTATGGAAAATTAAGAAACCCAAAGGGTACTTAAAACACCAAATTGCATTACCTGAAAACCAATGGAGATGCCACCTATTTTTTGCGTGAGGACAACTGGAGATAAAAGTTTACACGAGGAAGTAAAGCATGCCACATGAGAAACTGCCTTTCACGTGAGGAAATGCACTAAATGGCATGAGGAATTACTTGGCCTAGTAGCAAAAACACCCATAACTGGTGTGAATTTTTGCATGAGGAAGTACCAAGAACTACACGAGAAAACTCAGCACACCATGTGAACTTTTTGCACTCTAGCGCAAGAAAGTGTAATTTTGCATGAGGATCCAAATCAGCAAGCCAGAAAACAATAAGGTAAAAAGATAAGAAATGAATTTCCTCCATACTAGGGAATATTGTATCCATAGATTGAGGCATAAACACTTGAACACTATAATTTCAAGATGAAACTACATCTATCCATCTAAAACATAGTAGTAAAGAACATACTAAAAGCAATATCATAGTCTATAGAAACAATATTGCAATGAACTAAAACAACCAAACTACGTGTGCAGTTCCTCCCAATCGTAATAACATCATGAAACCTCAAAGGTCCTAGCCATCCCTCATGCATAACATCCCAAACTGCCAACTAGATAGTCAGAGCTATCTTGTAAGGACTTCACTACTAAAGTGTAATAACATCATAAGAATGAAAATCTAACATGCTAACCAAAAGCAATAGATACTCCAACTAAGTAGATAAAATCATCTAATCATATGCTAAACATCATAATAAGGAAAAGCGTCAATAAACTAGCATCATTTGAACATGTTATACAAGCATTCTAATGAAAGAATAAATCATAAGGAATCATAATCTAGAACCCAAAGTACCAAGTGAAAATGTCCAACAACGATCATAATGGGACAATAGACCGTCTTTGTACACTGGTCCCCAGTAATGGTATAGGTAGCTACAACTCCCAACCATGTTAAACTTGTAGGTCCACTCCTATCATACTGATGGAGATAATAATCCAACCATAAACATCCATGGCTAACACTCACACTAGATAGTAATGAGGACTAAAACCAAGATTAGAGACAATGCATAAACTATAGGTCTTGGTTAGACACTCAATGGGCTATTATGTAGGGGTTGACATCATGAGAGTCACTTGGCATTAGAAATCCCAAGATCGGATCATGCAGACTCAACTCTCCAACAAAAGGATCTCATACTAAACATTTTATTAACTTAAGTTTTATTACCACTCACTATTTTATTTAGTTATCACTTACTTAAAACTTTCTCTACCAACCCACTAGGTAATGGTCACTAGGCTGCGAGATAGAAGCCTGCTCCATATGCTACCCTACCCTACCCATGGTCATCCAACAATGAGTTCTTGTAGGCATGCATATTCCCAACCCAACCCCAAATGATCAAAACTCTATTGAAGTACAAATGAGAGGTCAGGCCTCGTAAACATGCACATACTTGTGTGTGGCACACCAACATCATGAAGATCATAACATTAGGACTGGATGAGAACACAAGCAAAATATCACTCAACTGAAAACAAGCTCAGGAGAATGGATGTGACATGTATCCCAATGCAACATAAAAGAGAAACAATGGTTTTACTAACATCCAAATGGATGATCCAAGTCCACGACCAACATCATGCCAAGAAAACTCGAGAAAATAGGGCAACACAAAAAATGAGGTAAAAACCCCAAAATTAGAAAACTTTGAAATAAAAAATCATTTGGTCTTTGGGAACAAAAGCCTAAAAAATTCAATAAAATTTGGGTTCGGACACCTTATGCAAAAATGGCCAACATAACAGTGCAAAACCCCAAACCATCATCCCAA
Organism: Cupressus sempervirens; assembly: GCA_028749045.1. Classification (NCBI taxonomy): domain Eukaryota; kingdom Viridiplantae; phylum Streptophyta; class Pinopsida; order Cupressales; family Cupressaceae; genus Cupressus; species Cupressus sempervirens. The sequence continues at coordinate 633,576,321 of CM053789.1, read as the reverse complement.
AAATTGGGAAAACATTCATACCCAAATAACCAGGAAGAACCAACAAATAGAAATGGAGGGGCACACTAGTTCTCAGCCTCCAAACAAACAATTGCAAGAAATGAAACCAGAAATGGAGCTGAAAAATGAAAACAGAAGAGCCCTACCTAACAGCCAAAAGGGCTAAAATGAAAAATAGCCTTGTAAAATGAATGAACCATAGATACAGACAAAAATGATGGCAAAGCAAGGTCTCCCTAATTTAGATCCAATGAGTCTATCCTCGTAAAGATCCCATGCCTATAACTCTCACAATGAACAAAAAACCAATCCTTCATAAAAGGATTTTAGAAAAATCTCTCAATTTTCCAAATTGCAAAAGTGAGAAGTGAGGAATTAAATTCCTTTTTCAATACTTATTCACTATTGAAGTGAATAATTGATCAAGGTAAGTAACTAGCCAACCTAGTTAAACCTTGAATTGACCCAAACAAAAATAGGCTATTCCTAGTAATAGGAATTCATCTATGGAAAAGCTGCCAAAAATTAAATTCAACAAAATTTAAAGCCCAAAAACCCAAAATCACATAAATTTCCTTAAAAACTTTCACGATGATGTGAAACTCTAAATGCACAAACATGGTCATTGGTCTAATCACATAATGCAAATGAATCTGGATTTAACAAATCACCAGAAGTTTTAATTAAACATTTAAATAAGATATGTCAGCCATATAGGGATGACACTGGTAAATATGAATAGTTGAATCACTAACTCCATGTGCCATTGCCAAGGATATAAATCCTACACACTAAAACACATGATCAAGTGTAATCACATATAATATCATAGCCAAAGTAATAAATGCATTAAATATATAATTTAACTATTTACTCAGTTATACTAATATAATCCATTTACATCACTCACGTTTGCATAAAACATAATGAAGCAAGAATGAAGTAAATATCCATAGCATAAAATCCATCAAATAATAGAATCAGAGATATGTCCAAATACTAGATAACCAGATATCATCATAAAACATATTATCATCTCAAAATGGCATCAACATGCAAATATGATCAACTGCACAACATAGTAGTATAGCATCTATGGTACTAAAATCAAAATATAGCATCTGACCCTTAGGTAATCTCAAAATGAAAACATAACAAGAGTATCAAGTATCTCTCAAATTAAAATATATCAAGGTTCAGACTACAAACACAAGAGGCACTACAGGATCAGCTTGAAATCTTTTTGTTATTCCAATTGCATTTACTATATCTAGTGTGGTGTGAGTTGGATATTACAAACCTCCAATCATGTATATATACTTATTCTACTCAATTTTCGGTGTCTCATCTTTGCTAAATAACTTGTGACCAGTTATCATAGGTGTACCAACAAGCTTACAACTTTCTAAGCCAAATATTTTCAACAAGTATTTCAAATACTTAGCTTGTGGTATGAAAATACCATCATATTTTTTCACAATCTGTAAACCCAATAAAAACTTCATCTCACCAATCATACTCATCTCAAACTCATTCTTCATTTCATCAACAAACTTATCACTTGCTTCATCATTACCTCCAAATATTGTGTCATCAAAAAATATCACAATGATCAACAATCCATTCTCAAATTTTCTCAAATATAAGTTATTGTCTACCATACCTTTAGCAAATCCCAATTTTGCCAAATATTTGTCCAACCTTGCATACCAGGTTCTAGGTTCTTGTTTTAGACCATATAGTGCTTTCTTCAATCTGCATACCATATCTTTTTCTTCTATCAAAAGATTTCCTTTAGGCTACTCAATGTAGACTTCTTCTTCAATTTCTCCATTCAAAAATATTGACTTTACATCTAACTGATACACTTTGAACTTCTTATTTGCTACATAAGCCAAGAACATTCTTATTGCTTCCATTCTGGCAATAGGGGCAAATATTTCTTCATAATATATACCTTCTTGTTGTGAATATCCTTTGCATGCCAATATTTCTTTATTCCTTACAACTTCACCTTGTTCATTCATCTTATTTCTCAATACCCATTTAGTTCCTATAACATTCTTGTCTTTAGGCCTAGGAACCAATTCCCATGTCTCATTCTTCACAATCTGTTCTAGTTCTTCCTTCATTAATTGAATCCAATGATCATCATTGCATGGCTCATCTGTGCTCTTAGGTTCAACTTGAGAAATCAAAACATAATTCCTCATGTACTCTATTTCTAGTCATTAATTGTTTGTCTTTACTTCCAATAATCTGTTCGGCAAGGTGATTCTTCACCAAATTCCTATTAGATGTATAAGTTTCTATTTCAACTCTTACTTCTTCTCTTGGTTATGATCTATGGTCTTCTCTTTGTTCAATAATTTGAACATCATTCTGCAATTCATTGTTAGTCTCAAAGAAAACTTCAATATTCTCTTTAACAAATTTGGGATTATCTTATTCTTCATAAAAAAATATAATCCAACATTCTCTCTTTAACTCCAAACTTTATATCCACTTTCACATTTTCACATTCAACAATTGTCTTAGTTTTATGATTAAAGAATCTATAAGCTTTTCTTTTCAAAAAATAACCAAGGAACATAGCTTCATCGCTTCTTGGATCAAACTTACAAACATCACCATCTCTCTTTATATAACACTTGCTTCCAAAAATTCTAAAATGCTTTACTGAAGGTGCATGTCCAAACCATAATTCATAGGGAGTATTATTTGTACCTTTTTTATTTGCACTTTGTTCATGGTGTATACTAATGTGTTGACTGCTTCCCTCAAAAATGTCATGGATACATTGTTCTCAAACATCATTGCTCTTGTTGCTTTTGATATAGATCTCTTCCTTCTTTCTACAATCCCATTTTTCTCAGGATTCTTAGGTGTTAATAACTATCTCTTGATTCCATTTTCTTCACAAAAGATGGTAAACTCTCTAGAAGTAAACTATCCTTCTCTATCTGACCTCAAACATTTAATCTTTATGCCAGATTCATTCTTAACTCTATTCTTGAACAACTTGAACTTTTCAAATGCCTCAGACTTTTCTTTAAGAAATGTTGCCCACATCATTCTAGTGAAATCATCAACAAAAATCATAAATTACCTTTCTCCATAGAACCCTCTTTTTCTAGTAGGACCACTCAAGTTTGTATGAATAATCTCCAATTTCTTTGTGGTAGTGAACTTCTTGTTGGGAAAATGTTCAAACCTTCTTCGTCTTAAATAATACATTCTTTGCAAATAACGTTAGTAGGCTTCATGATTATAGGTAAATCTCTCACTACAAATTTGTTGCTAGCCTTCACAATATTATCAAAAAAATTATGACAAAAATATTCTATGTCATAGCCAATTCATATCCACCTTTACAACTAAATAAGTCATCTTAGTATGGTTCAATTGAAATACATTACCTTTGAATCTTGTACCTATTTCAATCAACTTACCATCCATATCTTTGATTATGCATGCCTTCTCTGTAAATTGCAACTAATAGCCTTTATCCACCAACTGTCCAATACTCAACAAATTATTCTTTACCCATCAACAAAGTAAACATCATTAGTGTTAGTCTTCCATCAAGATTAATATATTATATCCATGTGATATGATAGTTTTCATTGTTCCCAACTCTAACAATTCCTCCATCATGGTTTCTAAATTTAACAACAATTTTTTTCATATGTCCAGTCATATGATGTGAACATCCATTGTCTATAATCCAATCAAAAAAAAATTCAACTTGCAAAACTAGATATTTTTCCTCTCTAATTTCCTTTTCTAGATTCTCTTCTTTTATAGCCACAAATCCTAACTCATCATCACTTTCACTATGAACTTCATTTGCATACAAACAATCTCTAGGTCTTCTAGGCTTGAAATTCCTTTTATACTTTTTCTCTCTTTTAGGGCACTTAGAAGCATAATGATCAAATTCATTACAAGTCCAACACTTAATTTTCTTACCATCTTGTTTTCTCCTCACAAGCAGGGCTATTCCTTCTTCATTTTTTTTATTTTTTTTAGATCTAGATCTGTTGTTGCTTGGATAGTCGCCATTGGTGCTTGCATTTCTTGATAAACAAGGATGAACACTCAATACAGTAAAAGTTATTTCCACTCTAGTCAATTATCTAGATTGCCTCAAACTTGATTATACTTCTTCCAATCTTCCAAGTAAAGTTTTCCTAGTGAACTTCTTAGTGTGGGTTATCAGAAGTTAAATCATTTTTGCTACTTGTTTGAATGGCAGTGTTAAGTTTTTCAGAATATTCCATACAATCTCATATTCCTCTTTAGATCTTTCACAAGACTTAATTCCTGCAACAATCTCAGATATTCTACCAACATAGCTTCTCATAGATCTATCTTTGTTGATGTAAATAAGTATTTAATATTTACACTTTACTTAAGTTTACTTAGGATAATGCATATTCATGTTAGTTTTCATGTAGACACCTAAGAGTTTGCATATTCATATGAGTTGTCACGTAGACAATATAGTAGTTTGCACTCTAATTAAGCACATGTTGTCTACTACATCTCTTTATGAGATACCCCTTTGCATTCTTATCCTCTCATTATTGCACGTACATTCATGCACAATGGAGGATAATCCTCTCTTGCTGGACATGTGCTTAGTTTTTACGCTTTTCTCTTTGTTGACTCCTAATCATATCAGTTGCCTTTATATACAAGGCACTTATATGATGTATTCATCCAATCATCTGATATCCATTCGCATTTTATCATCATTTGTCTCTATTGTGCTATCTGCTAAGCTTCTTGATCTTGGCATTGAATTATTGCCTTAGGAAAATTCCTACATGGTATCGGAGCCATAGGAGTTTCATTGCATAGCCATTTGAGAGAAAAAAAAATTACAGGTCAAGATTAGAGCTTGCTGGTGCAAATCAGATGTTGGCATCACATTCAGAAGGTCAAAAAACCCCTAAATTAACTTTTGTTTCATCAAAATTGGACATCTAAAGTCATTTGATTTTTGGAGGTGCAACAGTGGTAATTCAAGAAAAAAAATTACAAAGGGAATTTTCAAACAGTGATATCTCCCTCATACAAACTCCTTTTTCCAAGCAATTTTTTTTGTTTTGGGGTAGAATTTCATGATCTACACATTAGTGCAAGTTGTTTGTGATCTTTGTTCCTAAATTTTTTTCAAAATTGCCAACCTCAATTTTTACAACTTTAGAGCCTTTGTTTAGGCTCATATGGACACATATTCAGGTGCTAGTTTTTTTTAAAGTGCATAATTTTTTGTCTACTTTCCAGATCTAGTATCAATTTTGAGTAATTTTGACTAGACATAGTACTTTCAATATTTGGTCATTTTTTGTCCTATTTTAGCACTTGTAATTAATTAGATCCTTGAGAGGTCTTGTGTCTTATCTTGTTGAGTCATATATAGCTTCATATTTTTAGTTGTAAATATCAAAAATTTGAGTTTCACTTTGGCCCAAAAATGGCAAGTGACTATTGTACCCGCACAAAATATAAAGTTTCAAATCATCTTTTTTGGGGTGGGGATTCTTTGATTGAGTAAAAAAGGGGGCAAGGGGTTGTCTTGTGTTCTTTTGACTCCTTGATATTGTGCTCTTTCTTTTGCATTATGGGTTCTTTTTCTAAATTAACACCACATAATTATACTACTTGGAAAGAAAAGATAAAGGAGCCATTAGTTGAAAAAGGTTTACTATGTTATGTAAGTAGTGTTGCAAAGAAACCTGATGATGATGATGATGAGTCTTGTAAAGAAGACTGGGAATCAAAAAAAGAGATGGCCTTAGGTACCTTGCTAAAGAATATCTCAAATCCTATCAAATATCACATCGGGAATAGTACTAATCCAATAGAATTTTGGGATAAACTTGAAGCATTTAATGGGATAGTAGATGAAGATATGGCCTACACCATTGAGGACAATCTTCTCAAATTGGATTCTAGGAATTTTGACACCGTCAAATATTATCTTACCCAAGTAGACAATCTTGAAGCATAAACTTGAATCCAATAGAATTTTGGGATAAACTTGAAGCATTTAATGGGATAGTAGATGAAGATATGGCCTACACCTTTGAGGACAATCTTCTCAAATTGGATTCTAGGAATTTTGACACCATCAAATATTATCTTACCCAAGTAGACATGTATAGGGCACAACTTAAGGACTATGGTGAACCCATCAAGGATGGAAAGTTGATCAAACATATAATGACTCATCTTCCTCCTAAATATGTGGCTTTTGTTTCAAGTTATAATACTCACAAGTTAACAATGGGAAGTGCATTCATTAAGCCTTCATTCGAGTCATTTTCAAGAATTTTGGTCTTAGAACATGAAAATTTAGTGAGTATAAGAATTCTTCAGTCTTTCAAGTCCAACTCCTTAGTAGCCAATAAGGGGAATCAATGGAATCAAGGTAGTAAAAGTTCCAACAAGAAGCAAAAGCAATGGAAGGCTAAGCCACAAGATGACACACAACAATCTTCCTCTACAAAGTAGTCTACCTCCACGCAACAATCTTCCTCACCACAAGAAAACTCCAACAATAAGGGTAAATCATCCAAGAAGGAATTGCTTACTTGTGCATATTGCAAGAAGAATTGACATGAAGAATGTTATTGTTACAAGAAGGAAATTGATGAACTCAAGAATCCTCTCACGAAGAATCAAATTAGTCTACCTTCAAGAGTGACTACTTCACCCTCTTCTTCAAATTAAAATTTTGATAAAGGAAAGGATCACATGGGCAAAGGTCAAGACTTAGTAGCTACTTCAAGTCAAGATTCAAGGATATGGCTTCTATATTTAGGGGCTTCTCATCATATGGCATCTTCACAGTCTATGTTTTCATCATTTGATCTGTGTCATACTCCACCTATTTTGATGGTCAATCATACTTACATGAATTTGATTGGGAAAGGAACTATTGGTAAGGGGGAGGGATACTTCAAAGATGTGTTGTGAGTGCCTCACCTAAGTCATAATCTTCTTTCCATCTATCAGCTCACTCATGGAGATAGAAGAAGGACTGTGAATTCACACCTAGTCTAGTTTTTATCAGAGACTTGGTGAAGATGATCCTTCTTTAGTTTTTGTGAGGGAACAACCCTCATCTTCATTCTCTACTTGATCAGTCTTTCGAGGTTGACATGATAGTAGATCCTTTGATATAGCAGTTGGAGGAGGTCACTTTATTTTTAGAGGAGATATTTGAGTCTTTGATACATGTTCTACATTCATCCTCAATTGAGCTTGATTTGTCTTTTTCAATAGAATGACATAGTACACATGATTTTGAGGAGGCACCTTTTAGCATTGACATGGGGACACTTGAGCAGGGTTCAAAGATTCCATACATTTGGAGGTTTCTTCCTACACATGATGGAGGCTTCTTTGATACACCTTTTTTTTTTTTTCTTCCTAAGGGGAGGAATATTTTTCTACACTCATGGAGCATTTTCTACATAGAGCTTGGAGCATCTACCATTGGTGTACATTCTACATTGAGGGGGGTTACTTAGTCTATCTTCCTCTTCTTCTCTCTTATGGGGGGAATCTTTTCCTCACATAAGGTCTTCTTCTGTCTCATTTTCTTTTATTGTACTTATCTCTCTTTTTGGAGGGGGATTTTTTCCATGTGGTTTTCCCTCTTTCTCCACTTTATGAGAGATTTCATTGCATATTATTTGCACTTGCATATTGTACATGGGTACCTAACATGGCCTAGTAGTCAAGATGCATCTTGCATTATTTTCTAGCTTTTGTAAGCTTAAGCGCATTTTCCTAAGTTGCACTTAAGGGGGGGTGTTGATGCAAATAAGTATTTACTATTTACACTTTACATAAGTTTACTTAGGATAATGCATATTCATATTAGTTGTCATGTAGACACCTAAGAGTTTGCATATTCATATGAGTTGTCATGTAGAAAACACAGTAGTTTGCACTCCAATTAAGCACATGTTGTCTAGTACATCTCTTTATGAGATACACCTTTGCATTCTTATCCTCTCATTATTGCACATACATTCATGCACAATGGAGGATAATCCACTCTTGGTGAATATGTGCTTAGTTGTTATGCTTATCTCTTTGCTGACTCCTAGTTATATCAGTTGCCTTTATATACAAGGCACTTCTATGATGTATTCATCCAATCATCTGATATCCATTCTCATTTGATCATCATTTGCCTCTCTTGTGCTATCTACTGAGCTTCTTGATCTTGGTGTTGAATAATTACCTTAGGCAAATTCTTACAATGTTCCATCATTTTAGCATTTTGAAACAAACATATCCAATTATGTAGGCTTTTTCTATTAGCATGCTTATCTCCTTCAAAAGTAGTTTCTAAATTCTTCCAAATTTTATGATATGTTTCTAAAGATCTTACCTAATTGTATTCATTTTTAGGAAGAACTGATAGTAATGTTTCTCTGGCTTGCATATTGCACATAAACAGATCTCTTTCAACTTCACTACATTCCTCAAGGTTTCTTTCTTCCACAACTTGTTTGTCATTCTTTGTCAAAAGTCAATATCTTGGACCGATACATAGAAAATGAGTCTTCATCTTCTCCTTCTAGCTATCATAGTTAACTCCATCAAATTTAGGACTTTCGTTTCTAAAGTAACCCACCATTCATCTCTCAATGCTATTAAGCTTTCTCTTCAAGGATCTAATGCTCTAATGCCAATTGTTAAAAAGGAAAGTCCACCAAGAAACTAAGAAGGGGGGGTGGGGCAGGGGGGTTGAATTAGTTATCCAAAAAATATTTCTCAACCTTATTAATCCTTAAAGATGTGAAAAATATAATCACCAACCATAACAAGATACTTATGCACAATAACACCAGATATGTTAATTAGAGAAACCCTTGATTAGAGAAAAAAACCCCGGTGGGGATGGTACCCACAAAATGATGTACTAATATATATGTTATGTGTTAGAGGATGGACTTAGAATCTAATGTACTACATTCAATACATATCAGTCCCTATTATGAGACTTTGAATCCCTATTAGGAGATTTCAACCCTATTAGGAGTTGTAGAAGGCATATGGACCCATTTTCCAAACAACTTCAGGTGTAAGATCACTAAACTCATTGTCCAACTGATCTCCATATTATTCCTTGTAGAATAATATAAATGTGTAGCTACTTTCCTATCCTCTAACCAAACTTCTTTCCTTCTGATAGTGATACCAAATCACCAACTTTGTATCCAATAATACCTTGGATCCCTTACTCACATTGACCAAATACTTCACATATCACTTCTCCAATTCACACTTCATACATCACTCACACTTTCCATCACAAGGAAAATAACTTTTCTTTATACCATAGTCTCAAAATAATTCCTTCAGTTGGCTTGGAGGCTTTCTAATTAATTATAATATGACCTCATTAAGATATTCTAAAACATTATATTTTTTTCATAATTACAAATCACTGTCAGCTCATTGTCTTTTACAACTTATCACACATGCAACCTCTAACTTTGTGCACTCGCTGATATCATCATCAGACTATCTACTATCACTATCTTACTACATGTATTACAATTCTATATTTGTTAGGAGATACAATCCAAATATTAGAAATTGCTTCTCGGGTACTCTATCTATAAACTGTCCTCTATAAATCAAGCATATCTTTTGCATGTCTTCGACTCTCTATATGCACACCTATCTATGTCATCATGACATAGTGTAAAATGTGTCCTCGATTGCACTTGACCTGATCATTAATATGTAGTCTGTACGACCTCTTTCTCTATCTTCTACTCTGCTAGTCTTCATAGAAACAATGTTATATTGACATCAATGACAAACACAGTCATGAATGCAACATCTCAATCTTCCCGAGTATTCTAGCAATGCTTAGGATACTCCCCCAAAGGAATACCATCAACATTCATGCTAATAGTATTTACATGATTATAATATACTCGACTATTTTGTTTGTCCACCAGTCATAACAATGATAAATATTGACGTTGAAAATGAACAGTTGAAGGATCTTTTAATTGTATGTAATAGAGGGGTGTTTACATAAGATTGAAGCAGTCACCATCAAATAATTTTCATAACACCTAAAGTTGTCTAGAAACAATATAGACTTTTAATATTTTGCAATGGCATCAATATAAGTATTTGCATGATTATTTCATCTCAACCATTTCTCATGAAGAAAGGCCAAGTCATGCAATATTTTCTTCTTCTCCACACTACTTCATGCTTTGATTCCCTTTTATTGGATTTTTAAGCCTTACACGCATTCTTATTTCTTCCCTTAAAAGTCTTCATAATATTACAATGCCAAGTGTAGATGGGAATATACACAATACATACTTTAAACAAGCCACCACTTATAAAAGAGGAATTTTATCCTTTTTTAAAATTCAAATGATTACATTGATGATTCCTAAATTCCGATATTAAATTCTAAACTATAGTGGTGTAGTTATGCATTCGTATCCTTTTTAACTTGGACCAACATTTATTTAGATGACAAATAATCTATTCAAACTGTAATGTTTCTTTTATATTTTTGGAACCCATGGAGATTATTATGCTAAGCCCTTAAGAGACGACTAGTAGGATTTTCCATCACAAAATATTTTAAATAATCTTACCATAGTGTGGGTAGAAATATTTAAACTCTTAACATTTTAATCGCTGAAACTGGAGAAGCAAAGACGATAGTGTACTTCTACTTTTGTATTGGGCTCTACTAAGTCATGCTTCCACTAAAAACAACACATCAAGTAATAATTTGGCTCTAAAATATATATATATATATATATATATATATATATATATATATATATAACTTTCATGTCTACAATTTTCAAATTTGTTTTGATAAACTCTTCTATAATTTGTTTCTAAATAAGCTTCACGAGTTGGTAGGACTTTTAGCTATGTCACCATTTGTAATGTTCCTTGATTTAATCTTTTTGATTTTATATATATGTTGATATTCAAAGAGAATTTTTTGATATTTCTTATATACTTACCATGTCGGAAGTGTTGTGACTCTTTAGAAACCACTGTTTAATTTTAAGTTTATTATAGTATAAAATAATAATGGTTAAACTATTATATTTATTTATTATAGAATTAGTTTATATTATACTATTTTCAATAATATTATTTGTCATTTATCTAGGTTGTATATTTATAATATTATAATAATATAAATTTAATATCATAATAATATTTGATGTATTTATTATATTATTATATTGATATATTATATGCTATATTATATTCATTTATAATTATATGATAGTTAGTAATAATATATTCAATAATATATATTGAGATCATTAGTTGTATTGTTTATTAAACATTTCTCCTAAGAGGAGAACATTATAATTATGGTTATAAATTGGGAATGACATTAAAGATGAGTTTTATGTAACATTTAAATCAAGGAATTTTCTATGTAAGAAAGTATTAATCTTTGGGGGTAAAGCTAATAAATTATTAGTATGCTCTATTTTATACATTGGAAGTGTGGATTCTTTGATTATGAAAAATGAAACTTATTTTGTGATAAAATAAATTTGGAAACTATCAATTAGATAATTGTAGCAAAATGAAAACTTTAACTTTACTCAAATTAGATTCTATGAAATCATATCAAAAGTTAAAATGGTTGAATAACTACACTTGTTTTAAATGCATGTTGAGATGTTATGTTTTATCTTGTGATGGGGTTTGGGAAAACCTAGTAGTTTGGCCAAATAGGAATGTTTACCAAAGGCTTGGGAAGTAGCTAATCTTTATAATGGTTTTTATGTGATGTTATTTTTCTCATGATTATTTTGTTCCCAACCAATATGTTATATTCACTTTCTTTTGTGATGTGATCGAATTCTTCTTTGCAAGCTCATGTGATGTGATTTTATTGGTATAACCTATGAGGTTTCAATTAGTTATCAATTGGTGTTTTCTAGTTGTTTGTATAGGATTGATGTGATTATTGTGATTTATGAGATATTTGTTGATGAGCTTAGGGTAGGTTATCTATATGTATGTTGGTAAGTGGTTTGCAATGGAGTTTGGAGCCCTAAAGAGGCTACCTAGGTAACCGATTGTAAGTTGTATTAATAAGTGATAACATTTCATTAATGGGGTTAAAATGAGTTAACAAGATTCAGTGTGATACCTCGCCCATGTCTTGAGTGGTAGAACATGCTAGGATGGGAGTAGAGAGGATGTTTCATTGTGACCTCCCCTTGTTAGTATGCCTTGTCTGTAAGAAATGATATTGATGTTGCATAAAGTCACTAGGGGGGTGGTGTCCAGAGAGACTGTCATGGTAACCTTAGAGTTGGCTCGTGTGATGAGACATTCTCCAATGCATTTTAGGTTTCCTATGTGTATTTATTGCCTCTAGGATTAGATGTTACTTGTGTACTTGGTACCTTTGAGATAGATTGCTATCAAAATTTCTTGACTTAGGTTCCCATTGTGACTTTTAGATTTTTATCCATTTGGGACTTGAGATTATCTCTTAAGCATATTGGGAGTGGGTCATTTAGGTTCCATGAGGTTGGGCAATAGTGTTTCTTATACCATTGAGATCTTATAACTGGATGTTGATGTTGGATGTACCTTGTGCAGTTTTCTTATTCTTCTTATCTTGTGATTATGTTCTATGGTCATATTCTTGTATTTTGTACTTTGGTTATTTGAGATCCTAAGGGATGTTGTATCTTATCATGATGTATATTCTTTTAGTATTTCATACCCTATGACATGTGCAGAGGATGAGTATGCATTCTAGTTATGCCATGTGGTATCTTATGTACTTGTATATTATTTCATGTGATATTGTACATATGGTTATTCTATGACATGGACTTTGTTTATTTATCATATTTTATCTTAGTTAAACTTAAGTGTGTGATTCAACATTATGGAACCCTTGAGAGATGTAACTATTATTATATTACTTATGTATGTATGTGAGTTATTTCGTCCACTTTGTTATCTCATTATTGTTTTTATCTTTTAAAAATTATTTAGCAAACTTAGTAACATTATAGGTTAATTTGTCTTGGGTTCCCTCGTAGGGTGTTACATCTGGTATCAAAGCCAAGTTTTTACATTGGGAGCTTTGGGAATATTGGTATGCCCACTAGATGACAACTAGATAACTTAAAACAAACTTTAACAACTTTAACCTTAGACTTAAACACTTAAACATAGAAAAAGGAAAACTTGAAGTACTCTTGATTTTGGTTGTCAAGACATATTTTCTTATTATTAGGCTTTAAGGTATTATGCCTTTGTTGATTTTGGTGGTATTTCATTTTTCTTGCTTGGATGTTATAGGAATATTGTGTCTAAAACTAGATCAGTTGTTAGGGATCATAGTGAAAGTTGAGGTAGAGGTTGTGGGAGAGGTAGACATGATAGCCCTCCTACAAATCATAGAGAGATTCTTGTTCAAGAAGAGAGTATGGATGAGAATGATGGAGAGCAGCATGTAGACTTTGAAGTTCCTAGTACTAGGCAACTACTGAATATTATTCTAGAGTGCCTACCTAACCAAGAGAGAGTTGGGCGAGGGGAGTCACATCATTCTAGGAATGATGAGAGATAGAGATCAAGGAGTCCTAGGAGAGGTCATACAAGGAATAGGCTAAGGGCTATCAAAGCCAATTAGATGAATGATCTCATGCAAGCCAAGCTTAAGGCTTTTTCAGTAGCTAGTATTGGGTATGATGCAGAGAATTGGTTGATCACATTGGATGTATGGTTTGTGATGCAAGACTTTGACACAAATATCAAAGCAATTTATGTCATTATACATCTGAAAATATTTGTGGCAACTTGGTGGAACATTAAGGAGAAGAAGCTAGGTCTAGATATGAAGAACATCACATGGGAGTTATTTTTGGAGAACTTTGATGAGTGTTTCTTAGCTACAGAGTGGATCTAGTAGAGAGTAGATGAGTTTCATGATTTGAGACAATTTACCCTGACACTGGTAGAGTGAGAATGGAATTTCTTTGAACTCATGCCCTATGTGGGAATTAGTGGTTGTTCAACATGAATGGTACAACCTTTTTATGTAGAATGAACAACCATTTTATTGGGGTGTGAAGCTATTCAAACCTAAGACCCTTAAGGAAGTAGTTCATTAGGCCATACTTGTTGAGCAAAATGTCACTTCAGGACATGGTGGTTTTGTGGGTGCACCTACAAGTGGACAAGCACCATCAGGGTTCAAGAGCACACAAAGCCAAGGAGTGAGTAGTAATAGAAAGCCTCCTCCATCCAAAGGTAATCATCAGCAACAACAATACGGAGGATCTTATCCTCCAACACAGAGTAGTGGTGGTGGCTCACACTTTAGGGATTCCTATTACTCGCATGGCAATAGGCACAATTAGTAGAGTAAACTAGAATAGAGTACTCATTCTTTTGCTAGTGGGGGTAGCTTTTAGTAGTCCAACACACCTAGAGTGCAAGGAAGTTTGTTGGAGATTTTTTTTATGCAAATAACGTGGGCATAAATTATCCCATCGTCCCTAATGGGAACCATAGTTCTCAAATCAAAGACCTGTAGTTTTAGAGTCCATGGTTGGAGATATGGGTAGATCTTAGAGGGTATTTGCAATGGATTCTTATCCTCCTATAGCAGGGAAGGGTCCAATGGGATTCACACATTGAGTGATTGAGTTTTATCATTCTTGTAGGCTTTCAAGAGTAAGCCTAAGTCTAGGGGGAGGATTTAGTGCCTACCCCTAGTTTGCTTTTATGTTATATTGTCAAAGTCTTGTAGACCATCTTTCATGGTTACATGATTTTATTTAATGGTATTTGGTTACCTGATTTGATCGATACTATTTACATATTTGGATTATATATTTGATGAGCTAATTTATAGTCAGATATTTTATATGTTCATGGTTATTCATTTCATGATGATGCTTCGTATACTTCATCTAGTGATTTTAGTTGTTTTCATGATGGTAGTTATATAGATGATTTATTTTTGCTTTTATGGTTACTTACCTCATAATTGCATGTATATGGTGTACATGTATGTTTTAATTTATGTTTGACATATCTGATGTGGTTGAGGGAGGGAGTCCTAGTTACCTGCTAGTTGGAAGAGTTGGGATCTACACAGTCTACCACTCCCCACCATTTTTTAGTTTAGATATATATGCATATGTACATGTTCAACTTTTATGCAGATTGCAAGTACTAGGCATTGACTTCCCTAAATTACTAGGATGAGTGTGCCCTATCGCAATATCTCAATGGTAAAAGAGGGGAGATAGTTCTCAAGTCCAAATCTTAAACTTGAGCCTAATTATCCTAAGATAAAGGATAAGTATCTGATTTCTTTACCTTTCTGAATTCGTCAAAGTGATGTGAATTCAAGATCTTGACTCTTGAGTTTGATTTCTTGCTTTGCCTTTTAGTCAAGTTCTAATTTGAGTATGTGGGTCGGTTTTGATTTTTAAGTAAAATCAAATCAGCAAAAGAGATTATTAAATGATTTAATTAAATAAAAAATTCTAAAGGAGAAAAATCAATTATATTATATTTAATATTTGAAAATTAATTAAATAATAGAGTTGAAATTCAAAAGATTTAATTAATTAAAAGGATAATCTTGGAAATTAAAGTAATTAAATCTATTAAGACTAAATTTGACAAAATTATATTTATTTTATTTAACAATAATAAATTTAGAAGTTGCATTTTAATAATTGACTTTAAATATTATTATTAGTTAATTTAAACATTAAAAAATCTAAAAATTTATTATTAAAAATGAAGTGGGTGTAATTTAAAATAAACATTATTCTAATTAAAGGGCACAAATCATGCACAAATGAATTAAAAAGTAATTAAAATAATAAAAGTTTATTTTAAGGAGAGGCCTTTGCATGTTCGTGAAACCAAAACCCCTAGGTAGATTTAGACACTTTATTAAGAGAGTCAAGCTCATTTCTCCAAACATAGTTTTGGAGGAGCAATTTTTGAATTGAAGGATGAGACTTTTTTAGGGTTTTAGATAGCAAGATTTTTGCAAGCACAAAGTAATTACAAGGTTTATAGCATCAGATTGAGGTACGGTTTTGTAGAACCATCATAGGAAATCTCTTGAAAACTCTTGTGTTTTTTCATGTTTGTGATATCTTTAGTGCTTATTGAAAACATATTGAAAACTGAAACCCTTATTTAGAAAATTATTGTTCTTCATTATTAAATTATCTTAGAGAAAACTATATTAGAAAACTTTCATTAGAAAAACTTGAATTTAGAAAATGAATTCATTGGTAGGGTTCATGAAATTCAATTCAATTCAATTGATTGACCGTAATTCCTCTATCAAGTTTTATTGGAAAAGTTTTGTGTTATATATATATATATATATATATATATATATATATATATATATATATATATATATATATATATATATATATATATATAATATATTACTAGAGTAATAATTATTAGTATGATAATTTATATTATGTTTATTGTATGGAACGGGGTCTTTTGTAAATAAAATAAATAAATTAAAAATATATATATTTGGGGAGGGGTAGGGGCCACCACCCCCTTCTTCCCTTTCCCCAAGTGCAGCCTTGGGCAGTGCGCGTTTGCCAAAGGCAAACTATAGCTACCAAAGGCAATCCAGGTTCTACACAAAGTAGATGCAATTGCTAAATGTAATAATTTCCCTTTTAGGGAATGGTTTAAAGTTTTTTGTTTTTATATTAAAAAATCCTTTTAATATGTGTGTGTGTGTGTGTGTGTGTGTGTGTGTGTGTGTGTGTGTGTGTAATGATAAATTTAGGTTATTAAATGTTTTTTTATTAAGAAAAAAATTGGCAAAAATGGCAAAGTCATTATACTTTTTATTAAAAATTTTGAGGCAAAGTCCACACCTATACCCTAGGCCAACAGAGCATGTACATGGCACACAAGTCCCATAAGGGAAACTGGCCCAAAGCCATTCTCCATTATGAAGGGGAGTCAAACCTATGACCTTAAGAAAGTAAACCTCAAGGCACAAACCAACTCACCTACAAGTGGCGGCTAGAACTTTTGAGGCAAAGGCCACACCTATACCCCAGGCTAGTGGAGCAGGTATGTGGCACACAAGTCCCATAAGGGAAACTGGCCTAAAGCCATTCTCCATTACAAAGGGTAGTTGAACCTATGATCTCAAGGAAATAAACCTCAAGGCACAAACCAACTCACCTACAAGTGGTGACTTAAACTTTTGAGGCAAATTCCAAACCTATACCCCAGGCCAGCGGAGTAGGTATGTGGTAGACAAGTCCCATAATGGAAATTGGCCCAAAGTCATTCTCCACTACAAAGGGGAGTCGAACCTATGACCTCAAGGAAGTAAACCTCAAGGCACAAACCAACTTACCTATAAGTGGCAGCTTAAACTTTTGAGGCAAAGTCCACACCTATACCCTGGGCTAGCGAAGTAGGTACCTGGCACATAAGTTCGATAAGGGAAACTGGCCAAATCAAGGAAGTAAACCTCAAGGTAGAAACCAACTCACCTACAAGTGGTAGCTAAAACTTTTGAGGCAAAGTCCACACCTATACCCTGGGCTAGTGGAGTAGGTACTTAGCATACAAGTCCCATAAGGTAAACTAGCCTAAAGCCATTCTCCACTACAAAGGGGAGTCAAACCTATTACCTCAAGGAAGTTAACCTCAAGGCACAAACCAACTCACCTACAAGTGTTAGCTTAAAATTTTTGAGGCAAAATCCACAACTATACCCTAGGCCAGTGGAGAAGGTACATGGTACACAAGTCCCGTAAGGGAAACTGGACCAAAGACATTCTCCACTACAAAGGGGAGTCGAACCTATTACCTCCAGGAAGTAAACCTCAAGGCACAAACTAACTCACGTACAAGTGGCAACTTAAAACTTTTGAGGCAAAGTAAACACCTATACCCCAGGCCAACAGAGCAAGTACATGGCACACAAGTCTTGTAAGGGAAACTGGCCCATTAAAATTTTAATATTTAATATTATTTAGTAATAATTTTAGTTTTATTCAAGACCTTAATTAATTTGGAAGGGAAATTAAATTTAGTGAGTTCAAATTTAGTTTAATTACTTTCAAATATTATTTTTATTTAGTGTTAATTAAAATAAATGTTCTTTAATATTTTAAAGATGAGTTTTATGTAATGTTTAAATCAAGAAATTTTCTATGTAAGAAAGTATTAATCTTTGGGGGTAAAGTGAGTAGATTATTAGTGTGCTTTGTTATATACATTGGAAGCATGGATTCTTTGATTATGAAAAATGAAACTTATTTTATGATAAAATAAATTTGGAAACTATCAATTGGATAATTGTAGCATAATGAAAACTTGAACTTTACTCATATCAAACTCTATGAAATTATATCAAAAACTAAAAGAGATGAATAACTATACTTGTTTTAAATGCATGTTGAGATGTTATGTTTTATCTTGTGATGGGGTTCGGGAAGTAGTTTTGCCAAATAGGAATGTTTACTAGAGGCTTGGGAAGTAGTTGATTTTTATGATGTCTTTTATGTCATGTTTTTTTCATGATTATTTCATTCCCAACCAATGTGCCATATTCACATGCTTCTATGATGAGATCCAATTCTTCTTTTGAAGCTCATGAATTGTGATTTTCTTGTTGTAACTTGTGAGGTGTCAACTGGTTATCTATTGGTTCTTTCCAGTTGCTTGTATAAAACTAATGTGATTATTATGATTTATGAGATATAATTTGATGAGCTTAGGTTAGGTTATCTATATGTATGTTGGGAAGTGGCTTGCAATGGAGGCTGGAGCCATAAAGAGGTTTCCTTGGTAACCCATTGTAAGTTGTGTTAATAAGTGATAATATTTCATTAATGGGGTTGAAATGAATTAACATGAGTTAGTTTGATACCTCACCCATGCCTTGAGTGCTATTGTGGGCTAGGATGAGAGTAGAGAGGATGCCAAATTGTGATCTTGCCTTGTTAATATGCCTTGTCTTTAAGAAAGGATATTGATGCCACATAGAGTCGCTAGGAGGTTAGAGTCTAGAGACACCACCAAGGTAACCTTAGAGTTGACTCATGTAATGCCACTTCCCCAAATGAATGTTAGGTTTCCTACCTATCTTTGTTTCCTCTGGGATTAGATGTTACTTGTGTACTTGGTACCTTTGAGATAGATTGCTATCAGAATTCCTTGACCTAGGTTCTTGTTATGACTTTTAAATTTTTATCCATTTGGAACTTGATATCATCTCCTTAGCAATGTGGGAGTGGGTCATTTAGGTTACACAAGATCAAGTGGTATTATTTCTTATACCATTGAGATCTGACAGCTAAATGCTAATTTTGGATGTACCTTGTGTAGTTGTTATATTCTTCTTATCTTGTGATTACGTTCTATGATCATATTCTGGTATTTTGTAGTTTGGTTATTTGAGATCCTACAAGATGTTTTATATTATCATGATGTATATTCTTTTAGTATTTCATACCCTACAACATGCGCATAGGATGAGTATGCATTCTGGTTATGCCACGTGGCATCTTATGTAATTGTATATTCTTTCATGTGATTTTGTACATGTGGTTATTCTATGACATGGACTTTATTTATTTATCATATTTTATCTTAGTTAAACTTATGTTTGAGATTCAACATTATGGAACCCTTGAGAGATGTAACTATTAGTGTATAACTTATGTATGTATTTGAGTTATTACTTCCACTTTGTTATCTTGTGATTGTTTTGATCTTTAAAAGAAGTGTTTAGCAAATTTAGTAACATTATAGGTTAATTTATCTTGGTTTCCCTAGCAAGTTGTTACATGAAATAATTCTTGGGATTGTAGATTGTACATAATAAAGATGGAATCTTTATGTCATAAATGAAGTGTCTTAAAGATTTGCTAAAAATATTTGGATTGGAAAGTTATAAACCTATTGGAACACCTATGATAAGTGGATGTAAGTTATCTAGAAAATATGAATCCCCTATTGTTGAATAGAAAAAGTATAGATCTATTCTTGATAGATTGTAGTGTTTCTAATATAGCTAATGTAGTTGGAATTATGGCCAAATTTTAGGCAGATCCTAAAGAGACACATTATGTAGTAGTAAAAATATTTTTTAGATATTTGAAAGGTACACCTGATTATGGATTATGGTATGATAGACCACATGATTTCACTTTGTGTGCATACACTAATGTTGATTGGGTAGGAAGTGTAGATGATAGAAAAAGCACCACTAGTGGAGCATTCTTCTTGGGAGGAAGATTGGTTTCTTGGATAAGCAAGAAATAGGATTGTATTTCACAAAGTATAGATAAGTAGAGTGTGTTACAATAAAAAATAATTGTAATCAGATTTTTTGGATGAAGAATATATTGAAATGCATTGGGATAGAGTTCACTAAGCATGTTGGCATATATTGTGATAACACAAGTGTTGTAAGTACATGTCAAATAATTCAGTATTACATTCAAAGACAAAGCATATATCTATTAAGTATCATTTTTTGAGACAAAAAGTTGTAGAAAAAGAGGTCATATTAGAATATGTTAGCACAAAGGAGCATATAGCATATATATTCACAAAACCTTTGGTGAAGGACACATTTGAGTATTTGAGAGGTATGCTTGGGGTTATGCCCCAACCTATTTTTGAGTAGTTGATGTAGAGATTGCATCAATCTAGTTGGTATCAAATCACTATTTCTTCATCTAGATTGGATGCTTGATGCTTCTCCTAATGGGGAGCATATGTGTTTGATTTTAGTCATTAAGGAATCTTAGTATTGGTATCCAATAGTGTCTTTTTGGAGCTTGAACATATTGTTGTGGAATTATTGAACTTAGAGAATTGATATAATGATACCTTTGTCATTGATGTCAATGTGGGAGATATATGTACATGAAAAAAAATCCTTTGGTATCCTTTGGGGAGAGATAAAAATATGTGTTTGGGATAAGACATATATCGAATGTATATATTGAATGGAGTTTATTGATTTGATTGATGAAGAGGATTTAAGAAAGATTTTGATACATGGAGGATATTAACACATTCTTTGTATATGTTGGTTGCTTGATAAAAGTATGATAGACAATGAGACTAATATGTATAATGACATTCATGAGCGTCGTGAATGGGGAAGCATAGGCAAATGAGGAAGAAGTATATTTGGTAATCATGGATTTTAGATGTTTTTCATCTATATTGTCATCAATGCCAAAGGGGGAGATTATTAGCATGAATTATAATGATATTACCTATGGGAGAGTATATTATCATTATTGGAGACATTATTTAGAGCTTATGTGTTGCATTAATGACTGTGTTTGTCATTGATGTCAATATATTGATTATTCTGTGAAGACTAGAATAGTTACTAAGGAAAAAGCATTTGCCATAGTTTGAGGATTGAAGATGAAATTATGCACACTTGAGGATATGTTCTACAGTATTTATAGATGCTATAATTAAGATCCCATATGCAAATATGAATACTGGATAGAGTCATGAAGATTTTACTGAAAGCAACTTATAGACAACATTTTTGGAAAGAAGGTACAGTTGTTTTGATTATATCTTCTCACAGAGATGGAATTGGCTTATGTAGAATTAGACAAGGGTTGAAGACATGTTATATATGCCTGGGTTAAGAGGGAATAATATAAAGATCGTTGAGTGAAAAATTATGAAGACTATAATACAACAGGTTTGGGTGTAATCTTGGATAAAGTGTAAAATTGTAATGTAACATGTATTGTAATATCTTATCATGAAAGAGAAATGTTTGATTAAGGAGAGTCATGAGGAGATTATGGGAGTAGTAGGGCTTAACTACCAAGAACTAGTTCCATATCAAGGAAAACTAGAAAACTAACAATGACTCTAGGAATAAGTCTGGTGAAGGGTGTAGGGTGTAGGGATGATACCAATCAGGTGAATTTTTCTTTCCTTCATAAAGCCAAGCTAAAATTTGATGCTTCCCTTCAAGGCAACACATGGCTCTATAATGAAATTATGGTGCTAAAGAAAAAAGTAAGCAATATGTAGAAAGATCTGGATCATGAAAAGCCAAGTTGGAAATATACTAGAGAAACTCAAGGAGTATGAAATGGAACTCCAACAATTGATCAAAGATAGTGGGCAAAAAATGGAGTTAGTTACTTCCAGCTGATGTGTTGTTGCGGTCAATTTAGGGAAGAAAATAAATCAGGAGATTATGTCTCCAAATGCAGTTGTGGTAAAGAGTCCAGGTGGTCCAAGCAAGCAAACAAGGCAGAGTATGAAGAAGAAGGTTGCTAAGGTTCCTAGGACTGTAATGGAAGACATCATCCAAAGAACTACAGAGGCAAGCAAGGAGTTAGCAAAGGTCATCAAGGAACCTATTTAGTTGTTGGTCTAGTTCATTGGTGTGTTGGTTTTTGGTCCGTGGTGGGTTGATGGTTCTATTTTCTATTATTTCCAACTTTTCTCTATTTTAACTCTAGGTTCTAGGTCCTTGTAAGACCTAGGTTCCTTACACTTTTTCTGGTTTCAAGTCCTTGTAAATCCTGGTTTTTAGATGTTCAGTTGGGAACTTTAGGTTTTAGGTCCTTGTAAAACCTAGTGATACTTATCATATATCTTTCATTTTTGTAAGGGGTTTTGGGTCCCCTCAAAACCTATTTTTGCATTAATCTAAAATATCTTAAGATGGTCCTATATTATTATTGTAAATTGGGAAATCTGTAAGGTTGAACCAATAACTTATTCTTTAGGACTTGGCAAAAATGAAAGGTTATTTCCTTGTGGTAGAGTGTGGATATGTAGTCATGGATCTTTGTAATATATTGGGTGAATGTGATGAGCGAATTTGTGAAGATAAAGCAAAGTTTGGTGTAGTTAAGGCACAATGAGCTTACAAGGAACTATATTTGGAAAGACAAGTTGTTGGTTGGATAGTTTTTGTTTCACATTGTATTATATGGAAGGAATAGTAATAATAGTGGGTTAAGTTTTCCTCTTTTCAACTCCTAACAGGGTTAGCACAACTCTTAACAAGCTTGGAATCTCCTAGCAATGATTCAAAGTCTCTTAATAGTCATAGTAGTTATTGTATTTCATTGTCTCCTAAAAGGTTCTATCCTCTACCAATGAATTT
This sequence comes from Cupressus sempervirens, assembly GCA_028749045.1. NCBI lineage: Eukaryota > Viridiplantae > Streptophyta > Pinopsida > Cupressales > Cupressaceae > Cupressus > Cupressus sempervirens. Next base: position 633,553,091 of record CM053789.1, on the reverse strand, counting down.
TTATATTAGTACATCATTTTGTGGGTACCAACCCCATTGGGGTTTTCCCTTTGATCAAGGGTTCCCCTAGTTAGCAAATCTGGTGCTATTATGGATGGTTATCTTTCTATGGTTGATGTATTTATTGCTTACATGTTTTAGAATTAATAAGATGTTGAGAATTTTTTCAGTGCATAACTAATTCACCCCTCCCCCCAATTAACTTGGTAGACTTTACTTTCTAACAGGGGTTGTTTATTATAGCTTCATCTCTTTGCAATGAAGAATGATAGTAATGAGAAGAAGGAACAAGTCATAGTAGTTAGAGGAGTTAATGAGCCATCATCCTAGATTTATGGATCATAAAAGATCACTACTATTGGATCCATGGAAAACTACATGTCTTCCTTCTTAGCTTAAATCTATTCCACCAAGTGGTAGACAGCCCATCAACTACTTCCTTATCCATCATTAAAGAGTCCTTATTTGGCATAGTCTTGTAGATTTCTTAAATGACAACAATATCTTTTTCTAATATTTTGGTACTTGCACAATCTAACTGATAATCATGCAACAACAAGTTAGCTTAACATAAAAACTCACATGTGATTCAACATTCCATCCACATATTCATTCAATATTAAATAGAATTAAAGCATTAATTCCCATGTTGGTTGCAGGACTCGTAGTAACAATGGCTACAAGAAGTAATCAATCTCATGATTTCATAACACATTTCATATTATTTTCAAAATAACAAGTAATCAACTATGGCATAATATAGAAACATATTCACATTAGCATATGATACTAATTATAAAATTCCACATGTTGTCTATAATCAATACTTAAAGTTTGGTAGAATAAAATATCTTTAAAAGTTTCTTGAAAGCATATGAAAAGTATCTTATCTATAAGCCTAACTATGCCAAAATTGTGGCTCATTGGCAACCTTGTTAGAGGTTGATAGGAAACAAATAGACCCACTATCTAAATGCTCCAACAAGTGTGAAGAATGAACCTTTAGGATAGCATATCTAAAACAATAGATTGATTGATCTACTACTCGCAAAAATAGTTCCTTTGATGCTTACCTCAATTATCCAACATAATCATTATTTTTCTTTGATCATCCAACATAATATTTCACATACATAATACCCAAAATGATCATAATCATACCCAACCAAGGGAAAAATCTTTCCTTTATGCCCCTTATAATTAATTAATTAGGTGGACCTATTAGGACTTCCTCAATATACAATAAATTACATAGGTTCATGCAGGCTTCACGATAAGCATTACAAATATTACAATATATTTCTCATATGTTATAATAAAGATATTATGAATAATGATAAACTATATATTTCCCCAACACTAAATTAGTTGTTAGCAAAATATATTACACATTACATAACAATGACATTTCTAGAATGGCCCAAATGCTTTGTTGTCACAAATATGGGTGCAAAAACAAGTCTAATACCATAACCAAGCTTGATGACACTAATTCCATCTCTCCAATAAGATACAACAAAAATATGATCAACTATCTTTGCCAATAATCCCTTGCACTGGTTTGCTACCAATTTTCACCAAAAAAAGTGTAACTCATCCAAAACTAAACATAAGATCCAAAGAATATAGACACGATGTCTATACTCATTCTTCTATACAAATCTAACCTTACATAACTTAACCTAGCATGTACCAACTTTGTTGTGCTAACAATCATCCTGCAATATACAAAAACTCTATCTGTCATGATCACAAAAACATATGTTTTCATCAATGACAAAACTAGTCATCAATAAAACACATAGGCTATACATCCAAGTACCAAAAAGACTCTATTCCTAATAGAAAGATCATCTTTTTTTATTAAATACCTCTTTGTAAGATGGAGATCTTTACAAGGTATAGTGGTAATCACATTGTCATTGGTCTTAGGATATGTGTTAGGAGGATGGACATTATAAGAATTGATGATGAAAGCAAGAACTAAATATTCATCATGTGCATGAAATGGAACATCTTTAGGATCTTGAAAAAAGCCTTAAAATTGAACAAGAAAATGAAGATTAAAAAAATCCATTGAAAATGAAATGTAACAATAATGGATGATTTTTTTTTTTTGTATTTTTTTTATTGTTTTAGAAAATACAATGCAATCTAAGAATGAACTAGATCTAGGATGCAATTTTTTTGTCTTTTTCAAAATGCAAGTATATTGAATTGATGTAAATCAAAGATAAAACCTATATATCTAGATACATACAATGTAAAATAATAATTATACAAAGTAGATCTAAATGAAAAAGGGAACCTAATGTTGAAATCAAAATGGAAATGTTATAAGTCGGGTTCACTAAAATGTAACAAATAAAATGGTGAACAATGCTAGGATAGATCACTCACCAAGTTATAGGTTATTTCTAGGAAGATCCAAAACCTTATAATAAAGGAAATCCAATTAACACAAGATGGGGTACAAATTCATAATCTTCACAATGTAGGCCTTTGGATGGGATTTTATTTCCCTAAGAGAAGGATCATAAATCATATGAAAAGGTGAATCTATTATATAAAAGAGGAGAATGGAAGAAATAAAATTACCTTGAAGCTATGACGAAGGAGAAATTTCAAATCTGGAAAGACCGAACATAAAATTGTTCAAAATTGAAACCATTCCAGATTTGGGGCCCTAGGACCTGCATTTCTCAGCTATTTAATTTGTAGATCCCTAAGGAAACATTGATTTGGGATAAAATTAAACCTATTATTCCAATATTATTTTGATTTTGGCCTAGTCCCAAAAGAACTTGAAACTACAAGATTCTGTGAAGGATCAGGCACTAGTTTTAAATCTCCAAAAATTTAAACTTGTAACTTCAACCCCTATTCTTGGACACAAGAAAGAAGGTGAAATTATTATGTGGAAGGGATTTCTACAATTAAACCATTGTATATGAATCAACCTTGAATTTAAATGAAAGTAAATGAAAAAGGGCAATAAACATAGATCTAAATAATAGAGTGTATCATACCATGTATATGTAATTGTACTTAAATATGATCAAGGTTGTTGATGAAATTTCTTTGACTCAACACAAAACCCAAAATAAAATCATGTAAGATAAAACCTCATCTAATATATGTTTTAATTTTCCACAAATGTTGATTTAAGAAAGAAAAAGACTTAATGGATAAATGCAGACCCCCCTCCTTGATTACAAACTTCTTTTCTTCCTATGAAGAAGAAGAAGCTAGATCTATGGAAGGAAATACTTTAATGCTTGATGGATGATAAATTCCTTCAAGGAATGATTTCTTGAACTCCTTGAATGCACAATAGCTTGCTTGATAATACTTTCATGAGGATAGGTTTTCTTTTGGATAATGGATTGCTTGAGTATGGATGTCGGAATGAGAAGATGCCTCCTTTAATACACATTTTAAGGCTCAAATTTGTGGATCTAACCCAAATTAAACACCTGAAAGAAAAACCTTCTGCATTAGGCCTAAATCCCATTGAAAAATAGCCCTTGGGGACAAGGCTAAATTTTTCCTAGTTCTAGGGATGAGGATGACTTTGACCTAGTTCTTAAGAGGTTAGAATTTCAAAAAGTGGTTTTTGGGGATTGAGAAAGTTTTGGGAAACAAGATAAGAGGTATGAATGATCAATGGGAATCCCAAATTGAAAAATGTATGAAAAGGACTTAGGTAGGAAAATTAAAAATGAATTATGTGATTGGATGGGCAAATGGGAAATTGTGAACAGAAACTAGAGCCAACCTAGAGTTTTGAGCAATATTGAAGAAGCAAGACCTTATTTTAAATTATGCATGCAATTAAGTGCAATGTTAAGTCTTAACACAAGGAACATACCAAAGTGGACTAAAAATGGTCCCAAAATATGCACCAAGTACGAGATGACTTTTTAGATGACACACCTTTTAGGAAAGTTCTTCCATAATTTTTTATTTATAAAAAAAAAAAAAAAAACTAACTATTCTCCTTCAAATTCATCCAAAATATTTGAAAAAAGAAAAACTTGCTCCATGGGCCTCTGCATCAATCTAACCAATATGTTTGAATCCCTTTAAATGCAGTCAATTTTTTTAAATGAATATCCAAATTGTATTGGACGACAAATATTTTTAAACGTGTTTAGTGGAAGGAATATTTTACTTCTCCATCTGTTAAATCTGTTTTTGATCATGTTATGCATGAGATGATGAGATATTGTAGTTATGATGATATACATGGCTTCTAGGCATATTAACATACACTTTTGCATAGAGTTACATAGAAAATATTCACTTCATCCTTATTAAAATGTGGCAATGGATGACGCTCATCTCTTTCCCAATTCTTCTATTCATTTCTATGTCTGTAATTATATATAAGAGTTATTTGAACCATTCAAGTATTTTTCACAAATCTTTAATTTTTATTTATTTTCTACCACTTCATGAGAAAAAATGTATTTGTTTCTACAAAGAATTTATTTACTTTAAAAAAATAGATGTGATAGACTTTCGCTTATAACACAAATTGTTCTCACTTAATTTTTTACTACTTTATCGGACTTTTATCCTATAAATAATATTCTTAATAAAATTCATACATTTTATAATAATTTTTTATGTAATTAAGAATTTTATTACTACAAAAATAATCTCTTAACAAGACCTTTGTTATGGAGTTTTGTCTGATGCCAAGTATGGAAGATTGATAGGAAATTAGTTTTGAAGGCTTTAGAAAGATATTAGTGTAAACTTTTGCATTACAATCATCATCATCTTAATCTTCATTTCATCCTTGAATAGAATGAGAGATCAACTTATGTACACTTGTTATGAATTATAAATATTTCTTCCAAAGTCATTTCAGAAATGTAGAAAAAATTAACCAAAAACTAAAAAATGATGATTTCAAGCCACCCCAAACACCTTTTTTATATTTTTTTAAGATTACGGTAAAAACAGATTTTGAAGGGGGGCCGAAACCCTTTAACAAAAGCAAAAAAGATAAAGCATTAAAGTCCACCAAGTTTTACAAGGACCTGAAACCTACTGAGAAACAGCATCAAAATCAAGTTTTATAGGGATCTGAAACCACATAAAATAACCAATAAAAGTACCTAGGTTTTACAAGGACTTGGAACCTAGTTTAAAGACCAGACAAAAACCAAAAAATATGACCAAAAAAAAAAACCATTAACTGCAACCAGCAAAAAGGACCAAAAGCTGGGACAAAAACTAGAGATCAAACCCCAGTGAGAGCTGCTATTGCAGCTCTTTGATCATTTTGACAACCTCTTTTCCAATCTCTAAAGTGTCTTGAATGGAATCAACAATAGCAGCCTCCTGAGCCCACTTCCTAGAGCTCTACCTAGTTCTCTTGCTTAGACCCCCTAGTGATATGATCTCTTCATTTGTGCATTTTCCAAGACTAGCAGCAATAGTGTAGATACTAGAAGTCACCTATTCCATTTTACTACCACTTCCCTTTATAAGGATTCAGAGGTTTTGTTCATAATCCTTGAGTTTGTTTGGGATGTTTCCCACTTGTACTTCCAACTGGCTAATTTTGGCACGGTCTATATCCTAGTTTTGTTGCACAATGTCCATTTTCTTTTTCAAACCCATAATTTCATTATATATCCATGAATCAACTTGGATAATGGAATCAGCTTTTTGCTTAGTAGAGTGCAAAAAGGAAAGAATAGTTTCCCTCTGTGGAGAAACATTCTTGTCCTCTTCCACAACCTCTCTAGTAGGAGAAGCAATCTTATCTTTCTGTTCCTCCTCACTTATAGCAGCAGTGTCCTCATTTTTGTCCTGTTCCGCAACCTCTCTGGTGGGTGAAGCAATCTTAATAGCTTGATCCTCCTCCCTCATAGTAAGAGGATCCTCTTTATCATTTTCCATCTCTTCTTCACCAGCATTAGTATCAGTCGGATTACCCTCATCACCATTGTTCCCCTATTTTGTATTATTTTCACTATTTTCTTCCTCATCCTCTTTCCCACTTCTTCCTTTTCTTTCCAAGTAACCTTCTAGATTAGAGATAAAATCTTCAACATATGTGTTATCTACTTCCTCTGGAGTATCATCCTTAGGAGTGTCATCCTCTTTCCTTTTAGAGTTCTCAGACTCAGTGTTCAGTTCCACCTTGTCTTTTTGAGAATGCAAGGGTATTTTTTTGAGAATCCTCTTCTTACCCTTAACATTCTCTTCATTCTTTTTCTTTTTAGAATGAGAATCAGTGATAGAACCCTTATTTTTATCTAATGAAGGAGTGGAAACAATGGACTTGCTTTTACAGTAACCCTCAATTAGAAGAATTAAACCTTCATGTAAGATAGGATGTGACTCCTTCTTCATATGCGCATTCAGACTTTGAAGCAAAGAAAAATGCAAATAGAAAGGAAAAGAAAGTCTATCCTTGTGTCTGAAATGATTAAGAAAGACAAAATGAAATTTATGAACTCTTTTATTTCTACCATCCAGAATGAAATACTCACGGGTATAAGAGAGCACATCCTGCCAAATTTCCTTTATCTACTCCACATTGTAGAAATCTCCACTTTTTTCCAGAGTTTTCTCCTCAGCATCTATTTTAGGGAATTTTTTGAAAGTAGCATTTGAAATGCTAGTTTGTTTAGTGAACTTAATGCCTTCCATGGCTAAACCCATGATCTTAGTTATGAAGTCCTTTATCAATTTCATAGTAACACCATGTAAAGAAACCCTGTCCTCTGTTCAATTTTTTAAAAAGGTCGTGGTGACATGCAGTTTGAACCCATGAAGGTGTTCCAAATAATTGGTCACCTTCCCCTTCTCCAAAATCTTCCAAACATCCTTCCTAGCCCTCCATTCATCACAATTTTTAGGTTTTTGTTTCCGTGGCTCACCTCCCATTTTCAGAGAATTATAGAGAATGGTAGGCACCAAAAGCAAGCAAAAGTCAAAAGAAAACAAGTAAAATAGGTACCAAATATTCATCACATCACATAAAACCTATTTTAGAGGTGATACATGCAAATCCCGCCTTGTAATCACATAAATGTACCTTCTCGAGGAAGAAAATACAACAATCGTAGGCCCACTACCAAAAATCATTAAATTTCTAATCTCGGCATATCTTTCCCACCTTTGCATGAGTAAGATCATAATTAATAAGGGCTTTAAGATCAACGTGCTTGTATAGCTCACCAATCCACGTCATTTTATAACCCATCTGGACTGCATAATTGGCAACCTAGTCAGCAACCCCATTAGCCTCATGATAACTGTGGGATATAATGACTTTTTCAAATTTATTAATTAGAGACTTAATCTCCATGATCGTTGCCTCAATCAACCAAGTGATTGAGTTTTTGTTATTGAGTATGTTAATAATATTTAATGAGTCACCTTCCAACCATAGTTTAGGGTAACCCAAATTAGCTACTAACTTCATAGTGCATTGAGCAATAGTAGCTTTAGCAATGTGGCTATTAGAATTACCTATAGGAACTGTAATGGCATCAATAATATTGCAAGCATGATCTCTTAAGACCCCTCCACATCCTGCTCTTCCCAAATTTCCCTTTACAACACCATCAAAGTTCCCTTTAATCCATCCATTAGGGGGAGTTTTCCATCTAGAAGTTAATCTTGGGTTGTCAATTTTCAAATTAGGACCTTGTGATCGCAAAGGGTTATCAATTTGAAAAGTTTGAATAGCTTTCCTCTGAGATTTGAAATTTTCCTTTATTGTTGTAACAATATTTTGTCCAAGCACCCATCCTGTCAAATCTTTATTTCTAAAGCTTCTATTATTTATTTCTTTCCAGATACCCCACCAGAGATGGAGAAGAGTTATTTTCCATAGCAGTTGAACATCAAGATCCCTAGAAGGACACTTCCAACTTTTAAAATAGAGTTCAACATTGTTTTGATGGACCAAATTATATTCTAGTAGTTGAGAATCTCAGCTCAAACTTGTTGACTATAGGAACAGTTCAAGAACAAATGGTCTCTGTCTTCAAATCCATTTTTACATAAGGTACATCTATTTACGACATTAATACCTCTTTTTTGCAGATTACCTGGGTGAGGATTTTATTTTGGAGCATAATCCAGTAAAAAATGTTTATTTTAGGTATGAGACCCTTGATCCAAGCTGGAGACCAAAAAGGATGATTACCCTTCTCCCTAGAAGTAAAGAGAGTAGAAACTTTGAATTGACCAGCAGGATCAGCATACCATATCATCTCATCCTCATAAGTAGGATATAGGGAAAAAACATTCAAACTTACGTGTATGTTATTGAAGCCTTGATCAATATCAGTCAAATTCACCCAAGAATTGGTATGCCAGTAATGACTCACTAAAGTGCCATACCTTTTCTTACATATGTCGACTTGAGCAGTTTCTTGAAAGTCTTCCAGTAGAGGATGATCCATTAACCAAACATCTTCCCAAAATCTCACCTTTTGCCCATTTCCAATTTTTTGGGAGCAGCCCTTTCCAAGAGTATTCTTTCTCCTCTAAATAGCACCCCATATGGCAGATGGATGAAGGGTATCAGGAGAAGAGAGGAAATCAGCTAGAGAATTAACATTGAAAAGGTACTTATGTTTCCATATGGTACTTCATTCATTGTCATCATGATAAGTTCTCCAGCCTTGTTTAGCCAATAGAGATCTATTCATACTTCTTATTATCTGATCCCCAGACCACCTTCTCTGATAGGCTTACATACTTGGTCCCAAGCAATCAAAGGCAATCTCTTTTTTTCCTCAGTCCCAGTCCATAAAAAACTCCTCTGAATTTTATCAATAGTATCTACAAATTTCATTGGAATTCTAAAAAGGCTCAAAGCATAAGTTGGTATACTTTGAAGATAAGCTTTGAGAAGAGTTAATTTACCTACCTAACTTAAAAGATTTCCTTTCCAGCTCACCAACTTCTTATTGAATTTATTAATGAGATCTTCCCATAAGGAATCAAGGACTTTCAAACCTAAAGGAAGACCCAAACAGATTAAAGGGAGAGATCCAATAGAACACCCAAGGATATTAGCAATTTTATTTGATCTAGAAATAGGGGTGTTAATAAAAAACATAGCACTTTTATTCCAATTAATCAATTGACTCGAGGCTAAAGAATACAAATTTAGAGCTTGCTTCAGGTTTTTGGCTTCATTGACTTTAGATTTACCCATAAAGATTGTATCATCAACAAACTAACCATGAGAGCAAATAAGAGGTTGGGAAGAAGGCTAGAAACCTTTAATAACACCTTTTTGAACCAAATCCCCTATGTATCACCCCAGACAATCAGCCATAATAACAAAAAGAATGGGGGATAAAGGGTCTCCTTGTCTCAAACCACGAGAAGGATTGAAAAAGTGAGAAGAAATACCATTGACCAAGATAGCTATAGAAGAGGTTGAAATCAACTAATAAATAGCTCCAACAACCTTATGGTCAAAACCAAAAGAATATAAGATTTTAGATAAGAATGCCCATTCAACTCTATCATAGGCCTTAGCAATGTCCACTTTCATAATAAAACCCTGATTATTGGAGCATGACAAAGAATGAATATTCTCATGGGCTAAGATAACAGAATTAAGAATTTGTCTACTTGGGATGAAGCCATTTTTCTTATCAGCAATGATTGAAGGAATCACCAGAAGAAGTCTAGAAGTAAGGACTTTGGAAATAATCTTATAGAAAGAATTCCAAAGGCTAATCGGTCTAAATTGATCTGGAGAATCAGCTCCAATCTTCTTGGGAATCAAACAGAGGAATGTGGAATTGATTTCCTTTAGCAATTTTTTTGCTCCATAAAATTCCTTCACAGCATCACAAACATCTTTTCCAACAAGTTTCCATAATTTCTAAAAGAAAAACATGGGAAAACCATCTGGGCTAGGTGCTTTGTTTCCTCCTAGAGAATGGACAGCTTTGAAAATTTCTTCATCTTTGGGAATAGAGCTTAACAATTTATCCTGATCCTTCAAAACCAAAGGTGGAACCACTCTAAGAAAATCAGCCTGGTGGTCTGGATTAATATTAGGATCAACAATCATTAAAGAAGAGAAAAAGGCAACCATTTCTTCCATAATGTCTTTATCCTTAGTAATCTTCAGATCCCCTTTTTTTAGGTGTGAAATGTGAGTTTTTCTCTATGCTTGAGGGTAGAGAGATGAAAGAAACTAGTTTTTTGTCACCTTCATTCAACCATATCAATCTTGATCTTTGTCTCCAGTAGATTTCTTCTTTAGTAATAATGTCATGATATTGGGCCAACTTATCATTTTCTTCTGTAATAAGGTCAGGAGTATATCCTTCCTTCTGCATCTTATCTTGAATTTTTTGGATATCTTCCTTGATAGTAGATTTATTCTCAAAAATATTACCAAAATAGTTTTTGTTCCATATTTTAACTTCTTTTTTAACATTTTTTAGCTTGGAAGCTATTCTATAGAGAGTAGTACCTTCAATGTCTATACTCCACCATTTAGCCAGTTTGCTTTCAAACCAAGGATGCTACAACCACATCTTTTCAAATCTAAAAGGAAAGTTTTTCTTGAAGTTTATCTTTAGAACAGTAAAGATCAAAGGAAAGTGGTCTGACCCAATCTTCTGACAGGCTTCCAACTTACACATAAAATCTTTTGTCTAGTCAGGAGAGATAAGAGCACGGTCAAGCTGAGCCTGAATACATTCATAACCAACTCTCTTGTTACTCCAAGTAAATTGGATTCCATGGAGGTCCATATCCATTAAACCCTCCTTGTTGATGAAATCCATGACGTCTAGTCTACCTTCCAGTTGACTCACATTTTCTCCCTTTTTCTCATGGTCATAGAGAGGAACATTAAAATCACACATAATGATCTATCGACCAAGATAATCCTTACTTTTTATATTGGAGAGAGTTTCCCAGACCTTTTTCCTAAGGTTCTTATTGTTGGGAGCATATATATTGACAATATACCAATCTTCAATGCTAGTAATTTTGGCTACCATTAGATATTTACTAGCATTCAAAATGGTTCCTGAATAATAGTTTTTCTTCCATAACATCAAAGTTCCCCCTAAGACACCTTCTAAACTACTAGCATTAATTGAGTAATTTTTAAAGGATTTAATCTTTTCAGCTTTTTCTTTATCCATCTTTGTTTCTTGCAATAATAGAAAAGCTGGCTTTTTTTCTCTAACAAAATTCTTGACAACATCAAGCTTATGGATGTTATTCAACCCCCTAATATTCCATGTTATAATTTTCATTAATTCTTTTTAGTGGTAAAATCCAGAATAGTTGCTTGTCTTTGATCAGCAATATTCTGCATACTCTCTAATTCTCTGGTTTTCCTAAAGGATCTTCTTCCAGGTTTATCTAGGATACAAACATCTGGTTTCACCTTAGTTTTCTGATCCATTCTACTTCCAAATATTTACAAGGTACAATCAATAGGTTTCACCTTAACTTGCTGATCCACTTTATTGCTTCTAGTCTCTACACCCTTAGAAACAGTATTTGTCTTCTTCTTTTTAGCCTTTTTCCTTTGATTTGGTTTATGGTTTGAGTCTTTTCCTTCCTCCTTTGAAACTTCTAGGATAAGATCATTCCTAAAAGGAGCAATATCTTTACACTCAGTAATATCTGTCTCCTCTAACAAATCTCTAGAGTCAGCTAGGATTTCCCCTTCCTCAAGAATCTCCTTCTCATCTAAATCTCCCCATCGATCTTCCATCCTTTGATAAATAACAATTTGTTTTGATAAATCTGTCAAGTCATCTATATTTTGTTCTAGCCTCACAGATTGAAACATGGATCCATTATCACCTTTTCCAGAGTTCTCTTTCTTAGGTTGTAGCACAGGTTTATTCCCCACAGATCTATTCCTTTCCTTTTGACTATTCTCAAGATCTTTATCATTGGCTTCATCTTGAGCTTTTGAAACCATGATGTCCTCCTTCTCTTTCAGGTGAGAAACTATAGGTTTCCACACTTTCCTCTGAACTTTAGCCTTCTTCACTTTCTTTTCGGTTCTTGAATGATTCTTACTTTTATTGGGACAATTTTTAACTAGATGACCCTATTTTTTACAGGCATAGTAGGAATTTGGAAGATCTTCAAAAATAATTTATTGCATTCTCTTTCTAAGCTTGGAAATTAATTCCACCTTTTTTGGAAGATGATTCAGGTCTGCCACCTTAACATAAAATCTGGCACTATGAAGTTTGGTTCTGGCAACCGTAGCATTATCCAAAGCCACCAGTTCACCAAATGAGCTAGCAATACCTTTAAAAATATCTTCATGCCAAAATTCTAAAGGGAGGCCAGGGAGTCTAGCCCAAATTAGAGTGGTTAAGAAAAAAGAGTTTGATAAATCCATATTAGGCTCCCATTTTTAAATAGTGAGAGAACTTTTCCCAAAAGACCACAGGCCTCCACAGTGAATTAGATTCATATCTTCCTTACAATTGAAAATAAACAAGAAAAAGCCATTCGACATGGGAGCTACATCAACATCCCCTTTAATAACCCATGTTCGTTTGACCATTTTCCTCAAAGAGTCTAAATCTGGTCTAGCCCCTAAAAATTTGCTCGCTAGGGTAAAATCCATGGAAGACATAGAAGAATCAAGTAAAGGATTCGGGATAAAGATTTGAAACTCGCCTTTCTCCCAACAAGATTTAGTAGTCACCGATGGAAAGGATGATTTACCGTTAGGTTTTTTGCCAAAAAGAGAAGACCAAGTCCTTTGCTCTGTAAACCCTACCTTTGGCCCTTCAAAAAACTTTTCCTTATTGGTCTCGATAATAAACAAAGGGGTTTTATCATTCTCAAAAAGCTACCCCAGCGTGTGAACTACAGAGGAGGAATCCAAGAGAGGGTCTCAAACCCCACAACATGTGCCTGAATCACACATAAACTTGTCCATATTGGCCATAAAGATACTTTTCGTCCCATCATTCTTTGGCAGATTCTTCTCAGTACCCCCTCCAGTTCCACTGGGATTTGTACCTCCTGCCAAATTCTCCCCAACCAGATTTGTGCCTTCCTACGAACTAGCTAATTCAAAAAAGGTGAGAGCACCCATCCTCCAGTTTGTATACACATTAAAAAGAACATGTAGTTAATTTGCTAATACTCTAGATTTGTTTCAGAGTTCAATGGTATAAGAGAATTGTTAAAAGGCATACTTGCCTTTTTTAATATTTTTAATACTTACCTTTTTTATATTTTAATTCTTGTATATTTATCATTTTCAAGAAATTGTTTGTTGTTATTTCCTTGATGTCAATTTTTAAATTACTAAAAAACTCTTAAATAGTAAGCAATACTTACATATAAACTACACTACTTGTTGGCTGACTAGCAAGGGAAAATTTGGAGAGAAATCTCACAAAAACTTACTTTAATACAAATTAAACTTAGTTTATTAAGAAGTAGTGCTAGGGCTCAAATATAAAATCAAATAACTATCCTTGACACATTTGAGATGATTGCATGTACTGACTTGTAAAGCCATCAATTTCCATTCAAGATAAACCAATAAACTTCCTATTGAAAACTTACCAACAACTAATGTAAAAACATTTATTAACACTACTGACATTTGTAATATTCAATATTGAATATCTATCCTTTGTTTAACCTACAAAATATACTATATCTTGCGCAAATTCCTAGAAGATAATAATACTTTGTTGTTGTTTTTTTCTTTCCTAATAAATAATAAATAATAAATAGTGTAGTTTGTGTGCACTATGATCAAGCAACATGGATTTTGTGCCTATAGGTTTGAAACTATATTCTAGTAGCATCAATAGCTAGTCTCATAAAAACAAAAGACGCATATATCATTTTGCAGTGCTTGAGTTAAGGATTTGTATGATCATGGGTGTAGAGTGTATTAAATATAATAGATCATGGTTTAATGAGTTACCTTTTTCTATGATAATTTATCTCAAGGATCACCAACTCTTAATTTTAAGCCCTTCCTTAGTTGCATAGCTAGGGCTTTTTGGGTTTTGAGCAAAGAAAGCAAAAAGAGAAAAAAATCACTTGTCCAAAATGTCTTGTGTAGTAATTGTTTTTTGAAAGCTAAATTCCACTCCTCTATACCTTGTGAATTCTATTTAAATTTTTAAGGACTTATGGTTTCATGTCTTATAAAGTTGAATAAAAATGGGAAAAAGAAAGAAAAAGTTAAAAGAATACTTAAGAAACACTAAATAGAAAGACAATCCCGCATTTTAAACTATTCATAAACTGGATAGACAAAAAAAATCATGCTAAAAACTAAGTTTCACTAGAAACTTTCAAAAAGTTTCAACCAAAGACTTATTTCTATGTGTATGCTATGTATAAGAATTATTTGAACCATTTGCACTTTTTTCATAAATATATCATTTATTTATTTTCCTACCACTTTATGAGAAAGAATATATTTATTTCTAAAAAGAATTTTTTAACTTATATAAATATGAGATAAAACAGAATTTCAATCCTAATATATGACTTTTATTTAATTTTTTTACTAATTTATACGTGACTTTCATCTTCTAACAATGTTCTGAATAAACTTCATACAATTTATAATGTTTTTTATAAGAAAAACTGGTTTTAAGGGATCCTGAAACCCATAAGTTTTACATAAACAAGGTTGATAATAAGCCAAAGAAGCCTAGCCAAAACAGAGGTCCAACAGCTGAAAAAAGACTCGGAGGCCCAGCCCAAAAAAAAGGCCCACAAAAAGGCCAGAAAACAAACAAACTAAAACAGACTACAGAAAGCCTGTCGAAAAGCCAAAAGCTAGGAAGACAAAAAGACAAAAGACAAGAAAACTAGTCTTCAGTTATCTTCTCCATTTCCTGCATAGTCTGAGCTGCCTCGATTATCTTTTGTTGCTCCTTTGTCATTTGATCTTGGACCTTCTCAATGCCCTGATCCATACTGGTGAGAGGACTGATTGTGGCCTTGTCATCATCTGACCTGGCCTTATCCCTGTTTTGTCCTCCCTCCTCCACCAGCAAGCCCCTGTCCTTAAGTTTACCAGCAAGGGATTGGATGTTGTCATTCATCGAACTCAGGAGAGAAATCATTTGACTTGCCAGGTTGTGGTTATAGTTTTCAAGATTTCTTATTCTCCTTTCATTTAAGCTTTCTCTATTTTCCTGATCCTCCTGGTTGTCATTACCTGTCTTATTCTTAATACTTTCCATCTAGGATACCCTTTCTCTAACTTCCTCCAGCTCATGGAAGAGCCATTTGATTGATCTAAAGTTGTCAATCATACTACTGCAGGCATTATTCAAAAGGTTCATTCCAGTCTCCCTTACATTGTCTGAGATGGCCAGGATAGCTAGGTCTATGAGCTCATTGAGCCTAGGCTGCTCCAGGTTGTCCAAGGGTTCATAGCTTCCCTAAAAATCCCCATAGTAGCAGTCCTCGCATTGAAATTTTTTCAGGCCTTTATCCTATTTTTTACCTGCACTTCCCCCTCATTCTTTCTAGTGATGACATTCGCTTTTTCCTCTGAACGAGGCTGAGACTGGACAGGGGAGAGGGGAAGAGGAATAGCATCTATCCTCTGATTTCTAGTCTCCTCAACTCTCACATCCTCCCTCTTCCATTTTTTCCCAGGTTTCTCCTCTTCCACCTCCTCCTCTGACACTTTGTCAAAATCTCTCATATCCATTTCCTCCTCCTCCTCAGCATAACCCTCTTTTGCATGAGCTTGGCCATGATCCCTAGGGCTTTTCCTGCTGGGAGTTATAGCAGTGGACAATTTCCTGGCTTGACCTTTTTTCTTCTTTCCTGAGGAAACATTCTCCTCCTCCGAGCTAATGCTCTCAATGTCATCAGAGTCAGAAGAAAAGCTAGAGCTGCCTTCGTCAACATCCTCAACATGAGGAGGGTTCTTGCATATAGACTGAGCTTTGAAATGCTCATGGATGAGGAGCAATAATCCCTCATGCAAAGCAGGGTTAACAGTGGCTTTCTTCTTGAAACTAGAGATTTCCTTGTTCATAGAAGTGAGAAGGTAAAAGGGTATGGAAATTCTTTTCTTATGGCGAAAATGATTTAAAATCACAAAATGGTGAGTTTTGACCTGATCAAACCTAGGGTCCATGGTAACATAATCAATGAGGGCATATAAAACATACCTCCATAACTTCTTTATAGTCTTCATCACATAGAAAGACTCTTTCTTTTCCATCTTGTTCATCTCTGCAGAATTTTTCATGAACTCCTTAACTGCATTGGACGAAAGTTTCTTGTCCCTGTAGAATTTGAAACCCTCCATAGGGATACCAGTGACCTCCGCAACCACCTCCTCTGTGATTTGGAAGGAAACCTCATTCACCTTGACCTTGCCGTTGTTCCATGAGTTCACCATGCTATTGGTGACCTCAGGGTCAAAACCATGGAGTTTCTCAAAAAAAATTGCAACTCCGCCCTTTTCCAATTTTTTCCAAACTTTGCCCATATTCTTCAACTTCTCCACTTCACTCGCCGGCTCCTTTCTGCTCCATTCTCCAGTCATGGCATCCATTTTTTCTTCAACAATTCTCATGAGCCCCAATCTCTGCAATTTTTTTCCAGCCAAGATTTTGGCTCTGTTTCTATTATAAGGTTCGTGATTGTTCGCCTCTTTGATACAATAGCGAGTGAAAATGATAACGATCCTCCAAACGTGTCGAAAAGATGGAGAAAATCCCTTAAGAATATGACAACCAAGAAACATATTATTGCTTGTACCAACATCCATTCTTTCTTTATTAAACATGATTACAGTTAGATTGACCCGTACTTCCATGGATTTTCTCCAGCTCGATTAGTGACTTAGCCTCCATTGGAATATCTTTTTCAGATTGCCAGATCATCTCTTTGCTTGCTCCCACCCCTTTGTTAGTGAACCAGTCAGCAACTGGGTTTGCCTCTCTAAATGCATGAGTGACGTGGACCTTCTCAAATTTTGTGAGAGTGGCATGTGTCCCATCAATTATATTTGCAATCGACCATGAGGGAGGGGAGATACCATTAATATTGTTAATTATGTTTTTGGAGTCCCCTTCAAGCCAAAGTTTGGAAACTCCAGCTTCAAAAGCCAGCTTAACCACACTGAACGCGGCTCTGGCTTCAGCCAAATGATTGGTTTGGGTTCCAAGCGGGAGAGCAAAGGCCACAAGCCCCTCCCCAAAACTGTTTCTTATAATTCCACCGCTTCCAGAGGGACCAAGGTTGCCCTTAGAAGCACCATTGAAGTTGGCTTTTGACCATCCTTTTTGGGGTAGAATCCATCTGGCATCCTGTCTTTTGGGATCCCTGTCTTTTTCTTTGACCGTCTTCCTGTCCCCTATATCAACTTCCCCCTCCTTCATCACTTGAAGGTTTTCTTTTATGTTTTTTAAAATCTTCCTTCCCAAAATTATAGCCAGCTCCTCTCTATCCCTAAAAATTCTATTGTTCCTTTCCTTCCAGACACTCCAGCAGAAGTGAGGCAAAAACCAGGCATAATTATCCTGCCAGCCAGCAATTTTACAAAGGCTTTTCCAATGACTGAAAAAGTTGATGAGGTTATCCGGCCAACACCAGAGAATCTCCATTTCCTGATTAAGAGAATTCCACACTTCCCTAGCAAAGTCACATTGAATGAAGATATGATTTCTTGACTCAGACTGGTTTTTACAGAGCGGGCATCTGCTGGGCATAACATGGCCTCTCTTCATGAGGTTATCTTGCGTTAGAATTTTGTTCTGAAGGGCCAGCCAATAAAATATGTTGATCTTAGGAGTGAGGCCCGAGAGCCAGGAATCCACCCAAGGGGGTTTCTCCTTTAAACCCCAGAGAGAGTTGTAGCCAGAAGCAACAGAATAACTTCCATTGGGATTATCCCTCCAGACCATCTCATCCTTATTATTACTAGGGATCAAAGTGTTAAGCATAGTCATTATTGGTTTCAAGTCCTCAGAAATGAGGGAAAGGTCTCTCCATTACTGACCAACCCTATAATTGCTTACTTTAAATCCATATAGCTCCATGCATTCTTGCACCCATCTCTCAAAAACTGGGTTGCTAGAAAGAGGGCCTTGACATAACCACCTGTCAAACCAAAACTGAATATCCTCCCCATTGCCTAGTTTCCAAGAGACCCTAGCTTAGCCAGGTCCCTAGCCTTCAGGATACCATTCCAAATAGTTGACCCTTTAGGGATGTCCTCATTGAATAACGTAAAATGAAGAGAGGGTCTTCTGAGGTATTTATTTTCTAGAATGTCTCTCCATTCACCAGTGTTATTGAAGATATGCCAGATTTGTTTTGCAAGAAGCACCTTATTGAGATGGGTAAGCTTTATGATGCCTAGACCTCCATACCTCTTGGGGAGGCAGACCTTCTCCCAGGCAACAAGAGGGTACCTTTTCTTTCCTTCCAGTCCGGTCCATAGAAAGTCTCTTTGGATTTTCTCCATTTTCTCTGCAAATTTCACAGGAATTTCAAAAAGGCTCAAAGCATAAATGGGAAGGTTCTGAAGAGTGGATTTGACCAGTAGACATTTCCTAGCCTGGCTGAGAGAGGCACCTTTCCATCTAGCCATCTTCTTGTTGAATCTGTCCAGAATACCATACCAAAAAGAGACAGGGGGAGAAGAGCCCAAGGGGAGTCCTAGATAGGATGAAGGGAGAGAGCCCACCCCACAACCAAGGATTCTGGCAATTTTCCTTTGTCTTACTTCAAGGGTGTTAACAAAGAAGGTCGAGCTTTTGTTCCAGTTAATCAGCTGACCAGTCCCTCTGGAGTAAGTATCAAGAACCTCTTTCAAAGTCTTAGCTTCTTTCACCGAAGCTTCCCCCCCATAATAGTGTCATCTACAAATTGCTGGTGAGTGAAGGAGTCATTTCTCAAAGAAGGCTTAATCCCTATAAGACTTCCATCAAACTTTTTACGTCCAATAAGCCTCCCAATGCAGTCAACTAAAATAATGAAGAGGATAGGTGATAGGGGGTCTCCCTGCCTGAGACCTCTAGAAGGTTTAAAGAACTCAGAGGGGGCTCCATTAATCAGTACAGCAAGAGAGGTGGTAGACACCAATTGAGAAATGAGTTTACACACTTTATTGTCAAAACCAAAGGCTTGAAGGACCTTTCCAAGAAAGGACCAGTCCACCCGATCATAGGCTTTTGAAAGATCCAATTTGAGCAACATACCTTCCCACTTGGAAGCTTCTAAAGAATGAATAACCTCATGAACCATCAGCACTGAGTCCAAGATTTGTCTCCCAAGAACAAAGCCCGATTGTTGCTGCAAAATGATCAGATGCAGGATTTTAAGCATTCTGGAAGTGAGAACTTTAGAGATAATCTTGTAGAAAGAGTTGCACAAATTGATGGGCCTGAACTGGTCAAAAGAGTCAGCCCCTGGGGATTTAGGGATGAGAAACAAGAAGGTAGAATTAATCTCCTTAAGAATACTTCTAGCTCTGAAGAACTCCTAAACTACCTTTACCACATCCCCCATGACCACCGACCAGTACAATTGGAAGAAAAAGGTGGGAAATCCATTCAGACCAGGTGATTTATCACCAGGTAGGGAGAAAAGGGCCTCTCTAACTTCCAATGCATTAGGAATAGCATAGAGAAGCTTATTATGGTGGGGTTGAATAATCTGAGGAATACAAGAGATGATATCCTCTTGATCCACTTTGGAAAGCAGGGGGTCCTCGGAGAGAAGAGAGGAGAAGAAGGAGATCGCTTCAACCGAGATAACAAGATCTTCAGACAACACCACCTGCCCCTTCCTGATTCCAGAGATCATGTTGTTAGCCCTATGTTTTAGGGTGGAGAGATGAAAGAACCTCGTGTTCCGGTCTCCATCCTTAAGCCAAGAGATTTGATATTTTTGCCTCCAAAACTTTTCCTCCTTGTTGATGATGTTATGAAGATCAGACAGGATCAACAACTCAACCTCCCTGTTACTCTCATTATATCCTTCCTTTTGAATACTATCTTGGATGACAGATAGATTGTTTGACAACTCATCCTTGTCATGGAATATATGGCCAAAATCAGACTCATTCCAAATTTTTACCATCCTCTTCACATTTCTGAGCTTTCTGGTGACTCTGAACATGGTTGAGCCATCAACACCAATCCCCCACCATCTTTTGACGTTATCCAAAAGGTCTGGGTGAGTGGTCCATATTTTCTCGAACCTAAAAGGGTAGTTTCTCCTAGGCTCAAGAGGGGACACCGAAAGAGAAATGGGAGAGTGGTCTGAACCAACTCTAGGAAGCAGAGATAATCTACATCTAAAAGAGTGCAACCAATCCGAGGAGATTAAAGCTCTGTCCAATCTGACCTGAATGCAGTCCTAACCAGCTCTCTTGTTAGACTAGGTAAAGGTACCCCCCAAGAGCTCCAAATCCATTAGGGCCAAGTCATTGATGAAATTGGAAAGATCTTGCTTGCTTTCCCAGTCCAGGAGCAATCCTCCCATCTTCTCCTTGTCCTCCAGCGGAGTGTTGAAGTCTCCCAGGATAATGCCTTTTTTAATGTCACTGGCTTGCACCAACTTTCCAACTTTGACCCAGTAATTTTTTCTATCTCTCTTGTTGTTGGGAGCATAAATGTTCACTAAGAACCAACATTCATTAGTTAAAAAATGTTGTACTCTACAGAAAATGATGTTATCCTCATCATACTCGGGCACAATATTGAAAAGTCTGTTATTGAATAATAGCAGCAACCCTCCAGATGCTCCTTTTGAGTTTGAGGCAATTCCATTCATGTTGCTGTTGAATCTAATATTTTCCAGATTTTCTTTCTTCATTTTCATTTCCTGAATAAGAAAAATATCGGGCCTATGATCCCTTATCATATTCCTTACAACTTCTTGCTTGTGGATTCCATTGAGTCCACGAATATTCCATGAGAGGATCTTCATGCTTTAATTGATGAGAAGGCTTCCTGGATGGTGCGCTGCATTCCATCCATGATGTTTCTTCTTGCTTCCTCCTTCCTAATTTCATTCTTGTTTTTCCTTCCCACTGGGTTGGTTTCATGACCAAGATCTGCCTTGGCCTTGGTTCTAGTTGAAGCAGGAGAGGCAGGAGAGGGGTCTCGGCTATTCTTCTTCTTTCTTCTTCTGACTTCTGTCCAGGGTGGCTCTTTTTCTTCTTTACATAAATCAAACAAAGCATCTAACCTGGCCAGTTGTTCCGATGTTGAGGTAGACAGCCGTTCTAAGATTCTATTGTTTATAATGTTGAATTGTAATGCTTTTGAAAAATAATCCCTTTTAATATTTTTGAACTAATAGGCTATGTGTTAAAACTAATTTTTTGGCTGGAAAATTGTCAACCCTTACTGTTAATTATTTTCCAACCAATTTTCATGTCAATCCACTTTTAATGCTTTTTTTTCTATTTATTTAATTTAATTAGCAATTATATACATTGTTAACTCTTATTTTTTCGTATTTATTTAACTTCAAAATTATAACTATAAAGTAATAATATGTGTCATATATTATTTAATTAGCTTAATTAGATATTATCTCTACTTTAACTCTTGTATTCAAATTTATTTATTTGAATTAATCCGTTATTATTAATTGCTTTTTTTTTTTTTTAATTAAAAAATTATTTTAATTATACATTATTTATAATTTAATTTATTAGCATAAGATTTTATTTAATTTATAAATTTTAATTTATCTTCACTTTTAACTGTGATTTTTATTAATTTATTTAGAAAATTAATTAGTTGTTATCTCCACTTTTAACTCATAGTTTTCTTCCTATTTATTTAATTTTCAAATTTTAAAATTAATTGAAGTTTTAAGTTTTAAATTATTTTAATTTAGTTTTTAAATTAGTTTAGTTTTTCCTTTAAATATTAATTTTAAGTTTAACCAATAGGTATTTGTGTGGGGGGGAGGGGGTGTTGATTAATTAAATATTTTTATTTTTATTTTATATTTCTCATATTAATTTTTCATAATAGGTGTTTTTATGGAGATTTTTTTAAATGGTTATTATATTCATATATTTAAGCCAATAGAGTTCAATTTAGTTTAGTTTTTATAACTATTTTTACTTTATTTTTTCCTCTTCCCTTTATATGTGTTAATTTTTCAAGTTATTTTCCTATTAATTTTTCATAATAGATTTTTTATGCTAAGATTTTTTCATATGATAATTTATTAGTAAATGATAAATTAAATAAGTAAATAATATATTTTTTTATCAATAAGAGGCAAATGTTAATTTTTATTAATTTCAGAATATCCACAAATACCCCATTCAAGTGGAGGTACTAAGAGAAAAAGAACGAGGTTAAGAAAACCCATGGTGTAGCCTAGGACTGAAGTCCTAATCAAATACAAGTGCCTTAAAAGGGTCTTGAAGAGTGCATACCCTCTTTTACAATGCTAGAAAATGCATTCTTGGAGTTTTAGATATTAAATGATGGAGAAGAAAACTACAGAGATCTCACAGAGGTGAGAACTATAGCATACCCCACAAGGGGCTTGAAGAGGAATACCCTCTTTTATAGAGAAAATACATAATTAGAATTACAAAATTGCAATGATAAAACAAATGCCTCTTTGGGAAGACACTATTGAATCATTCCAAGTGTTGATCCTCACCTACTATGATATGCATACTTTATGTGATCTCTGAAGTCCTAGGGAGGTGAATTAGAAATCAATTGATTCTAGAATGCCAATGTTGAAAAACATGTCAAGTGTAATGACACCAACCTTTTCTCTCTCCTAGATGGTTAGAATTACCATTTAATTTCACATGTAGATAGAATAGCCCATATAATAAACTAACTTGACATTCATGTTAACATTTTCAAAATGTATTCATGCATCAAAAAAATAGAGAAAAGAAAACTATAACTTATGTAATTGGATATTAAGATTTAGCTAATTTTTTTGGAATTGAATGAAGATGACATATTGTATTAAAATCAAAAAATCTACAAAAAGATAGCTCTGCCAAATTATTTTTCTCTTTAGAGATTGTTCCAACACTATTTATAAATCTATATGCCTAAGAAAAACATATTATAATTCAAGTGGAAGTAATAAAAATGAATATAGCACATACCCATGGTAGCATTTTGCCTTTAACTCAAAGTCTCCCAGTCCATCTATATACCTACTCATAAATTTAATCAAGCTAAGTCAAACCTTGATACGACTATGGTCTAGGAGACCCCTTCAATTATTATAGACATGGAAGGGGGCCCCTCTTGGCCCAACTTACCACCATTTATATAATCCAAGAAAACCTTTACTAGGTATTTTAAAACTAAGACTTTCAAGCTTATTGGGAATTAAAACATAGTTATATTATTATCAACAAAATTAAGTTTTAAAGTTCAATGAAGGTATATTTTCAAAATAGTTATATACCTCCTATATGTCCATCTCATTCTTTGATAATTAACAACTATAAAAGATGTATACAATTTTTTAATAAACTAAAAATGAAAATTGAAAAGTTTTCAAAATGAGCAGTCCTCCATTATTCTTCCCTAAAGGTTGTCTGAAGGTCTTCTATGGTTGCATGTAAGGACCTTTCATTCAAAGTCCCCTCTTCCTTGAACTATTTCTCTAGCCAATCCTCCTTAATGGGATCCATTAAAATAAAGAAGAGGGGGAGAAACTAAATATTTATATGATAAACCTCCCTATCCGCCCAGAAGTTTGTCGTGTCCTCAATGAAAGATGATAGGGTATGTCAAGACTAGTTTCCCCCTTATGTAAAGCATATTATAGTTGGCTACCAAAGGAGTCATGAGATCCCCTCTAATGTTCATCAGAACTATGTCTAGACCACCTAGTAGCTCATTCTCAAATAATTCCCAACTGAGACTAGCCATAAGGGTGTTGTTAGTATAGTAGTGCCTCACTACTTCTATAAACATGGCTACTATATCCATATTAGAGCATAATCTATTAGGATAGTTAATGTATTGATTGCCCGGGCATTGGAGGACTACTCTCTAGATAATGGTATGTTAGTCTCAGATTGGTTTTGACAATTGAGTGTCAACACACTTAATCAATTCTCAAAATGATGCCGACTATAATACAGAAGCTGAGCTACAGTGTGTGTAGAGCTAGAGAATTCAATAGGTGTCGAGTGAACTTCAGGTGCTGAGTAATCTTCAAGTGTCAAGCGAAGTTCATGTGCTGGGTCACTATAGATGCCAAGAAAAGTATAGATGTTGAATGAAATAGAAATGTTGTAAGTGTTGAGTGAAGTAGAATTTCTATAGGAGCTGAGTGAGACAAAATTTCTATATGTGTCGAGCATCAGCAACTAGTAAGTGTTAAGTAACACAGAATAAGCATATGAGTTTGTACCCTTACAAACTCAGATGTAAACCATTTTTGAAGCTAACATAGGATGAATCTTAAAGGATCTTGAAGATAAGATTGAATCTTTTGCATTACCTATGTAATTAGCATGCAACCACTAAGAAAAATGGAGAAGGCATGCAACCAATAGGAAAAGTGCAAGAATTGAAAAGGAAATGAAGATTTAATATTGATCATAGATTCATACCTAATTCTAAGTCTTTGAAATCTTTAAAAGGAGGATGAAACCCCATTGTGCATGTGTGAGAGAGAAGTGTATGGGTGATTTATAGCAAAGTGCAGAAGGGTGAAAAGACTTAGTGAAGAACAGAGCGGCATTGTAGAATCCAGTTGATCAAGAACAAAGTATCAAAACTTTGAAGAGTGACATATCAGATCAAGCAAGGATCAGAGCAATCAGAGGAGAACAAGGATCTGGAATCAGTAATTGAGGATTGCAAGTCATCAGGTCAAGACTTTCTAATACTCTCTAGCAATTGTATTAGGAATGAAAATCCTATGCACTTAGGTTGGCTTAGCATCCATTTGTAAATCCTTTAACAGGGTGGCATTCCAAGTGAATGTACTAAAGTCCTTTAACTAGGCCTACTTTTAGTAGGGTAGTTAAATCCTTTAACCAAGTCACTTTTAATAGGATTTAAAGTCTTTAATAGGACAAGTCTTTCATAGGGTAGACCATTGTAAGTGGTCAAACATTGTAACCTTGAACAGTTACATATTGATGTAGTGATACTTTGTGGGTGTCATCCCTACACCAGTTTTACCTTCTCATTTTGGAGGGTTTCTAGGTTACCAAATCTTGTGTTATCTATTTTCATGCATATCTTTTACTTTCATGTTTATTAGATGAATTAGATGCATATGAATGTTATCAACTAAAAGATTTTAAATAGGGTTAAAGTTAGCCACTTCCTCTTAGAAGTAAATCTTCCCACTTGTAAATTTCAACAATTCATATCAGAGCCAAGTTGTCACAGGAAGGAGCCTTATAGCTTGGAGAAAAGATCTAGAAATGGAAGTCTACAAACTTGGGAAGATCATATAAAATTAGGCAATTGACATACAACTTGGTTTATATGCTTTGGAAGAAGCCTGAGAAGAATTGAGAAAATCCTTAAAGAGAAGAAGAGAGATTATCATAGTTGAGAATGATACACAATACAAGGAGATTGACACCTCAAACCTATTCTCAAATGGACATTCCAAAGAGTTTGATGCAATAATAGCAGACCTGATGGAGAAGAATAGAGCTCAAGCTTGAACAAGAGTCACAAGCTAGGATGCTCTCTGAAGTGACTAAATTGAAGAAAAGAGCAATTGAAGACAAGGCTATGCTAGAAGAAGACAAGAGAAACCTTGCCAACAAACTGGAAGAAAAGTCAATTGAGCTTGCAAGAATTTCAAACATGCAGCTAGACACCCTAAGTCAGATGATGAATGCACATCATGAACTGAATGTTAAGAACATTGAGATCTCTACACTGAAGATACAAAATAAAAACTACAAAATGACTTGAAAAGAGAAAATAAAATTGTAAAGAGCTTCAACAAACCTAATGAGGCCATCAAGTACTTTGAGCAGCTACTGAAATCACCAAGGGCTAGTAATGATACTTCAGGACTAGAATACACCAGCACTGAACAAGGAGAGTCATCCAAGACTACAAAAGAAAGGAGTAACAAAGGTAATAACACTAAACCTACTTGTCATTTTTGTGGTAAAAAGGGACATACCTCTAATGTGTGTAGGAGCAAGAATTCCCATCAACATGACAAACCTAAGAATGCAAGTCATTGTCATAAGTGCAAAAAGCAAGGACATCAAGCACACAACTACAGGACTAGGACTATCAGAACACCAAAATTTGAAGGTCACTACTACAATTGCAAGAAGTATGGACATAGAGCTTTTGAGTGCAAATCAAAGTCTGTGTGGACACCAAATCATGCAGTAAGGGAAGGTAACCATGGACATCACTACAATTGGGACTACAATACCAGCTATAGCTGTCATTGCTATCAAGAATATGGACACATTCCTAAAAATTGCATAAGGACACATTTCAGAGGGAACTACAATAGATGGTTGAGCCAAACCACATGTTTCAATTGCTCGAAGGCTAGTCATATCAGCAAGAATTGTCCAACGAGGTCAAAGGCACCCAATTCAAAGAACAACAAAGGAAAAGAGAAGGTAGATGTTGAACACATCAAAGGAGAAATGAATAAGACATGGAAGAATAAAGATGGGTGTAGCACATCAAATGAAGGGATCACTTCACTTAACAAGTCAAGTGGTCACACTTCATGAAACTAAGAAAAGAAAAGGCGTGAGGGACTAATTTACAAAGCTTTATCATAAATCAGTTCCTAAAACAAGCAAGTACTAAAAAGAAGAGATCAGCATGAACAAAGATGCAAAGTTAAAATTTTCAAGATTTTACAAGTATTGTGGAGTTGCCTTCAGAAGCTTAGTAAAAATCCAGCACATACTGAGTTAACTAACAAGAATAGTAAAAGCTGAATGATTAGTAGGAGTTGAGTTAGTAGAGGAAGCTGAGTGAAGAAGAAATCTCAATTGAAGCTGAGTAAAGGATACTCCTATGGATGTCGAGTATTGAAAAGGCAATGGAAGCCGAGTAGTGTAGAATCCTTCAAAAGCTGAATAGATAGTTGTAACCACACTAAGCATTAAATGTGATGAAAAATAGGGTATATTATCACATTTTCAATCATTTTTCCTCATCACAAACAAAGAGAAAAGATGAGAAAGAGCACAAAGTGAGCTCAAAGGAGAGAATCCAATGATTAAACAGATTTCAACAGCATTTCAACATGATTTCATCGATCTTGAGGTATTTACATCTATGCCGAGTTATGTAGTTTAATATTTTCTTCATGTTAAAACCCTAGAATTGCAAAAATGGATTCTAGCTCTAGGAAAGCTTAGGAGAAGGAACCTTTCAAAGTCTAGCTAATATCCAATGAGGTCAAACAACCTGATTTTCACCCAGTACCAAAGGTAGCATATAAGAATGACCCAGCTAGAGCCCTATCTGTCATACCCCCCAAGGTTGTAATGGTTTAAGACGTTAGGAGATGCTATAATTACAAGATTGAAGCTATAAGTGACATGGAAATGAGGGAGGCCTACGAAAAATTATGTGAGAATGGGGTGTTGAAGGATGAATACCAGATTGTTGAAAGGAAGGGTTTGATGCAATCCCTAGAATTTCCCATAATATTCAAGACTGAATGGATCAAACTAGTGCTTAGTTGAATACATGATGGAAGCTTATGGTTGGAGAATGGTCCAATAAAAATCACCAATAGAATTGTTCATAAAGTGACAGGGTACCCAACCATAGATCGGTCGAAGACCCTAAGGAGTGATTCCAAGGAGGCAATTGAGAAGAATACTAGTGCGAAGTGGAACAAGAGAGGGATGACAATTGACACCATAAAAGATCTTCTTATTAATTTTTTTGTTAGAGTCATTGCACATAAATTCTATCAATCTAGTAGACTTAATAGTGTGCCTTGCATTGCAGTCGATGTTGGTTATAAATTGGTGAAAAAGGATCATACTTATGATCTTGCAAAAATGCAACTGCAACATATTAATGAAAATTTAGTAGCAATCAAGAGAACCAAGGGAGCCCAATGCAAATTTGGTGCTATTTTGATTTGTATATTCTTTTATGTTCAAAATTAATTTCCTTCTTTTGGAAAAGTTGCATGAAAGACAAATAAATCAATAATAGCTCAAGTTAGTGAATACATAGAGTAGATGGGAACTAATTTTGAGACCTTAATGACTAGCTATTTTGAAGACTTTAAGAAGTCAATGAAGAAAAGGCCAAGAATTCTAGTTTTCTTAGTAGAGAAACATGTAAATGATGTATGTTTTCTTGTAGATATTTACTATACATACATTCAAGTTGCCATACCAAGAGTGAGATGGTTAAGACCTCTTGGTTATGAAATTAACATAGATGAAGCATCAATAGCAATAATGGCATTACTAGTAGAGGAAATAGATAAGGATGCACCACATTTTGGAACCTACGACATGGTGAGATCAAAAGTGGATATGGAGTTAAAGACTGGCTCCACATTGAAAAAGAAGGATAAACTTGTCAAGAAATTAAAAGCCAAATTTGGGGAAGGCACTGCAGAAATAGCAGAGGAAGAAGGTGAAGAAGTCGAGGATGATGAAGAGGAGCAAGGTCAAGGACCACTTGCCTTAACCCAAGGTATGGAGGAGGATGTTGATGGGGAGGAAGGTGTTGAGCAAGAAGCACCCAAGGCTGAGCCAAAGAAAAGAAAAGCTCAAAAATAGCTACTTGTATAGCCCAAGGGAAAGAAGAAAGCTACAAAGCCAAGCCCAACCAAGCCAACTAAAAGGGTAGATACTAGGACTACAACTCAGGTGGCTAAGGAACAAGTGAAGTAGAAGGCTATAGAATAAGGAGGGCCTATAGAGTAGAAGAAGAGAAGAAAGTATGTTGCACCTCCTGAATCAAACAAAGAAAGAACAGAGTCTAATGAAGAGCAATTCAGATTGGTTAGATGTTCTACCACATCTAAATTGGAAAGCATTTGCAATAACATTAGAGACAATGCAGACCTAACTAGTCTAAAGACCATTGATTTCAATAAGTTTTCAAAGGAACAATAGAACATAGTGGAAGAGTCCATCTAAACTATGATGGGTAAGTTCAAGACCACCCCACTTGAACTAGACAACTCAATGCCTAATGAGCTAAGCTCATTAGTTGAAAATAAATGGCATTACTATCTCAAAATGGAGAAAGAAATAAGGGAATCAACATTGGCTCATGTAATGCCAAACCTAACAAAAGGTCAAATAACTAAGGCAAGCAAAAAGCACGGGAGCAAATTTGCACCCAAATATAGAGCCTTCAGAATTTTGCAGAACCAAATAGAAGAAGTTGTGCAAAAGTCCACACAAATGTGGAAATTAATATATAGATTGACAATAGTCAAAGAAGGCAAGGAAGACCCATTTGAAGGGAGAAATGATGAAGAAGAAGAAGAAGAAAATGGGAAAGATGAGGAAGGAGAGAAAGAAAAAGAAGAAGAAACAATGGACAAGACACACGATGAAGAGGCAACAGTTGAAGAGTGACAACCAGAACAAAGTGTCCAAGACACCCAACTGCCACCACCAAGTCCTCCACATACAACACCTATAGAAATAGTTATTATAAAGGATGTTCCTAACACTTTAGGTCAAAACATCAATCCACTTACTGTAGAGGATCTCAAAAAGATCCTTCACCAAACTACACTACAATCACAGCTATGTACAAACCCAGTTTTGGTGAGTGTGGATGAATTGCAAAAAGCTGTAGCAAAAATCACAAGGGAGAAGGAAAACACTCAAGAACCATCTACACAACCTCCTATAGCTATAGAAAATCAACCTAAAGAGCAAGAATCACAAGATAAAACTACTAGGATTGATCATACAGTTACAGTCACAACAACTATCGAGGAGCTAACAAAGGAACAAATAGGAAAAGATGTTCCTACTGCACAAAGACAAGGTGTACCTCCTCAAATCATCATTATTGATCAAGGCAGTAGAGAAGAGGAGAAAGAAGAGGAGAGAACCCCTAAAGAAAAGGAGCAGGAGGCAATATAGACATTGGCAAACTTGTTTACCTTGGGGACTCCTACCAAAAAGCCAAGTACTAATGCAGTACCATTGCAAATTTTAGCACCAGGCTCGAGCTCCACCAAGGTTGCAAGGGTACTTCACTATAGAGACCTTGCACTTGATGAAGAAATAGTCATACCTAGTTATGACTCCAGAACTATGAATTTAGCATAGATAAATGAAGTGCAAGAGGCACTTGAGAGAAGGAAGAAATAAGAGATACTCAAAAATGAGTATAGGTAGAAGCAAGCACTAGTGGAAATAAAAGACATATTTCTTGATGCATTAGGCTTGCACATACCTGATGAAACCCAACCCATCATGGAGCAATTATCCAACATTATGGACTAGGTATAGAATGAAGACCTTGATGCTAATGTTAAATTATTAGAATGGTCAAAAAAGAAGTTTTAGATGAAAATCAATGAAGAGATATCTAGTGAAATAGTACTTCCACAAGTAGAATTGGCTAAGAAGGTTGAAAAGGAAAAAACAGTAGTTGGGAATGTATTCTCATTATACTCCAAGTTGTGTGATTCATTATATTTCACACAAGAAACTAGCCAAAGGATGCCTGGAATGAAATATCAATATTTCTAGCACACAGCTACCCAAAGATCTAGCTTAGAGTAAGAAGCATTTTGCAACTACGCTTCACACATAGAAAGAATCAGTTATGTTGATAGCAGAAGAGGCCAACATCATGGCCAAATTGATACAAATTTAATCCTCCATTACCCCACATTTAGAAGTACTCCATAAGGAATAGGTCTATGCAGAAAATGTTCTAAAGAAAGATCCTAATCTTTCTACTTTAGAAGGCCTTGTACATCTTGCAGTCCATCTAGCACAAATCATTGGAAATTGCTTTAAATAATTGGGATGCTTCTCTCAAGATGATTATGGAGGTAAATAAAACATTTTTGGTGAAGTATTCTATTCATTCTTAGGACCCTTTGACATAAGAGGGGGGAGATAATTTATTCTTGCATTTGATAAGAATGGGGAGATATAATGTGTAAATAGAAAGGGGGAGATATAATGTTTTGGGGAGATGTGAATAAGAATGGGAGATAATACATTCTTTGATGGAAATAAAGAATATCCAAAGGAAGAGATATTTAAATTCACATTTTGAGGAAATAATGCAAAACTACAAGAAGAAGTGAAGGGGAAACAGATATAGAGTACAAGCAAAAATAGGGTACATAGAAACAGAGGCAAAAGAATGATCAGATACATTAGCATGAGACAAATTCAGCACAAGAGTTTTAATTACAAAAATGGCACATCAGCTCAAGGGGAGTTACAAGATTTTGAGGTATAAAAATTTTTGAACAAGTTTTTGAAGTCTTGTATATATGTCAAACATAATATGTAGTATACTCATAGAGATTAGAAGCATAATGTTTAGTTAAGTGTATTTGCCACTCATGTCAAAGGGGGAGATTGTTAGTCTCAGATTGATTTTAACAATTGAGTGTCAACACACTTAACCAATTCTCAAAATGATGCCAAGTATAATATAGAAGTCGAGCTACAGTGTGTGTCGAGCCAAAAAATTCAATAGGTGTCGAGTGAACTTCAGGTGTCGAGTAATCTTCAAGTGCCAAGCAAAGTTCAAGTGCCAAGTCACTATAGATGTCGAGCAAAGCATGGATGCCAAATGAAACAAAAATGTTGTAAGTCTTGAGTAAAGAAAATTTGCTATAGGAGCCAAGTTAGATAGAATTTCTATATGTGTCGAGCATCAGCAACTAGTAAGTGTCAAGAAACATAGAATCAACATATGAGTTTATACCTTCACAAACTCAGATGGAAACCATTTTTGAAGCTAACATAGGATGAATCTTGAAGGATCTTGAAGATAAGATCGAATCTTTTGCATTACCTATGTAATCAGTATGCAGCCAATAAGAAAAATGGAGAAGGCATGCAACCAATAGGAAAAGTGCAAGAATTGAGTGGGAAATGAAGATTTTATATTGATCGTAGATTCATACCTAACTCTAAATCTTTAAAATCTTTAAAAGGAGGACAAAACCTCATTATGCATGTGTGAGAGAGAAGTGTATGGGTGAATTATAGTGAAGTGCAAAAGGGTGAAAAGACTTGGTGAAGAACAAAGCAGCATTGTAGAATCTGCTTGATCAAGAAAAAAGTATTAGAACTTCGAAGAGTGACATATTAGATCAAGCAAGGATCAGAGCAGTCACAGCAGAACAAGGATCTAGAATCAGCAATTGAGGATTGCAAGTCATCAGATCAAGACTTTCTAATACTCTCTAGCAATTGTATAAAGAATGAAAATCCAATGGACTTAGGTTGGCTTAGCAGCCATTTGTAAATCCTTTAATGGGGTGGCATTCCAAGTGAATGTACTAAAGTCCTTTAACTGGGCCTAATTTTAGTAGGGTAGTTAAATCATTTAACCAGGTCACTTTTAATAGGGTGTAAAATCTTTTAAAAGGCAAGCCTTTCACAAGGCAGACCATTGGAAGTCATCAAACATTATAACCTTGAACAATTACATATTGCTACAGTGATACTCTATGGGTGTCATCCCCACCCCAGTTTTACCTTCTCATTTTGAAGGGTTTATGGGTTACCAAATCTTGTGTTATATGTTTTCATGCATGTATTTTATTTTCATGTTTATTAGATGAATTAGATGCATGCGAATGTTATCAGCTAAAAGATTTTAAATAGGGTTAAAGTTAGTTAATTCTGATTCACCCCCACCCCCTCCCCCCCCCACCCTCAAAAGTAAATCCTCTCGCTTGTAAATTCCAACATGTTATTCCTTATAGGCATAAATTTCCTAGTCCTATCTAGCTTGATTGGGTTGTCAAAATCCATGAGATAGGTCAAAGTTGTAAGCTTGATGGGAGTGTCCATGGCTCTCTATATGTAAAATGTGACTAAACATTCTTCTTTAAATAAGGAATGAAAATAGCAATTAAATGCCATCACTACCCTAGATGTAAAGGGAAATTAAGACTCGCAAGTGGAAAGGAGAGAAGCTTTCATGATAAGGGCTCACCACCCTAGCTAAATCCTGAGTGAGATTTTCATGATTATTACACTTGTACATTTGATGATAAGCTCTTCGTATAATTAAATAAGGCTCATCGTTTACATACTCTTTAGTTACCTAAAATAATTTATATATTAGTAGTTTTGAGGATTAGTAATTAAGGTGATTAAGGTGTGTATGGGTGGGGGGAATAATGGTTTAGGTGACACCATCAACCCCCTTGTTAGAAAGATCATTAGCTATTTTGTTTCCTTCTCTATAAATATGGTTGATTGTGACCTTAATATTTTTTTCTAACTTCAATGCTTTAGTAAGTAATGTGTTCAATTTCTAGATAGGCATAAATTTATTTCTAAAGGCATTAAACACAATTGCTGAGTCCCCTTCAATTTCTACTTGATTAAGGTTTAGCTTGGCACAGAACCAAAGGCCCTTTATCAGAGCTCTGAATTATGCTTCATTTTTAGTGGTCTTACCTATTGATTTTGAACATGTTTCTAGGATCTCCCCAAGATGATTTTTAATACAACAATTGATCCCTATTGTCCTTGTATTATCTTTAGAGGCTCCATCAAAGTTTAGTTTTATGCAATTCTCCATAAGAGGGAACCAAACACACCAAGTTCTTTTTTCCTTACTCTCCTTTCCTCCTTTACCATAGAAAGGGGGGAGTTTCAAAGTAGTTTGTTGGTTCCTCATCTTATCATCCCAAGAAGACATTGGAAAAGATGTCCCATTAAGACTCATAATTTTACAATTCAGAGTTTCAATAATAGAAATGACTATTTTGATGGTAAGTAAATCTTAGGACATGCTCAAGTTTTTGAAGATTATCTTGTTTCTTTCCTTCCATAATTCCCATAGAGCGATGGATGGGGATATGATCCCTAAACCTTGGTAAATTCATCCTAAAATCAATTTGGGTCAAGAATTAAATAGGGGTAAAATTGATTTTGGCAAGGCCATCTTATAGTTCATTTTATTGCAAAACCAATACCAAACAACAAAAGTGTAGGAGCAATTTAGGAGTATATGGTCTACATCATCTTCTATTATTTCACATAAGAGACATGTAGATGACCCTTCAAATCCAATTTTCCTAATTCTATCTGCAATTAGAAATCTTTTTTGAAGGGCTAGCCAGGAGAAGACCCTAGCTTTGGGCAAACATAAAGGAGCACAACATAAAGATTGATGTAAATTGACCTCAGGATGGTGTCTAGGATTATAAATATAGTTGTAACCATCCTTGGACTTATATACACTAGTTTTGGATCCATCCCAAATTAACATAACCTCTTGGCTATTGAAGGCGATGTATCTTTTTCTGAGCAAAGCTAGGGGGCTTTCATCTTCCTTTGGTGGAATGTCAAAGGTTGAAAATATTTTCCATTTCCAACCTTTTAGAGAATTATCATCTTTGTCCACATAATTTATTAAGGGCCTAGAATGATGTCTAGAATTTTTCTAGAGGTTTGAAGGTTAACCTTATTAATAATTATATGATAGCCATCCCAAGAGTCTTTCAATAATCAAACTTGATCCCCTTATCAATTTTCCATGTGACTTTGTTTAAAATGATAAATGTACAATTTAGCATGAAGCTATATAAGTTAGAACCCTCTGGGGGATTTTTAGTTCTAAGAATACTAAGTGGATCATTTGGATCTAGATATTTATTGTAAAGAACTTGAGCCTATTTTATATTAGGGGATCTAATCATTATCCATTATTAGTTTAGCACCAAGGGTCATAACTTGATCTTTTAGGTTTCTGATGCCAAAACCTCCTTCACTCCTAGGTCTACAGACTTTGTCTCATGATGGAAGGGATACTTTTTTCTTACTCTCTTAACCTTTCCAAAGGATTTTTTTAACTACTTTATTGATACAATCCCTTTATTGAGCTAGTAGATTTAGGATTGAGAGTTGGAAAATTAGCATGCTTAATAGAACTAATTTGAGAATGGTGATTCTACCTGCTAATGACAACCATTTTCCTTTCTAAGATTGAATCTTTGCTTTGGTTTTACTAATAAGAGTATCCCAGCTAGCGGAGATTATTTTCCCTTGTTGTAGTTGGATACTAGATATCTACAAGGGAGAGATCCCTTTTTAATGTTAAGAGCTTTAGTAATTTTAGTTTCCAAGGCTTCCTTAGTGTTGAAGAAGTAAATTTCAGATTTTGATAGATTGATTTCTCGTTTTGAGGCTAACATGTAGGTCTAAAATATTTTAAAACAATTTAGCTTCTTTAATGCTAGTTTCCTTGTACAACATTGTGCAATCAACAAATTGTTCATGGGTTGTTATCTCTTCTTTATTTGGTAATTGAATTCCCTTAAGTGAGTTATTAGATCTAAAGCTATAAAATGCTCTTCCTAGAGATTTTGTCACTCCTAGGTCTACAAAATTTATCCCATGCTAGAAGGGATACGTTTTTCCTTACTTTTCAAACCTTGCTAAAGGAAATATTTTAGTAATTTGTAAATACATTCCCTTTTTTGGGCTAGTAGATTTTGGATTGAGAGTTGAAAGATTGCCATGCACAAAAGATATTTGAGCATGGTGATTCTACCTGCCAATGACAACCATTTTCCTTTCCAGATTGAATTTTTTCTTTGACTTTGCTAATGAGAGTATCCCAACTAGAGGAGATTATTTTCCCCTATTCTGTTTGGATACCAAGATATCTTGGTGCAAGGGTACCTAGGTGGGCTCATGATAGACCTAGGGCTCCTATGTTTGTTTTGGCTTATAGTGGTGCTAGCCACACCACTAGGATAATAATGAGACTAACCTAGTCCTAAGTTGAGGTATGTTAAGTGTAGGAAGCCTTATTAGGCCTTAGTTGCTCCTAGTTGCATATTAGGTCAAATAGGGCATTTTTGTGATTTAGAGGGTAGAATGGAAAAATAAGTTATTTAAGGTCCTTTTAAAAAAATTTAAGTTCATTTAGGGCTTTTGGTGAAGTGAGGGAAAAACTCAAAAAGATGTAAAAGTTGCTCAAAAGTTATCAATGTTGTCATTGACAACATTGACAACTTTTTGTTGCATATGAAAACCTTTGTGGGTGGGGCTTGGTAACTATCTAAATCAGTTAGTTTTGGACTTGGGATGAGTATTTAAGGCCATTCTCAACCTGATGAAGAGGGTGGGAGTTTTAGTTGATTTGTGTGTACAGACTGGACAACAAGAACATAGTCACAGTTCATGTTTTCTGAGTATTTTGGCATCTTTATGGATTGAAATTGGATTTGTATTATTTGGAAGTGTTACAGGAACTCATTTTAAGATTTTTTATAGCACTAGTTTTTGATTTTGTAGGTTACTTGTTTCTTGATAAAATTGTTTTGGTTATTGCTAGTATGTTGTCCTAAACTAGGTAACTAGTAAAGATGGAGTCATAGAGCCTCTTTCCATTGTAGGATCTGTATAGGATTTTGGTACTAGGAAAATGAATCCATTTACATATTGTACAATAAAGGAGGGGCCCTAGAAATCAAGGATGGAATTTTTGTGGTGATGCCCTAGGTGAGCCAGAGTTGCATGGCTAGGGATCACAGTAAGTTGCAGAGGTGTTACGAGGGATTGAATGCTTAGATTTCTTCAATAAAATCTTGGAGGAAGGTAGAAGCATGAGATTAGAAGAACCAAAGCCAATGGGGAGTTTTTGTGACAAGTCTTAAGAGGGGAAAACTGAGTTTTTCTAGGCAAGCTTGTAAAACCTTACAACCCTTATTTTTAGGCACATTTGTTAGTCGTATTATACAAATGGCTTGGGAGACTAAGACCTCGAGAATCATTTAGTTCTCTGAAAAGGTATCTAGATTAATGGTTAGTTTACCCCCTTGTTAAGGACTTTTTCAAACTACTTAGGATTTTTATCAAATGGAGGGCTAATTTCTTGTAGCCCTATCTACAGGCATTTTTATGTAGTTCTTGGAACTCAATTAGGGGTTCATTACAAAGTGTAGTTGTAAGTCTTGGAGAGGGTCCTAATGCCTTCCTAATTGGCCATATCTCCATTTGTAGGAATGGTTGAGATGTTGGGATAGATTGTGAAGTTAGTGAAGAGGAAGCAATAAGGGCTAAACACAAGCCTAGGAAGTAGTGAAAGAGTTGTTGTTCTACCTAATTAGTGTTCACTAGTTGAATGGAGTAGGTCCTCATAGATAGGATACAAAGGAGAGGTATAGTACAAAGAAACACTATTAGTTCAAGAGAAATACCTAAGGAGACCCTAGAAGGATTTAGGGTAGGAGCAAAACTAGTGTTACATCAGAGTGGTATTAGAGCAAGTTAAAGATTTGGGAACCTAGTATATGTCTATAGCTACTAGGGAATCAGTGGGTGAGTTAAGTATGGTGACAAATATAGAGTTAGCCAAAGAGGTTGATGAGAAAAAGGATAAGAATAGACTCATTGAAGAAGCCTTAGAAGAGGTGAAGATAAAGTTGGGTGTAGTTGTTGATGTAGCCAAGAAAAGGGAAGAAGAGAGAAGTGTTAGGGATAAGGTGGTAGAATACGAAGATGTTGTCTCTAAACCAAACCCTATCTTGAATGAAGAGCCTTTCTTGAAGTCCATAAAAGCCCTAGGGGGGAAGGCCTTAGAAGGTGTGCCACTATTTAGTGGGAAGATGGATATAGATGTAGTGATGGATTAGATAGATGGGATGGAGAACCACTTTGAATGTGGAGTAATAGAGGCACAAAAGATCAAAGTAGCTAAGTCTAGACTCAAAGGGTCAGCATTAACATGGTGGAAATATGTTCAAGATGAGAGGATTAGGATGGGCAAGAAGCCTATAACCAATTGGAATGCCATGGTAACCAAATTGAGGGAGAATTTCCTACCAAAGGACTATGAGATTCAACTCTAAAAGAGGAGACAGGGACTAAAATAGAAAGACATGGATGTGGCCTCTTATATAGAGGAGTTTCAAAGGTTATGTCTTAGGTCCAAGAAGAAGTAAGAGGAGCCAATAAATGTGGCTAGGTACTTGGGTGCCATAAAGTGGAATATCCAAGAGGAGCTTAGTTTGTGGACACCTACTATTGTTTAGAGGTGACATCATCTAGCCCTAAAGGTGGAAGAAAAGAATAGGAAGAAGGGGGACTCCAAATTCAAAGACAAAGGCAAGGGAAGAAATTAGAGGGGACAAAGAGGAGGATATTAAGGTAGAGGTAATGAGAAGAGGAACCAAGGTGATACCAAACACACTGAGAAAACTATTGAAAGTACTCTTAGAGGAGGTTATAGTAGAGGAAGGGGTAACCAAGAATGCTCTAATAGGGGTAGAGGATCAAGAAAAAGCAACTCTTACTTTGCTAGTATGAAGTGTTATAACTGTGGTCAACTAGGCCATCTAGCATATAGGTGCCCTAATAAGCCTTCTTCTTCAAATCTTGACAAGAGAGTGGCATATGCTCAAGAGGATAACTCCAATGGAAAGGAACTTGAAGTGGATCACCTAGAGTTAGAGAAAGGATAAAACCTCATGTTTAGAAGGGTATTGATCAAACAACCATCTCTAGATGAACCTAAGCATAGGAGGGCTTTGTCTAGGATTAGATGTAAGATTCTTGGGAAGGTTTGCAATGTAGTGGTGGAATTTGGCTCTACTAACAACATAATATTAGAGGACATAGTCAACAAACTTCAAATTGACCAAGATACCCCATGTGAATCCTTATAAGGTGACTTGGCTCAACAAGGGTTAAAGCATTTTAGTGAATGAACAAACTTGGATTGAGTTCTCCATAGTAGGGTACAAGGATAAGTTATTGTGTGAAATCTTGCCCATGGATGCTTTCCATCTACTATTAGGTAGACCCTAGTATTTTAATAGAGAGGTAGTGTATGATGGAAAGAAAAAATCCATATCATTTTAAAAGGGAGGCATAAATTTTAAAAACCAATCTCTGCTGGAAGGAGATGAACCACAATTCAAGGTGCATAGTGTGTTGTGGTGTAGTGGAAAAGAGTTTTTTGATGATCTCAAAAATGAGGAGAGACAAAGTTCTGTAGTTGCACTGAAGTCCAAAGGAGAAGACAAGATAGTTAAAGAACCATTCCCTGTAGAGGTACAATCATTGCTTCAAAAGTATAAAGATATTTTAAGTGATGTAACTCATGCCACTTTACTTCCTAGAAGAGTGATAAGCCACCAAATAGACTTTGTTTCTAGTGTATCTTTACCAAACAAAGCAACACATAAGCTCACTCTGGATCGAAACTTGGAAGTAGCAAGACAAGTTCAATAACTCTTGGATCAAGTATTGATCAAGAAAAGTATAAGCTTGTATGTAGTCCATGTTATACTAGCATACAACAAGGGAGGAAAGTGGAGGCTATGCATAGACTCAAGGGCTATAAATAGGATCACGATCAGGTATAGGATTCCCATAACTAGGATTGAGGACCTCATGGATTGTCTTGGAGGAGCAATGTACTTCATAAATTTGGATTTGAAGAGTGGATATCACCAAATAAAGATTAAGGAGGGAGATGAATGGAAGACAACATTCAAGACAATAGATGGGTTGTATAAGTTGCTTGTGATGACATTTGGCCTCTCAAATGCTCCTAGCACATTCATGAGGCTCATGAATGAAGTGCTTAAGGACTTCACTAGAAGGTTTGTAGTTGTGTATCTAGATGATATACTAATATTCAAAAAAATCAAGGAGGAGCACATTAAACATGTGGAATTTGTACTATGGAGGTTGCATGAGGAGAAGCTTACCTTTAACCTTGACAAGTGTGAATTTTTCAAACAAGAGCTTGTGCATTTGGGATTTTTAGTGTTAAAGGGGTCCTTGAAGATGGATCAAGAGAAGGTTGCAGCTATTCTCAACTAGCCACCACCTACCACGTCTATTGAAGTAAGAAGTTTCCATGGTTTAGCCCAGTTTCATAAAAAATCCATTAGGAATTTTAGTGGAATATGTGAACCTTTGTTAGATACCATCAAGGGAGGGACTAAGACTAAGTTAAAATGTACCTTAGAAGTAGAAAAATACTTTGAGATGATGAAGAAACAAGTAGCCACTCAACCTATCTTATAGTTGCCTAGTTTTGAGAAACTCTTCACTTTAGAATATGATGCAAGTGGCTTGGAAATGGGAGGAATGTTGAGTCAAGAAGGTAGGTCAGTAGCCTTCTTTAGTGAAAAATTAAATGAAGCCAAAAAGAAGAAGTCTTCTTACAATCTTGAACTTTATCCCTTGGTTCAATCTCTTAGGAAGTGGAGACATTATTTTTTGCCCAAGGAATTTGTTGTATTCACTGATAACCAAGCCTTAAGTTACATTAATACTTAAGAGAAGTAGACTAGTAGGCATTTGAAATGGATGGAGTACTTACAATCATTTGCTTACACAATCAAGCACAAGAAAGGGCAAATGAGCAAGGTAGCAGATGCATTAAGCAAGAAACTACTAACTGTCCAAGAGATTCAGCTTTAGAGCATTGGGATAGAGAGTTTCAATAATCTATACAAGGAGGATGAAGAGTTTTTAGAGGTGTACAAGGTAAGTTTTGATTTTGAAAATCATTTCCATAGCAAATTCTCTGAATTTAACTTACAGAATGGGCTACTCTTCAAGGGCAATTAGTTACGTGTTCCAAGAGGATCAATGAGGGAGAACCTTATTCAGTAAAAGCACAATGGAAGCCTAAGTGGACACTTTGGTGTGAACAAAACTATAGAGTTAGTCCAAAGATTCTACTATTGGCCAAAACTAGTTAACGATGTGACTAGGTATGTTGAACAGTGCATGGTGTGCATGAAAGCCAATGATGGAATGAGAAATGCAAGTTTATATCATCCTTTACCAGTGCGAAATAGGCCATGGGATTGTGTGAGAATGGAATTCATAGTAGGTCTTCCCAAGAAAAAATAATAATATGACAGTATTTATGGAGTGATTAATAGATTCAGTAAGATGGGACACTTCATTGCATGCAAGACTACTAATGATGCTAGCCACATTTCACACTTATTATTTGAGGAGGTTGTGAGGATTAATGGACTTCTATTGAGTATTGTTTCAAATAGAGATGTAAAGTTCATGAGCCATTTTTGGAAGACCTTGTGGAGCAGACTTCGTACAAACCTTTCATTTGGTTCAGCCTACCATCCTCAAACTAATGGCCAGACTAAGGTGGTTAACAGGGTGTTGGGTACTCTTTTAAGGTGCCTAACTAAGGAGTATGGGCAAACATGGGATCTTATCCTTCCCCAAGAAGAGTATGCTTACAATGATAGTAAGAATAGAACCACAATTAGAAGCCCATTTGAAATTGTGTATAGGATGCATCCAAGGGGTGTGTGTGAGTTGAGAGATCTTGGAGGAATGGAATATAGAACTGGACATGTTTAAGATTTTTCCCAAACCATCAAATAAATCCAAGAGCAAGTAATGAAAACTATCCAAGATAGGACACAAAAGTTGAAATTCAAGATGGATGAGAAGAGAAAAGACATTCAATTTTCTATAGAAGACTATGTCATGGTTCATTTAAACAATTTCAGGTTGTAGAAGGGTGTGCCAACTAGGCTACAAATGAAGAGAGTGGGACCTTGTCAAGTCCTAGCAAAATATGGAGCCAATGCCTATTAGATTGATTTTCCAAAAAAATTGGGCATTTCTCATGTTTTCAATGTGCGAGACTTGGTTCAGTTCAAAGGTCCATTGCCTGAGGTTGCTCACAATAGTTAGGGGGCAGTATTGATTTGAAACCTACAGTGGTGCCTTCAATAAGCAAGTTGGAAGCTGAAAAGGTGTTGGACTCAAGAGTCAAGAAGGCCACCAGACATGGAACACCTCATCAAGTGGAGGCACAATCCAAATTCAAAAGCAACTTGGGTTTCTGGGGAAGACTTCAACAAAGAAGGCATCCCCAAGACCTATTGTCCATAGGAGTCACATAATTTTCTTTCATGGGAGAGTATGGTGCAGGGGCACCTAGGTGGGCTCATGATAGTCCTAGGGCTCCCATGTTTTTTTTGGCCTATAGTGGTGTGAGCCACACCACTAGGATAATAATGGGACTAACCTAGTCCTAAGTTGAGGTATGTTAAGTGTAGGAAGCCCTATTAGGCCTTAGTTGCTTCTAGTTGCATATTAGGTCAAATATGGAATTTTTGTGAGTTGGAGGGTAGAATGGCCAAATAAGTGATTTAAGGTCCTTTGAAAAAAATGTAAGTCCATTTAGGGCTTTTGGTGAAGTTTGGTAGTCTTTGGACCAAGTTTGAGGGCAAAATTCAAAAAGATGTAAAAGTTGCTCTTTTAGTTGCATACTAGCAACTTTGTGGATGGAGCTTGGTAAAAGTTTGAAACAATTAGTGTTGGACTTGGGATGAGTATTTAAGGCCATTCTCAACTTGATGAAGAGGTTGGAAGTTTTAGTTGATTTGTGTGTATAGATTGGACAACAAGAATACAATTACAGTTCATGTTTTTTGAGTATTTTGGCATCTTTATGGATTGAGATTGGATTTGCAGTGTTTTGAAGTGTTAGAGGAATTCATTTTAAGATGGAGTCCTGAACCAGGCAACTGGTAAAGATGGAGTCATAGAGCCTCTTGCCACCATAGGATATGTATGGGCTTTTGGGATTAGGAAAATGACTCCATGTACATATTTTACAATGAAGGAGGGGCCATGGAAATCAAGGATGGAGTTTGTGTGGTGATGCCCTAGGAGAGCCAAAGTTGAATGGCTAGGGATCACAGTAAGTTGCAAAGGTGTTAGGAAGGATTGAATGCTTAGATTTCTTTAATCAAAGCTTGGAGGAAGCTAGAAGCATGAGAGTAGAAGCCCCAAAGCTAATGGGGAGTGTTGGTGATAGGTCTAAAGAGGGGAAAACTAAGTTTTGCTAGGCAAGCTTGTAAAACCTTTAAAATCTTGTTTTTAGGCACATTTGTAGGTTGTATTGTATAGATGGCTTGGGAGACCGAGACCTCAAGAATCTTTTAGTTATCTAAAAGGGTTATCTAGATTAGTGGTTAGTTTACCCCCTTGTTAATGACTTTTGCAAGCTACTCAGGATTTTCATCAAATGGAAGGCTAATTTCTTGTAGCCCTATCTACAAGCATTTTTGTGTAGTTCTTGGAACTTGATTAGTTTTTATTGAAAATTATGGTTGTAAGTCTTGGAGAGGGTCCTAATTCCTTCCTAGAAGGTCATATCTCCATTTGGAGAAATGGTTGAGATGTTGGGGCAGATTGTGGAGTTAGTGAAGAGGAAGCAATAAGGGCTGAAACAAGCCTATGAAGTAGTGAAAGAGTAGTTCTTCTACCTAATCGGTGTCCACTAGTTGAATGGAGTAGGTCCTCATAGATAGGATCATAAGGAGAGGTAGGGTAAAAAGAAACCCTATTAGGTCAAGAGAAATACCTAAGGAGACCCTAGAAGGAGTTGGGGTAGGAGAAAGAGTAGTGTTACATCATATTTGCAAGGGAGAAATCCCTTTTTAATGTTAAGACTTTTACTAATTTCAATTTCCAAGGCTTCCTTGGGGTTGAAGAAGTAAATTTCAGATTTTGATAGATTGATATGTTATCCCGAGGCTAACATGTAGGTCTAGAGAATCTTTGAAAGGATTTAGATTCTTTAAGGCTAGCTTCCCCATACAACATTGTGTCATCAACAAATTTTTGATGGGTTGTCTCTTCTTCATGTGATAGTTGAATTCCCTTAAGTGAGTCATGGATTTTGACATTGAGATAAAGAGGAAGGGATAGATGGGTCACCTTGTCTTATACCTCTAGAAGGTGAAAAGAAATCCTTTGGGGTTCCATTGACCATAATGGAGAACTTGGGAGTGGATACACATTCAAATATTAGATTAATCCATTATTTGGAGATGCCAAATGCTTGCAGATACTTAGATAGGAATCGCTAGTCCACCTTATCATAAGCCTTGCTTATATCTTATTTGATAAGAATGCTAGGGGAACCATTGTTTTGCAAAGAGTGTATACCTTCCTGGGTTATGACTATCCCATCATAAATGGACCTCCCTAGTATAAATCATGTATATTGCTCACTAATCAGGAAGGGAAGAAGTTTAAGCAATTGATTAGCTAATGTTTTAGACAGTAATTTATAGAGTGTTGCATAACGCTATTGTTCTATATTCTTTAAAACTTTCCACCAAATCTTGTTTGGGGATGAGAGACAAAAAGGTGTTGTGAACTTCTTTTAGTAATCCTTCTAAGTTTTTGAAACCTTCCAAGGCCTTAGTAATTTCATCCCCCAAGAAATGCCAACATTTTTGAAAGAAGCTTGTTGGGAATTCACCTAGCCCTAAAGATTTATTAGGTTCCATCTGAAAGAGGGTTTTAGTGACCTCTTATTTTGAAATTTTATCACTAAGCTTTATTTTGATCATTTGTAATTAGTTTAGGGATGTCACTTAAGAAAGAGTTTTGAAAAGCTAGAGATGAGCCTTCAAGATTGTTCAACATTTTCTCATAGAAGGAAACCACTTCCAATGCAATTTTAGTGTGATTATTTAACAAAGTATTCTCATTATTATATTTTATTTAAAATTTTATTATTGGATCTCCTTAGTTTAGTGTTGTTGTGGAAAAGTTTGGTGTTTCTATCTCCTTATTTCAACCAGGTTTCTCTAGACTTT
Organism: Cupressus sempervirens; assembly: GCA_028749045.1. NCBI lineage: Eukaryota > Viridiplantae > Streptophyta > Pinopsida > Cupressales > Cupressaceae > Cupressus > Cupressus sempervirens. The sequence goes on along the minus strand of CM053789.1, from coordinate 633,508,310 downwards.
TGTTTCTAGAAATTTCCTCTTTAGTTAGAATGTCTTTTAATCTCAATCTAAGTTCATTTTCCTTGAGATGTAGATGTTCATCCATACCTCACTACATAAATTTTGAATTAACCTTAGCTAGGTTTGATTTGATCTTAGCCTTTATTGAGAAGATATTACCAAATTTAGTCTTATTCTATTGGATAAGGTTTTGTTTAATAATTTTAAGCTTTTGCACTACCTTGTACATTTTTGAGCTAGAAACCTCCAAACTAGTTCACCATTCTTCCAATAAATTAAACAAGGATTCATCTTTGAATCATACAGATTCAAATTTAAATAGGTTTCTGATGAGGGTAATACCTAGATCAAGAGTTAAAAGAACTAGGTAATAATCTAAACCAGAGAAAGGGATCATTTTAGATTCTAAATGAGAAGTATTAGGGGGAATATTTACTAAAATGAAAAATCTATCTAATTTTCCTACAATTTGATTGAAGCCTTGTCTTCTAGTGTTCCAATAAAAAGAGTTATTATTAGATTTATTTTCCAATAGGGAATATTAGGAAATCCAATAATTAAAGTCCATTAATGCTTGTAATAGTTTTAGAAAACCTCCTATTTTTTTCTGATGAAGAAGTGATTACATTGAAGTCTCCTTCCAATATACAAAGGGTTTGTAGGGTCTTCATATAATTTCCAATCTCTAGCCAAAGATTTCTTTTATGCATTGTGGAAGTAGGGCCATAGATAATAATTAATGTATATTGAAGGTAGGAATTCAAAGATTTAATTTAAATAGATATCCAATTTCTCTCACATATTAGTGGATTAATGCTTACCCTGTTAGGGTTCAAGATGATTGCTAAACCTCTAGAAGTCCCTATAGCTAGGCTTCCAAAGATGTTTTTGAAACCTAGCCTTTTTTTTAAAAGTATTAAGCTCCTCTTGATTCATTTTAGTTTCTTAAATTATCACAATGTCTAGTTTATATTGACATAAGAAACACTTTAACAAGCATTGTTTTTTGGGGGCGTTGATGCCCCTAACATTCCATGCAATGACCTACATTTCTCCTTTGGAAGGAACTCCCACTTTCCTACATCAAATAGATTGATTAATTTAGTTTAGCCTCTAGCCTCAACATCTTGAGTCCTTAGTTCATTTAAATATATTATGCCTCACTTTTTTGGAATCCTTTCTAAGTTAGCAGAGAATCAAGGTTCCTAATATTGTTCTGGTCCTCTTAGATTATTTGATTCCTCCATCCTAATCATATAGAATCTAAGGTCTTCATGAGTATATACTTCTCCTCCAAGAGCCAAGAATTTGGCAATTAATTTTTCTTTTTCAACAATGAGACCCTCCTTAACAGAATCCTCAATAAATGTGTTAATGAGCTCCTTTGTGAGTTTCTCACAAAAAGCCTATATTTATACCTCACTCATCCTATGGCTAGACGATCTAATATTGCTTTGAGATAGAGAAGCCCCTGCTACTAAGGGTGAGGGTAATTTATGGGGAGAAGAAGTATATTCTTTGTTTTAAATCTAGGAGGGAATGATAGACATCCTATCACTAACAAACCCCACCCCCATCTATTAGAGCATGATTGAGTGTAGGAGAGGGAGTATTAATAGCTTTTGGTGGCCCTGGATCGACATAAGCCACAAAGGGAAAAGTAGTGGGAGCCACTTCCACTAACCCTCGACCTTCCATAATTTCCCCATCCTCGGAAATAGGTTCAAGAGGGAAGCTCTGAACACCCTCAGCCAGAGGGGAAGTTCTATCTAAAATAATAAACCCTCCACCCATGGAATTGAAGGAGATGACAAGATTAGAGTTGGATGCTAGAATCTAGGAAGAATTCAAATTTTTAACATCTTTAGATTTATGGCATTTCTCGCATGAGGAGGCTGCCAAATTATTGTTTCCAACATGTTTTGCTTGATTCTAGTTCTAGATGTAACGCCCTACTGGGGAACCCAAAATAAATTAACCTAAAGTTTCACTAAGTTTGTCAAACATTTTTTTTTAAAGATAATAAACAACAACATATATAATATAGCAGAAGCAATAACTCACATACATAGAACCATCACAAATAGTTTACATCTCCTAAGGGTCCCATAACGTAGAATCACATTTAAGTTTAATAATATTAAATCTAACACATAATCAAAATCTACATCATAGAATTATTACAAGTACAAATCCATTTAGACAATATAGAATTAATAAGATGCCACTTAGCAATAATCATAAATGCTTAATCGTCTGTTGTACAAGTCACAAGGTATGATAAGCTCAAAGAATAGACATCATCAATAATATACAACATCTCATAAGATCTTTGATAATCAAGTACAATACAACAAAGAATAATCATCCAACAGAAATACAAGATCAGAAAGAAAGGATCAACTTCACAAATACATCCAACGGTCAGATATCAATGATAGAAGAAAAATGCATTGACACCTAACCGCATGGAACCTAAATTGCCCACTCCCACCACACTAAGGATATAATATCAAGTCCCATACAGATAAAAAAACACAAGTCATAACCAAAATCTACGTTCAAGGAATCACCTGAAAGCAAACTCTCTCAAAGGGTACCAAGACACAAGTGACATCTAAACCCAGAGGTAACAAGACATGTAGGAAATCTACTATGTAAGTGGGCAAGTGTCATCACGTGAGCCAACTCTAAGGTTACCCTGGTAGCCTTGCTAGACTCCAACACCTTGGTGTCTCTATGTAACATCATTATCCTTTTGTATAGACAAGGCATACTAACAAGTCAACTCTAAGGTTACCCTAGCAGTCTCTCAAGACTCTGGCCCCCTAGTGACTTTATGTGGCACTGATATCTTATTAGTTATTTTAAACTCATTTAATGAAATGTTATCACTTTTTAAACAACCTACAATGGGTTACCTAGGAAGTCTCTTTAGGGCTCTGAGCTCCGTTGCAAGCCACTTCCCAATGTACACATAGATTACCTACCCTAGGCTCATAAAAGTAAAAGATCTCATAAGATCATAAAATACACATCAGTTCTTAAACAAGTAACTGGAAAGAATTGGAATATCACTAATCAATATCATAGATTTCACCAATATAATCATCCTAATAGGACTAATCCAAAATCAAGTACACATATACCAACCCATGACATCACCAAAAAAAATAAATCACAATAATCACCTCAATCCTAAAAAAGCAACTGGAAAGCAATCCAAAAATAACTAATCGAAGACTCAAAGGTTACACCAAAAAATTCATTATATCATTCACCTCAGTTTTACATAAGAAATTAGAAAGCACAACAAAATATCTAATCAAATTCATCATGGAACACACATGACACATTGCCATGGTCAGGTATAAAAGATTGTAACCAAAATAAGCCATAACATCATCATAGAACAAAACCCCCCAAGCCTCTAGTAAACATCATGACTAGCCAAAGTACTAAGTCAACCCCAAAACCCAACATCAATAAACCACATGTCACATAAAGTGCATGCAATAGTAACTTTCATAATTCATTACGTTTTGAGAACACAAAAGTTCAATTTTCACTATGGTTTCAAGTTCTCATTTTCATTTTCAAGTATTATAGATTCGCTAAAGTTGTCCAATCCACATGAGTCTCAACACTCAACAAATCATAAAAAGTTGTTTAAACATTGTTTCATAGTTCAATTTGTTATCAAAACACAAGATTCAATAAACAACTAGGTTACAATTTTTGTCTTTTCAAAGTATCAAGATTTCTAAGGTTTTTGAATTATATAAATCATTTTCATATCTAAAATTAAACCGCTAAGTAAAACATGAGTTTTCCCAAGTTTACAATAAAATATGATTCCTATTAGATTCAAATATTCATAATAATTGAATCCCTTCTAGAATAACGTTTGTCATTAAAATATACTTAATTACCAAAGAAAACATCTATTCATTTATTCTAACATATAACTATTTATATATATAATAAATAAATAAATAATATTTTATTAAACAAATTTATTTAATTAAATATTGTTATCAAAATATAATAATAATAATTAATTATTAATTATAATATTTATAAATATATTAATAAAATAATATTTATATATATTAAATTATTATTATTAATAAATAATATAATATAATAATTAAGTTATTAATATTAATAATATTAATATTAATTATAATAAACAATATATATATATATTAAAAGCTATAATTGTAAATTTTATTTAATAAAAAAACCATTAAAAAAAAAAAACTAAATCATAAAATCCAAATGCAAATCTTCATTGAAAATCCCATATATGGCAAAGCTGACCAATGGCTTGGCTACCAATGGTAGTCGTTGCCTTGGCTACTACTACTATAGTGGTCGCTCCCTTGGCAACTGCTACTACGATGGCCACTACCTTGGTAGTTGTTGCTACGACAACTAAAACACAGAATAAGGGAGGGATGGGGAGGTCATTGCCACGCTTCCTCTTTTCAATTTTTTTTTTTTAATTTTTTTTTGTTTTATTAAAAATAGAGCCGCCAACAGAAATGAAAGGGAGGAGGAGGGAGGTGGGATTGGTGGCCTACCTACCCAAAACAATTATATATATATATATATATATATATATATATATATATATATATATATATATATATATATATATATATATATATATATATATATATATATATATATATATATAAACCAATCACAGGCCCCGTACCATAGAAATTTCATAAACTAATAAATATATATGTATTAATAATTATCATAGTAATTACATTATTGTGATAATTATATTTATATGTATATATTTTTAATGATTCTCCCAATTAGATCCAATGTAGAAACCTGAGATAAACAACCAAAATAAAATAACAAATCTGGTTTTTCTATTCAAACCCCATAACACGATTTTAACAATCCATATACAACTCAAATTAACAAACAAGGTTTTCAAAACTAATCTCATTCACAAATGTCTTTCAAGAAACGAAAAACAATAAATTCATAAACAAGGGTTTCAATCATCAATTTGTTTACAGAAGTTTTCAAAAACAAACAATAAAGATACAAACAAGGGTTTCAACCCACAGGAATTCTGAAAATAGAAACACAAAAAACACGAAGTAGACAAATATTTTCAATGCAAGAACAAAACTCACAAGATCCTTCTTAGATCTGATGCTAAATAACGAATGCACCAAACATGCAAAATTTTCCTTCTCTTTCGAAAACCCTCCTTTTGGAAATCGGCTCCTCCAAACTTGTCCTTGGAGAAATGAGCTTTGATTTCCTAATAAAGATTTTTTCCCTCAATTTAGGGCTTCGATTGTGCAATCACACGAAATTCTTTTTCCTTTATTATTTTATTATATTTTAATTTCATGCACAAGCTTTATGCGATTTAATTAAAATAAACATTATTAAATTAATGCTTTCTCTCTTTTATCAAATCATGAGACACTTTTAATATAATATTTATTAATTTAACTAATAATATTCTTTAGAGTTTATTATTAAAATAAAACTCCTAAATAAATTATTATTAAATTAAATAAATATAAAATGCTAAAATTAGACCTTTAATAAAATCTTTTAAATTTAATTCTTTTATTTAATTAATTTCTCAATTAATTAAATATAATTAAATATTGAATTTTCTTTATGAAAATCTTATTAAATTAAATCAATAAATTATCTTTCAATTTGATTTAATCACAACTGAAAGTAATCACAGGCCCACAAGACCAAATACAACAACTCAACATAAAGAATTGAACACAGATACAAACTCCATGGTCAAAATCATGAATTCACATCATTTGACAAATTTGGAAAGGTAAACAACTCAGATACTTGTCCTACTTTCTAGGGCAATCAGCTCAAGATTAGGATTTGGACTCAAGAATTATCTCCCTACTTATACCATTGAGATACTGTGATAGGGTACACTCATCTTGGTAATTCACTGAAGTCAATACCTAATAATTGCAATCTGCATAAAATCCATGCATGTACATGCTCATATATTTTAAGCTAAATAGGCAATGGTGGGGAGTGGTACATTGTGTAGATCCTGACTAGCAAGTGACTACGACTCCCTCCCTCAACTACATCAGGAACGTCAATCATAAAGTAAAACATACACGTACACCATACATATGCAAGTATGGGGAAAGTATCTATAAATTGCATATAAATCATTCATCTAACTAACATCATGCAATAACCGAAATCAATGTATGAGCATACATATATCATCATAGAAATAATCTTGAACATGTGAAATAATTTAGTAACTCAACACATACATCAATTGAATATGAAATATATTTAATCTAATTTGGTAACCAAGTATCGATAATCATAAACATTAACATAAAACAAGCCTAAAAGAATCTGATAATACAACCAGAAAAGTCAACCAGGGGTAGGCATTACACTAGAAAATATAGAGAATTGTTTGTAATCAACCTAATTTGATTAAATTTTATTGTTGAAAATTCTATTTCAATTAGCAGTGTGACATTATTTGAGGAAACAAAATTCATTTTCCAAGCCTTTGAAAACCCCCAATGAGTTTCCTATGTAGAAAAGAATGTCGCTTTGTAATAATTCTATCAAGATATCTTTAAAGAGTACTCATTTCAAAACTTTAACATAATTAAGTAAATATGGATCAAAATTAGGTTCCCATCTAATGAATATTAAATGATACCCTTTTAAAGAGATTGGATCTCCATGTAGCATTTTTTCCCTCAAATCTAAAGTGAGCAATTTAAGAAAAAACACATCATTTTTAGGGCAAAAATTCTTACCTAGTCACCATAGGAGGGTTCGAGCCAATCTTGCACTAGGGTTCTAGAAGGATCCTTGCCGCTCCATTTGGAGAAAAGTTCAATTGTTTGATAGTATTCCCATAACCCATTAGTGAAAATATCATTGATAATAAGAGTTTAGGGCTCCTTGACGGGTACGATTTGTGAAACCCTAAGGAAATTTGATTGGTTCCCTTTCAATAGTGATGGGGATTGAGCAATTCTTCCTAAGAATTTTCCCAAGATAGGGTTTCTTGGAATAGGAGGAGCTGAGGGGGATCCCCTGATCTATTTGCCTAATGGAACTATATTTTCCCTAAATGCCTTGCTCAAAGAGCTAATGGGAAGCACCCATATTCAATCATTCCTAAAATTGGTATTGAGGATCACGAAATTTCCCATATTGGCATGATCCCAATCAATTCTTCTTCTTTTATTTTCATGATCCATTGGAGCACCACTCAAAGTTGTAGAGTAAGAATTTAGGTATGATTTCCTCTTCATTAAAGTTAGATAATCACCCATCCAAGCAACAAATGAATTCTAAGTTAGAATTAGCTCCCAAGGAAGGGTATATAAAATACCAAAATGGGAAGATGGAAAGTAATCGCCTAGAGGAGCCAAAAGGGAAGCAACCATAGCCACAGATGCTCACAAGCGTCATGAACGCAAGATAGACTGAGCTTGACTTTGAGCCATATAACCTAATTTAATTATAAATAATATATATTTATCTTATTAAAAATATTAAATTTTATTTTACTTAAATTAAGAATTGATTTTAATTTAATTTATGTTCATTAAGTTATAGTTTTAAAAAATATTAGTAAACACCTATGAGGTCATCATTGCAAGCACAATTTCTTTCAACTGCTCATTTATTAGTTCCTACTATAGGCAAGAAACTATTGCAATCATGAAAAGCAACTTTTCAATTTAATTAACCTATCAAAACATTATATATATATATATATATATATATAATCCAATGCTTTTAGTGGAAGTGTGCTACATTTATGACTTTGGCTTTTAGTTTTTGTCCATTTTTTAAACTTTATATCTTCCTATTTATTGTTATGAACTTTGGCACAATTTATTATTATTATAATGAACTTTGACCATATTTATGTTTGGTAGGATACTAATGTAATCATTAAAATCAATTAAATATCAAAGTATCGATAAATCAACATTCACAATTAATTAGTCACCTTTTAAAAAGTCAAAGCATCCACCAATGAGAATGAAAATATGTTGGTTAATTTTTAAATAATTATTTTTTAATGAATGCATACAATTATATGTTTTGTCTTATTTTTCGTTAAACTTTATGGATGATAATGTTAGAAATAGGTAATACTGGGGTGGGGTGAATCGATATTCTACAAACTTTTGCCCACAACTAAATATTGTTAATTACTTTATAATATGCCTATGAAAGTAAACCAACAATGTTGAACAATAAATATAACCATACACAAGAAGAACTCATAACACCATATTTTGATAACTTGTAACGCCCCGCTTGAGAACCCAAAAAAAAAAAAACCTAGTATGTTACAAAGTTTACTGAACTTTTTTTTTTTTGAAATTTAAACAACATCAAAGTAACAATAATGCGAAAGAAATATATACATACACATCAAAAACACGTAATCAATTACAAATATAGTTTCAATTCTTCAAGGGTTCCTTCATGTTGAGTCATATTTAAGAAAGTTTTATTAATAAGTTTAAGTCTCAGTTACAATGTCCATAATCATAAAATGAATAAACACATACATAGTCATATAAGAAAATGCATAAGTACAATTAATAATATGAAAGCACATCTAAATGAATAACATCCACTACACATGTCACAAGGTATGTGAAAATAGATACAAATACATCAATATATAATACAATATCCTGTAGGATCTCAAAACACATGATACACAGATACATCAAATAAATATAAATCTTCAAGATAAGAGGAAGAATGATAATGGTACCACTATATCAAGAAGCATCTAGCAACTATCAATCTAAGGGGGACCCAAATGGTAAGAATACACTACCTCTCAACCCCATGGTCACCTAATCAGGCTCCTACTTCCACCATGCAGAAGAGATAATATACGATCAACACATAGATACTCAAATCATAAAATAATCCTATGCAAGGAATCCCAATAGCCAAAACTACCTCGAGGGTAACACAAACTACTCAAGAAGAAGAGATAATCAAAATTGAAAAGACACTTATTCCAATACTAACATCTTATACCAAGTCAACATACAGATACCAAGACCAAAAATATACAACCTTGAAATCAATGTCAAGTGTCAGAAGCACAATGACCAATAGATAAAAACTGTCATCAATAAAGTAAACTACCAATCACTAACTCCAACAATAAAAACACCACTAATGAATAACTGATCATTCATTAATAAAAGTCAACTATAAAAAATAAATGACATTCAATTAATGAATAACAATGCACAATAAATGCACCATCAAAAGTAATATTCAAAAAGTACACCACTAGAGGCAGATAGTAAAAAAAAACCATGAAGGAGACTTAGGGTACATACTATGGAGTGTCATCACATGAGCCAACTCTAAGGTTACCCTGGCTGTCTCTCAAGAACCTGGCCCCCTAGTGACTCTATGCAGAACTTGGATATCCTCTCGTGAAGACAAGAAAACTAGTCATACCTCTCAAAGTATCATCTTCATCTCATCCTTAGTCTATAAAAGCACTCAAGGTAGAGACGATAAAAAATCTCTAACTTATCTTTTTAATGTATCTAAACGAAAAGGGCTAGGCAAGATATTTTAATTACTATGTTATCCCTTGTTACACAACTTACAATGAGTTACTCTGGTAGCCACTTTGGGCCCTGAACCCCATTGCAAGTCACTCCCATAGACATGAACCTAGACTACCTTCCCAAAATCACAAACCACAATAGTGTCACATACTACAAAAGTAATATTGATCGAATTTGGTTCCTTAACAGACAACCCAAAAATAATATTGGTTCTCAAAACCCAAGTTCTCATAAATGTTCAATAGCATAAAGCTCATTAAACATAAATCTCAATTCAAATCATAAAGTTCATCATGACATCTAGTCAAATAATCATTAAAAAAAATTCAAAAATGCCTCTAGTTCACATCCTAACTTGGCTAACCAAACAACCCACAAAGAAAAACCATCAAAAAAATAAACATCACAAGACTATAAATAGAATATTAGAAAACACATAGTTTTCAGCCACATGATTTAATTCCACCAATTTCTCTTGTTTAATTTGGGTCATAAGAATGTGTTTAAAAATAAAGTAAGAATATACATGTTAATATAAATTGTTATGCTAATATATTTAAATATCCAATCTTTTGGTGCATATAGCATATCATACAATATTATGATGTTATTAATTTAAATAATCTTAAATTATAAATTAATTAATTAATAACATAAATGTATATTATTAAATTAAATATTAATATCAATTTCATTTCTAAAATATTAATTTGACTTCTATTTAAGTCCAATATTAACATTTACTTTTCCTTTAATTTATAATGCAATTAAAGATAAAATTATTAATTTAATTTAATTATTTATAATTTCTCTCATAAAGTCAAATAATTATTAACTAAATGATTACAAAGTGAACTCTATAACTTCTTCTTTTAAAATATAATAAAATTATAAATAAATATTTATTAACTTCCCTCTCACATTAATAATTATAAAATCATTTATTTGCAACTAAGAGTTTAATTAGACTTAAATAATCACTAATGCTAGCATTCACTTAATCCAAAGGAATAATATTTATTTAATTTTAGAAATAAATAATTTTTTAAATTTTTTTTAAATAAATAAACTTGAAAATTAAATTATATTTTTATAAAATAAAAATAAACATGCAATTAGTATTTTTGCATGTCTTTGATCTCTTAAATCATGCAACCATACTATACTTAGTTTTCTATTTTTTAGCATATTTGTTTTCACATGCATGTAACCATACTATACTCAACTTTCTATTTTTAGCATATTTGTTTTCATATGCATGTAACCATACTATACTTAGCTTTCTATTTTTAGCATATTTGTTTTCACATGCATGTAACTATACTATACTTAGTTTCTATTTTTAGCATATTTTTTTTCACATACATGTATACGTTCTTTCCTCTCAATTAATCTTTTGTTTTTCAAATAAATATTGTCATTAAATTATTTTAGAAGTAAGAAGATTATTCATCTATATTTAGAAAATTCATGATAATCACATAGTTCTAATAACAAATTTAAAGTTGAAATCTTAACTGTTCAATTGATTGTTTTCTTATAATTTTCCATAATCAAATTTTTCCTATATTAGAAAAGGTTTCAAAAGAATATAATCATAATAAATTTTTATAGTTTTTCTGTAATTTTCCTTAGTCAAGTTTACTTGATTAATAAGTTTTCTTTTTCAAAATCTACAACATAATTTCTTATTCAACAATCAATACGATAAATTTATAAACAATATGCAAACACCCAAGAAGACATAGAATAGACAGATCTTTAAATAGAATTCTACAATGGGTTCTCAAACTCTACCTCAAAACCATAACTAAAATCTGAAACAATCTATGAATGCATGCAAATCCAAACCCTTTGAAACTTTCAATAATTCTTTTGATCCAATTTTGAATTTTTCTCTCTAAAACCCATGTAATTGCAAAATGAGTTTTAAATCTCTAATAAAGAGTTTTCCCCTAAATTGGGGCTCTAATTGTGCAATCACGAGAGAGAATTTACTAATCAATTATTGTTTATTACTTTTTTACCTTTTTACCTTTTCATGCACAACTTTTTTAGATATTTAATTATAAAATATATTAATTTAAATAATTAACTTTCTCTCTTTAATTAATTTTCAAAGCATTTTTAATAATATATGTATTAATTTAATTAATAATATTATTTAGATTTTATTATTAAAATAAAACTCGTAAATAATTATCATTAAATAAAATAAATATAACTACGCCACAATTAAAACTATAACTTTATCTTTAAATTTCATTCTTTTATATGTTATTTTCCTCCAATTTATTAATTAGTACAAGCACTAATTAAAGCATAGTTTATTATTTAAATCAATAATAATAATCAAAGCTCATTGTTTAAATGCAACTCTAATTTAATTATTATTAAATAAATAATTACAATAAAGCAATATTAAATCTTTTAAACTGAAGTAGATATTTAATTGATCAATAATTAATTAATAATTAAATAAATATCATCATATTCTAATTTCTCTTTAACCAATTTTTTAAATTTAGATTAATACTTTTAAATTAAAATACATATTTAATTAGTTTTTTAATTAATTAAATGCTCTCATACTTTAATATTTTCTTTTTAATCAAATAATATTTAATAATTCTCAATATTATATGATTAATTGACATATTATAATTCAATCATTTATCAAATAAATCACATAGCAAAATTCACGTAAAAGCAACATTACCAAAATAGACCAAAGCTCAAAATCAAACAACACAAACAAAGATAAACTTGCAAGTTTTAAAAAGGGTGAAAAGTCAATTACGAGTCCTCCTTGCAAGACCAATATTTAGGCTATGGCTAGGATTGGACCTGAATATTATCTCCCCATTCTTACCATTGAGTTATTGTGATAGGGCACACTCATTCTGGCAATTCAGGGCAGTTGATGCCTGGTACCTGCAATCCTGTATAAAATCTGAACATGTACATATATATATATATATATATATATATAAATATATCTAAGCTAAACAAAAAATGGCAAGGAGTGGTACATCATGTAGATTTTGACTAGCAGGTGACTATGACTCCCTCCCTTAACCGCATCAAACATGAGAAACAGAAAGATAAAACAAACACGTGCACTATACACATATAAGTATGGAGTAAGTAACATAATAATTATAAGTCAAACATCAAATGCTCAGATAAAATAATGCATTGTTACAAATATAAAGTAATCATCATTAAAGCATCATCTAACATTGTTATGAAATAAATCACATTTATTAACTACAAATTATTAAAGCATCATTAATGCACTAGTACCCATAATCATTAAATAACACGTGAAATATAGTCAACTAAGTAATCATTGTTGATGTATCGCTAGTCCAAGTTATGAAATAATATCCTTGAAGCTAACACATCCATGAAATGGGCATAAAAGAGTTTGGTAAATATAATGGAAAAACAAACTATGGGTGGGCACTACATAACTAGGGAAATCCTAGCCAAGGGAAAACCTTGGTAGGTATGGTACCCACAAATGATCCACTAAACAAAAGAATTCAGTTTAAGGATATTGACCATGTTAGGAGTTTATGAATTACATATAATGTCTCAGTCCTTATTAGACGACTAGGCCATGTCAAAAACCTCAACCCTATTAGGAGTTGCTTCAGCCTTGTTAGGAGTTTTTCCAACCCTGTTAGGAGTTGGTATTACAAAATGTATGTAAGATGAACCCACTGCCCAAGCATGCAATTATACAATGTAGTTCTTATGTACAAAAGAGATAGATACAAAAACCTCTTTACTACTATCTATTGTACTTTGCATATCTCTGATCATACATGAGAATTTGCATCATATATACCTCGCATAGCCTTCACATAAGTTCACATATCATATTCAACACATTCACATGTTACATATATTTCCACATTTCTTTGCATGATTCAATCTATTACTTATACCTTTCCTTTTTACAAAACTTGCCTTGTCAGCCTTCAAGTATTCACACGGTTGACATAATACAAAATTAATTCTTACTAACTTAATGTTAACATGTAGGATGTCTTCCCTAATTAGTTAAGTAATTATTTTGCTACAAAAATAATTCCTTAACTCGTAAATACCAAATTACTGATGTGCTTTGTTTTGCTTTGTTCACTACCTTTACTAGTGAAACTATTATATCTGATGTTGTATTATTTGTGCGATACTACACTCTTACACACGTCATCATGGCACTATGTTCTATCTATATCCAAGTGTGTATATGTCCAAAATGCCTTCGTAGATGACACATACCAAAACTATCTCTGTACTGCCAGTAAAACTATTTGATACTTACACAATTTTCTATATCTAACTATGAGACCTTTATTTGTACATTGTGCCTTCCATTCTTGAGATGTATGTTGTCATAAATGACAAATCTAACTTGTTTTCATTATCTATATTGCCAACAATCTCTCCCTTTGGTATTGATGACAATATATGGGAAAATTGGCTAAGTCCCACAATGTTGTACAAAAAAATTCTTCAAAATGACCTTAAAATTTTCAAAAACTTCAAAATGCAAAATCTTTGATCATCAAATTTATAACCATCTATCCTTATAACTCCTATTACAATATATAAGCCTCCCCTTTCTATATACTCTTCTGAAACATGTAATAAAATTTTCCTATACTTCTCTCCCCCTTTGACATCAATGACAAAGGTGTCAACACTTATTTACAAGTCAAAAATTTGAGTTACCTTTTCTTGCTTAACTTGAGATTCTTGATATGCAATCTATAAAATTAGTCTTTAGCCTCTCAATATTTTTCTTCCAAGTGTCCCTCATGACCTCTATGGTGCACAAAAGTTCACACAATGCATAGGATGCTACCTTAATTGCATTCAAGTCAGTATACATGAATTTCTCATAAGAAGTCTTAGCAGCAAGACATTCTTCCAATTGCTTTTGTAGCATAGTGAACTTCAGTGATAGATGTTCTCTAAATATAGAGAATCTTTTGGTTACCCTTTCCTTGTTTAGTTCCATGACCTTGATAGCATCATGAAATTTTGATATCCCAACCTCAACATCCTCAATGTTTGCATCGAGCTACTTCAATCTATCTATTAGTGCTTGGAGCTCATTCATCCATACTAAAAATTCATCATTAATATCTTCTAAATAGTTATAGGACATAACACATTGTATATATAACTTATTTCCTTCTTCCAAATAGCTCCTCAACTCCTTTATACAAACATCTAATGTATGTAGATCATTGTGCACATTTGTGCAGACTGTATCAAACATTTGTGCATCATGCTTTGTTTGTGCCTAGATTGATGCAATGTCTAATAGAGTGGTAAACTCTGCATCAAAGAGTTTCACCATTTCCTTTGCCTTTCATTGCAAATTTGGCCTTTTTCACCTTTGAAGTGACTGTGTTCTACATTCTTTCCAAGACTTCTCTCAAGGTTCTTTCTAGAGTTTTCATTGTCTTGTTCCTTTCTAATAACTTGCTCAAAGAAGATATGAGACCTTTTTGGTCATCATCATCATCTGATGCCACTAATAGTATAGAGATCAAGAGTGATTTATCTTTCATAGGAGTAGTTAGCAATATATCTACATCATGCTAAAAGATTAACTTATCCATCGCTATAGTCACATGCTTAAGCTATGGTTTGAATGAAGACTCTTGCATCACAATTCTCCAACCACACTTCATTTTCTCCTCGGTTTCCTTTTCTTTTCTTCTTTTCTCTTCTTCTTCTTTTCTATTCTCCTCTTTTGCTTTACTTTATGCTCATCTTCTTTTCTTTTATCCTCTTCTATTTTTCTTTTCTCCTCTTCTTCCTCTTTTTTCTTTTTGTCTTTTCTTCCTTTCTTCTTCTTTTCATCTTGTACTCTTTTCTTTTCCTTTTCTTCACTCTCTCTTCTTCTTCCTTCCTCTTTCCTCTTATTCTTCTTCTCTTTTCTTTTATTCTCCTCTTCCTCTTTCTTTCTTCTCTCTTCTTCTACATCTTCTTCCTCATCAGTACTAGAATATCCAATTATATTGCCAACAATGTTTGTTTCATAGTCCTTAAAAGGATTTTCTTTGACATCAACAATTATTTGAGTACTATTCATTTGCATGGATTCAGTACCAATTGAGATATGTGAAGATGAGTTTGGCATATTGGTGTCCTTGACTTTCATTGTTGCTAGTTTAGGTGTACTCTATTCAATGGTAATAGGGATTTCTCCCCTAACTTTGGGCTTCTCTCTACAATATTGGGTACAAAAGTCATGTATTTAACAATGGCTTCCTCTGTTTCTTTATTCACTTCTTCATAATTTCCTCCCATTAAAAGAATGACTCTTCTTTTGTTCCTTAGCAAGGGCTCAATACCCTTCATTATTTTACTCATGTCTTCATTATTATTAACTTCTTTATTATATTTTTTTTGATTCTTTTATCTTCATCAACAACTCTTCTTCTCCTATTTAGAAGCCTATTATACAAATCTTGTGGAATACTCTTATGAATGTCCTTGAATCATTTTCTCTTCAAAATCATGTTTCTAACTATTGCATTTTCTAATTGTAGTATATCCATATTACTTTACAAGCTATAATACTTGTTCAACTGAATGAAGTTATCACTATCAATGATTTGAACATTTAGGTTCTCTACCTTGGGTTTCCAAGCCTTCTTCCTAGTTGACGTTCTTCCCTCTGCAACTACTTTTTAGTAGGTTTGTCCTATGTTTCCTCTTATTCATCATCAAACTCAGACTCAATTATTTGCAATGCTTTTCTTCTCTTTCCTAGTCCACTAGACTGTTGCTTGACTCTTTTCCTTGATGAAGACTCGGTAGGTTATGTCTTGACCTTGGAAAGTCTTATGGATTTCATTGTCACTGACTTTTCTTAAACAATGGTAACTTCTTCATCTTTCCTCGATTGAGTAGGTTGTACAACAATGGGTTGTACTTGTGCAACTGTGGCATAAGGGGTAGTAAGGATCTGACTAAATGGCCCTGGTATAGTAACACCTTTTTTAGGTACTACCACTACAAGAGGTGTAGCTTCCAATACATTTGTTTGTCTGCTCACCTTCATTTCCAAGGCAATACCTTTAACTTTATTGAACTCCTCTCTGGTCATACTAGATTCTTTCATAATTACTTCTATCTTTTTGTCTACCTTCTTCTTAATGTATTTTCTATACAATTCACTATGAACTTCTTTGATCTTTTCTTCAAAAGTACCCCATCTAGGGCATTCCTTATCTTTATCAAACTTTAGAACGATCTTCAAATAACTTTCTATTAGTTCTTTTCTCATTTCATAGCCCATAGGTCTATGAACTTAACTCCAAGTTCTACCACTTCTATGCAGGTGACATTAGTTTCAACCATGAAACATGCCATCTTTGTACTTCTCTACCAATGAAGGAGGAATTTTGAATCTCCTTTTCATTTCTGACAAGAAACTCTTCATCATCTTTGTTATGTCCTCGATAGTTCTTTCCTTTGGATGTCTTATGTAATAATAAGTAATTAGGTTCATTGTGCACTTGTTTCCATTCCATTCATAGTCTGACATACTTAGGAACTTTATGATAACTTGAAATGATAGGTGAGTTATCAGTGATTCAAATCTAAACACTACATTCTTTGTCCTTTTTAACTTCTCAATATTGTCAAGCAATTATTGATTCACAATTTCACACATATTAATTATCTCTTTCTTTTCTGTCATCAGATATGTTGCATGGATGAATCCAATAGGTATGAAATTTAGCCTTGAACTATGATTCACCTTCTACCCTATAATTTTGCTGATGATTCTTATTTCATCCTCAATTCTCATATTTCTCCCATCTGACTTAGTCATCAAATTGGTTTCAACCATTTTCTTTACATTCTTTCCATTCACTAGATTTCTCCTTTCATTTCTTAATCTAATAAGCCTATGGATTATGTCATTGTCAATCATAACAGGAATGTCTTCTATCCAAAACATTCCCTTGTGGGTTCTTCTCAAGATGATTCAGGTCCATTCATGTTTATCAAAATCCATATAAAACATGTGTCTAATAATGTTCAACTCTTCTAGGTGTTGAAAACCTTGCTTCAAAGAAAAATCATTGTTACATACTACATCCAAGTCCTTATGAATGACATTGTCACCAATAGTCTCAAATTTGTAGTGAATGTATGCCCTTACATCCTCCACATGTAATATATTCAGTGGAACTTGCAAAAATGCTCCCAAACAATCATCTTCCAAGGATACAAATGGTTGTTTCTTGAATTTGTATCACGACCTATCATTAACATCACTCACAATAGGGTTCACCATCACTTTGGTTTAAAAAAAAGCTTCAAAATTTTAGCTATAAACTAGAAGAATACCTGATTTGCACGTAACTAGGGCTTCCTTTACTTCACCTTTGAAAATACTCCGATTCACCTTCAATTTGCTTTCAAATCACTCTCAAATGCTCCTTAATTCTTCAACAATTGAATGGTCCATGCAATCTTGTTTGCATCCTTTAAATCCTTTCAAATTGAACTTCATATTGATTGTGCAACTACTCAATCTACAAAAAGCTATTCCTAAATATCAGTAAACTTGTTTTCATTCACACATCTTCATGCAAACTCTAATTGACTCGTGCTCTTAACCAAAGCTTCCTTATGATCTATTCTTCCTTTTGCTAACTTTGCAACTTCTAACTCAATCTCTAACCTCTGTTCTATCTTTCTGGTACTCTGTCTTTAATGGGAAAGTGCTTAATTTAAATAAGATGAATCACACATAATGATCGACTTCAATCTCTCATCAGGTGCATCAAAATACTATTCTTCTAATACCACATGTGAACTTGATGGATCTTCTACCTTCATAAATACCTCCTTGAATTCTTCAACATGCTCTTTGAGTGCATCTTTATGACTAATATTGCTACTATCATTTCTTCTATCATTTATGTTGTTGTTCCTTCTAAAGTTTGGATTCCTGTTAATGTTCCTCATATCCATTTTGCAAAATCTTGCAATGTGACCAAAATTATTGCATAACTGAGATATAGGTGTACTCCTTCTCTTATTAGGTCCATTCTAATTAATTGGTGCTCTGTAATTTCTAGCAATGTGTCCAAAGTTGTTACACTTGTGACACACAATATTTTTCCTTGTTCCATTAGCTCTTTCTGCTTCATTAGATCTACTTGAGGATCTCCTTCTTTCATTATCTGTAGGATTAGTATCCCTAAACATTCTACTATTGTTGTTATTATTATAAAACTTAGGTTTCCTACAATCAACTGCTTTATGTCCAAAGCCATGACAATTATAACAATAAAAATTACCAATAGGTTTGAAAGACTTTCCTGTACAAACTCTCTCCATATGACCAACTTCATTACATATAAAACATCTACCTTTGAATTTGTATCTTACCTCTTTAGGTGGTTCAACTTGATTTTTTTGTTTGGGTTCATCACATTTCTCAAGTTGACCTTGTTGCTCAACTTCTTTAGGTACTTCATCAAATTTACTTGGCTCAATTTCATTTTGATCATTCTTCTTAGGTTTAGGGGTTTCAACAACTGGATCTGATTCTTTTCTAGCTTCACATTTCTTTACTGATTTTTGTCTAGTGAAATATCCAAGACCTATCTTATCATAATAAGATCTCTGATAGAACAGTTATTCACCAAAATTTTCTCACTACTAGAATATAGCTTGTCTAATTTTTGCTTAGCCTAGGTCAATTCTCCTTTCACAATAGTATTGTATTTCTCAAGTTTTGCATGCTCTATTTTGATAGAATCTAGTTTAGATGTCACTTGTGTGAGATGGGATCTTAGATCTGCATTCTAAGGTTTCAGATCTGGTTTAGCCTTGATATCATCCTTCTTCAGACTTAGTTTTAGTTCAACAATTTCAACTCATGTTTCAAAATTATTGTCTTTCTTTAAGGTCACTACCTCATTACTATCATTTGTCTGCTCTCTAAGTTATTTTCTAGATTTGATATGATCAATCTTATATTTCAATTTCCCAAGATAATCTTTTGCATCTTCGTACCTTTCTTTTTAGTTGTCTCTTTCTTTAGTAAGAAGATTAGTATGCTCAAGGGCTTTTTCAAGATTCCTCTTTAACTGTTCCATATCCACAAGGATCTTACTCAAGTTGTTAAGCCTCTTCTAAGTAACTATACCTTGATGCTAATTGTTGGAAATAGGTAATACTGAGGGGGGGGAGAGGAGGGGGGGTGAATCAATATTCTACAAACTTTAGCCCAAAGTAAATATTGTTAATTACTTTATAACATGCATCTGAAAGTAAACCAACAATGTTGAATAGTAAATATAACCATACATGAGAAGAACTCATAACACCATATTTTGTTAACTAGGGAAACCTTGGCCAAGGGAAAACCCTAGTGGGGATGGTACACATAAATGATCCACCAAATAAAAGAATTTGGTTAAGGATATTGACCCTGTTAGGAGTTTATGAATTACACATATTGTCTCGGTTCTTATTAGAAGACCAGGCCTTATCAAAAGCCTCAATCGTGTTAGGAGTTTCTCCAACCCTATTAGGAGTTGGTATTACAAAATTTATGCAAGATGAACCCATTGCCCAAACATGCAATTATACAAAAAAATTGTTCTTATATACAAAAGAGATAGATACAAAAACCTCTTTACTATTGTTTGTTGTACTTCACATATCTCTGATCATACATGATAATTTGCATCATATATAGCTCACATAGCCTTCACATAAGTTCACATATCATATTCAACACATTCACATATTACATATATCGCCACACTTCTTCGCATTATTTGATCTATTACTTATACCTTTCTTTTTAATAAAACTTCCCCTATCGGCCTTCAAATATTCACATGCTTGATGTAATACAAAATTGATTCTTGTTAACTTAGGGTTAACATCTAGGATGTCATCCCTAATTAGTTAAGTAATTATTTTGTCACAAAAATAATTCCTTAACCTGTAAATACCAAATTACTAATATGCTCTGTTCATTATCTTTATTGGTGAAACTGTTATATCTAATGTCATATTGTTTGTACTATACTACGCTCTTACACACGTCATCATGGCACTATGTTTTGTTTGTATCCAAGTGTGCACATGCCCAGAATGCCTCTATAGACTGCACATACCAAAACTGTCTTTGTACTGCCAGTAAAACTATCTGATACTTAGATAATTTTTTGTATCTAACTGCGAAACCTTTATCTGTACATTGTGCCTTCTATTCATGAGATGTATGTTGCCATAAATGACAACTCTAACTTGTCCTACTTAGCCATATTGCCAATAGATAAAACTACTCCTTTTGTCTAAAACTTATCCCTTGAGACAAATGATAAAATATAATTTTTATTATTATTATGAGTTTTGACATTATTTATATTTGACAGAATACTAATGTAATTGTTCAAATCAATTAAATATCAAAGTATCAACCTTCGCAATTAATTAGTCATCTTTTTAAAAGTCAAAGCATTCACCAATAAGAATGAAAATATATTGGTTCATTTTTAAATAAACATTTTTTAACAAATGCATACAATTATATGTTTTGTCTTATTTATTATTAAAATTTGTGGATGATCAAAGTACCTTTTTTTCTAAAACTTATCCCTTTAGACAAATGATAAAATAAGATAACAAATTCACCACAAGATTTAGAAAAATATTTTAAATATTCCTCTATAGTCTTTCAATTAACACTATTTCTAGAATCTTCTAATTATTAATAATACATGTTTTTCGTTGCTCATTAATTATTATTTTTAATCAACAAACATTTTTGAGGCAATATGATTTCAAATGCATATACTTGTTTTTGCTTATTAATTCTCTATTTTATTAATAACCAATTTAGAGACAATATGATTTTAGAGGTGGTATGAATTTTCAAAAACAATTTTAGAGGCGATGTTGTAAACTTGCAACTATAGTTTTAATTAATTTGTTTCTATTGGTATTTTATGGTAGATGTTGCTTATTTATTAGTTCCTGCCAAAGGCAGGTAACTATTGGAATCATGAGATGCCAAAATATTAGTTCTTACACCAATCAAATTCATAAATTTTTGTAATATATATATATATATATATATATATATATATATATATATATATATATATATATATATATATATATATATATATATATATATATATATATATATATTACAAAGTTCTATAATTTTAACATTTTTTAAAAATTTAAATAGTACCATTTATTGAGAATGCTATTGGTTATGAATAAAAAAGGTAATGAAAAAATAATTTTAACTAAAAAAAAATTGTTTCAAAAGTTACAAAAGATCACAGTATCATTAATCTTCTCATTAATGAATCTGTAACAATTGTCATGCTATCTCATCCATTTCAAAAATATCAATAAAATCTGATAAAAATAATCTACTACGTCCATATAATAGTCTATCATGTAACTAATGATTATGGAAGGGTCAAAGGATGGTGTGAATTTATGAGCAAAATCTGATGGAGATTAGGCAGAGATATCATTATATACATTATTTTAATTTTATCGCTATTTGTTTGCAAAAATAAAGCTTCTAATTTCATTGGTTTAGACATAATAGTAATTTTATCACTGTATGTTTGCAAAAAACAAAGCTTCTAATTTCATTGGTTTAAACATAATAGTGAGTTTATAACAACATTAACTTTTATATATACAACTTCTTAGATGGATATGTTATTTTAATCTAAAAAGATATATTTCTATATCAAACTATACTGAATTTTGAGTTAATCAAAATATAACTTAAACATTGTCTACACTTTGGTCAAAAAAATAATATTTATGAACAAAGCTAATTTGAATTCAATTTTGAGCTACCATCTTCATCTCTTTCAGATGTAACATTTAAATCCTTGATGATTGTTGTATATCAAGCATATTGAAAAATTATTTGATTATTTTGTAATATTTAAATACATAAAACATGTTTAAAGTTAATTTCATAATTGTTCGATTCTTTATTTACTTATTTATTGTATTTGTTGGAGGCACATACTATTGCAATCACTTGTGCATAATGAGTGATTAATTCTTCTTACTTCAACCAATGAAATGTAAGTATTTTTATAATTAAGTTAATCTTCTGATTTTTCCTAATGTTTGTATGTCAAATCTTAATTTCTAAAATAATGAAAAATATTTTACTTTAGTTTGATTGACTCCTATTATTTGAGTCTTATAGGAGCAGATTTCTAGGAACCACTACCTTATATTTAAGGATGAAATATATAAAATGTGAAACACATAAGACTTATATCAAACTCATTAAAACTTATCAAATAATTATTTTAGCTATAATAGTTTCATACTATAAATTCAAAAGTATTTTTATGTTAGAAACTATTATTAATTCCTACCATGGACGGGAATACTTATGCATTCATGTTAGATCTAATATGACATTAACTTGACCAATCAAATCAAAGAATTTAAAAGTTTATATGCAACTTACAATGTGTATATCTATTTTTCATTTTTCCTTATTTTATAAATGATATTTTGTGCTCATTCGATTGGTCCATACTATTTTTGGTAAGGAGAAAAATCAATTTTTCTTAACAAAAATTCACACATTTTTTCCAACAACAATGATGCAATGCATTGCTTATAGCTTTATCTTTTTCAAAATTGTGACAAATTGATTAAAGTTTCCAAAAAGTAATTATTTTATCTTCCACCTCAGTACCTAAGACATAAATGCATGTCTAATCAACAATAATAACTAAATCATTTTTCTTACCAAAGATTTTAAATATATCAATCTATTATTTTTAACATCTTGTGAATTTAATTTTATTTAAAATTTGACTTAAAAACTAATTATCATATCATTTTTTGAAAAATGCATTTATTTAATTTTTTCTTCACAATAATTTAAAATTATTTTATTCTAATTTAAAAATTAATTTTTTATTCTAAATTATAATTAAAATAATAAATACGAATAATATATTTTAAAAATATAATTATTTGATAAATTTTTACTAAAAATATTTATAAATTTTGTTGCAAAAATATTTAAATTTAGTTTTTAATGTTTTACATTTTCTATTTTAAATATATTTATTAGTTTTACATTGTCCCTTACTTTTGTCAACCGTAAAATGCTAACTTTTTTCACATTATGTTTAACTAGCTATTTTTTTCAATCTTGCTTTAATTTTTTTTTACATTTTAAAATTTGTAAAACTAATATTGTTTTTCAAACTTACTAACTCTTTTGTTGGTTTGGATCAAGTAGTCAACAATTTATTTTTTAAAATTTAATATTTGAATTTATATTAGAAAAGGTAAAAATAAATACTTTATTGATGTAACTCAATTTTATAATTGTTATTTGAATATTTCTTAAAATAACATAATCCTTAATCTTTTTTTTTAAATTCTCTTCCAATTATCTCTATCTGGTGTCCCTATAATAACATGCCATTCTCTCTTTTTTAAATTTCTTCATATCCTTCGTATCCTTCCTTTCTATCTATAAATCTCTATTATAATTATCTCTCTTTTCAATCTATCTTCATATATTTAAATCCCCATTTTCCTTCTTTTCTATCACAACAAATATATCTCTTTTAACTCTCTCTTCATATATTTAACTCTCTAATTTCCTTCTTTCCTAACTATTGGCAGGAACTTTGATGCAATGCGTCTCTTATTTGATAGATGTAGTTTGAATGACGATTGTTTTTAATCTTAATAATTTAAAGAGAATAAATGAATTCTAACATTACACTTATCTGATAATTTACTTTTAATTATAATTTTTTTAAGAAATTATTATTCTTCAAATATTTTAATATGTATGAAGATAGTTTTTTTTAATCTTAAAAAATATTGATTAAATTATATTAAATTAACATCATTATAGCTCACTATTAAATTTTTATTATTATTAAATTTTTAATCTTAAACTATTACAATTTTCGGCAAATACAAGCCAATATGTAACGCTTGTTTATATTGGTGTTAAAGAATCACATTTTACATCTAAAATTAATTGGTCAAAATTTCATTGACCTTTTTCTTTATATTTATTATTCAAAAGGTTGCTTACTTTTTAATATATAAATTATGTAGAGTTCTTAGGTGATTAGGTTTTAAGTTAAGAATATAATTAGTTGTATGTTCTATTATTTTATTAAATTAAAATTTCAATATATTTAGCATGAAACTTTACTATTATTAGTATTAGATTTTAATTTTAATTAATTGCATAACTTAAAGGCAAGTACTAAGCCACTATGCGACACATGACAAATTACATATTTAATGTAAAGTTTTTTAATTTATGATTTGAATTGAGATTTTTTTTTTTTTGATACGAGTGCTTTAAATATGTTTATCTAGATTATGAAGTTTTGTATTATTAGGTAGGCCAAGTACTATTGTGACATTTTATGAATTCTTGACATCAGGGAGTTAATAAATGACTTCTAATCTACCACTTATAATTCATTTTATTTGAGTTTTTATATAGCTATTATATTTTTAAAAGTTATATGACAAATTTTTAACTTTTCAATTTTTACATATTAATTTTCTATATTTTAATTGGTTGGACAAATTGGGGTCTTACGAAATGTGGTGAGATATGATTTTTGTAAAATATAATTTTCAGTCTTATCGCCACTATTTTCTCCATTTATTTTTTAAAAAAATTTGTACTTAATTTGAAACACATTTTTAAATTCTTCTAACAAATTATTTTACATGTCACTCTCTTATAATTCTATATAATTTTCATATTAAAATACAACACACTTTCTTTCTACATTGTAAATATTTATGTTTAAAATATAAAAGTAATTGTACAATGTAAAAAATTTAATCAATTAAATGTGAAAATTCAATTATATATAACCATCATATATAAACTACTACAATTACTAACATTAACAAATTGAATAATAGAGAAGCAAATGAAAGATTGAATTGATTAACAACTATTTAATTTTAATTATAAAATTAATTGTAATTTATATTTAAATTGATAATTTTTAAAGTAATCATATAGTCACTATAATTTATTTGTTATATATAAATATTTAATAATGTAATAATTTGAATATTAAGATTTTAAATAATTTTTAATAGTATTAATATTTAAGAGTGACATTAAATTTTAAATGTTTTTAATGTTTTTAATTGAAAGAATTTGAATCTTATTTTTAAAAATATAATCAGAATTACTATACACTTGGTAATATATGCTTCAAAATTCAAGCTACCATTTTGAACTCACTAATTTGTATAGAAATTAGTAATATATTACTTTTCAATCAGTCATATTATACCTATACTTTATCTGATATTAATTAAAAAATATTAATTCAACATTTTGATCAATTTTTTAAATTTAAAAATGCAAGAATGTATAAATTATACAAGGTTAAATCTAGAACAAGGACCGGTTTAATAAATATTAAATTACATCAATGTCATAAATGAATTTAGTAAACTATTTTTTAATATATATTTTATCCATAATTATGTATATCCTAATAAAATATTGAAACTATTTTGTACCTAAGATACTTATTTTGTATTATGCCAAATTATGTATATTCGAATTTGTAAATTCTTATTTCTACTTTAACTAATATATATTTAATGTATACCGAGCAAAAAAATAAATAAATATTTAATGTATTAAAAGAATTGTATATTGTTCATAGATATAGTATGAATTTACATTTTCTTTCCAATTTACTATAAAGACATAATGTTTACTAAAAGTATTGAATTTATTATTTCACTTCTAATTTTTAATTAGCATAAAAATGATAACATCAAGTACATGCCACTCCATACTAATTATAATTTTCTAATTTCAATATAATATATGTATTTTTTAAATTTAAATCATAATTTCTAATTAGGATAAAAACTACAAGGAAAGTACATAACACTACGTCCCACTTGTTAAAGTTGTAAACTTAATTAAATGTACCTTATCAAGTATTTCAAAAAATTGTGTACCTAGTAAGTTCTTAAAATAATTAAATTTTACCATTTTAAAACTTATTTTTTAGAGTCACTTATAGCTACGTTCTTATCTATTTCATTTGTACAATTAATAACTATTTAACTTTTTTCTCACATCTCCAAATGATTTATTTTGGACCTTTATTTTGATTCTTCATTTTTCCATTCCACAACACTTTAACAACTATATATATGATGGGAACTTTGGTGCTTGCGCCCCTTGTTTAGACAAATTAACAAATGTTTTTGAAAATAGACCTAACTGAAATTGAGTAGATTGTAAATCATAGGTGATGAGACTAGTCTTCAACAAATACGAAATCCATGGTAAAAGTAGGAGACAAAATGCATTTAATTGGATTTGGGACTATTTTTTCTAATCAATACAAGATTACATCAATGTGAGTCTTTGCTAACACTATGCTTATATGATACATGATCATCATTTAATTCATGTTTCTTACAAGATACTAATAAATATTGCATAATTTGGAGCTTCATCTCTATAGTTGGATTGTCTGCTTTATAATTATTAATCTAAGTTATTATTTTTCTTTATTCCAAAATCTGACTATGTTTTGACAAATGAATATTTGCCTCTTCTTTTAGAATTGTGATTTGTTTTAAAATATTATGTGATAATTTTAATGTATAAAGACTAATGAATTGACAACAAAAACTACTTTCAAATGTTTGTGGTTTCTTTTAATTTCTTATAGGAGTTCTACATCATAGTATTGTCTATTGATAAACTTATAATTAATATTATGTTGACAACTTGCTCATTTAATTTGACATTTAACATTTGCTTAACAATAATTAGCACTTTGACTACAACCTAATTATACATGGGCAAGAACTTAGACACTATGACTCCTTGTTTATTGAGATATTCCTCTAATCTAACTTATGTGTCGATTGAATGAATGAATAAATGAAAGATTTTTAATGACGTCCATGAGGCCATAAGCCTAAGGGACCCACAAAATTCCTAGTTAGTCTGATGTGGTTTCTCCATATTGTCTCTTTTGTTGTGAATCTACATAAGTAAAATGGCCCCCTTGAGGAGTCTTAGTCCTTCGAAAAGGTCTTTATTGTTGTTCACTTTTAAAGTTTCTTTGTACTGGTTGCGAATGTCCTCGCATGCTATATAATCCTTCATATAGTGCCACTCTGTTTCCACCACACCCTTGTTGCAAAATCTACAAATTATGTCCTCTCACTTTTCTTAGGGACCTTCCATCTACCAGTTTCACATCCTAGACATTATGAATCAGATCTTAGTTGAGCGATTAGGATTTTGGCCTTTCCTTTGATCTCAGCTTGTAAATACTCTTTGTTGTCATGTGCGCATGTGGGATTAAATTCTTTGACATGATAGGCTTTTTTTCTACCTAATTGGTTTGCCCACATGGCAAATCTAATTTTTACTATCACCCATTTTTTAATTTCAAAATTATTTTCTGGGCACTCTTGGTAGTCAATGTTCCACTTGTTGAATTGTTTATCGTTTTGTTTCTCCCATGTCTTCTTTCGACAAGCTAGTTCTTTGTCAACCACCCTACTAAGCTAGCGATGTGCATTCATTTTACTCACTTTTTTTAGATAGCTCAATAGTCTAACAATTGCTGAGGCCTCCATCAGGAACATCCCCGCCTTCGCTAAAATAATCTCGTATGGAACTGTTGATTTGATTTTGAGATTAGTTGTGATGAAGTGTTTATAAATTCTTTCAATTTGTCACCATTTATGGTTTGATACACTTCTCCCCCATACCTCGCTACCATAAAAAATAACTGGTATCACCAACAACCCAAAGAGTGTTTTCTTAATATTTCAGTCCCATAACTCCATTATCCTACACTTGTTTTGAAGAAGATAAATGTCTTCCATCCCCCTTGTATCCTTTTTGATTTGCATATTTCCCAACTTAGCCAATAATGGAAATCTATTCCCATACACTTGTATTCTTCTACAATTTCTAGTGCTTTGTCATTAAATATGAAAGTGCATTGTTGTTTTCTTTTCCTCAAGGAAAAAACCATGATCTTGTTCTTAGAAGTGTTGACCTCCATCCCTACCTCTGTGCAAAAGGTTTATAAGTTCTTCAAATGTTCCCTAAGCCCTTGTGTTGTTTTAGCAATGATAATAAGGTCATTAGCATAAAGAAACAATATGATCACATATTAACCACCTAAATTCCCTCTCCATTGGCTTTGTTTAGCCATTCCTCCAACTTGTCAATATAGAGGCCAAACAAGGTAGGAGATAAGGGGTATCCCTGCTTGACCCCTATGTCGTTGCCAAAACATTCAGACATGCCCACTTTGGTTCTGATTTTCGCTTTGACAATGGCTCTATACTCTGTTGGGACCTCTAATTCTTCCATCTTATTCCATAGCTTATCCCTAGGGACAGTGTCAAAAGCTTTCTTAAAGTCAACAAAGTAGCAAAAAGCCTCTTCCCCTTGATTATCTTACATTTTTTCGATGATCAACCTTAGGGTAATGCAATGATCAATGGTGGAATATTTTGGTCTGCAACCTGCCTGTCCCGTAACTCTTTTTTCTTTTTTTTTTGCCCATCCGCTAATTCTTTGCTTTACCATACTCTCGTAGAGCTTGCTTAATAGGGGGTTTGCCATGATGGTGCGATAGTTAGAAGAGTTGTAGACATCCCCACTTTTATAGAGAGGAATAACTACAATGATGGTCCCCGTTTTGTGAGAAAGCAACCTTTATGAGAAGAAGGAACTTTCAAACTTTCAAAAAAAAAAAACCTCACCATCCTAGAAGGAAAATATGTTTTGATTATGGTTTCCACTTTTCTTGAGGGCTACTTAACCACGCCGTGGTTACCCACAACAACCCATAAAATTTCTTGCATTTCGTGTCTTGTCTACGTTTTACAGAATTTCCCCATAAACCTCTCAGTCATGCTGTTCGTACTTCTCTGATTGGGGCATTGACAAGAACCAGTTTTAGGTGTTTTCCAAGTCTTAAAATTTCACAGACTAGGCCTAACCTCTCAAAATCGAAAACGAAACGAACCAGGTTAGGTATAAATAAGTCCATAGGAAACGGTTAGAATCACTGACGAGAAAAACAGAATTTGAAGTAAATCATTACAAAGATGTTTAGGAATCAGTATGATACAGATGTGACCACATGGAGTCCTGCGGGGAGGTTGTTCCAAGTAGAATATGCAATGGAAGCAGTCAAGCAGGGCAGCGCTGCAGTTGGATTGAGATCCAAAACACATGTGGTTTTAGCGAGTGTGGGGAAGACTAATTCTGAATTTTCTTCTTATCAGAAGAAGATTTTCAAGGTAGATGATCATATTGGAGTGGCCATTGCAGGGCTTACTGCTGATGGACGTGTTTTGTCTCGTTACATGAGGTCCGAATGCATTAATTATAGCTTTCTTTACGAGTCGCCACTTCCTGTGGGAAGATTGGTGGTGCAGCTAGCAGACAAGGCTCAGGTTAGAATCCTTCAATTTTGGTTGTGTTCGGTTTAAGCTGAGAATTACGTTTTCATTCTGTTTATCATGTTCTTCTTCGGGCCCGTTTTTCACAATTTGCTGAATTGGCTACAATATTTAAGAATGCCCTAAGTTTTCGATCTCAAAGTTTGAGAGTGCCGATTTCCGTTAATCTTTAGGGTTTTAAGTTTCTTTTTTTGTGGGTGAATCTTGCGTAAGTTAATAGAACACTTAGTGTGCGATACGGTTAAGTTTACGTATGTGATAATATTGGATTGAAGTCATGGAATCATTTCTCTCCACAAATTTCCGACATTTTTCCAACGATTATGGACTGCTTTATTGAGATAGATGTTGTTTCGAATATGGGTGGCGTCCTTACAATCTCCCTGCTACATGTTATATGCCGCCTAACGAGATGAGGGGGAATCGAACCCAGCTTTGATATTGTAGCCACGTTCTTAAAAAATTAAAACGCGGAAGTGGGATAAACGACTTGGATTTTTTTTTCCAGAAAATGTTCCAAAGCATGTGTTTTTCCTAGTAAATGTTCTAAAGCATGTTGATTTTTCTTCACATTTAAGTTTTAAGCTTGTAAGCGTTAGAAAGAGTGTGTCAACAATGTGATCCTTTTCTTGAAAAAGGGAGCATTCTAATGTGCGCTGTCGAATAAATCAGGGCGATTTGATCCATTCTTGTGCTGTTACTATGCTTAAAAACCAACTCTCTTGGACTATCTTTAAGTTACATTATGTTAAAAGTCTCAATTTCAGTTTTTTTAAATAGATATTTTCTAGCACTCACCCCATCAGTTAACCAAACACCCCCAATGCTGCATACTTTTTTGTTTTGGGATCTTAATTATTAAGACAAAGCCATGGTGCTGGAATTGCCGAAAATTGTGCCCCCAAATCTCACTATGCTCGTGTCTTCTAGCTGCCATTGAAACTTTCAGGAGGACTGGAGGTGGCCCAGTGGAAACATCGCCAAAATTTTAACTTTTTAAATCCTCCACAAGCAGCTTGTGTCTTGCTTGCCCCTTTTAAGCCAGCCTAGCTTATTTTGGAATTGTAACTTCAGTAGATGTATACGGAGTAAACTCAATTTGTAAATTTGGAAGGCAAAGACTGACTTGCAGTCATAGGGATCTTGTCTTAAATTCCTCCACTATCCTCCTTCCTGCCCTTCATGCGATAAGATTGGAACTGACAAACATTATTCCTAGCTCTGCCCTCACGCTAAATCATTATGCTTTTTGCAATCATACCCACCCTATTTCATTTTCTGTGGATATGGAAATCTGCTGTTTTAGGGACCTCGAAAGCTCAGAACATGCTATCCAGCTCTTGTCCCATGCTTTCTTGCTGCTTGAGATCGAAACTCTTAGTATCTGCTCTAACTTTCACATCCAAGTATTGAACATAGCTTCATATGTGAACGAAAATAGTGCTACCAGTGATGACTACCAGTGGGTGAATTGCTTGAAGTCTCAGCTTCAAGCCGAAATCTTACCAAATGCTCAGCATGGCAACTTGAGGATAAGGTTATCTGCTTCTATAACAGGTCACGTGCCTTACACTCTGCAGGGGAGGTGATCTTCAGATCTAATCAGATATTTGAAGGTTCCATATAAAAATAAAAGAATTTCTTTCTGACAAGGACGAGATTAGAACAATTAATGAAAGCAGGAAATGCACAAAGACATCAGGGTTTAATGCACAATGTAAATGTATTTCAGTTTTGAAGACTGTTTATTTTCTATTATGTTGTGTATTTTAGACTCTTCTTGCTACTTGTTAGCTGTGTGCCCTTTCTAGTCCACTTGAGTTTGATCTATTACCACCTCTCTGGGTAGTGGCAATAGTCTTCTTTGCTTCTGCTCGCATGTTGTTAGACAAGTGAACTGTTTAGAGGAACATTGATAGCCTTTCTTTGCTGCTATTCTGTTTTTATTGGCTAATTTGTATATTTATTATTTTCAGTTATTATTCTTAATCCAATAAAAAATAAATTAGAAAAAAATGGCTTGTGGTTCTGTTCTCACAAATTTGGCTTTCACACATGGTTATGTGGGTGCTGCCCAAATTAATGCAGCCATTTAAACATGACGTGGAGCTTGAGCCAGGGTCATTATGGCAATACTTCTTAACCTTGTCACTAAGGGTGTAATCATGTATTTTTCCTATTACTTAAATTGTTAAACACTACCACTGTGACAGAAAATGGGATTGAGGAGATCTGGTGCGAGGACCTTATTTACATGTCAATGTTTTTCTCTATATATATATTTTTAAAGGTTCATCAATCATGTTTATTCCAATTGTTTCAATTGTTATAAACTTATAAAAGTCACAAGAATGGGCACAACAATGTTTCAGATAGCCAAAGGGTGGATTGATTTTTGGCTGGCAAATACTCTGGAACTTGCATGTTGGCAGATAATGAGAAGTATGTATTCATGTAATTTGGTTTTCCTTGTGCATCTCATTTTGAAAATTATTGCCAGGAAATATTCTTGCCTGAACAACCACCTCAAATTAAAATGCAACATACTCACTTCCCTTGCGTTACCACTTCGTTTGACATAAACTTGAAAAATTTGCCAGGAAATATTCTTGATAAGAAGGAAAGATTTTCCACAGCAAGTCAAATTGTGATATTGCAATCAGGATTTAACTGTGCAATTATTGAGTCAAACTCGTTGACCCATGTTTCACAAGTACTGATTTACACATGAATCTCTCTCATGAGAATAAGTGGAACACTTAAACATTCGTTCGATCTAGGTGACGCTCACCGAGGTGAACACTTAGCAATCAGGATATTCTTGCCTGATTGACCACCTCAAATTGAAACCCAACATACTCACATCCCTTGCATTACACACTTTGTTTGACAGAAACTTGAAAAATTTGCGATCAGTATCTGGCATTAGACTCCTACAAGGAAATCTTCAATTGGTTCTGATACATCTCTGACGATACACCTTTTTTGAGCTAGTTGAAGCTATTTTAAGATATTATATTTTAGCTGCAAAATAGAAAATTGAGATATATGATTTGTGCCCATAGAGAGATAGTTGATCTAATTTGGGTTTTCATGGTTACCATCCTTATCAGGTATCCACTAATTATATCTCAATGTCTCCAATCAATTGAAAGATTCTGTGACAACAACTGTGCAAGCTGTGCTGTAGAAATTGAAGATGTATCAGATTGCATATTATTTGAATGTTAACTTATCGCAGATGGCAATCTGTAGACAACAATTGCACAACACCTGATATTTTTCGTTCGAGATGGTGGATTATTTGAAAGCATAAAATAAATTATATAATAGTGATTTTTCTTGCTTAGATTCTTCCTCTTGTGATACCTAATCATTGTAGATGTAAAACCATGCCTTTAGTCCCTTATTCCGAAAAGTTCGTATCTTCCATTAGCTAGAAGAATAAGAGATAAACCCCTTGACATTCGCCTAAATTCATCATCAATTAGATCAAGGTATTACTCCAACAATCGTAGCTTACATATTGACTAGTCAATTGGCCATCAAAAGATATCTGATTTTATGAATAAAAATCTGACAGAAAACTACTTGTAAAGCCAGAAATTCATTTACTGGTATTCTGGCAAATTTTTGGTGGTCCACACGAATGAGTTTTTACAGTGCTTTTGCTGGGTATAGCAGAGCTTTCTAATTGGCATTAGCTAAAGGGTCAAGTAGAGCTCAGCAAAAATCCACCTGCTGCTGATCCTGTGCAAGGTCATTTGTACATGCTTAAGCAAGCAAATCTTGCCTTGCATAAATCCTGGTACAGATTTTAAACTGCTTTTTTGCCTGGTCAGAAAGCTGAGCAGCAAAGTAATGACAATAAGAACAAGCAATGCCCTGCTTTTGAGAGTAGCCTAAAGTAGGACAATTGCCAAAATCAGAATCAACCTTCATTTCAGTCAATCTTTCTTTTATAAATAGCTTCAAATTTCTTCCTTTTGCCAAATTAGGATAACTTCTTATAGTGGAGTTTGCATTAGGACCAGTAAGAACAAGGGTGATGGAACCCAAAATTTTTGCAAAATTTAGAGCCTCCATTTGTGAAATAATGAAGATTCATGATAGGAAAGTTCATTGATATCAATGCATTATAGTTCGAAGTAAATTAAGTGCAGAAATATAAAAGTGCAAATCTTGAATGCATATTTTGAAGCACATTGGAGCAGGGATACAAGATGAGCTTTGGCAGATTATATGAGGAGATTATAATCACGGTTATCTACTAAAGCAGCTTGACTTGGAAGTATGGATGCTATTACATTAGTGGATAAAGCAAAGCCTTTCATGGAGACTGTCGATGCTTCCATTGCAATCATTGGGAAAGATCTTTGAAGTTCTGAAGTTACATCCAACACAGGCTGATGTATTGCAGAATGTTTGAGAGCATGATTCAGATTACGAAAAGGAACGGTAAAACAATTGGAAAAGGATTGCAAAATGGCACTTTCAACTCTTTACCATATCCTTCTGACCATATGCAAAGCTATGTCATCATTCACTCCATTTTTCTTTACTCAATCCATGTATCTGAATCTGGTTAAAATTCTTGATTCTGGAACAGAGGAAAGTATAGATTATTGCAGTTCTCCAGAAGTTGGTCATAACGAGAGAATAACTGAATGGATATTTATACAGCATGTTTGAGAAGGTGGACATCGTATCCAGCATATGAAGGCCATTGCCGTCTAACACACATCATCGTTGAGTCTCCTCAGAAACCATCACACAAACAGGACTTGGCAACCATCATTAAACGCTGGAGTATAAAAGCACAGGTCAGCGGTAATATGCATCAAATTCAATGAAACCTGTTCCATATGACACAAGGCTTTGCTCCAAGTATGACTATTCAATACCCCAAAATTATGTAAAGGAAGCTTGATAAAGGAAAAGACAAATAACAGTGCATACGTTGAGTAAAGAAATTTTGACGATGTTGAAATCCAAAGCTGCAGTCGTGTCCTCACCATGAAGTGCCAAACTCAGGGATGATATTGTATCAGAATTACAAACCGCAAAAGAATTGCCAAAAACATAGACACCCGAATAATACATAGAACAAAGAAAGACAAAAGTCATGAGACTCCACATCATAGGTGAATCTACGCACCCAGCGATCTCTGATGAACATGGAATGATGCCATCATGATCAAGCAATCAGTCTTTGTGAAGGCAGCGAATATAACAAGGCACTCCAGATAATATATGCAGTCATATGCAAATTAAATATGTGGGACATCAAATGTCAAAGATATTGAAAGGATATTGAAATATGCAGTCATATGCAAATTAAATATGTGGGACATCAAATGTCAAAGATATTGAAAGGATTGCTTCAAAAGTCGGGTGCCTTGGAAAATAGAAATATCCACATTAGCAAATATTATTATCAACGGCGGTAACCCAATAGGAGAGTCACGTTATGAGATGAGTCAAGCATCAGTGATAAATAGTAGCATTAGATACAGTTGGGAATTGCAGATGATCAGAGCTAAATCACATCCAGCATCGGATGAACGAGAAGATGCTTAGAGGAAATATTAATGTTTGATGCCTTCAGGAGTTTTCAGTTTTGAAGGTTTTTATCAAGGAAATAAATAATAGCAGCAGACATAATGGCATCGATAAAATATTAAAATAAAATAATTAAGTTTTCATATCATCAATTAAGGTTATTAGAAGTTTCTCTTAAGGTTGCCATTACAATAAAAGAAATGAGCTTTAATGAAATGGTGTGAACTTTTTGAAGTTTGCAAACATTAGCAGGGACATACCTTTTCTACTAAAATGAAAAGATATAAGAAGTGAAAAATAAATAACAAGACACATTCAAATAAGCTATTAGAAGAAGAATATTTGTAAGGGGGAATAAGAAGCTTAAAGCTTGGCTTTGTAATATGAATTGATATATTTTATTTTAATAAAAAATAAAAGGCCCTATTTTGTTTATTTAAAAGGCAAAGAGATTTAAACTGTAGGTCATTTGTCTTTTATGATCATCTTTAAAATCCGTAAACAATTTAAATGTCAGATAAGTGGATATGGTCATTTAGCATCTTAAATGTGACCATCATAGATATAGTGAAATATTGAATTGTTTTGGTAGCAGTGTCCAATTTGTCTCCCTACCGTAGGAGTTAAAGTTCAATATGGAGTAATTTAAGATTGCATATATATTTGATTTGTTGCATCTTGATTATTATATTGTTCACAGTATAAGTGCATAGAACTTTAGAAAGTTGTACATGAAAATCTTCATTATAGTTGACTTTGTTTGTTAAGAATATAACCTGAATAATTCTACAGGTCTGATAAGTACAGATCGTACCTTCTTAGCATGGTTGATATATCCTATGAATGGCAAGTAATACATTTTATACATTTCCTATATGAGCCGGCAATTCCAAATAGACATTGTTGTTTTATATTTAACTGAACTAATATTAAGTTTTGTTAATACTAAATAGAATTTCTGAAGTCACCGATTTAGGGATAATAATGTTTTAATGCTAACTAAGGGTCATGTCCCTTGAGTGACATATCCTCTAGAAGGATATATCTACGGGTTGTGAATGTAGATTGGAGGACACAAAATTCACAGCAGAGTGATCTCCAAACATTCTCCTTCCCACAAATACATAGCAGAGATTATACAATCACACAAGTTCGAGCATAGAGGACTGGACCTGCAGTAATCATAAAAGAAATCTTACTCAAGAAATCTGAATATACATATTGTTAAAAGGATCATTCTCAGCAAATCTAAGTTTGATTCAGGGCTCATGAATTTGCAGAACTGTACACTGTTGCCCAAATAAGCAAAGGCACTAGTCTTTTAAAGTCATTGAGTTGTAGTTATTGGATCTATATTTGAAGTCAGAAATCTATATTCTTCCTTTTTGCAAACATCAAATCAATTATTGATAATATTATACAAAACATTCATTCAATTCAATCATTCAACATTCAACTTTTTGTTGATCGAGTTCAAGGATTTTGCCAACCATAGAACTCACAAAGCTTAAATTCACTATAGAAAAGTCTTGAACCAAGTAGTCAACGTTTAAGGTGAGGGTTACTTGCCTAGGTGTTGTTAGCTGAATGCTGATGGTATTCCTTTGGGGGAGTAGCCTAAGCATTGCTAGAACAGTTGGGGAGATTGTTAGCATGATTGACATGTTGCATTTATGATTGTGTTTGTCATTGATGTCAACATAGTATTGTTTCTGTAAAGACTGACAGAGTAGCAGACAAAGAACAAGGTTGTATGGACTATGTATTGATGATGAGGTCAAACGCAGTTGAGGATATGTTCTACATTGTGCCCAGATGGTCTGGACAAGTGCCCGTGCAGAAAGTCGAAGACATATGAGAGTTATTCATGATTGATAGAGGACAATGTGCAGATAGAGTATTTGAGAAGCGGTTTCTGGTGTTTGGATTGTACCTCTTAACAAGGATAGCATCGTGATGAGCAAAGTTAGATAGTGACAGTAGATAGCCTGATGATGATGTTAGCGAGTGCATGAGGTCTGAGGTTGCATGTGTGAGAAGTTGTAATTACTGTGAGTCGACAGTGTTTTGTAATTGTGAAAAGATGTAATGAATTGTAATATCTTAATGAGGTCCTATTATAATTAATTGAGAAAGCCTCGAGGCCGAGTCAAATAATTATTTTTAGGATATGGTAAATAGGAAGGTTATTTTCCTTCTGATAAAGAGTAAGTGTGAAAGAGTATGAATAAGTGTGTGCACGTGCGAATTGTGCAAGTGATATGTGAAGTTGGTAAATGCATGTAAGCAATCAAAAGGATCAGTGTGATGCGAATTTGAAGATCTAGTATTGAGATCTAAGAAGGTATTTGGTGCGGTATTGACACAAGAGGCTAGAGAAAGAGTTCGAGTTGCGAGAATCAATTTCATTTCTATTATTTTGAAAGGAATAATACAAAGACCAGTTGGATAGTGACTTTCGGTGGTCTTGCCCCTAAAGCTATTTGGACAGTGGGTCCATTTGTCTTCTACAATTCCTAACAGGGTTGGAATCTCCTAACAGGGGCTGATATGTACTGAATGTATTTCATTGGCTCCTAAGAGAGTCCATCCTCTTACAAGGAACTTTTATATTAGTACATCATTTTGTGGGTACCATCCCCACTGGGGTTTTCTCTTTGATCAAGGGTTTCCCTAGCTAACATATTTGGTGTTATTGTGTGTGTTTCTTCTTATGGTTGCTGATTATATTGTTCACATGTTCATGGTAAACAAGGTTGACAAGAGTTATATTGATCTGATAACTGATTCACCCCCCCTCTCTTAGTTATCTTGGTGGACTTTACTTTTTAACAGGTGTAGTGTAACCTAAATTTTAGGGGAATCAAGGTGATTTTCGTTCATTGGCCAGAACTGATTTTGGAATCTTGTTGGAGAATTGTCAAGCTCTTGGATTTCCAATCTGTGGTTTTGGGAACCAACAAAGGGCATGTTCTTGAGTGTTTGTAACAGTATGCAATGAATTGCATCATTTATGTTTGATTGAGTTTTCTATAGGGAGGGATGGGAAATCTTGGAAATTGAAAAGAAAATGCCTAGAACTAGAAGTACCACAAAAATTCTGATCAAGATACTTGAATAGGAAATCAGCTTCAATGAACATATCAAAATTCTAAGAGTACTCGCATCATGCCAAAACTCTAATGTGCACAAACGAGAGTAGATCAGGACATAATTCAAACCATCCACTAGACGAAGGATCACTTAATTTCTTTGATAAATAGGATACTTATTCAAGGAGTAGGGGAATGTCTTGTGTATTTTGGAAAACAGTTAAATTTTTATGTCCTCACTTGTATCGCAAAATTTTATCTAAATTTTCATAGAGCTTCTAGTAAGTGTCTAAGGAATTGTTGAAGGAGGCTTTATCATCTCTAACCACATTTCTGATTTTGTTCTGCATATTCAAGTTTGTGCCACTTTCCTTGTGGCTTCATGTTTACAAGTGACAAAATGATATAAACTTGAACTTCTGGATGATTATCTGGATTTAATTAGTATGCTGCCAGTTTCTAGTTTGCAACCAGGCCTTTTCTAATACTCCAAATGATATTAAGTGAATCTACATAAATCATAAGGTTACTAGATGCTAGCTATCTTCGAACCTTATGCTACTCCTCAAAGCTAAGTCTCATTATTATTTTTAGTTGGTAAATCTCCTTTTGATAAGTAGGAGATGATTTCCACAGCTAGTCAAATTGTGATGTGAATATCAGGATTTAACTGTGTGATTTTTGAGTCAAACTCGATGACCCATGTTTCATGAGTAGTGATTCAACATGAATCCATCTCTCATGAGAATAAATGGAACACTTAGCACTCATTGGATCTAGGTGATGCTCACAGGGGTGAAGCACTGGGACTTCCCGGGAGGTCACCCATCCCAGTACTACTCCAGCCTGAGCGCGCTTAACTACGGAGTTTCCTCCACAGTTAAACCCAAAGCTTGCAACCCCATTTGCAAAACCTTCACCAAGTGTTGTGCCTTATGAACCATTCATTAGAAAGCCCCTTAAGCTCATCAATTGATAAGTAGGAGATGATTTCCACAGCTAGTCAAATTGTGATGTGAATATCAGGATTTAACTGTGTGATTTTTGAGTCAAACTCGATGACCCATGTTTCATGAGTAGTGATTCAACATGAATCCATCTCTCATGAGAATAAATGGAACACTTAGCACTCATTGGATCTAGGTGATGCTCACAGGGGTGAAGCACCGGGACTTCCCGGGAGGTCACCCATCCCAGTACTACTCCAGCCTGAGCGCGCTTAACTACGGAGTTTCCTCCACAGTTAAACCCAAAGCTTGCAACCCCATTTGCAAAACCTTCACCAAGTGTTGTGCCTTATGAACCATTCATTAGAAATCTCCTTTTGTTATCTTTTTACTGAAATTTTAATAGGACTTGTGCTTGGACTTCTTTATTTGTGCATGCTACATTTACACTAGGAACTAGTAGTTTTCATGGTTAAACATTTGTACATCTTTAATCATATGACTATTCTGGCCGTATTATATTACTATGAAATACTCTCAATTTTGTTGTTATCAAAGGATAAATCAACCAAGCAAAGACTAATGCCAAGGATCGTTGCACCATTAATATTAACCTCAATTATATATCCATAGTGATATTAGAGATAATAAAATGTATATTTTGGAATGAGACTCATTTGGTGTCAAGGGCCTCAAAAGGTACGTTAACATTCACTTGGTATTACCTTTAGGTCTGGGATTGGTTCTTTCTTGGTCCAAGTTTGTGGCCCAGTTAGATGATTTTGGCAGGGGCTTTGTGTATTTTGTTTTTACTTTACACTCTAATATCTATTCTTGTCATCACTACCAATGAAAGGTTAAATCATAGGGTTTGCTGAATTTCATTTATGCAATTATAAATTGAATAAGAATGTTCTTGTGCACACCCTGATATTTAGGTGGTAAGGATTTATCATTCCTTTTGCTGATTGCAATGTTTAAGTGAGTAATGATGGTTTGATGAGGAAGGTCGATGGGTGTTTGATGTGCTAATCATAGTACTCGATGAGTTGTTCTAACTTAGTAAGGGCAAAACTCGTAGAGTTTGGGATAACACTCACCCGTGAAGTGAAATCAGAGGTCAAACACCCAAAAATGTCATTTTTTGAAACCAGTTTGCATTTGCAGCTTTGTTTAGTCATTTTTGCATTTCAGGGGCAGGAGGATTTATACAAATATAACATTTAAGTATAAGACTTATACTTTAAGTCATATTTGTATAAATATTGTCAGGATGTTTGAGATAGGTTTCAGCTTCATATGAGTTGAAATGCAAATTGTACATTTTGGTGGTTTTCAAACAAATCTTCTCTTAGCCAAATTTCACGATTCAACATGCCTTCAATAGTATTGTCTCCCACAACCTGTCCTAGCTGTTCAAATTGAAGCTGGAACAATGATTTTCTAAATGATTCAATCTCATTATCTCACAAGTCACTTGGTTTCAATTCTATATTTCTGAGTCCTGACAGACTTAGCCCAACCACTTGCTCACACCCAAGACAAGCATTACTTTGTAGCAAGCCAAAATTGCTCAAACTCACGCTCGGACCATTTTACCATAATGTATTTACTTCTAGTTTTAAAGAAATTAACTATAGTGATGTATTTACTTCTAGTTTTATAGAAACTAACTACAGTCATTAACTTTTAGTTCTATAGAAACTATTTACTAGTTTGCTTCCCGCCATCAACAATCCGCATGAGAATCTGATTTTGCACCCACTTTGCATTTATATATATCTAAATTTTGGTTGTTTCTTTTGTGTTCTCATTAATTAACTCATTGGATGCATGTTCTCATTGAGTTTTGTAAAAAACAAGTATTGTTAATTGAATTTAAGCTATTTTTAAGGTTTCTTGGTTTTTTTTAAATATAAAATTGGCTGAATTTTTCCCATTTTTTGGGGCTTGGTGAGTCTTCCAACTATGGTGCTAATATAGGGTTTCCTTCAATCTGTTTGGTGAAAATTCAAAATGGTTGTTGTAGTTGACAAAGATAGGCCATTGCACTTTTCATATTGAGTGGTCTTTGACTAATGCAATAGACATATACCATATATCCACAGTGGGAGCAGATTAGATCTTCCATATAAGTATTGACCAAACAACGAAATTAACTCTGGTTGGAAGGTACTACTCTGTGCAACAAGAAGAAAGGGGTTGTTAAGCCTTCCAACTAGAGTAGGGGGCCTAATAACCTTACTTCGCTAACAAAACTTGTGAACTTGGAATAGCACATTGCAAAGAACTAAAAGTAGTGAAATTGAGTTGTGATCAGTGTGAATGTCTGTAAGTGGATTGGCTCTAGGTCATAGAAGGATCCTTATAAGCACTGATAATAACATGCCACTAGTAAAGGAGTGGCCTTAGTTAAGACAACATGGTGCAATGGTAGTGTTGATTTGATAAGGATAATTGATGAGTTTTTGATGTGCTTCTATTGGGTTTCGTTGAATTTGCTCATTGAAAGTTCAAAATCTGGCATTGTAGGCACCACAAGAGATGAAAGTATGCCATTGCACTTTTCAATGCTTTCATATTTACTGGTCTTTGACTAACTTGATAGCCATATAGTAATATACTATATAGCCACAATGGGCATTAGATAGAGCTCCCATATATGTATTGACCAAACAACTGAATTGTCTCTAGTTGGAGGATATCTTCTTTGTGTACTAAGAAGGGAAACATTTGTTAGGCCCCTTGCGTAGAGTAGAGGGGATCGAACAAGAGAGATATTTTGAAAAAGGCTAATTGAGTATGGGTTAGGGTGGGTAGTTGTAGTAGCCTATTGAGAAATTATGCAAAGAAAATGCAAATTTGGTTTTAACTCATCATTTTAAAATAATACATATGCAAATGTACAAGAATTGAATCTCCTATATTATAGGAGAGCTTTGATAATAACTCCTTTTGTACAGATGAGTTGTTTTAAGTTTTAACGATTCATGATACAAATTGAAACAAATAAATCACAATCAATTAAGAAATAATTATCTTCTTTACCTATAATAGTTACATAAGTTGTTACTACAACTTTACCTTATTCACCCTAACACACACTAGTATCCATGTGAACACTAATTCCTAACACCCCCTTTAGTATAAACATAGAGACATTACATTAATTGGAATTATAATCTTATGCCTATGCATACTTTTAAGTCTACTTATTGCTATCTAGATTTTGTTGTAGATGATCACCTACATACAATATCTTATCCCACTTTCACTTCTAGCGAACTCATCACCGGCTGACTACACTTTAGCAATTAGAGAATCTCTATAGCTAGCTACTCTCCTAACAACTATTTACTAGAGATCTTTATAGCTGGCTGCTCTCCTAACAATTATTTACACAAGCAATGATATCTACATTCTTCTCTTTTCAAACTTGGTAGGGAATGCTAGCTATTTTCCCAATCATAGTCACTTTTGTTGATCATTTCCATTCGATCTCTAACATCATAGGAAACTATCACCACCGTTGAAAGTTACCCTTGAATTTTAGCTGATTTCAGCACATGATGGGAATGAAATGCTGGGGTCATATTGTAATGCCCCCTTTCTAGAATGGAATTTAATGATAATAAGATTTAAAATATAAGATTAAACAAGAGCTCTGTGGGAGCTAAAGTCCCTGCCTATTGTGATGAGAAGAAGGAAAAGATAAATTATTATATTTACTTAATTGCAAAATATATGTGATTTCATTTTGTGATTTCAATTTAAATTTGGAGAAATGTTTCTTATTATGCGTAGAAATATTAAGCTATTATTAATTATAGTGTGTTGTGTACAATTTAACTGGAAGTGCAAATTTTTTTTATAACAGTTCTTTGTGATCATGTCTTTGTAGATGCCTATTATACCTGCATTATATGCAAATAATGAAAACAGAGCACTGCCTTTGTTTATCTGTTTACTATGCCTCTGACATTATGAGACAATTATCAAGCTATTGGGCGCTAAATTAATCAGAACTGCTATTGTAACTGCCCTGTTATCACATGGAGCTGTAGCAGATTTGAGGCTATTCATGGTATAGTTTACACAAATATTTATTAAAATTCTGAACTTATCTGCTGTTGATACGAGATTCCTCCCAAGTGAATCAGTCAATTTGTCAAATGAGTTACGAACATTGAAATGATAATAAAAGGTTAAATATAGTCTTGCTATTACTGAAGGATCAATTTTTTTTAAGGCAGAGTGCATATTGTAAGGTACTAAGGAGTATGTCAGCTGAAATAATGCAATGACTAGAGCTGAAATAATAATAAGGAAGTACTCCAATTGATGTGCTGTACATCAAGTTTTTCAATTTCAGAAGTAGTTGAAAATGTCCAGAATTTTCCTTTAATTGAAGCTGCAAATTATAGTGATGCCCTGTTCAAATTTGCACTCGAAAAATTGTAATGGAAGACAAAGGTCTTTGACTATGTCTGAAGAAATATTTATATTTAAGCATTCAAGTTAAATAATATTCTGCAACAATTAAAGATAGAGAAACATCAATTATATTTACAATTCGCCAAATTTAAAGTCATCGAGTATGGAGATCAAAAGATTAATGTTTAGGAACAATATTGTCTAGTCTGTACATATACTAAAAGCAGCAATAGAGAAAGGAGCACTTTTAATAGGTAGAAATTAAAATACTCGAGGACAGAAATCTTTATCAGTAAGGGGATGCGATAAGGTTTAAAGGACAACACTTGCACTGTAAAGACGATGATTAAAGTTAAAGGATTTTGAGATGGGTTACTTGGTAAGTTTTCAACGTAATATCAGATGAACAAAAGCAGATTTTGAGCAGAAATATATAAAGAACATGTGAGTATGGAATAAAAGCCATATATGAGATTTTGGATGGAGAAAATTACAGCAATAGCATTGAATTAAAAGGATCATGCTATAAGTAGAATTATGATGAAGTTGCAGATTTGAAATAAAATGAAAGAGGCAATCATTTATGGGT
The DNA here is from genome assembly GCA_028749045.1 of Cupressus sempervirens. Taxonomy (NCBI): domain Eukaryota; kingdom Viridiplantae; phylum Streptophyta; class Pinopsida; order Cupressales; family Cupressaceae; genus Cupressus; species Cupressus sempervirens. Next base: position 633,463,480 of record CM053789.1, on the reverse strand, counting down.
TAGTGAGAACAGACGACAGGGAGAGCAGATATGGGTTTATGTGCTAAGTAGGCCACTCCAATGTTGGGTGGATTACTGCAACTTTTGGCTATTTACGATTTTTCCCCAACTTTTGTTTCTGTGATAGGAAATGCATACATGTTAACAGTTGGACATTGGAGGGTTTTGTCAAAGAAACAGTTGGAAAGCATCTGCAGATGATGAAAACGTAAAAGGAAATGCAAACTAACCAAGTCACAGAACAAATATATCCAAATCCAGAAAGATTAACAAAACTTCATGCAATAGAAACCTCTAAGGAGGTACGTGGCGTATGGGTCATGGAACATGCAAAATCTAAAAATAAAATTTCGAGTAACTTTAAAAATCTAAAAATAAAATTTCAAGTAACATATATAAAGTTCAGAGGCCATAGCATTTGTAAAAGACAGAAACTAAATGAAATGCAAGAGGAAAGTTATGGCTTCTGGTGAAGGGAAGCCTGTTTTAAGCCAAAAACCATCATCAAGGTCACATGGATATCACCCACACAGCTATGAAATGAGCTACATCTGCATAAATACACAGCCAAGAGCGACTATTAACAAATGAATGATGTAAAGATATTTTCATATGGCTGCTGGCCTGTAAAAAAAATAGAACAATCAGAGCTTCCAGATGAAGAAAAGAGGAAAGCTTACATGAAGAGGGTATGCAAAATTTTACCTGTTCAAAATACTTCCGCATCTGTGAAATGGTAAATGTTGTTTCTTTCTACACGAAAAACTAGATTTCAAGATGCATGGCAAATGCGACAGCTGGGTAAGATAAGCTCAAATTAATTATGCTCGTGTAAGAGTTGGCAAGAGCAGATGGGGGCCAGTTTCAGACGTTATGCTTTTGGGACCTTCTGGAGAATTCGACAGTTTAAATTTTTGTAATTTTCTGTACCAAACATTTAATTTTCTCCTTGCAAAATGGCTATTAGCCAATCATCAATTAAAAATTATTGCTTGAAAATTAATTAAAAAATAAACTAAGTTTTGATCTTTAGAAATTTGCTTATTTCGGTCATATAAAAACTAATTAAACTAATTGTAGCAACAACCAGGAACATTAGTTCCCTGCCTATAAATAGGCAGGGACTAATAAGTAAAAATATATTTAGTGATAATAATTATAACTACAATTACATTGACTAATAATATTGTAACTATATAATATAATAGTAATTATTAAATAAATAATAACACATTATAATACATAATTAAAAGATGCTATTAATAATATTATATATAACATTTTTATTATTAAATGGAATAATATTAAACATATAATATGACTATAAATAATACTTGAATGAGCATTAGTATATTAGTTGGTGATGGTTAATAATAAATAAATATATAAATGATAATTAATAAATATGTCACTATTAAATTTTACACACACACACATATATGTTGATAATGAATATGATACTAATCTTAAATAAAAAAATATTATATTAAAATATTAATCAAACATAAATGAAGGCCACACAAATGGGCACATCTCTTCCTAGTGTATAAAGGAAATAGGACTCAGCATTCAAGGAAGGGGAAAAGAATAACGAATGAATTAGACTTCAAATCCAAGGTATTTGATGTCAAATCCAATTCAGTGTGTGAAGGGATTAACTGAGCATTTCAAGCATTTGACTCGGCAAATATACAATGGCGATTAACATTAACCAACAATTTTGGACAATCACGGATCTGTATCAGATTACATACAACTGTAAGGAAACTTAGGTGCGGAAACAGCTTCCTACACTAATCTCATAAGGAAAGTATGATGCAAATCCTATTAAAATCTTCTACACTTATAGATTCAATATCATGTAAGCAACAATATTGCAGCCGACCATGCATACAGAAAATAGACAGAGAAATGAACACATAATAGAAGGATTTGCCGGTGGGGAAAAACCTTTCGGCAAAACAACCCCACCCCTTCAGAACCTGCACAATGTATTATCTTCAACACAAGGTTACAATACACTTGCAATGCAAGTTCAACATCAACAACAGAAGACTCCAGTAGCTACTCGCAGTACCAACAATACACCTTTTCCGCATCTCATGCTTATAACATGCGCTTCACTTTAGGGCTACTCCCAAAAGGTAAACCGTATTAGGGTTTTACCATTCTCTGAGAAAATAGGAACCCACTATTGGGGTAGAGTGTACAGTACTCAAATATCTTAGTTGCCACATGTCTTCACCTGTCATTGAATCTTCCTAACATAGCTCTTACGTGTCATAGGAATCCGTCATAACCGTTTTAGTCATAATCTCCTTACACACAATTCAAGATGTCGACACATCAACATTATTTGCAAGAAATACATTTTACAAAACAAATAATAAGAATAGGAATTATACAAGGTTGAGACACCTTATTCCTAACAACAACAACCATTGATCAATACTATTGCTGCATCCATTTGCTGCACTATTTGATGCTTCTAAAGAGGGGAGGTAGAAGCTTGGGAATAATCGCATATTTGTTTACGCTCTAGCACCTACAAGGGAATATTATCAAGCATGGTTGCCACTAATGATCAGTATCCTTGAGCAAGACAACTAGCTTTGGCAACAGTCACCAGCCTTGTGTGATTGTGGCGAATAGAGTCACTATTGAACCAAACAAAATATTATGAGAATTTCATACAAAGTGGGTCCAATATCCACCTAATCACATTTGTGAGTACTTCCCATACATGACTTGGTCACATAGACTTGGGACTTAGCTTTGACAACACGTAAATTCATTGGTTGCAATCGATCAGAGCCAGTGGTCATAAACAGAGATGACTTTTTAATCATTAGAATATTATAACACATGACATATATCTGTCCACATACATGGAGATAATTCCCTTGATTGGTCACAGACCTGACATACAATTCATTTACAGAAGCACTGTTCATTTCTCAGATCACCGATTGTCTGTATATTTTTGCCTTCTAATGTGGATACACTGTTGGTGGAAAGTCCAAGTCTTACTGTTGAATTGATTGCACATCAATTCTGACAAATGAAATGGATTTCTGGTCTCTAGCTTATCGTGTTCGAGCTGGAATCTTAAGAAGTTGGATATAGATCACAGATATTGCAATTAACATTTTATGAAATCGAAGATTGTTTGAACTTTGAACATACCTTAATGCCATTGGTTTGTTATAATGCTGCTTCATGAAGCATAGGAGTAGAAATATATTACATCAATTTTGGTCGGGTCATTATACATATTCCCCCCTACATGAAAATTTTAGTTTAAAAACCATAGCAAATAGGAACTCACACATTCCACAATAGAAAAACACAACACAACCAAAGCTGATAAGAAACCCCATTGATTACTTCTGCAACCTTTCATAATTGCTATCCTTTGAGAGAATCGTGACCTTTCATTATTACCACCCTTTGAAACAGTCAATCCTTCATCGTTGCTGTCCTTTGAGAGAGTGGCAACCTTTCATCATTGCCTTCCTTTGAGAGAGTCACAACCTTTTATAATTACTACCCTTTGAAATAGTCATAACCCTTCATCGTTGCTATCCTTTGAGAGAGTTACAACCTTATATAACTGCTACCCTTTGAGGGAGTCACAACCCTTCATTATTGCCTTCCTTTGAGAGAGTCAACCTAATTCCATTCCTTTCCTCTTCCATTCATTCTTCCTTGACTCCTATGTTCCCTTTTCTCTTATGCTCCCTTTTCTCTTACTTCCTCCATATCTCCCTTCAAATGGAGTTCTCTTCTCCATCTCACATTTGAGGGAGTCCCAACTTTTTAGTTCATGCCTTCTGACCATTCATTAAATTTAACTAAATTTCAATTATGATTTTTTAAATATTTTTATTCTTCTATATTTTGATTTTGTTATCATTCTTTATTAATAAATCTTATTTCAAAAAGGGCACATTACACCCCACTACACTGCCATCACTATTGGGATGCCAACAAGATGTCGCAGATGGTAGGAGATCCCAATAATGTTCTTGAGATTCCCAAGAGTTCTCTGATCGTGCTTTGGCTAGGTCTCTCTCGTGGTCTCTAGTTAGAAACTCCTATTGAAAACAAAAAGAGGTGATAAAATTGTGGAAATGACATTTATAAAGAAGATTTCTGTGGCCTTATTTGTGCTTTCCCTTGGACCCTAGGAGGGGCATTGCCCTTTGGCCCTGTTGGGGGCTCTACCTCTAGACCCTTGCAAGGGGCATTGCCCTTGAACAAATTGGCGGCTCTCTTTGCCGCAAATTCGCACAATTGTTAACATGATAACTGTCTTGTTTTTATTAATTTTAAGTTTAAATTTTACTTATTATCCGAAAGTTTAATTTGCAATTCTTATAGTCATTCTTTGTTTTCTCCCAAAGTTATGAAATTCTACCCAGCATTGTTAATGTTTGTTTCAGTGCAATCATTGTCATGTATTTAATGTTTGTTAGTCTAAACTTTACATCTTAAAACCAATTTTCCAAGTATTATATGTATTTTCCAACATTCCACACCTCCTCAAACTTAGGCCCTTGTTTCCCTTGTCCTTGAAACCTGTCTCCCCCACCTTCTCTTCAGGAGACACTAGTACAATGGTTATTATTTAGTGCTGCTGCTCTTTTAAGTTTGTATGCTGTTATTCGCTTTTAGTTAAAAAGTAAAAGTTTTGGGGACTTGTACGACTGTTGGGTGGTTTTGTCTTTTTCTATTACCTGCTGTATTTCTTTGTGAAAAGCAGTAGTATTGGCATCATGCTTAAAAAAAAAAACATGGTTTACTTTTAAGCGCCTTAAGTGTCCACACAAAGGGAATTAAAGATTTTAATTTTGATGTCTATAATCTTAGAGAATTGCTTTGCCTGTACTATGTATAACATGAATATTACGTGGTTATTGAAATGCAATTTCTTTTAATTTTAGGCTATATATATATATATATATATATATATATATATATATATATATATATATATATATATATATATATATGCTTGCACCTAAAATATGTCCCCCTCCACAAAAAAAAAAAAGAAAAAAGGAAAAAGAAAAACTTACTTAAAAGCCATCATTGTCATTGTTATCATTTAGGACAAATCATGGTTCAAAAACTTTGATTTGGCAAAACTTGGCATACTCATTTTTGACTTGGATTGGTTGGCCTGGCAAAAACTTTGGCATAGCTCATAAAATTAGAAGATTCTTAGATTCTGTAGAAAATATTAACCTGCTCGAAGCAAATTAAAAGAATTTCATCAATTCCGCAAAAATCACTTAAATTTGGTAATTTTGGGAAGTCCTGGTGCTTCACCCCTGTGAGCATCGCCTAGATCCAATGAGTGCTAAGTGTTCCATTTATTCTCATGATAGATGGATTCATGTTGAATCACTACTCATGAAACATGGGTCAATGAGTTTGACTCAAAATCACACAGTTAAATCCTGATAGCAATATCACAATTTGACTTGTTGTGGAAATTATCTCCTACTTATCAATTGATGAGCATAAGGGGCTTTCTAATGAATGGTTCATAAGGCACAACACTTGGTGAAGGTTTTGCAAATGGGTTTGCAAGCTTTGGGTTTAACCATGGAGTAAACTCCGTAGTTAAGCGGGCTCAAGCTGGAGTAGTACTGGGATGGGTGACCTCCTGGGAAGTCCCGATGCTTCATCCCTGTGAGCATCACCTAGATTCAATGAGTGCTAAGTGTTCCATTTATTCTCATGAGAGATGGATTCATGTTGAATCACTACTCATGAAACATGGGTCAATGAGTTTGACTCAAAATCACACAGTTAAATCCTGATAGCAATATCACAATTTGACTTCCTGTGGAAATTATCTCCTACTTATCAATTGATGAGCTTAAGGGGCTTTCTAATGAATGGTTCATAAGGCACAACACTTGGTGAAGGTTTTGAAGATGGGTTTGCAAGCTTTGGGTTTAACCATGAAGGAAACTCCGTAGTTAAGCGCGCTCAGGCTGGAGTAGTACTGGGATGGGTGACCTCCTGGGAAGTCCCAGTGGTTCACTCCTGTGAGCATCATGTAGATCCAATGAGTGCTAAGTGTTACATTTATTCTCATGAGAGATGGATTCAAGTTGAATCACTACTCATGAAACATTGGTCAATGAGTTTGACTCAAAATCACACAGTTAAATCCTGATAGCAATATCACAATTTTGTCTTGGCCAATGCACAATAACACTGTCCTCAATGCTGTCCACTTCATCTCTGCCTTAGTTTTTCACTCATCTTTCAGCTTGGCATTCACCAAATTGTACATCCATGTTCCTGCATTTTGCATTCTTAATACTGATTGCTCAAAATTAATCTGGCCTGACCACATTGAATTTGCAGCGTGTTTCCCTCTCATTAATTCCAATCAAATGGTCATTGTCCACTCAAGTGCCAAATCCCCCAAATTGTTGAGTAGGCGAGTGCATGCTTTGTCTACTTTGGCTTGAAATTTCTTGTCTAGAAGAATGTTCTGGGGCTTCATCTGATGGTGCAGAATTCATTCCTGATATTCCTTAAGTGTCAATAACCCTGATATTCCTTAAGTGTCAATAACCCAAATAATGAACCATGGACTGTGTTGCAGATGCAGTTCAAGCCACAGCTTCACTGTGTGCTTACAAATATTTGTGGTTAGCACCTGTATTGAAATCTGGTCAAGCCTGCCAAGAGAGCCTTGGCACCCTCCTTGGCTCTTGTAAAAATTCATGAGCATAATGCAAAGTTAAAGGAGAACATTATTGATGTCAAAACATGGCAGTAATATTATATCTAGGTTAGCTAACCTAAGTGTATTATCAGATTCCTACTTATGATAGTATGCCTGTTAGATATTAAATGTAAACCTAACAGTGTCAGTGGAGAAGATGGTAATAACTAGTTTCCAGTCATTTATTGAAACCTATTATTAATAAATAAGATTGACTCGAGGAATCTAACTTTCTGCATCGTATTTTTCAAATTTTCAGTTCCTCTTAGCAACTGTTTAATTAATAACGAGTTATATGTTTCTCGTTTTCTACAATCCATAATAGCATTTTAAAGGAGAAAATGACATAGAAAGGGAACTTCAATGCCATTTGGGCTACAAAATCTGGCCCATCATTAGAGAAGGATGAAATTACAGGTTGCACGTCTGTATATGATTACACACAACAATAGATCAGAATCTACAAGCAAGTGGTTGATATAATAATTTGATCACCATCTTTTTCAGGTATTAGTAATAATTTAATACATTGAATGTTAACCATCAATGGTTAAGTTTTTCAAGCTTACATACATTTTCTAAGCCCAAGGATACCGGGTCTCTGAGCATCATTTCAATCTATGTTTTTATTTCTATTAATTATGTTATCATGTTTACCAATATTGATTGATTCCCTCAATTTTCTTTTTATGAATAGAATTTTTGCCTCTGCAAAAATGTTATGAGTTGTTTGAAATGAGTGATTTTCCAGAGCTAAGTTTTTAATGTACCCTACATGTCTGCACAAAACAAGAACCTATGATCATTGTATAAATTTTTGTTCTAGTCACATTTAAAGCAAATACAGGTGTTGCACAATTAGGTGTTTTTTGGGTACCCTTTTTGGGCTCCTCCCTGATTTTTTGTGGAGGATCCCTCGTCATGCACAGGCTTGGTCTCTTCAAGTATAGGCTCTTTGATTCTCACTTCTAAGTTTTCTGGGTCTTGTAGGGGAAAGATCCCAGAACCTGAACGCATTCCAATGGTTGTGATGAGTTGTTGATTTAATATCCATACTGATTTAATGCCTACACTCGTTGATTTAATGTCCAATTTTTCCACAACAATGCATCCACGGTCAGTAGTTATTTCTACGATGACTACAGATATTTGAATGAAATGTTCCCTTGTAATAAAACAACCAATCATGTGATGCCACATCAGCTGCACAAGTATGGGTGTCCCTTTTGCACGATAGTAACTCACTTTTTTTTTTGCATTGTTTTGGGCACCTTGGCAAAAAGCACGGTGATGTGGCATCATTATTGATGATGTGTCAGTGAAACCTTAGTTATGAGCAGTGGACCTGCCAAGTAAGCTACTTTAAAATATTGAGAGTAATTTGGAATTTTCATGTAGGATTTTGAGAAGTGCGAAGTTAGGATGCTCAACTACTGGGCCCTCTTCACGAAATCTCTTGTGGCTGGAGATTTTTCATAAAGAGCCCAGGAAGAGAGGGTGTAGCTCCGGGGTGCAAACTGGTTGGATTGTAGAATCTTAGGATGCTCTGCTTGTGAGTTGGGCACTGCTGAAGCTGGGGAAGGGACCCTTAGCTCTGATGGCTGAGAATTTTTATTGTCATTATGTATTCAAGTTACCAGATTCTCTTGCCTACTACCTGGATGCGGAAGCAGATGCATTTGGAGGCAGAGGCAGGGGGAAGCTCACAGGAAGTCTTACAGCTCCCTGTGGATGCGCATCCAGAGGGAGCTGTAACACTTCCTGTGAGCTTCCCTCAGCCACAAAGTTATATAATATAAACATAATCCTGAGTTATATGATATATGGTTTCCTTTGATAAGGTGACATTCAATTTTGATAAGGTAATACAGGTTAGTATAATGCAAGATGCACATCCACAGGGAGCTGAACGCTCCCTGTGAGCTTCCTCAGCCATGCAGTTATATACAATAAACATAATCCTGAATTACTATGATATATGGTATCCTTTGATAAGGTGACAGTCAATTTTGACAAGGTAATAAAGGATAGTACAATGCAAGAAACAGTAACGGTGCTACCTGTACAATAGGATAAAATTAAATGTAGAAAATAGTAGATCCAAGAAAAAAAAAAAAACATGTTAAGGCTGGACTAGCTGTGCAAGGCACCAAAGCAAATGACATTAAGGGAGGCTGCATGAACTTTCTCTGGTGTTGTTGCAAAACCAACACTTGCTCTCCAAGTTTCTGTCTTTTTAAGACATATATCTGGATAAGCACTAGAGGATCATTTTAATAAACAGAAAAGGATAATGTCCAAAGAAAATGGGGAGAGTGGAGAGGATAGGCCCAGGGAACATCCATTTGTTGTCACTTAACCAGGAGAACTAGCAATGGCATTTTCCCCATTTTCTTTGGGCATTATCCCTAATGGTTTCCTCCCAAAACTTGTCTTCAACCCTTGAAAAAAAGTAAACTATTGCCTTTAATGGAATTCTACACACGTGCTGAGATTTATATCTTAATGCCTAGGGATTTATAATTGTTTTAGTGGTCTATGGGTTTACTTGTGGAGGAAGAAGACCAAGATCAGTATAAGGCAAAATAAGTCCAAATCTAATGAAATGTAAAATGAGCAATCAACTAGTATTTAAAGGGGAATATTTTAGCTCTCTTTGCCAAGTTTATTCTTCACTTTTACATTCTTGGCTCCCAATTTTGGTTCCCCCATGTTCATGCGTGGTGATATTTAAAGTGCTACCAAGTGCAAAGGATTGTTTACAACTTATATTTTCTTTTATATTGGAATTATTGGCAACTTTAACAAGGTTATTACTCAGAACATTTAGTAGTCTACTTATTTTTTATGGCCATTCAATATGGGCTCTTTATCGGGCATTGGGCATCATTGGTATTCCTAATGCACTGAACTACAATCCCATCCTGGTAACTTACAAATTTAGCAAAACCAAGTTTTGATTATGTTACATTTCTTGGCAGGTATGCACTCAGCGATCTTGGAAGCGGCCGTATGGTGTGGGTCTGCTTGTTGCTGGATTAGATGAAACAGGACCTCATCTTTACCAGAACTGCCCTTCTGGAAATTATTTTGAATATCAAGCATTTGCCATTGGTGCTCGCTCCCAAGCAGGCAAAACTTACTTGGAAAGAAAATTTGAGACGTTCCCAGACTGCTCGCGTGATGAACTTATTCGGCATGGTATAATGTCAGTCAAGGAATGTTTGCAAGAAGGCAAACTTAATGGTGCTAACTGTAATGTTGCTATTGTGGGAATTGGGGAGGCATTCTCTGTTCTTGATCAGAAAACGGTCCAGGACATTATTAATTCTTTAGAGGATAAGACTGATGAAACTTCAACTGATGCAGCTCCAGTTGAAGGCGAACCAGGTCCTACACAAGATGATACAGAGCACGGTGTAACTCCTATGGAGACCTAGTCTTAGGATGAGTATTTTGGTTGATGTTCTGCTTTTGAGAACGTGAGGCAGGTGTCTCCAAAACAATCAAAGTTCTTGAAGGCTCAGCTACATGATTTTGTGACTGGTTTCTGTTGTTGATACAGCCGTCTTTTTACATCTAATATTGTTTTTCCTCCTATATTATGGGGTTATTCTCTTGAATTTTCAGATTTCTGTTTTTTACTGCATATTCTGAAGATGTGACCTACCAAAGAGATATTTATTTATTTATGCTATGCGTGATAAGAAACTCTTTCTGATAGATCTATGATGAAGTTTATCAATGTTGAGATTGGTTTGGGGGGTTCATAACCTTCAATGCACTGAATCATGATGGAATAACAGAGTCAATGCACTAGAGAGCTCAATTTTAGTGCTAGCAATTGTTTAGTATGATATCTTAGCCACAGAGCTGCGGTGCCATCTTTTCATAGATTCATCGTATATAGTTCACTTTAATATGTTAAAAAACATAATATAAATGTTTGATTTCAAAAGGAGTATCATATACTGCTAGGTCAATCAAAATAGCCTGGAACACAAAATGGATACTGTTTGCAACCATGCAAAATGCTAGAAGAAACTAAGAGCTTCAATTTTTTTACCAATTGATGTTTATGACATTTAAGTTTGTAGTTGTTTACGCAATGAGATTTAGAAATAACTGTCGACCATTTGATTCTTTTGTTTTTGACTTGTTAAAGTTGCTCGATGGTCAATCATATAATCAGTGCATTGACAAGCATTTGCTGTTCGCCATTGATTTTCATTGTGATCACAACAATTTGTCTCTTAGTGACGGCAATCTGCGTTTTAAAGATTTGACGTTTTTCTACATTTTAGATGCACAATCAAGTAATACATTGTTTCATTCAATCTACGTTTAAACTAGCATAAGATACAGATTGAAAAACATCAGTCTTGCCTTATATTATATACTCAAAGAGTTATTTTATTTAATATTCTACATGCACAGACACACAATTTCTTTTGATATAGTACATACATACACAAACACATGAATTCTAATCCTTATACTTAGCATTTGCACCTAAAGGGGGTGCAATAGTTACGTCGATATATATATATATATATATTTCAAAACCATTTTAATAGGTATTGACATTAGATGTAGAGTTATTTTTAGTGTTAATGCATATTAAGAGGTACATGAAAGGAATGACTCCTTTGGTGTTGTAGTCTCTACTTGATTCACAGTGTAAGTTCCTGTAGGTGAGCTTCTTTTTTCTGTAGTAGTGTATATTTGTTACTTTGCAATTTATTTGTACCTCTAATGCATTTTACTATACCTCTAAAACGAAAACAATGAAAGAAATGACTCCTTTGGTGTTGTAGTCTCTACTTGATTCACAGTGTTAAGTTCTCGTAGGTGAGCTTCTTTTTTCCGTAGCAGTGTATATTTGTTACTTCGCAATTTATTTGTACCTCATGCATTTTACTATACCTCTCAAACAAACACATCGGTTGAATGCAAAGGTTGGCTAGTGACTTGACTCTTCATATATTATTTCTCGCTCTAGATTGTCGCAATGTTCCAGCACCTCACATGCCACATGGTGTCTTAGCATAGTTTGATTGAACACTTGTTTCTCACTCTCTTGTGTGCTTTGGATAAAACAATTTATCCTACTCACCTCTCTTATTATCTCTTTAACATTTTAATTGATTTTCACAAGGCATTCAACATGAGTGCATTGTCAATCGACTAATCTCCTGTATACTTATCTGGGTTTACTTTTAACCACGAAGGAGGTAACAAATGACTTTTGGAATACCACTGTTGAAAGAATACAAAAAAAAATGGCAAGATGGAAAGGGAAAGTTCTTAGTAATGTTGGAAAGTTGTAGCTACTCTCAGCAGCTCTGCAGGGCATCCCAATTTACTTTCTATACTTTTTAAAAATAAACCAAAACATGGCAGATAGAAATGAGAGAATACCGAGGAATTTTCTTTGGTCAGGAACGAAGGAAAATAACAAATTGAATCTAGTCAATTGGGAGGATGTTTGCAAACCAAAGGAGGGGGGGATTGGGAGTGAGAAGACTTAGAGATTTGAATAAAGCCCTTCTTGCTAAAATTGGATGGATGCTGGGAGAAAACAAAAAAGATTGGAGCAATATAATGATAGCTAAATACTCCAACTCTTCATTCACTCATAATTTCTTCAATAATGACCTCCTTGGAGGATCCAAAATATGGATGAATATTGTTAAAAGTAGAACTTTACTGAGGGGAGGAGTGAGGTGGGTTATGGGTAGTAGGCAAAACATCAGAGTTTGGGAGGATAATTGGATTATATTGACCCTAGAAGGAAGTGGAAGAAATTGCGAAAAGATACTTACTCCTAGGAGGATATTCAACTATTTAAAGAACTAGAGGAGTTGATAGAAACTCAAAGAGTCCCAATGTTAATACAAGAGGATAAAGTGGTATGGGAGATAACATCTAGTGGCCATTATACTGTCAAATCTGCTTACAAACTTCTCTTTTGTAAGGACCCATGTCCCACAACATGGCATAAAGTTTGAATTAGTAATCTTTTGCCTAAAATCAATGTCTTTTGGTGGACTATTCAACATGGTAAGATTCTATCGTTGGACAACCTAAAAAAAGGGGTTTATTATTATTATTATCACAAATAGATGCTATCTCTGTAAGGAAAAGGAGGAGAGTATCTCTCACCTCTTCCTAGAATGTCCATATGCCCTAAAGATTTGGTCACTGGTGTGGAAGAAATTTGAACTATGTTGGTTGATGAAGGAAAATATGAGTCAATTTGTGGATAATCGGGATTGTCCCTTTTATCACCCTAGGCTGGTATTCCTATGGAGAATTGTCCCATCATACATTTGCTAGCACATATGGAAGGAAAGAAATAATAGAATTTTCCTAGAAGAGGAAAGGCCTGTGGAGGTAGTTATGAGAACTATGGAGAATCTGCTAAAAGAAAATATAAAGATTATCAAATGTAAGGTACTGAAGGAAGAACCAGGAAGGAAAGAATGCCAAATAGCAGAAAGACGGGGTATCCACTAGAACTTTAATCATTTTGATAACTCTAAGGTAATAAGGAGGCAACAAACAAGATATAAAATGCAACCAATAACACAACTTAGGTTAAATTTCAATGGTGTTGCAAGAAAGGGTGTTGGGGCTGCAGGTGAAGTGTTGAGAAATTGAAATGGTGAAGCACTGTTAGTCTATTCTAGGAATGTTGGTGGAGGAAGTAATAACGTGGCGGAAGCAATGGCTCTACTTTGGGGCCTACAATTGGTTAGGGATATGCAAATTAAGAAAATAACTATAGAAGGTGATTCTAAATTAATAATTGATATGGCAAAAGGAATCTCTCAGCCAGGTTGGAATATCCAAAATATCATCACAGATGTTAGACATATCCTAAATGGGATGGAAAAAATCTAGTTACAACACATATACAGGGAAGGTAATATGGTGGCAGATGCTGCCACTGTCATGGGGTTTAATTTAAAGGAAATGACGTGCTGGGGAAGCATGGATATTCTAAAGGAGGAAATTAAGACCCTGATATGCAAAGAGAGGGGGGAACAAAAATTGAGCATGGCTAGACAAATTTTGATTAACATCATATTTCGGAAGGCGAAGCTTGCCAATTTTAATAACAAGTGTAAAAGAAAGATGACGAAACACTATAGTATAGGTCAGATAATAAATAGACACAATTTGAGGCAAGAGTTACTTCGCAATTATGGTAACATAATGCAAAAGTTCAAATATTTTCTTTTTGAAAGTACAAATAATATCATTACAAATACTATTAGAGATTTCATGGACGCTAGAGTTATGATGCAAAGTACGCACAAATCTCATAATGAAAAGGGATGGGATATCGAAGCACCTCGAAAAATTGCTTATAGGATGATTAAAAGCCCTAGAGATGCTTTTTTCAACATCGCAGTGCTACCATTGATGAAAAATGTCTCTGCTGTTAGCAAGCTTGAGGGTAAGAAGGTTCAGATGCAAATTACTGAGGTTGGGGGGACACAAGTTAGCGAAGAAGAAATGGGTGGAGACTTGAACTGACTAGAGCCAACAAAGATAGAAAACTTTAAGGATAGAATGGCGACCTGGTTCCTGCCGAAAGAAGGGGGATTTCTTCTGTATATGTAGGCTATGGCGAGTTATGATGAAAATTGTTCTCTTCAGTTTGTGAATGGATGGAATGACCACAAAGTTACTGTAAATGGTATAACATTTCAAGTGAATGAAGATGTTATTGCGATGGCCACTGTGTTGTCCCTGAAAGGGGAAAAAATGGAAGAAGGTTACAAAAACGATGGATGAAGCCGGTATGAATAGGTTTTTTGCTGAAGATGAAGAATTTGTTCGCTACAGGGGAAGCTTCCGGAGGGATAAGCTATCGGCTTCTTGGGATGATGTTTGCCTGGTGATCATGAACTACCTCATGCTCAAAGGCAGGTTTGGAGTTTACTATTATTATCACTTCCCCATATTGAACCATTTTAGAATTAGAGATTTTATTTCTATCCTATTCTTTCTGTTACACTATCTTGAGGACATGATAAGTGATGTGAGGGAGAAAAGAAGTAAGGGTAATAATTTCACTATCATTCACCAGGGTTTGATCTTTCGACTTTACTAGTGTCATCTTGCCCTCTGTCCCCCTAGGTTGTTCTCGTTGACAATCAACGCCACCATTAGAATTCCCCTCTGAGTACTAGCACTGGAACTAGAATTCACACACCACACCCTTCCCTTAGTAGGGATAATAAGAAAAAGAAAAACCCAAATTCGGTAGTTGAACAAAAGGGTAGTAAAAAAATCAAATTGAAAAGCTAGTTGAGGTGGACATTAGGGAGTTAGAAGAGGAGGGAGGAAATGGTAGGAGAAGGTCAGGAAGGTTAGCCAAAACACAAGTGAGATACAAACAAAAGGCTAATAGATTTAGGGTTGAGGAGGTGGAAGAGGAGAACTCTGAAAATAATGAAAGAGAACTGGAGGAGGAGAAACTTTCTAACTCCAAGACAGAAAAGGGGAATGAGGAGAAAGAAAAATGTGAAAATTTTGTTGATAACACCTAGATGTTTGCTGGTAATGTCAATACCACTAAGATGACATGTGTTGGCTAGCTTTACCTTGCAACCTATTACTTCTATGAAGACAACAATAAAGTGGATAACTCCCCCATTGCCATCTCCTCAATCAATGTTTTTACTAACCCCCAGGTTTTGCAAGATGAAAACCAACCATTTGTAAAGACTAAGGAGGCGCATAAGAATGTTGAAAAAGGAAACAAGGAGAAAGAGGAGCAGAATGAGAGGAATGCACAAATCGAGAGAAGGGTCAAATCTTTAGAGGATGTGTTTTACTCCTCTAAATTTGCCTTGAAGGTTACCCATGCTACTACTACCACCCTCCAATTACTGGCACAGGAGAAGGATGAGTCGAGGTTGGACATGGAGGACAATAAGCTCCTGCATAAGTTACTTGCTAAGGATTGGGCTAGAGTGCTTCTGGATAGGAAGGGAAAAGATAAAGATGAAATATAATGTGCTGGTTCATAGGGTTTTTTTTAGCCCTAGTTTATTGGTTTATGATGCTACCTGGTTTGCTGGTTTACAGCTTATGCATGGACTTGGGTTGGCTTGTTTTTGCCAACAGTTTTAAAAAATTGAACTTTAATAGTAGGTTTGGTACTATAGTTTTTGGTTTTAGTACAAATATTATGTTGATAGATGTAAATGATAGTGTGAGGTTTGTGGACTGGGTTGGTTTTGTTTGGGCCAACAGTTCATGTTTTGAACGATCTTAGTCTGCTTAGTACTAGAGTTTCTGTTTCAGTTAGCTGTGTTTTGGTTAATAGTTGTAGTCCACTATTGTTTGTGACTGCTATCTGCTTGTTTTGTTGATAATGCGCTGGTTGATAACTTTTTGGTTGTAAGGGCCGACTCCCTTGTTTTGGTCGCTTTTTATTTCAAAAACACTATTGCATTTTGTCCTTGACCAATTGTGGATGTGCTATCAGCTTAAGGTGCCTCATTCTCTTCACCAACTGCTTGCAATGTATTTGTACTTGCAGACATGTCACTAGAAATACTTAACATCTTGTGGCATTCTTCTATCTCCCATGCCTTCGACTTCTTTCGTCCTATAATTAAACCTTGCAAACACCTATTCCATAGTTATTATGGGTAAATGTTTGTCATTTCCCTCCTATGAGAATTTTCTTGTTATGTGCATGTAACAAATTTATCCTATGTTTTTGTTTTACTTTATTTAGTTCTATTTTAAAAATAAAAATTTCATAAATATATTAAATAGAAATCATCATAAGTATATTATATAATTCAATGAACAAATGATCGGTAACATTGTTACATCTTATTAATAACAAATGTACTCGTAAAATCAAATATGTGAAGACATTTTTAAAAAATGCTTAAAAACAATCTTACGTAGTACTTATATCAAATAGTAATTTTTTAAATATTAAAAAAATTACAAATGTTCATATTACTATAAATGTTTGTAGACTACCACTAAGAAAAATACCAAAGTAATAGTATGGGCTACAACCATCATCTGGACCCCATTCTTGAGCGACTTTGAGGGTTCATTTTCACAAAATTCCATTTGGACGTAGAGGAATGTTCGTTTTCACACGATATACTATTTTGAACATAGAGGAATCAATATCAAGCTATTTTCTCTTTTGTGTAGAACTGAGATTCATCAAGCTATGGAGTCAAGCATGGCGTCAGCTGATTGCCATGTCATAAGATTGCATGGTGATATTTGTTTTCAAATACTTGGGAGTCAGGAATGCCAAATATAGCCAGACTTTCCTCAATTGTGTGGGTGGCATGGAGAATTTATTGTATCTTCAAAAGCCATCGAGTCACGATGAGACTAACTATTGGAAACTCTTTGCAAGATAAGAACCGATTCATATTCTCTAAGAGTCAGTGCTAAAGGAAATCACCGGCCTACATTCATTGTGATCCTCATAGGGAATTCCTATTGATGTTCACATTAGTACATCTTGACTCATTTTTCAACGAAAATTGGTCAATTTTTCAACAAACCTTTTTGTCGCTATTTTTGTCATCTATATTTTGACCAATTCTTGTTAGTGTCAGAATTTCGACAATGCATTTGGTCAAAAATGGCTTCCCTTGTTAATGAGACCATTGGTCAAAATTTCAACCAATGCAAACACTCATCGCCATGACTTATAGCGATATCTCCTCCTTTTCGATAGCAAAGTTTATTATATTCTATTGCAATATCTCCTCCTTTTCGATCATCGAAAACACTCATCGCTATGGCTTATAGCAATATCTCCTCCTTTTTGATAGAATAGTTCACTATATTCTATAGCAATATCTCCTCCTTTTTGATAGAAGAGTACACTATATTCTATAACGATATCTCCTCCTTTTTTATCATTGAAAACACTGATTGCCATGACTTATAACAATATCTCCTCCAATTCAATAGAAGAGTTTGCTATATTCTATAGCGATATCTCCTCCTTTTCGATCACTGAAAACACTCATCGCTATGACTTATAGCGATATCTCCTCCTTTTTGATAGAATAGTTCTTTATATTCTATAGCGATATCTATCTCCTCCTTTTCGATCATCGAAAACACTCATTGCCATGACTTTGTTAGAAATAGGGATTACTAAGAGGGGGGAGTTGGGGGTGAATCAGTAATCTACAAACTTTAGTTGCCAACTGGATATTATTTCTTACTTTAAACCATGCATAACAATGCAATAAAGTAATGCTGGATAGTAATAGTAACAATGTACAAAGATAACTCATAACACCATATTTTGTTAACTAGGGAAACCTTGGCCAAGAGAAAACCCTAGTGGAGATGATACCTACTAGATAATATACTGATATATAAGTTCCTTGTTAGAGGATGAACTTTGTTAGGAGTCAATGATCAAATTCAGTATAAGGAGTCCCTGTTAGGAGACTTTGAATCCCTGTTAGGAGATTCCAACCCGATGAGGAGTTGTGGTACAGTAAATGCAAGATGAGTTCACTACCCAAACATGCACTTCTAATTACAAGAAGGCTCACTGCCCAAACAAGTAATCATACTTCTATGATATAAGTACTGTATCTTCTTCCTCAACTGATCTCTGATCTTTAGCTTGATCTCAGATCACAAAATAGCTTATACAGAATTTCGCATATATTGCTTTCACATTAAGTTTGCACATAACAATATTCACACAACTTACCATTCTTCATCGCAAAATGTCCTGTGCATAAATACCATGCCTTTACACAAATTGTTGTTGGGTTGGCTAAGACCACAATCCACTTTTCCAACTTAGATTAAACATCTAGGATGTCAGCCCTAATTGAATAAGAAATTATTTTATAAACAAAATAATCCTTTCCTTCAATTCTGTTGTTCTGTTTTGCTAAAACATGATTATCTCTATTTTGTACAGTCTGTACCGACTTCTGAGGTTATACACTTCATCACCAACATGTATACTGTCTCCATTTGACTTCGCTAGTCATAATATGATATCAACAAGAAGTTGTAAACAAAACAATATACTGCCATAAACCAAATTCCATGCTTACACAATTTTCTAGATTACCAAACATTAGTATCTCTATTTCTAAGGTTTCTTGTAAGCATGTACATCATGTGTTGCCATAAACGACAACAATTACATATTTCTATTAGCCAATTGTCAACAATCTCCTCCTTTGATATTGATGGCAACAAAATAGGGAAAATTGGCTAAGTAACAAAAACTACATAAATAGTATTATAACATTGCATCTAGTACATTTGTCCATCTTTACATATGCTCCCCTGTACAATATACTTTACAATATTTATCTTCCTTAAATGTACTTCTACCTTTAACAATTTTAACAATTTTCATGTGTACTTCTCTCCCCCTTTGACATCAATGACAAAGGTCCAAATTTTCAAAACTATCCAAAACTATCAAGAGTGTTGTCCTTCCTTAAGTTGATAGGATCTTCATGTAATCATCAAAGTTTTCCTTAAGATTATCCATATCCTTAGTCCATGTCCCCTTGGTGGATTCAGTAGAGGTGAGAATTGCACATAAAGCATATGATGCAATCTCAACTGCATTCAAATCTGAATACAAAATGTTAGAATATGTGTCCTTGGCCTTGACACATTCCTCCAATTGTTTCTCAACAAAATATACTTTCAGAGCAATAGAATATCTGAAATCCAATATTCTCTTCAAAATTTGTTCCTTCCGAAGTTCTGGTTTCCTGATATCATTGTGGATACTAGCCTTTTGTAATTCAAAATCATCAACTTTGCATGATGGATGCTAGATCTGGCTGGATAGAGCCTTTAGCTCACTCATCCTTTCTTCTATCTAATTGTTAATGTCCTTAGTCATTTTGTATGATAAAGTACACTTAATGTACAATATTTTTCCATCCTGTTAACATTTTTGAAGTTCCTTGATACAAGTATCAAGATTAACCAAATCATTCTTAATGTTCTGATAGATGGTGCTAAACAAGTTAGCATCATCTGAAATCTGTACCTTTGCTTCTGCAACATTTAGTTAGTAAATTCTTCATCAAATGATTTCAACACCGCTTGTGCCCTCTATTCAGGATCTAATTCTATGTGTTGTACTACCAAAGTACTGTGCAATTTGTCAATAACCTCCAACAGGGTCTTCTGCAGGCTCTTTACTATTCTATTCTTTTGAATAATTTGATAGGGATGAGATCAAATTAGTTTGATCGTCATCATTAGATGCTAAGCTGGCAAGTGAAAGTGGGGTAGATGAACTAGAAGGTTTAGTGTCATCCTCTCTTTGCTTCTTGGCTGCTTCTTTCATTCTTCTGTCTTCTTCTTCCTTTTTTTATGCTTTCTTTCTTTCATTTTCTTTCTTCTCTTCCTATGTTTTCTTCCTTATTTCTTCTTCTGCTATTCTTATCTTTTTCTCCTCTTCCTTTCTTTTTTTCTCATCCTCAAGCAATTTTTTCTTGGTCTCTTCTATTTTCTTATTCTCTTTTTCAAGTAACCTCTTTTCTTCTTCAATTTGCCTTAATTTGTCTTCAATATCCTTAGTATTTGGTTCATTAAGTTCAGAACCTTCAAATGGATTAGTATCATCAATGTTAATGGTAACATTGGTCTGATCTATTTGCTTAGTGTCACTGGTCATTGACACTTCTAAGGTTCTAGGTGCTGGAGGAGATGATGCCTTTGGTTCTGTCAACATCTGACTAATAGTTGCCACAGTCTCACTTCTTAATATATCTTTTTCACCCACCATAAATAGAAATGGTCTTACTTTATTTCTTAAATAAGGTGCGAGATTATTCAACAATCTCTTAATCTCTTCTTCGTCATCAATCTTGCAAATAGTTCTAAGCATGGACTTTCGAAGTTCTAGATCTTCTTCTCTTGCTGGAGCCTTCTTCTGAATAAGTCTACCATAGACTTTCTGGTTTACTAAGTCCTCAATATCCTTCAATTTCAGATTATTTTCTATGATGTATCTCACAGTAGAGATATCAATTTGATCCTTCTCAAAACTATTATTTAAATCATAAAATTTGTTCATTTGAACAAAGTTACCTTCATTAGTAATAGTTGTGTTAATCTTTTCTATCTCCGGCTTCTAGGGTTGTCGAGCTTTTCCTATTGATTTCTTTGATGACATTACCTTCTCTGCTTGCTTAACCTCTTGTTCTTCCTCTTCATTACTGGCTCAACAATTGTCAACAATATCTTTTGCCTTTTGCTTGGTTCGGTGGCTTGTTGCTTTACCTTTTTTGTCTTAGTGGTCACAACTTCCACCAATCTCTCAAATTTTCTCTTTAGCTCACTAGGCTACACATCTAATACTACTACATATGGAATGCTCTACTTCGAAGATGTCTTTGCAATAGATACTGACAAAGGTTGCACATTCAGTATGCCTTGTTTCATAGTTTGCCTAATTGCCTTAGACTCACTCTCAGTCATACCAGGCTTTAATAAGGCTTTCTTTATAATAGACTCTATCTTTTTGTGTGATGCCTTTTCCAAGGTTTCTCAATGAGTTGACTGAGTAATCTCATCATAAGTTCCAAATTTGTATTATGCTTTATCTTTCTCCGATTTCAATAATAAATTAATATAACTAACTATTGTATCATCATTCAGTTCATAACCTAAGGGATCAAGACATGTTTCCTGAGGTTCTACTACTTGAATATAAGTATAATCTATATCAACCATGATGCAAATGTCTTCTTTGAATCTATGTACAACTGCAGGTGCAATTCTGAATCTCTGTCTCATTTCATTCTAAAATGTTTTCATTATCAAGTTTCCATTGTCCAATATCTTATCTGCAGGATGCCTTCTGCATATTTATGTAATCTTCTCCATTGTACATCTGTCACTACTCATTATCTCTATGACTGATATATATGGAAATCTTTTAAGTACATGAAAGAATATGTGATTGATCAATGATTGAAATCTAAGCACACTATTCTTAGTCCTCTTGATCTTCTCTAGGTTCTCTAAGAGTTACATTCTCAGAATTTCACTATGATTTATTTGTACCTTCTCTACACATATCTTATATGTTGCATAGATGAATTTGGCTGATAGTTCATTAATCTTCGAGCTTGCACATGCAGAGTAGGCAATGATTCTACTTAGAAATCTTACATCATCTTGCTTGATGGTGTTGATCACCATAGCCTTTCCATTATACACTACTTTGATATAATTCTCAACTTTCTTCTTGACCGTTTTTTCACCTATAGGTACACTACTTTGTTTACTACGACCAGTTACCTCATGAATAAAGTCGGCAGAAATATCAATTACATTATCTTGCATCCATAGTTTCCCATCATTTATTCTACTTAATATGATCTATGTCCACTCATCTGTGTCCAATTCATGGTAGAAATGATATTTGAATAGGTCTAGTTTCCTTATATGCTCAAATCCAAACTTCACTATCATGTCATGGTTAAAAACTAATTCCATGTCCTTTTTCATGTATTCACTACCAATAAACTCAAAATTATTGTTAAGACAACTTCCTACATCTTCAAGATATACTATGTTGTTTAGACTGATTGATAAGGCTAAATTAGGATTTCTGTAGTGATTCAAGAGATACTTGATACTTTTATTTTATATACTTTGAGATGGCCTGAGGGTCGAATGATTCAGTACCATAGATGCTTTACTGCTATGTTGTTCAGTTTTTCATATTTGCATGTTGATGCCATTTTGAGATTACAGTAGATCTATGATGATATATGATTATCTAGTATTTGGTCACATTTTTTGGTTATGTGATGGATTTATATGCAATGGTTATTTACTTCATTCTTGTCTCTTTATGCTTGATGCGAATGTGAGTGGTGTAAATGGATTAATTAGGTATTTAATGCATTATTGCTTTAGCTATGATATTATATGCAATTGCACTTGATCGTGTGTTTTAGTGTCCAGGAATTATATCCCTGGTAGTGGCCTATGGAGTTAGTGATTTAGCTATTCATATTTTACCAATGTTGTCCTTGTATGGTTGACATATCCTTATTTAACTGTTTAAATTAAACCTTTCAGTAATTATTAAATCCAAATTCATCTGCATTATGTGATTAGACCAGTGAGCATGTTAAGTAATTTTATGTGATTTTGGGTTTTCAGGCTTTAAATCTTATTGGATTTAATTTCTGGCAACTTTGCCTTAGGTGAATTTCCATTACGAGGAATAACCTATTTTCGTTTGGGTTGATTCGAAGTCTAGCTAGTCTAACTGGCTATTTTCCCTTATTGACTATTCACTCGAAAAGTCAATAAGTATTGAAAAAGGGATTTTATTATTCACTTCTCACTTTTCGAAAATACAAATTTGAGAGCTTTTCTAAGAATCCTCTTCTAAGGGATCACGTTTTTGTTCGTTCTAAAGCTATGAGTGTGGGATCTTTGTGAGGTCGGTCTTGTTGGATCTGGCTTGGGTAGGCCTTAGTTTGCCATGATTTCTACCAGCTTCAACGAGCATTTTAGTTTATTGTGTGGATTTCAGTTTCTGCCCCTTTTGCTGTTAGGTAGAGCTTTCCTGTTTTCCTATTTTAGTTCCGTTTAAGGTTTTGTTTCTGGTAGTAGTTTGTTAGGAGGCTAAGAACTAGTGTTCCCCTCCATTTTTGTTTTCTAGTTTTTCCTGATTGGTCAGATGTGAACATTTTCCTAGTTTTTTGGATTAGGGTTTGGGGTTTCGCACCGTTATGTTAGTCATTTTTGCATATGGTGTCCAAACTCAAATATTATTGGATTTTGGGGTTTTTGTACCCAAAGGCCAAATGGGTTTTAATTTTGAAGTTTTTCAATTTTTAGAGTTTTTACCTCGTTTTACGTGTCGCCCTATTTTCTCGAGTTTTCTTGGCATGAGTTTGTTCATGGATCTGGATTATCAGTTTGGATGTTGGTCAAACCTTTATTGCACTTTTATGTTTCATTGGGATACATGTCGCGTCTGTTCTCCCTAGTTTATTTTCGATTGAGTGACTTTCTGCTTTGTGTTCTCATCTAGTCCTTATGTTATGATCTTTCTGATGGTGGTGCGCCACACACAAAGATGTGTGCATACATTTATCGGGTGACTTGTGAGGCCTGATTTTTTGTAGTACTTTCGAAAGTTTGATCATTGGGGTTGGGTTGAGAATTTGCATGCCTACGGGCACTCATCGTTGGATGAGCATGGGTAGGGTAGGATAGCATATGGAGGGGACTTCTATCTCACAGCCTGGTGATCATGGCACCATAGGTTGGCAGAGGGAGCTTTAATTAAGTGATAACCAAATAAAATACCAAGTGGTAACAAAACTTAAGATAATAAAATATGTGAGCACCTAATTAAGTTTGAGGACACAATATGTGAGCACTTGGTTAAGTTTGAGGACACACGATCCGAGCTTGGGCTTTCTGATGCCAAGCGACTCTCCATTATGTCAACCCCTACTTGTTATCCCATTGATTGTCTGTCTAGGACCTGTGGTATATGCATTGTCTATGTCTTGGTTTCAATCATCATACTGCCTAGCCTGTGTGTTAGCCATGGATGTTTTCTTGTGTGTTTGTGGTTGGATCATTATCTCCATCAACACGACGGGCGTGGGCTTGGGGGTTCCACGTGGCTAGGAGGCATAGCTACCTATACCATTGCTAGGGACCAGTGTACAGAGATGGTTTTTTGTCCTAGTGCGACCGTTGTTGGATGTTTTCACTTGGTGCTTCAGGTTCCAAAGTATGCTTTCTTGTGATTTATGCTTTCATTGGAATGCTTGTATATCATGTTTAGATGATTTTATTTATTGACATATTTCCTTATTTTGATGATTAGCATATGATAGATGATTTTATCTATATTCATAGGATTATCTTATGCTTAACTTTTAGCATGTAGATTTTCTTATGCTTATGTTGTAGCATGTTTTAGTAGTGACGTCCTTTTATGATAGTACCGATGATTTGGTCAGTAGCTTGGGATGTTACGTGTGGGGATGGCTGGGAGGAACCACATACTTAGTTTGGTTGTACTGTTCATTGTGATGTTATTTTTGTTATTGCGATGTTGTTTCAGTACACTGCAATATTTCCTTCTGTACTTTCCCTTTTTTGCTTGTTAGGTGGTTAGATGCTATTTTTGTCTTTCAATATTGTGTTTGAGTGTTTATGCCTCAAATTGTGGATCTGGTACTCCCCAGTGTGGAGGTTCTAAACTCTATCTATCTCCTTAGTTTTCCCTTAGAGTTTATTTCTTGCCTTCCTGGGCGACCATGCATTAGCATGGGGTGATACAATATTGTCTTGCATGCCCAATAGAGTTATGTAGTGTGATACTAGAAAGTATTGCACCCACATTGAAAAAGAGTCATATGATACTGGTAAATTATCACATGCCCTCTTGAGGAGTGTCATCAAAACCCTGAAAGTGTCACACCCCTTCTTGTGAAAGGTCACACAATACTAGAAAGTATCGCCCAGTGCTGATTTAAAGTATTGCCTAGTAATTGCAAAAAATTGTCTAGGCAGACAATGGGCACTTTTTGGTAAAACCCAAACTTTTCAGGAAGTGTTTTGGCTACCCTCGTAGATGCTCTTCAATCTTTGGTGTCACATTTTGAATTCAAATTTTTTTCTTCAAACTCAGTTTTGCATCTTCCATTATTAAGTCATTTTGGTCAGTAGTGGCATTTGGAGATCCGTTGGTGCTGGGATGTTTGGTTAGTCTTCCGTTATGATCTTTGTGATCCTCCTATGTTGTTGTCATGTGCATTCATACTTGTTTTAAATTTTTTTAATCTAGGCTTGTATTTATCCTTGTTTCCAAGGATCTCCAGGTAGGGCATTATAGTTTCCTTCAATAAGTTTTACAAAAACAACCTTCAACTTAGGTCTATCCTCGTTCTCAACATTATGCTCTACTGACATATCCATGATTTTATCAAATATGAACTTCTATCAAACAAATTTGCGGCAAAAATGATAAAATACCTCTTTCCAAAAATAGTGTTTGCTTTGAAATCTCCTTGACAAGTCGATTTTGAGTGCACTTCACTTTGGATGTATTTACAATGAAGTGAAAATCAATTTTGTACTCCATTTATTCCATCAACTTGAATTTGCATTAATTACATACTCTGTAAACACAAAAAAGCTATCAATTACATTATGTAATCAAATAACTACTTCAAGATCATTTATCTGATCTTCAAATGCCACCAGAGATTTTCCATAGCTATTTTCCATCATGGAAAAACTCTACTAAACTTCGCTATACAAAATTCTTTGCAAAAACATACTTTTCATCTTCTGCTACATAACTAACCTTTTTTGTGATGCCAGTAACTCTGAATTCCTTCATAACTTGTTTAGATAAGCTCCAAATTACAAGTAACCTTAAGTACCATCTAAACTTAACTGAATACACCTTTTCTCAACTTCACTACCTCTAATTCGATTTTTGGATGAAGTTCTCAAATTATGATGTTGTGAACAAGCTTAATTCAACTTAGTCGAATCAAACTCAACAACTAACTTCGATTTTGCTATCTCATCATAATCTAGTTTTTCTTTTAAGATGTCTACTCCTTTTACAAATACCTCATTAAGTTCTTCTTGAAGTTCACTGATAATGTTTCTTTGTTCCGCATTGTCTCTATTAGTTCCATAGTTCCTTTCATGGTTCCTTTCTTTTTATTTTTGACATTCTTTCCATCATTCCTTCTGTTCTTGAAGTTTCTTCCATTATTCCTTCTATCAAAGTTTTTGTCCATTTTATAGTACTTCACTCTATGTGTGAAGTTGTTGCATAACTGACATACTAATGCTTTGCTTCTATGATTCTATTGATCATTAGATGCATGACAATTTCGAGCAATGTGTCCTAAGTTGTTACAATTATAACACACAATCTATTTTCTGTTTTCATAAGATCTTCCTTCTCTCGATGTCCTTTCATTAGATCTTCTTCTATTTGTAAGGTTGGTATTTCTAGATATTCTACTATTCTTTCTATCATTATCATACTTAGGTTTTCTACAACCAATTGCTTTATGACCCATACCATGACAATTATGACAATAAAAGTCCTTAACATGATTAAATGACTTATTTGTACAATCTTTTTTCATATGACATATTTCATTACATAAAAAACACTTACCTCTAAATTTGTACCTAGTTTTCTTAGGAGATTCCACTTTCTTTGGTTCATTCAAAATTTCAACTTCTTTGTCTTGCTCAACTTCTTTAGATTTATCAAAAGATTGATTGTATTCAATCTTATCATCAGATTTTTCTTTTTCTTTCTAATATGATCTTATCTCAAGTTTCTTTGCAAAAATTTTAATTAGATAACCAAGACTAGTCTTATTATAAGTAGGTCTTTGTATTGACATTAAATCATCAAGTGTTTTTTTGCTAGAATAAAGCTTCTCAAGCTATTGCTTGCACTAAGTTAATTCACCTTTCACAATAGTATTGTACTTATGAAGTTCCTCATGATCTTCTTTCAATGTTTCAAATTCAAATGTTTTCTTTGCCAGACGTGCTCTAAGATATGCATTCTCAGTCTTCAAATCAGATTCAACTTTGCTAGGAGCATGTCTCAAAGTCAACTTCAGATTCGTAATCTTCAATTCATGCTTCAAAATTTTGTACTTTGTCTTCAACTTTGAATAATCATCATCACTAGTTCTAGATTCAGTAGATTCAAGCTTGGATTTGAGATATTCAATCTTTTCCTTCAATTGACCAATGCATACTTTGGAGTCTTCATATCTGTCCTTTAGTGTATCTCTTTCTTCAGTAAGGAGATCATTTTTTTCAAGATCTTCTTCAAGGTTCTTCATCAATTGTTCCATATCCATAGGGATCTTACTGAAGCTATTAATCCTCTTCAAAGTAACTGTATTCTAATACCAATTGTTAGAAATAGGGATTATTGAGAGGGGGGGGGGAGGGGAGCGGAGGGCGGGTGTGAATCAGTAATCTACAAACTCTAGTCGCCAACTAGATATTATTTATTACTTTAAATGATGCATAACAAAGTAATAAAATAATGTTGAATAATAACAGTAACAATGCATAAAGATAACTCATAACACCATATTTTGTTAACTAGGTCAACCTTGGCCAAGGGAAAAATTTGGCGGGGATGATACCCACTAGATAATATGCTAATATATAAGTTCCTTGTTAGAGGATGGACCCTGTTAGGAGTCAATGAGAAAATTTAGTATAAGGAGTCCCTGTTAAGAGACTTTGAATCCCTGTTAGGAGATTCCAACCTTGTTAGGAGTTGTGGTACAGTAAATGCAAGATGAGCTCACTGCCCAAACATGCACTTCTAATTACAAGAAGGCTCACTTCCCAAACAAGTAATCATACTTCTATAATATAAGTACTGTATCTTCTTCCTTAACTTATCTCTAATCTTCAACTCGATCTCGGATCAAAAATTAGCTTATACAAAACTTCACATATATCACTTTCACAGTAAGTTCGCACATCACAATATTAGCACAACTTCCCTTTCTTCATTGCAAAATGTCCTTTACATAAATACCATGCCTTTACACAAATTTCTACTGGGTTGGCTAAGACCACAATCCACTTTTCCAACTTAGAGTAAACATCTAGGATGTTAGCTCTAATTGGATAAGAAATTTTTTGTAAACAAAATAATCCTTTCCTTCAATTCTACTCTTTTGTTTTGGTAAAACATGATTATCTCTGTTCTGTACAGTCCGTACTAACTTATGAGGTTATACACGTCATCACCAACATGTATACTATCTCCATCTAACTTCGCTAGTCATAATATGACATCAACAAGTTATAAACAAAACAATACACTCTTGTAAACCAAATTCTATACTTAGACAATTTTTTGATTACCAAACACTAAGTATCTTTATTTCTGAGGTTTCCTGTAAGCATGTACATCATGTGTTACCATAAATAAAAACAATTACATATCTTTGGTAGCCAATTGTTAACAAACTTCGATATCTCATCCTTTTTGATAGAAGAATTTTCTATATTGTATAGTGATATCTCCTCCTTTTCGATCACCGAAAACACTCATCGCCATGACTTATAGCAATATCTCCTTATTTTCAATAGAAGAGTTTGCTATATTCTATAGCAATATCTCCTCCTTTTTGATCACCAAAAACACTCATCACCATGACTTATAGCAATACAACATCTCTATCACTCGTTGTACTAATTATATATTTTTTCCATTTACCGACGGTCATTATATGTTATAGCGATAAGCCTCCTTTATCACTCATTGCTATATTGTTTTTGCAGTTTCTTCGCATAGCGATAAAAGGGATCACTATAGGTCATAGCGATATACTTTCCTCATTACTCATCACTATGTTAAGATTAGGCCTTCTCTATATAGTGATAGAAGAGTTCACTATATTCTATAGTGATATCTCCTCCTTTTCAATCACCAAAAACACTCATCACCATGAATTATAGTGACACAACATCTCTATCACTCATTGTTGTAATGATTATATTTATTTTATGTTAGCCGATGATCATTATATGTTATGGCAATAAGCCTCCTTTATCACTCATCGCTATATTATTTTTGTAGTTTCTTTGCATAATGATAAAAGGGATCACTATATATTATAGCAATATACTTTTCTCATGGCTCATCACTATATCAAGATTAGGCCTTCTTCGTATAGCGATAGAAGAGTTTGCTATATTCTATAGTGATATCTCCTCCTTTTCAATCACCAAAAACACTCATCGTTATGACTTATAGCGACACAATATCTCTATTGCTCATTGTTGTAGTGATTATATTTGTTTTCCATTTGCCAATGATCGCTATATGTTATAGTGAAAAGCCTCTTTTATCGCTCATTGTAATTTGTGTTTACAGTTTCTTTGCATAGCGATAAAAGGGATTGCTTTATGTTATAGCGATATACTTTCCTTATCACTCATCACTATGTCAATATTAGGCCTTCTTCGTATAGCAATAGAAGAGTTCACTATTTTCTATAATGATATCTCCTCCTTTTCGATCACCAAAAACACTCATCGCCATGACTTATAACAATACGATATCTCTATCAGTCATCACTATAATGATTATATTTGTTTTCCATTTGCTAATGATCTCTATATGTTATAGCAATAAGCCTTCTTTGTCGCTCATCACTATATTGTTTTTGTAGTTTCTTTGCATAGCGATAAAAGGGATCACTATATCTCATAGAGATATACTTTCCTCATTGCTCATTTCTATGTCAAGATTAGACCTTCTCTATATAGCAATAGAAGGTTTTTCTATATTCTATAGTGATATAGTACCCAAAATCTCTTTTAACCATACTGCGATCACTATAGTGTATCTTGAGTCATGAAGCCTAATCATTGTAACTATAGCAATATATGAAACATTAAATGAAGAAACACCATTTCTATTGATTGAGGTAACCAATGTGCTTGTACGAAATGAATCTCATTAATGATTAAATGAAATGTCGAATGACAAATTCTAGTGCTTATTTGATGGTTCGAGTGAGGTGGGGCGTCGAAGAAATATACAAAGAAATCAAGACAAGGTTTGGCTGAAACTGTTATGCATATAAATGTATCTGATTATATAATGAAAATATGGATGAAACTATTATGCATTTTTGATATTATGGCTCATTAACAATATCAAAATATGGATGGAATTGTAATGCAGTTTTGATAATACTCATAATGACCAAAACCACTCATCAAGATACTAACCCTGACCGAACTGCCTGATAATAAGAAAAAAAATTGTCAAATCACCTACAACCAGTCAAAAGTGAGTTAGCATCTATGCTATGGAAGATTTTTGCAGGTTGCATCAAATATCTAATATATAAGGTAATATGTAAATTTTTGTGTTTGGATTTGACTGTGTATGTTTTTTTAGCATCAATGTTTCAAATCACACTTCATGATCCATCATCAAGATGAGAGAATGCATTGAAAGGTGAAATATACAAACCAAGCCCAACCAAAGGGAAATAAAAAGAAAAAGAGGATCGGTCTGCATATTTCACTTTTTTATTCTTGCTTTCTCTTATCTTGATGATAGATTGCAAAGTGTGATCCAAAAATTGATGCTAAAAAAACATACACAATCAAATTCAAAAACAAAATTTACATTTCAAATGGATAGTGGACATTTGATAAGGTTAATATAAGATGATGGGTGATCTTTTAGTAGGAATTATTTTGAAGAAAAAAAGACAAGGTTATGCATCTTCTACCACTTTGCCCTAAGTAATTTTGGTTTCATAGTTGGCACTAACAACCTTCAAAGCTTCCTCTGTAACCAGGGAAGGAAGGGTATGGCTATTGCATGGAATGTCAATTAGTATAGCTTGACCTACTTCAACTAGGGCATGGGAATCTCCAAATGCTTTCCTCAATGCCTTAGATGAACAAGATGATGTAAAGTCTGGAGTCTCTGCTTAGGCAACATCATGCATGTTATTGATTGAATATTTAAAGGGTTTATAAAACAACTTTTATAAGCCTTTTATGAATCACTATTACAACCACATGTCAACATGATTGTTCCTCATGTTTCATTTTCTATAAATAGATTCTATTTAATAAAAGATAATAATGCATTATCAGCTAATGCTTCTTAAAAATAATAAATTAAAATAGGATTGAGTGCAATAAAGTCTTAGTAAATAAAAGAAAGTAAAAAAGAGGAGTCCTTATCATAATTGCCTCAAACATATACTGGACACTATATTTGTCATGCACCTGAAAACAAAGCGGTGTACAACTATAAAAATAACTTCTAGAAAGCTTGCTTCAAATAGGATTGAAATTATAATTTATTATTTTTTTAATTAGGTCCAAGGAGTTTTCCAAATGACTCCCACAGTTTTACAATGTTGTTAGTACACAACAAATAGTCAATAACAAAAAATAAATCAGCCAAGATATCAAGATTATACTTAAATATAAAAATAATTAAACATTTACTGTTAATATACAATACTATTATGAACATTAAGATACTAGAAGAAATTTAGTAATACATATCATTATTTCATGTGAAATATTTAAATTTGGTAAAACAACATGCCATATATTAAACTTCAATCTCTAAACCAATTTAATGCCAAAAATTTTATATTACTTGTCTTTGCCTTTCACTTCATTTCCTGTGTTGTTGATCAATCTCAAGTGGCAACCCATACAGGCCTTTTCTTCTATGAAAGCAACCGGTTCCTCCATAAAGAGAGCCTTGGAGTGCATTTGATCCCTTCCCAATAGTTTTCATACACCCGACATCTACATTGTTACATCTATAATCATGTAATAACCCAACCAAAAATGCTATAGAGCTCTTGAATAATCAGTTTAGTAAAGATGAAAAATTATTTCTTACTTCAATGTGGGCTCCTTGAATGGGTCTATTGTAGTGATGATAACATTGACAATAGGAAGCTTGTAAGCAAATTCTCCACTATATCTACAAGATAAAAACATAATACAACACCCAAGTTTTTGTATTGTTTCAAAGAAGAATAAACATATAAGACCTTTACTCATAGAGAAATAAACATACAAGTCCTTCACTTTTTATGATAATAAAACAAATGTGTAAATGAAAAACATTTAATTCTACCTCTCTACAAGCCTCTTTTGGTATGTATTATACCCAACAAACTTCCATGCCATGTTGCGATAGAGCATCCATATGAAATAAAACCAAAGCTCACATGCAAAAGCTATCATCCAAAAGTTCTAAGAAAATGTAGAAAATGTTTTGACACTCAAAGTTGCGAGGAAAGGGAAAGAGATAATCAATGATCTCATATTTCACATAGAACAACGAGGAAGATGAAAAATATTTGAAGAATGGAATTGAAGTTTAGAGACAAATCAAGATAATTCCTTGAGGGATGGCAAGATGAATCAATCCTCTCTCATACTTCATTCATTCATTCATTCATCCATTTATGAACTATAACATTCAATCAATACAATCACATAACATTCATTAATATGATATAAAATTCATTAATACGCAATACTAATCAAGACATCATTAACACATAACAATATTTATTAACATGACATAAAAATCAATATTAATATGCAACATTCATATATAATTGTTTAAAACAACGTTCTTTCATTATCCAACAAAGTTTATCAAAGAACATTTTTTAAAAATTATTTTTAAAAAAAAAATTTCTTAGCTTTCTTAAAGTAAAGGTTGATAGGAGCGTCAATATCTTCCTCGTTCTCCTCCTGTTGTTGCACATGTAATATCAAATTATGATGCCTCCTCCTATTTTGAGGAGCATGAGATTGCTGCATGAAAGGGGGCTCTGTTGGAATAACAAGTAAATGGGTTAAATTGGCATATTCTTTTTTTAAAAAAAACTGCGACAAGTATTTCATTAATGAGTAGAATATAACATGA
The DNA here is from genome assembly GCA_028749045.1 of Cupressus sempervirens. NCBI lineage: Eukaryota > Viridiplantae > Streptophyta > Pinopsida > Cupressales > Cupressaceae > Cupressus > Cupressus sempervirens. Next base: position 633,430,196 of record CM053789.1, on the reverse strand, counting down.
ATTTTTCTTACCTGACAATGCCACATCATGTATAATAACATTTTGATCCGCCATCACCTGAACATGCTAAACACTTAGAACATGCTCCACTCGTTCACCATGATGTTCAACATGCTCTAAAATATTCAAAAAAAGGTTACACATCAAATTGCAATTGAAGATGTTAAATTCTATTCATAATTGCACAATTAATCTCCAATAGAAAATTAATACCTCCACCACTATGATGCACATCATGGCCTTCATCATGCATAGGTTCTGTGACAGGATTTTAAGGTTGCAATGAAATGTTATGTGCATTGTTATGCAATCAATTTATGTTGGAAACTAACACCAAAATTTTTTTTTGTCAACTATTCAATTTGATTTACTTTTCATTTGACCAATTTACCTCTGTCTCATCTGGTGCACTAGATTCTTGGCTTTTGCTTTCAGATTCTTGGCGTAGGCGTGGAACCATGACATTGTAGCCTTCCTTCGAGGCAATTTTTTATATTCATTTGTGGGCTCTACATTAAATCTCGTGCCTTGTATATTTTGCTTAATATCATCAATTTTGCATGTATGATTTGATTAAACCAAATTGTTTACAACATTATATAAATTTTTTATTATATGAGATTCTATTGTTGCTACTTACAAGTCGAGAGTGAAGATTCATATAGCCACTAGAATGAAGTTTTTGTTGGTGAACCTTTTGTAGTCTCACTTCTATAGCTTTTGATTTTTCTGGTAATCTATGAAAAGTTTGAAACATGTTAGATTATATAAATAAAATGGTCACTAGTTAGTGCATGATTACATTCTACTTAATACTATCATGACATACCTTCTTTTGCCCTCTTGTAGTTCATTTCCTTTCCCATGTAGCTTTCTCTTTGCATCTTCTATTATTTCATTCCACTCCATTGATGGAATCATAGGAGGATGCTCGCACTTTGGGTTATCCTTTAGACCCCTTCTATATTGGTCCCTCATAGTCTTGATATGTTTGGATGCTCTTTTAAGAAGTAGGGCATTGTCAAAAATATTTTTTCCAAAAAGGTCCTCAAAAGATGTAATGACTTGATTTTTTAATTTCAGACCCTATTCATTCCACCTTTTTTGAAAAAATAAAATTGTTAGATCAATAACTTTAATATAGTATAGTAAATGGAAGTAAAGAAAAATATTGTAGCAACGATATGAAACTACATACCTTTTACGTAAGGTGGGTCCAAATAGCTTCAATGAAATTTCAAAAAGAGTATCATAGAAAACATCATTTCCTACAAAAACATCATGGGATTATCAATCCAAAATGAGTCATGTATAAGTAAACTTCAATTACACTATAACTAATAACAATTTTAAAGCACCTAGAAGCTTTGGTAATTTTAATGGAAACATAGTTTTCATGTGTAGCAACCATGTCCCTCCAAATGAACTAGTACTAGTCACATAGGCTCCTCCAGGAAATGGTTCAACTTCACTAGTACTGATCTTTGCTATTCTATCAACTGTAGGTGTATCTATTGGTGCACAAAATAGGTCCACGAGTATAAAATCCACCTTTAAAAAAAAATGAATGATTAGCACATAACAAAATATAGCAAAACAAGGTTTTACTAGTTGTACTTGGTATAGTCAAAGATGTATGCAAGTTCCTTGTTTCCAAAAATACAATTAGCAATATCAGAGTGGTGACCGAAGGAAGCATCCACACTTCATCATGAGCTAAAGAATACATTGTTCGCAAAGAAATTTGCAATGGATAAAGATCAAATGGGATAGTAGCTAGAAGCATCCAAAAGGTTAAAGGTTTAAGGATTATTTACATGAAGGTTGTGTGCTACAACCCTCACCATATTGACCACGCGGTCTCACAGGTGTCATAAAATCCTATAAGAAGAATACATAATATTTTAGATCATGATCCATAAGATACTATAAAATATAAACATGTATTGAACTTTTATTATTGCTTAAGATTAATTACTGCTTACTTGCAAATAATTGACTCTAAGTATCAATTCATATTTTAGTGCCTCTGTCTCCTCAATTTTTTTTTTTAGTCGAGGACAAGGTTAAGAATTTCATCACTATATTTTTTTATGAGCTTATGAGCCATGAATATGGGGTCAACGCTACATGCGATGTCATCTAAAAATCCTAAATTTTAGATCACATTTGATTTGCTCTCATTTTCACTTTTCCCTATCAATAACTATCAGGTTGTGACATCAATATCAATAAAATTCCATAAAAATAAGTCCAAATCCATAAAGAAAAGAACATAATAACATGACATTTGTTTCTATATAATCTGTACAATTACACTAATTAAGGTTTACCTTTGATACAGAAGGTGTGTGAGGTACATCCCTGCCTATGTCTTGTGGTGTATGCATGTCGCCCTATGAAAAAGATAAATAATTCTTAGCAATTAATAAAAAAATGAAAGTAATAGACTTACCCCAATTTTTTTTTTTATAAAACAGTAGATTGGATATTGGAGTCAATAATAATTGGAGGCAATTGGTTTAAATGTTATACTTACTAGTCCTATGATAGGGAATTCTTTTGTATCTACATGAAATATTAGTTAGCAAGCATGTCAAGATTATCTCCTTATGTATTGCTCAAACTATCATCGTAATCACCCATCAATTATAACCATTACAAGAGGTATTGATTAGGAAGATTGAAGATCAAAGGACAAATTTTGTTACACCATTCAGGTGTTCCCATGTTCACATCAAACAACATAAATGCAACTGTAGTTGTGTGTGTGTGTATTTATGTAGTTTCCTATAAAAAATAGACAGTCACATTATCAACAATTAGCATGATATTTTCTTTAGCACCACCTGTGGAAGATTAATCAAATAATGAAAAGTGAAGTGGACAAACTAATCAGTAGCGATTATTCATAACTGTGCAAAGACAATGATTAACCATTAGATGCCCATTTCTGAAAAAGAAAGGTGCTATCCCAACCTATGGGTGAAAGTATCCAATAACAATGAGATCTATTATAAAAATCAATCCCATTCTCAAAGACATCATCGAGTACTTTTTATTAGCTATTTATCCTCATTGGATTGCTCAAGGGAGTACTTGCCTTTCAAAAATCAGTTTGCAAATATTGAAGGAAAGTAATCATGAAGAGCCCACTATCTATTAGGAATAAACCATGGATAGAAATAACAATTACATATAAATATAACAAATATCAAAAAATAATAGATCACACAGAAAAGAACACAAGACACCAAGATTTAATGTGGTTCACCCAATCTCTAGGCTATGTCCACCAAACAGTAAGTCCGATATTATTATGATCCAGTGATTACAACCTGATTACAATTTATAATCCCTTACAGCTTAATACAGCTGTAAGAACCAATTTCCATATCACCTTATGAAACAATCCCTAACCCTGAGCCTTTTTTATACAAGTATTTTTACTACTTTAGGGTTATAATTAATAATTAAATGTCAGCCCGAAATCTTGATAAAATAGGGCTCAAATTTTTTTTCCAGGGCAATGCCTCGAGCCCCAAAAAATTTATGAAGTATATACAGTACTTTCATGATCAGTCACTATGAACTAAAAATCTCCCACTTGGGGACTGATCAGGCTCCACACTAAACAACAATGTCCCACTTGGAGACTAATCCTGTAGCTATGTTGCTACTCCATGAGGCTCCCATCGGATCAAACCACCCTAGACTCTGCTATTCTTTTATTCATGTTTAGTCTAGAAGACCAATCAAAGTTGAAGAGAAGTTTAGCTTCTCCCTTGTTAGTACCTTGGTAAACATATCCACTGGATTTTCATCTATATGTATCTTGTCTAGCTTTAACTGTCCATCCTCCAAAATTGACCGAATGAAATGGTACCGCAATTCTATGCGTTTGGTCTTGGAATGTAGAGTTGAATTCTTCACAAGATGAATAGCACTCTGACTATTTGTAAATAAGTAATTATCCTTCTAAGGATGTCCCAATTCTTCCAAGAAGAATTGAAGCCATATCATCTCCTTGGTTGCCTCTATAGTGGATAATGTATTAACCTTCTATAACCTAGAAACTCAGCTCACAACTGCCCCACCAACAGTAAAGACATGACCTATAGTACTCCACCTAGTATCAATATCCCCTACCAAATCTGAGTCAACATAGCCCTTTAAATTGGTAGTATAGCCCCCAAAGTGTAAACACTTATTGGATGTTCCTCTCAAATATCTGAAAGTCCATTTGACAACATTCAATGCTCAATTCTTGGATGACTAATATATCTGGTAACAACTCCCACTGCATGTGCAATATCTAGCCTAGTACATACCATAACATACATCGAGCTTCTTATAGCTAAAGCATAGGGTACCTTGGACATCTTATCCTCCTCTTCTTGTCTCTTGGGACACATTTCCTTAGTCAACTTCAAATGACCCAGTAAATGTGTGATGATAGCTTTAACATTCTCCATAGAGAAACATTGCAACACCTCCACATAATCAACCTGAGATAGTGTCGATATTTTGTTCTTCCTATCTCTGTAAATCTTCATACCAAGGATTTTTTTTGCTGCCCCCAAATCCTTCATAGCAAATTCATGTGCTAAATGGCATTTTAGCCCCTTAATATGATCCATGTTAGACCCAGCTACAAGCATATCATCAACATATAAACATAAAATAATGTAGTTGTCATCATCCAACCTCTTAAAATAAACATAATGATCTGAATGACACTTACAATATCCATGCTTGTGCATAAAACTATCAAATTTTGGATACCATTTCCGAGGTGCTTGCTTCAAGCCATATAAAATTTTCTTCAATTTGCACACTAAGTTCTCCTTACCTTTGATCTCAAATCCCTGTGGCTGAGCCCTATATATCTCTTCATCCAAATCAACATGAAGGAAGGTTGTTTTAACATCAATTCTCTAAATGAAAATCTTCAGTAGCCATAAGACTTAAAATAGTACGAATCAAAGTAATTTTAACAACAGGAGAAAATATCTCATCAAAATCAATGCCCTTTTTCTATGCAAATCTTTTTATAACTAACCTGGCTTTAAATCTTTGCTTACCTCCATCCTCTTCTTTTAACCTGTTAACCCACTTATTCTATAAAGCTCTTTTACCTACATGCAACTTGCATTAATCTCATGTCTTATTCTTTAGCAAAGAATCCATTTCATCTTTTATTGCAGACTCTCATTAAATCTTAGTATCCACCTACATAGTTGCATCATAACATTCAGGTTCACCAACATTAGTAAGTAAAATAGAATACAAAGAGGGAGAAAATCTTTTGGGTGGTCTAATTTGTCTTGTTAACCATCTAACATTCATTGGTGTGTGTGGTATTTGTTGTTGTTGTTGTTGCACATCATGAGGAATGGCTGGAACATCATCTTTTGGAGTATCATCTAGCACAACATAATCATCTTCTTTCTTCTCATGTTGCTGCAACAGATCTTTGTACAACACTTTCTCATTGAATATGGTATCGTTGCTTCTTACAATTTTATGATTTTCAAAATCTCAAAGCCTATAACCAAATTCATTAATGCCATATCCAACAAATACACATTTCTTTGACTTAGCTTCTAGCTTGGTTCTATTTTCAGAATCTATGTGAGCAAATGTTTCACAATCAAAGGTCTTAAGAAAAGAATAACTCACCTTCTTACTAGTCCATGCTTCCTCTAGAATACCACAACCCAAAGGAGTAGAGGGATCTCTATTAATCAAATATACAATAGTATTAATAGCCTCTGCCCACATGTGTAAGGACAACCCAACATGCAACCTCATACTCCTTGCACACTCCATTATAGTCATATTCATGCGTTTAGCCATTCCATTTTCCTATTGAGTCATTTGAATAGTTTTCTATCTATGAATACCATTAGTTGAGCAATAATCTTCAAATTCATGATTGCAATACTCACCACCATTATCAGATTTGAGACATTTTAATTTCTTGCCAGTCTCATTTTCAACCAAACATTTCCATTTCTTAAAAGTCTGAAATACATCAAATTTCTATCTAAGGAAATAAACCCATACTTTTCTAGTTGCTTTATCAATAAATGTAACATAATAATGAAAGCCTCCAAGGGAAGATACCTGAGCTAGTCCTCATACATCAGTTTGCACAAGCTCTAATTTCTCTTTTTTTTTTCCTTCCCAGTCTTCACAAAACTCAGTCTCTTTTGTTTTCCATACACACAACTTTCATAGAAGTCCATATTAACGCATTTTAGACCTGGTAAAACATTCTTTAAATGAAGTACTTTAATACCTTTCTCACTCATGTGTCCAAGTCTATTGTGCCATACTGCTATATTAGAATTTACAACATCTATTTATTCTCCCTACTCAATTGCAACAACTATTTTTGAACATTCATTTTTCTCTGAAACAATTAAAGTAGAAGGAACAATATGACCTATACAAAGATATAAGGTGCCTACTTTCACACCTTTTGCTACTACAAGGGAACCTTTTGAAAGCTTCCAATTTTTATAATTAAAAGTAACTATACAACCCTCATCATCGAGTTGCCCTACTAAAATTAAATTCCTACTCAGCTTTGGAACATGTCTTACCTCATATAGTAGCTAGTGATTCCCATTCTGCAGCTTAAGCTTAGTTTTTCCCTTTCTAACAATTTGACAGGGTTCATTATCCCCCAAATAAACAAGTACAAAATCCCCTTGGACATAATCAATGAAATAACCTCTATGAGGTGTATCATGAAATGAAGCACTAGAATCTAAAACCCATGAATCATCAACACTTTCTAAAGACAGAAGGAAAGCATCCTCTTCAGATTCTTTACTTACCACATTTGCCTCCTTGTCTCCATCTAGTTTATTGCCTTCATTTTTTTTTCAATTCCAATAATCTCTCTTTTTGTGCCCTGGTTTCCCACAATACCAATAGTCATTCAGTCCTCTCGATTGAAACCTCCTCCCCTTTGACTTTCCTCTTGATTTCTCACAACTTTCGAAATTACTTCCTCTCTCAGTTGTTATGCCCCTGCTTTGTGCATTCAAAGCACTTCCTGATGTAGATCCACCTGAGGTTTCCTACAAGTTTTCTCACTCAAAACAACACTGATCACATCATCATATTTTAGGATACTAGATTTAGGAATAGAATTACTCATAGCCATTACCAAGCCATTCTTGCTTTCAGGAAAAGAACACAAAATCAAGAGAACCCTAATTTATTCATCGAAATTGATACCCATAGAAGATAATTGACTAGTAATATTGTTAAACTCATTTAAATGACCTGCAAAAAATCCACCTTCTGCCATTTTCATATTAAATAAATGCTTCATGAGAAATACCTTGTTTGAAGTGGAGGGCTTTTCATATAGTGTCGCTAGGGTCTTCATCAACTCTTTTGTTGTCTTCACTTTTGTAATATTAAATGCCATCGATGGTGCCAGGCATAATCAAATGCTTCCAAGTGCCTTTCTATCCCAAAGATCCCATTCATCATTTGACATAGATCACTGATTCTTGGATTTGCCTTCTAACGACTTCCATAAATCCTTCTAATACAGATACAGATAGTCTTCCATTTGCATCTTCCATAACTGGAAATTTTTCCCATTAAACCTATCAAACCTCATCTGCCATCCCTCCCACTCAACCATGAGACTTTCTTGTAGAGGATAACTGAAAAAAAACCTCACTTTGATACCACTTGTTAGGAATAAACCACAGACATAAATAACAATTACATGCAAATATAACCAATATCACAAAATAATAGATCACACAGAAAAGAACACGAGACACCAAGATTTAACGTGGTTCACCCAATCCTTGGGCTACATCCACCAAACAACAAGTCTAATATGATTATGATCTAGTGATTACAACTTGATTATAATCTGTAATCCCTTACAGCTCAATACCACTGCAAGAACCAATTTTTGCATCACCTTATGAAATAATCCCTAACCCTAAGCCCTTTTATACAAGTATTCTTACCAATTTAGGGTTATAATCAATAATTACATGTTGGCCCAAAATCTCAATAAAATATTTCTAAAGAATGTACAATACTTTCCTGATCAATCACCACAAACTAACACTATCTTGTATATTTTCAAAGACAAGGTAGACATAGAAATATCATTGTTGTAAGCAATATTGATGAGAATCACATACGTATAAGGTACAAATCAGAATTAGCAATATCATCACTATAAGTGATGTTGGAGACAAGTACATATAAGAAACAACTATATCAGTTCTATAAGTGATATTGAGATATTTGTGTACTTATGAGATAGATCGGGAACAACAAGATACATCATCGCTATAAGTGATAAAAGTAGACTTCAACATATTAGTGCCATATTAGAGTCATCTATTAGCACATTAAGAAGACTTGTAGTATATCTTATATTGATATAATAGAAACAAATTGAAGCAATTGGAAGGAGACTTCATACAATTCATATTGTTATAATAGAAGTGCAGATCAAATATATAGTAGAGATCATTTGGGCATAAATCTCATCAATATATCTAAGATAGTTATGATGCTTTATTTTATTGATAAGTAATATATCTTATAGCATCATATTTTATGTATTATCAATTGTAAATCATAATATTTCATTCTTATATTAATTGGTGTCACTTACCTTTATTACAAGTCTTGTAAAGGACTTATAGAGTCTTCTTGGAAGGAAGTTTCTCACTGATTTTTGTAAGTTAATTGTCCTTAATTCCTAGGAATTAATATAAGGGGATATTACAAGATTGATAAAATTATTTAGACCAATCCATGTCCACATTTATAATATTCCATCCAAACTTGGAAAATAAATAAATATTGAGAAGTTGAGAGTCTCTAACATTGAGGCCTTCCTAATCCTTTAGGGAACAAATAATTTCCCAATTAATAAGTGAAAGACACATTTTTCTCCTCAACACCTACCCAAGAAAATTGTCTCTTAATAACATCAAGCTTTTTGGCTAAAACAATTGACATATGGAATAGAGACATAATATATTCACAGGAAGAAAGAGTGAAAGTGTTACTAGCTTTTGGGAAGCAAGTCATTTACATCCTAATGAAGGTCTACCAGAAATGAAGTTGAAATCACTCATTAAACTAGATGAGCATGATAGACTTGGAATGCACAATGAGCTATGGGATATAGGAAGAACTATTGTAGCAAATGAATCAATAGAACTAGGGAAACATAGCAGATTGTGGAAGTTGGAAGAGGTTGAACTAGTTTTAATGAAAGAAAACATGAGGTTTTGAGTTCTCTTTACTTCATGCTTACTCCCAATACTTTTCTAGTCCTTGCACTAAGTCTATGAAGTGATAGTTAGTTTCCTTATGATTTGTACCTAACATTTTTGTAGATAGAATATTTGAGATGTGATTCTAGTTTATATATTTATTTGGTATTTCCATTGCATTTCATTGGTATGTTACATAGGATAGTAGTTGTTTTTATTTCCCATAGAATAATTCAAATTCAATACTAGCACTTGCTAATAAAACATATCAATTACAACTTGATCAGGGAACATAAAGGTTGAGATGTCTTATCTACCATCAACAAGATGTAAGACTTCAAACTCATAGTTTTCAAGGAATGTGTCAATTGTAATTGCTTTGGCTTAATGCAACTCACGTAGAGGGATATTATAGAAAAATGCTTACAAATTTGAAGTGGCTAAGATGGAAACACTACCCTCTAAAATGCTTTCCATGTGAATGAAATATGAAACATCTAGTAGTACTTGATCTAAGCTCCAACAAAGGTATTGAGGCACTATGGTCAGAGGCAACCAATATAGAAGTGATTTCTAGAATTCCATCATTTCAGGAAGTAAAAGAGATTGAAGACACAATCACAAAAGCTTTAGTGTTATTAAAAGTAAAAGATACAAAGACCTTCTTGATAAGTTCCTAATGACATGCCTTTTTATTTGTAGGGTCCAAAAAACCTCAAAGTACTTAAGTTGAATTACTACATAGATCTTTAGGTCTTGAATTTAGCATAAAATAGTAGATTTAAAAATTCAAAGTATCTCAGAAAAGGGAAATCTAAAGATTCTTTGGACTATGAGAAGGTAGTAAACTTTGAAGAAAATAACAGATGTACAAATTCTAAGTATCTTGGATGAAAGAGGTAAGAGGCAAAAAGAGATGAGAAACCCTATCCGTAAACTCAGAAGAAGAAACTTAATTTCACCAAGTAGCAAGTGGTGTTGTTTTTTTGGTCCATTTCCACCACATAACATGCTTAGGTCAAGGATCTATATGAACAAATTTAAAGAAGCTTTTTGGATCAAGCCGAATTAGAGAGGAACTTTTCTGTAAAATAAAACACTTCAGAATTATGAAAATTACACAATGGAATAAGAATAGTAATTCCATAGATGAAATTTTTAATTAAATATACTAGGAAATAAACTTGCTTTATTCAATAACAAACTTTAATCCTCAAACATCAATGATCCAAACTTGCAAAGATAAGTTTATTGAAAAGAAAGAGAGTCAAATAGAGCTGCTACAACTACACATAGAAAATGACTTACACATCCAACATGGCTGGATAGACTCAATCAAATATATAGTAACTATAAATTATAATAAATTTTATTTACTATTTTAAATACTAATACAAAAAATATAGGGTTGTGATAAGATCTTACAACATACAGTTTTTCCAATATTAAACTAATTCTCTAAGACTAATTGTTACTCTACAATAGTTTTATACTAGAAGATAGTTTGGAAGAACTCTTCTTACGTGAAATCTAACCTCATATATTGCCTACTCATTAGTTAGCATGCAACTACATCTAAAATAGAACCAAAATTGTTACATCATTAAACACTAGTTCTATCTATCTATAAACCCAAACCATTCTAGCTTTGTGTGAGGTACAGTCAAAGGAGTGTTATATGGTGGCATCCTCACTTACAAAGAATACTGAATTAAAATTCATGGTAGCACAATTATAGGTACTATAGCATACCAGCATTGTGGATTCTATTGGCAATGAAACTTTGATCTCATCAAATCATATTACAATGCCCCATAGACCCTTGTCAAATTTGCACAAGATAGAACAACATGATTTGAGGAAAAGTTTAAGTAAAAATGACACCAAAGACACTACAATTCACTTGAGAGTACTTATAACCTCCTTTTGCATTCACTTTCTTTCTACCATTACTAAAAACATAAATGAGCTCAATTTCTTTGTGATAAGAGGGCATGGCTATTATAACCTCCTTTTTGCATTCACTTGCATTCAAAATCCTACAACTTATAACTTGTGTTCAAAATGGCACAGGGTCAATGAATTACTAGAGAAATGAGCTCAATCCCTCCTCCTACACCCATGAGTAATTAGCTCATAGTGAAAATCAAACCTCTCGTGCACTTTTTTTTAAGGTTTTATTTATAATCCATGTTGGTTGAAACTTTGATCAAACAAATTCATGTTGGTCAAATTTTTGAAAAACTTGGGATCTTAACAAAAAAAAGTTAAATCAAATGGAAAATGGCATAAGGTCAAAAATTATGGTTGAAAATTAACAACAAATCTACTAGTGTTATTAATTGGAATAATAGCTCTATTTATTTCATCAATGTTAACATGAAAAGATAACCTAAAATCCAAAGAATTATGGGATGTAAGGTGGGTAGCCTTCTAGGGTCTTATCTTGGTTTACCTCTCTACCTTGACCCTCTCAAGTCTTTTTGGAGTTCATTGATTGATAAAATCCATACAAAGTTGGTTGGATGTAAAGGAACCCTCCTTAGTTAGGCTAGGAAGATAATTGTTTTAAAATCTACTATTCAAAACATTCCACAATATGCTCTGAGTGTTTTTAAGATACCTAGAAAATATGTTGTGGCTATAAAAAGAATTCAAAGAAATTTCTTATAGATAAGAATGGAAAAAAAAAAATGAATGGCCCTTATTGCCTGTGACAAGGTTTGCAAGCCCATTAGAAAAGGTGGTCTGGGGTTAAGAAATATAAACAATATAAATGATTTCTTACTTTCTAAGATCATTTGGAGATTCTATAATGATGGTGGAGAATGGAAAGATATCTAGAATAACACATATAATATGGAGAACAAAAGCTTCAACTATTTCCTTAGCAGTGATGATGTTCAAGGTGGTTCAACTATTTGGAAGCAAGTGTAGAAAATAAGTAGATTATCAACAAAGGGGTGAGATGGAAGGTGGGAAATGGTAGGACTATTCAATTCTAGGATGATATCTAGATTCTTGATCATACCCTTAGTTATGATCAGTAGTGGAATAACTATATGATGTAGTGCAAGACTACTTTTGGGGCATTTGTTGCTGACTACTAAGAAGGTGATAAATGGGTGGACCTTACTAGAGTGGATGACTGTCTAAATGACATTAATAAAATGGTGAATGCTATCTTTTTAGTCAATGAGGAGGACACTCTCATGTGGAAGTTTAATTCTAATGGATTCTTTTTGTCTCTTCTCTATATGGTAATACTTTTGAAGACTATCATGAACCTTGTTGGGCTAAAGCTTGGCTCAAAGGCATGACACCTAAAGTTAACATCTTTTTTGGATCTTATTGCAAAATAAAATTCTCACTATTGATAATATAAAAAGAAAAGATCTTTCTCTTGTTAGTAGATATTATCTCTTCAAAGAGGAGGAGGAGTTGGTCAATCACTTGACCATTCATTGTTCCTACACTAGAAAGTTATGGGAAAGGATCTTTAGACTTACAGAAATGGAGTGGGTTCTCCCTTACAATATCAAAGATTTGTTCTGAGCATGGAAATTTCCCTCCCATAATGTCTTGATTAACAACTTATGGAATTACATTTTACCTTATTTATGTTGGGGTATCTGGAAGGAAAGAAATGACAGGGTTTTTAGGGGAAAGGAGTCAAATTCCAATCAGACATTTCATAAGATCAAGAGGATGGTGACACTGAATGTTAGGCTAAGTGGAAAATTCCAAGAGCCTCAGGATGAGTGGAAAAATCATTAATAATTGGAATGTGGATGGGACTAGTTATCCTCAAGGTGAGAGAAGTCTTAGAAGGACTGCTAGATGGAATTGTCCACTTGATATGAGATAAATTTTGATGGGGCCTTAAAGGGAAACCCACGGATTGTGGGTTGTGGTATTACTATTAGAAATGAAAATGGGTATAGTGTTTGTGTAATGACAATCCCTATTAGAAAAAAAACCAATCACATAGCGGAAGCTAGTGCTACCCTTTATGGAATTTTATATGCTAAGAGTATGAATATGGAGAAAATTTGGCTAGAGGGGGGATCTTTAAATATCATTAATTGTCTCAACAAGGTCACTACCCCCTCATGTACTATTCATAATATTATATGCAAAGCCATAAATTTGATCAATATCTTTTTTGAATGTGTTGTTACAGATAATTATAGAGAAACAAATAAAGTGGTTGACTAGCAAGAAAATGTGCCTTGTAAAATTCAAATGAGGATGATATGGCATAATGACAATAACATCCTAATTGATGAGCTATCTCTAATTGAGTATGATAGGATTGGAAGTAGAAAAACTTGTTTTAATGATGAAGGTAATGACAACGAGGAGTAATTATGAGATTTATTGGTGAGGGGGTTTGTAGATTATGATTATGCATGACGTGACTACTCACTTATTTCTACATAGATTGTGGGTGCTTTTGCAAGAAAGAAAATCCCATTGTGACTTTGAAGTCACTAATGATATAAGAAATATAAATAATATAAATAATATGAGTGATTTCTTACTTTCTAAGATCATTTGGAGACTCTATAATGATGGTGGAGAATGGAAAGATATCTGGAATAACAAATATAGTATGGAGAACAAAAGCTTCAAGTATTTCCTTAGCAGTGGTGATGTTCAACGTGGTTCAACTATTTGGAAGCAGGCCTAGAAAAACAAGAAAATTGTCAACAAAGGGGTGAGACAAAGGGTGGGCAATGGTAGGACTATTCAATTCTGGGATGATATCTAGATTCTTGATCACAACCTTAGTTCTAATCAATATGGAATGGCTATATGATGTAGTGCAAGACTACTGGGAAGGTGATAAATGGGTGGACCTTACTAGAGTGGATGACTCTCTGAATGACCTTAATAAAATGTTGAATCCTATCTTTCTAGTCAATGAGGAGGACTCTCTCATCTAGAAGTTTAATTCTAATAGATTTTTTTTTTGTCTCTTCTTTATATGGTAATACTTTTGAAGAATGGCATGAACCTTGCTGGGCTAAAGCATAGTTCAAAGGCATGACACCTAATGATGAAGGTAATGATAATGAGGAATAATTATGAGATTTATTAGAGTGGGGATTTGCAGATTATGATTATGCATGATGTGACTACTCACTTATTTCCACATATATTGTGGGTGCTTTTGCAAGAAAGAAAATTTGTTATGACTTCAAAGTCGATAACTTGAAATTGCTCAAGCCCTTTAGAAAAATTAGAATTTTTGGCAGAACCAACAACATGGTAGGAAGGAGAAAGGGGTGTGAGCTTGAGAATTGTTAGGAATGAAAGAAAAAACCAGAGATATGGGATATCTTGGATTAGGGTAAGTTTAGAAGATATTTGGAGAAACTTAAGGGAAGTGACCCGTCTATTACGAGGTAGTTTCTTAAAGCTTGAAAGAATGACAACATGCTAGTTGGAAATTAGAGAATGGAGGTCACCGAGTATATCATTACCGAAGCCACCAACTTGGACATGGAAGGGATTAACTTCTACAAGGATAGGAAGATGTCTAATAGAGCTGTGGAAAAATTTGCAAAGATGGCTAAGGAGAGAAATAAGTTGATCAAAGTTAGTAATTCTTACTTCTGCCCTAAATATATTTTTAGACCTTAGAGGTTCATTTTGTTTGTTTTGACTAAGTATATTACTCTAGATGGCCATTTTACCAAGATTTATGGCTATCATTTCATGTTGATTAATCACTTTAAGCATGGGGTTAGAATAAATTTCCCCTTCTATCTTCAATAATCTTTGGATAGTGATAACTTTAAGAAATCCCTCCCGAAAAAAGAGACCCTAAAATGCTGCCAAATCCAACACTTTGTGGGTAGGAAAATTTTAATGTCAAGGGCAATTTTTTTGTTCCATATAGGGAAATAAAATATTATATGTTGGCGATTTTTGTCTTGCCCTAGTAAAAATCATTTTAAATGTGGTAAATTAATTTTTTCTTTGGGCGATGGATAAATAGATGATGGCTATTTTTTTCCTTGCTAGTTGTGTTGGCTAATCTTCAGTCTTAAACTGAAAAATTGTTTAATCTGAAAGCAAAATTTGCACATGTATTGGCTAGTGACTATATTGACTGTTGATTAGTCACTTCAAGTATCAACTTGCGTACTGTCTTAGGTGTGTTATTAATAATGTCGTAACATCGTTACATCGGTATCACTATTACCAAGTTGGCTACCGTCACTTTTGTATTGTTAATAGTAAGTACAATAGTTTTATTGGCCGTTGATTAGTTGAAAATCAACGATAGAAGATGCATCTCGAGGCCACTCACTTGGAAAAACCTGGAGTCGCACGTAATTCTCCAGAATGGAGACATGTGGAAAGATTTGCATGGAAATTATTACTCAATGTTAGGCACTATCAACTGTCTAAAATTAATGCTATTACATTTCGGTGTTTCAAACACTTGAAAATTAATAGGAATATGAAAAAATAAGATATGAAAGATCGCAAATGCCAAATAATTAAATGTAACAACCATTAAATAGTCTCTTCAATTTCTCTTTCATTATCATTTTTCATGTTCTTCAATTTGAATTCGGTTTGCAGTTGTAGTTTGTAGAGTTTCTTGAATCTTAGTCATGGATATGCCAATTCACTCGAAATGCACTACAATGGCCCTGCAAAAGCCTTTTCCGGGCAAGATTCCTAACGATGTCCTTGCCATGGTTTGCAAGGTAGATGCCCGAAGTCATTTTTTCTGCCATGCTATATTCTTGGTGCTCGGTCATGAATTCTTGAGAAATGATAAGAGGTACCATGTGTCCATGGATATTATCTCCCGCTTCCTCGCATCTCTTCTTAACCTTGGAGATAGTCAAATAGAAATGCTAATGCTTCTACATAATATTTTTAAGAAAACATTTTTAGAAGATGTTAAAATTCTTGTATTGGCTGAGCAGGTACCGGGGCTAGGCATTGGCATCCCTTTTGCAGATGTAGTAGACAAGTGTTGGGAGGAAGGCATAGGGTGCATTATACATAAGCATCCTTTCTTGCTCGGCATGAATGAACGGCAATTGACTCACCATCAGATGTGGGCGTGGCTCGGAAGGGATTTCTTACAAAAATGGTTGTTGTTGGACGACATTAGCGAGACTGACTTCTCATGGCTGGACAAGTTCAGCAACATCATCTTCTCCAACAGATTCCTCGCAAACAGACTTGATGACCTTTCTGATTAAAGGCTTCAAGCCTCAACCCCTCAGCTCGCTCATGCTTCCAGCCTTCCTGGTTCCCTGTTTCTGAATATTGTTTCCTTACCCATTGCCCTTAGGGAAAAAAAATGTTTTAAAGATATCTATATTTTTCTTTGGATTGGGCCTTACCCTTTTTTTCAAATTATGAAATAGTAAAATCAAGCTGATTTAATTAGCTATTTTGAATATCTATGCTATGAATCAGTACTATGTACATTGTACAGTCTAAAATAGTATCAATGAAAACAATAGTTTTTAGCTTCTCAAATTGTTGTTCTTGTTAGTCTATGGCTTTGTAAGTTTGTTTTTGGCATCTTGATTCTCAATGCACGATTGAAATGTTACTGTTAGTCTGCAACTTTGTTAAAAATAGTTAACTATTAATAATTAACTATTTTTGTTTAATTTGATTGGTTAAAACAAATGGAGCTTCAAGGAAAACTAAAGATTAATAGATTATAACCTTAACAAAGTTATATATAATTTTGATAATTTATGTGTCAAATTTTAATTTCATACCTATCTTGTCACCTATTCCTAACTTTTTTTTCATTATGAAATCTTTTAAATGATTAAGAATAGTTTATAAACAATTATCACAATTTTTAATATATGTTAAATTTTAATAATTTATAGATATTTTAACTATATTATATTTTAATTTTGAAACTAAATAATAAATATGAATAAAAATATAGCATATGCAATTATATTTTTAAATTATAATTATTTTATTTACATTAAACTATTGTCATTATTATTATTTCATGATATTTTGCACCAATTTTATTTAATAAAATTTAATATATCTTCATTGAATTTTTCATATCATCTTTACAATAAAAAGCTTATGATAGAAAAAAAATCAATTCTATAATAGAAAAGAAAATTCTTTATTTATATATATTAAAACTATTATAATAATAATTATAAATTATATTATATATATAATATTTTATATAAATAATTAAATTAACATCATGATTTTGACATGCTCATTGCTCAAGCTTAAAAGTAAATTAATAATAATTAATAACAATTTCTCTTATTTTTCTCTATATTAATTAATATGTTATGTAAATTCTTTTCAATGACCGTGGCTCAATTTTGGGCCAAATTTTAAAAGATTGAAGATAAAGTCTATTTCTACCCAAAATCGGGACACATTTACTCAAAGATTCTGCCTAAAATCTTGACCATTGCATAAAAGAAGGATTGACGGCCCGAGATGAATTTCGGACCAATTTGGAGAATGTTTTCTCATGTGCCTAGATTCATCTGAAATCGTGACACCTGTCCGATCATTGCCAATTGGAAGACTCGGTTAATATTATTAATAATTATGTTTATAAACAATTATCACAATTATCAATATATGTTAGTAATTTATAGATAATTAAACTATATTACATTTTTATTTTGAAACTAAATAATAAATATGAATAAAAATATAACATTTGTAATTATATTTTTTATTTTATTTATTTTATTTAAATTAAACTATTGTCATTATAATTTATTAATAATTATTGGTACTTGCTGGTAGGTACTAGGCTTAGGGCTAAGAGCTAAATATTTCATTTTCAATGTGATTCATTAATGTTAATATATTTTTTTTTTTAATGTAAGTGCATTGGTTTAATATTTTATATTGTAATAATGTATTTTTTTAATAAATTATAATATGTTTTTGGTCATTCAATCAAAAATAATATTACTTATATTATATAATCATTTAAGATTTATTATTATTATAAAATAATAATTATTTTTATTTATAATTATTTATTATATAATAGAACATATAATATAATTATAACCATATGATATATGTAATAGAACATATATATCAATAATTATATAATATATTTTTGAATAAAATTTAAATTTAAATTAACATCATTATAGGAAAAATATAATTATATTACATTTTTATTAATTAAAATATTTTATATATTATAATAAATTTATTATTATATTTAAATTAGATTTATATAAAAACTAAAGGTAAGTCCTAGTGACACTTGTTTCATATCTTGCACCAATTTTATTTTATAAAATTTAATATATCTTCATTGAATATCAATAATTAAATTAATTGAAATCGGGACACATGTACTACAAGATTCTACCCAAAAATTAAAATCCTGATCATTGACTAAAAGAAAGATTGATGGCTTGAGATTCGGGCCGATTTGGGGAATGCTTTCCCAAGTGCCTAGATTCATCCAAAATTATGAACGTGTTTTTGACAAGTGTCATGATTGATAGATATATGTCACAATTCTAGATGACTCTTGACAATAGTGATATCACTCCACAAATTCAACCAAAAATTATATTGAATCATCGATAATTAAGTTCTATTTTTATTAATTTATTTATTTAAAATGAGAAATTTTTTTCAAATATATATCAATGTAATAAATTTTTACATTTTTTAAATTTTTATTATTGTTATGTACATTCCTAAATTATTGAGTCTTGACTCTTTATGTTGTTTACATGTACATTGTACATACTATTAATAAAGTACCTAAAACCATTAATTACTTAATACTTTCTTTTAAACTATTAACCCTACCTTGTATGTTTGTTGTTTTTAGAGTCCAATACAGTAGGGTTTTCAAATTTTAAATTTTCTCAGACTGACAAAATTTCATTTTGTATTCTAAAGACTGAAAGTGTTAAACTTGAGTATCAGACGATGACACCAATTATCCAATCTTGATTCTGAATATTTAATTTTTTAAAAACTTTTTTTATTGCAATTTACAGCAATAGAAATCTTGATTTTAACTATCTTAGGTTTACACTTTACAATTATTTTAAATAGGGCCTGAAGAAGAATTTTGTGTAATAACCAGTAGCAAGCATGGGTAAAAAAAAGTCAAAAACCTCTCATACAAGTGCAAGCATAAAAGAAAAGAAACACATTATAGAACTCAAGCAAGTGCTACAAACCCTAGGTTTCACCAATGAATGTCATGATATTTTTTATTCTGTTATCCATGGAGATTTAGGAATCATGAGAATTAGACATTCATTATTTAATAAGTGGAAAGATCCACTGAAGGTTAGAAATTATTACAAATACAACAATATTATTCGTGCACATACAAATAAACTAGCTACTCTAGTTACTAGATTAGCAAACCTCACTGTACCCAAAGTATTCTCTTGCCTTGAAATTGTAATGCTATGCGCTCAGAATTATGATGAAAATAGAAAGGCAATTGTAAACCAAAACAGTTAGAAGGAAATTTTATCCATAACTGAAAATGAATTTTTCACTCTGTTAGACCTAGGGCTAGAGTTTAAATCGAAAAGCTTTAACGAGCGCATTGACTTAGATAAACTAGCATAGGCTTATGACAAACTAGAAAGAGTTTTTCAAGGTTCATTTATTAAGGGTTTAATAAACTACAATTCCTCTAATAGTGTTACACTGGACATAGACCATACTCCTTATTAGTATGATATTTTTGTGCCATGGGTTTAGAATACTATTTCTTTGCTATCATTTTGTCTAAGATTGGACAGTAACAAGGAAGTGGGGGCCAATGTTCTTGAAATGATTTATAATATCCATTGTTGAGGTTAGTTAGTCGAAAAGGTAGATGTAAGATATAATTTTGTTCAGCACATTGTTGAATTTATGCAACAATAATTACTAATGATTAAACAAAGTACAACTACAGACAAGACAAATATATTTAGGTTCACAAGTTACTTGTGCTACCTTCTTTTAGCAAAGCATCGCCCAATATTTGAGACAAAAAACAACAAACTTGATATTGAGGTCTATAAGTTTGATGAGAAAACCTAGAAGAAATCAAAGACTCCAAGTCCAGTATATGAGTGGACACATAAGATGAGGATGACTGTTGCAAATAAAAATTACAACCATTTTGAAGACTTCTTTTTGGCACCTATTTACAAAAAAATCACAGGCACTTCGATGCCTAGATTGCCTGTGTCTTGTAAAGATTGCATTCAACTAGGAAGTCAGATTCAATTGGTTGGCTGATTCTTCATGGAAGAGTATATTATCTTAAGGTTTTACGGTTCAATAGTTGAACCTTGCAAACTTCCAATGCATGTTATAACAAAGATTTTTGCACTAGAATATGTATGGTAGATGGAGAGCATAGATGAATTTTTAAGTGGACAACAAAAGAAAACGATATTTCCTTCCTTGCCTTTCACAATTGGAGGCCTCACATTTGAGAGAAAGGCTTTCAAAGTGGCAAATGAATTGGTAACTTTTTTTGGCTTTGATTTTGTTAGTCACTAAAATTATGATCCATTGAACATAATAAAAATGAGACTTATTGCCAATGGGAACTCTGCGAGCAAATATCAACATTAGGAGATGCCATTGATAGAAAAGTTAAAAAACAAGGATTCATAGGATGAGGTTAAGAAAGAGATGGAGAAGCATGCAACAGAGAATAATATTTCAATGCAAGAATTGTCATCCCAAATTATGACATTGCACAAATCAAAGCCTCTAACATACTTAAATTTCTACAAGAAAGCATTTGAACCTTTTAAGAGGTCTATGCCAAAAGAAATTAAAGAGGCATGCGTAGCTAAAATGTGGTGTCAAACCAAGATGATTGATTTATGGAAAATGAGGCAAAATTTGGGTGAACCAATGACATTAGCTAGTTTTGATGAAATTGAGGAGGATGAAATTTTTAGCAATTATTGGAATAAAGAGCATCCAACTGTACTATATGATTTTGGTAGTGACAGTGATAATGAAAGGTAGAAGGACCTCAAGTCTGATGCTGACATTCAAGGTATTCAGGTTTCTAGGTCAACTAGGGGTAGAGATATTGTTAAACTTCAAATGAGTGATTCTATTAAGAAAATGTATAGTAAAGGGGCAACTATGATATGAAAAATGGGTTATGCAGGTATAGGGCCCATTGGTGCAAGTGGTGAAGGGATTTGGAATTCAGTTCCAGTACTAGACCCACTCAAAAGAGGATGTAATCCAATCATTGGACTCTCTAAGATTGAAGATGATTCATCTAGAAAGGGCAAAAAATATTATACCTCTACTTGTGAAGGTCATCCTAAAATATTATTTGTTAAATCTTCAAATCCAGATGTAGTTGATCCCACTAGCACTGGCACTGGCACTAGCATAGATCAAGCTTGTGCAAAAAGCAAAAAGTTATGACAAATACACAGTTAGCAATGTTAGTAATTACTTCACCAATGTATGCACTAGTAGCTTATGTACAAAACTCAAAAAATAGTCCTAATATGCCAAGATTTGGAATGGGCCATCTTCAGTCTATTGGCAATCCTCAAAATACAATTGTAGGTGGAGTAAGTTTAACTGGAGTTGGAGGAGCATACAACAATACAACTAATAATTCACCTTTCAAACGCTCAATTGTGTCAGCAAACCCATATTTTAGTTTGAACGAGTTTGCATCAAAGTTTGTTAAGACAATAGAAAGAAATAGGCAAATTATGAAGACTTTGAAAAGTGATGTAGTTTCTGAATGTCAGGGATCCACTAACAAAATATTTCCAACATATGATCCAAATAATGAAATGATGAACTTTATGGCTATTATGCCCCTAGGTAGAGTTAATAATCCACCACAAAATGTAATAAATCCTAATTATATACAAGTTACCAATTTTCAAATGGATTTGTCAAAAGTGAAAAATATTGACAAAATCAATATATCAAAAGAGGGCAACAAAATGGTCTACTCTACACTTCTGAGAGTGGAGAGGGAAAACAAAAGGCTTACAAAACAAATAGAAAAGTTATAGGTAGACCTTGATAATGTGAAGGTGAAGGAGAAAGCATCAGATAATAGATTCAAAGAATTGCAAAATGGGATAAAGAATTCTTCTCCTACAAAGGCAATTGTCCAACAAGAAAAGATAAATGAACAAGTGCAAAAATTGACTAAAGAATTAGATGAGTGCCAAAAAAGACTTTAGCATGAACAAGCCTCTACTGCATAATTGTTCAAGTCTATAGAGATTAGTGCATTGGTCAACAATAAATTGAAAACTGACCTGGACTCTGCTATCAAGGAAAATAATATTTTGAAGATTGAATTGGAGAATGAAAAGAAAAATTCTAAGTTTAGGGCAAGGATGGTTTTTAATTTGCAAAAGGAATTGGAGAATGAGAAGAAGAAAAAAGGAGTCCAGTGCAAACACAATCCACAATTTGAATAAGAAATTGGAGAATATGAAACAAAAAGAGGAGTCAACTGCAAAAACTATCAATGATTTGAAGAAGGAATTGGAAAATGCAAAGAAAACGGAGTCTAGTACTATTGCAAGCACTAACACAATCCACCACATGAGGAGGGAATTGGAGAATGCAAAGAAAAAAGAGGAGTTAGCTACAAAGAAAATCCGTGGTTTGAGAAAGGAATTAGAGAATGCAAAGAAAGAGGAGTTTACTCAAATACTCCATGATTTGAAGAAGGAATTGGAAAACGCGAAGAAAAAGGAAGAGTCCACTACAAAGACAATCCATGATTTGAAAAGAGAACTCAAGGATGAGAAGAAAGAAGAGGTAACTATTGCAAATACAATCCAAGATTTGAAGAAGAAATTGGAGGATGAGAGAAAGAGAGCAACTAATTAGCAAGGTCAACTAGAGGAAATATAGAAAAAGAGTGAAAAAGAAATGTCTAAAATGAAGAAAAAGATGGACAATGTAATTGCAGAAAATAGAATGACCTCTTTCGAAGACCATCATGTGAATGATACTATAATAAACATGATTAAGCTTATCAAACAAGAAAATTGGGACAAAATAATGAAGAATAGTGATAGTTTTTTTGAATGGCTTGATTTAAATAGCAATCTTAGACAAATCTTCACCAATTCCTTAAAAAATCTTTCTGACCAAATTTTGAATAAAGTAAAGAGATCCAGTGACAAGGATTTGGCAAACCATGGAATGAACATGTAAGTGATCTTAGGATTAAAAGACACTTGTTCTTTGCCAATTGATGCTTAGATTTTTTATCTACTTTTGAAAGCACGCATGTTTATATCATAAAATGTTCTTCCAACTTGATGACATCATCAACATAATAAAAATTGAGAGTTTTCCAACATAAGAAAATCGAGCGTTGTCAACATAAGAAATTTGATAAGGAAAGAGTCAATTTCTTTATGCATTCAAGATTGAGTGAGTGTTTGTTTTAAGCACCAAATGCAAATATTCATTGCAATGTTATTTGATCCTTAAGCATTCAAGATTTGATGAGATTCATTTTAAACCCAAATTAAAATGTGTATCATAGCATTGTTCTTTGACCTTTAAGTATTCAAGAGTGTGTTTGAACAACATTCATTACAAATGAAAGGTTTTGATCAATTGAGTATGCATTCAAAATTGAATTTTGCTTATTTTAAGTTCAATCATTCAAGAGTGTGTTTGATTTACCCCATTAAGTGCAACATGCATTCAAAGAAAAATGATTACACATTCAAGTTCATTCCCAAGAGCAATAAAATATTAAGGAAAACTTGCAAGAAACATGATTAGTTATTTCTAGAATACTCCAATCTTCAAAAGCTGCAATAAACAACTTGATTACCCTCACAAAAAATCTCCAAAATGAAGGCTTTACTATGGAAAATTTTATTTTAACTTTTTTTTGTTATTTTTTCTATACATAAATAAGCTTAGAATGACTCCAATCCTACATAACTATAAAAAGTCAAACAATAGAATGTAGGCAAAGACAATAAACAACAGAGATGACAAAACACATAGACAACAAAATAAAAAGAAAGTATGATAAGCCTATTACTTACATTCACAGATTGCAGATGGCAGAAGCAAAGTAGAGATGCCAAACCACATAGGTAGCAAAATATAAGGTTGCCAGTAAACCACAGATGCAAAAATAGATCACCAGAAAAGCACAGACGAAAAATAGAAGGTCACTAAAGAAACACAGATAACAGTCTATAGTGAAGACGTCAATTCAGAGGTAGAGATGATAGTCAAGTGAACCATTGATTTTTAGCCGCCCACAACCTAGATGACAAAAAAATTAAACTGTGAAGATGACAATTTAGTGTGCAGAGAAGTCCAAATGTCAAAGACAACAGAACAAAAAAAATAAAAATAAAATGGCAATTTTTTCTAGCAGAAATGCAAAAATGTAGAGACGACGATCTATAAAGACAACGAAAGTCTGCACAAACAACACTGTGTCCTAACGAAAATGACAATACACAATTTTATATAGAAAAACTCAAGTTTTTGAGCGAATTTGATAATGAAAAAGAGACGTGGGTCCCACTGGGTGTGCCAAAATATATACACAAAAACCTAACCTATTAGGAGCACGTGTAAACAAGAAAAGTTAGTTGAACATGTATATCAAAGATTTAAATGAGATTGAAACACAACTATCTATTCTTTAGTTTGACAACTTGATGCAACCGAAATGAAAAGTCCTCATGCAACCTCAAAGCAGCTCAACAAGGAGCACCCATGAGAGGCATTGTTGGTGTGCTTTAGATTGAAGGGATGTGGATGTGCTCTCCCCAAACACAACTATCGAATCCCTTGATTGATAAATGATATGCAAAATAAAATGAGTGAATCTAGACTAAATGAATGGAGAATAACTTTAAGAAATAGCTATGAGTGTGTCAATCTCAATGGATTCCATGGATGTGAATGTGGATGAAATGCAATGGAGAAATAAATCTAACAATATCATACTACCATGAATCTAATGCAAAATCTAGAAATCTAAGTAATGCAAACAACAACCAAAGGTTAGCTCTAAGCATAAAACCTCTAAGAACTCAAAAGCTAAACTAGCATGATAACAATGCAAATTAGAGAGATGTGAATATGCTTGAGACAAGAGCTCTATTTATAGGTTTGAGAGAGGCCTTGCGGAGGTGGCATCTATGTGGCATCTGCATAGGTGCCACAAGGGAGATACATGGGTTAAAGAAAAAAACCATGCCAAATTCAAAACTAGCCTTTATGATTGAGAGGCTCAAGGTGTGCTCACACACATGTCAGCAACCTTGGGGAAAGTAGTGGACGGACAAAGGTGTAAGAGGTGTAAATGAAGTGAAAGATTTATTGGATCATGAGCTTCTCACACATGTGTGAGCAAACACTTAGGAGCTAAAAGGTGATTAGAAAGGTGTATAGGATAATAAAGTGGGATTAAGTAGTGGGTAGGCTTAGAAGGATGAGAGCGATGAGTGTAGACTAAGTTTTAGGATGGGATTAAGATTAAATTAAATAAGATTTAACTTAATTGTAGGATTAAAGAATTTAATGTTTAAAATGGGATTTATGGAGCACTATGTATTAAATAAATTTAATACATTAAAGGGGATGCATTTAAATTAAATTTAAATACATTAAGAAAATGAACCTATTTAATTAAATAAATTTAACTAAATAAGTAGAAGAATATGAAAAAATATAATTAATTAATAACTAATTAACTATGATGTCAAAGGAAAATATTAAATAAATTAATATAGTGTTCGGGATGATTTTAAGTGTCTACAAAGTTTTAATGCACTGTCCACACATAACTTCCTGAATGCTTCATTCATTTGTAAGGTTCCAAGTTCTTGGATTGAGCAATGATAAAAAAAAAATTGCCATGCACAAGTAATACCTTAGGTAGAATGTGTGATTGTGCACCAGCTAGGTCAAGTACTTCTACAATTGCCAGACTCAACTTGAAGTTTGGTGCCCTACAATCAATTCCTCGAACCAACATTTTAGACCCTTTCTTGTTTTTGCCACTAGAAGATGCCATTGTTCTGTAGGGTTTACTAAAAACTTTGAAAAACTTCAATAACAAGTACTCAAATTACTTGGCATTTTCAATTCACTCTTCTCAACTAGCTCTAGAAATTCACAGTGAAAACAATGCCTTAGATTTCTTCCTTTTGATGAATTTCCCTTTTTCAATTACCATTAATGCTTAGTACGTATACTTAGTGACAAACTGTCCTCCACTCAATTTAGCTTTTAATGCCTAGGATATATTCATAGCTGGTAGAGTCAGCAACAATTCAATAGGAACTATCAACTTGAGTTTGCAACAATATGTAACCTGACCTTGCTTTGTAAGGTCTCCTGCTTTCCATTATGCTCAGTGATCCCAATGCATCTTGAATGTTGATTGGATCATTATGTTTGCTAGCTAGAACTAGTGTTAGATTTCTTCTCCCAAATCATAGCTCTAGTGATCTCCATAGGGAACTAAGTTGAAGTGTCTGGACCACCCAATTCACTGACTTGGGTGTAATTCACTTCATGGTCTTGGTTTGCATTCTCTGGAGATTTTGGTACCCATTACTGCCTCATTTATTTTCTGATATTGTCATCTTTAGGTTTCTTTTCATCTTCAATTATGCCTGTGTTCATACAGTTCTTAGCAAGATGTCCAAGTTCTGTACAAATAAAATATCTTTTTGTAGTGTCTCTTTTCCTCATACGATGTTTTACACAATTTGCTCCGATGTGTCCAAATTCACCACAATAGTGACATCTGCACCATGTTTCATAATCACATCCAAATATTTCTTTCACAATTTTTTTTGTTGGGTTTCACTACTTGGTTTTACATTTTGAAGATTTGTGTCCTTTTTTTTTACAATTGTGACATTTACCTTCAAATTTAGCTTTCTTTGTGCATTCACTTCGTCTATGACCATGCCTACTATAGCTATAACACTTTCCATTGAATTTTTCTTTGCCATTACTCTAACATTTTTTTGATGTATGACCTATCTTACCAAAATGACTGTAAGTAGATCTTTGATTCTTTTGAGCTCTTTGTTGAGATGATTCACTTTCTTCTATATATCCTATTCCAACTTTTCCTTTGTGTCTATATTGACTTTGTATATTCAATTGATTTGTGTTTTCCTAAGATTTCATCATTCTTTCATAGGCTTACTTTTCAGTATTGAGATCATTTTGTAGTATTTCATTCTTTGATCTTAGATTCATAAGTTCTTCATTTGGATTGGTGAGTTGATCAATGAAGTATGTTTTTTGAAGGGATAGTTGCTAGATTTCATTGTTCTTTTCTTCTATCTTTTTCTTCCATGACTTCACATAATTTGACTAGTTGAATTTCATGTTCTCTTTTTAGTTTTATTGAATTCTTCGATTATAATTATTTTCTAATAGATCTTTGATTTCTTCATCAGCTTCATTTGAATTTATTTTAGGATATATATCTTCAATTCTTTCTTCAGTGTAGATATTGTCATTCATTTGTACTGCAAGATCTTTTCTTCTTTTCAATTATTGAGAGAGTTGCTCCTTTTCTTTCTTTGGTTTCCCAATATCCAATTCAATATCTAACTTTTCATTGTCAATAGCCTTATCTAGCCCGTATACCTCCATTGCC
Source organism: Cupressus sempervirens (assembly GCA_028749045.1). Taxonomy (NCBI): domain Eukaryota; kingdom Viridiplantae; phylum Streptophyta; class Pinopsida; order Cupressales; family Cupressaceae; genus Cupressus; species Cupressus sempervirens. The sequence goes on along the minus strand of CM053789.1, from coordinate 633,402,236 downwards.
TTTGATCTTTTCCCAAGCTATTAGACTTCTGATGTGAGAACTTGCAAAGCTCTTATACAAATTGTTGGAAACATGTGGTAGGAAAGGTTACTAAGAGAGGAGGGATGAATCAAGGACCAATAAAACTTTATCTTACTTCACTAATTAATCCTTCATATAATATTCTAATCTAATTACGTGTATGAAAGAATGAAACCAAATAAACATTCATAACAATTCGACAAAAGATATGGTGACCCAAAAACCTTCCAATTAGAAAGTAAAACTAGGGTGGGGATGATACCCACAAGCTTTAGTACTGTAGTATAAATTTAGCCTATTAAGGCTTACAATTGACCACTTCTTCACATGTCTTCTTTGGATATGATAAAATGTATTACATATATACTATTCCAAATCATAACTTACTGGAGTTAGCTACAATACCAATTTCACCATAATCCACAAATTCGGCCCAACTGTTGTAACTTGGGTTCTAAAGAAAAACTTGGTGAAGTTCTGATACACAGCAAACAATGTCAACACTTAGAAATCTTTGAAACTTAGTTGAACTTGAAGCTCAGTCCATACTAATCACTTCAAAGTAGCTTGAAATCAGTCAACACTATGTGACTCGATGAACTCTGAGAAACTCGGTAGCAAATGGATCACTTGGTTGACACTGTGTGACTCGGTCAAAACTAGATCCATTTTGTTAACTCTAAGAGCTCAGTAGATATAGCTAGACTTGATTAACACTAAAGAGCTTGGTTAACACTACGTTCTTCTTCACTTCCACTAACTAGCTTGATAGCCTCTCTACATAGTTTGCACTGAACTTTATCTATACAGCTCGAAAAACACTATGTAGCTCAGCAAACACTACAAACTAACTCAGGTGCTTGATAGACATTGTATTCTAACTACTTAGCTCAGTTACAACTGAATCACTTGGTTAATACTGCAAACTGAATGATAAACTTCGTAGCAACTATAGAGCTCGGTAATAATGTAACCAATTTACTAAGTGTTGAGTCACTGATAGAAAAATTGACTTGTATGTAAAAAAGAACCTCAAAGGATGTCATATTTAACATCATATCAATCAGGCCATTATAAAGAACATATTATTGTATTACCTCTATAGAGTACAGGAGATAAGTTAGTGCCAACACATTACACAATAGAAGAAATTGATCTAGGCCAATCGACTAGAGAAGGTGGTAAGGCATTAGAAATAATGGGTCTAAAGTGGGTTCTTAATTGTGTGGATTCTGATGAAGTAGAGATTCAAGCATTGAGAGAGAAAAATAAGGCTCTTAAGGATTTTTTGAATAAAGTTGCATGTCTCATTGACCCTACAAATCTAAAAGCATTAGCAAAAGTCACTCTTGAGAAGTGAATTGAGGCCACTTTAGTGGTATACTTAGATAATTTTGTGGATGCTTGCATACAATGACATGATAATTTATTTGGATTTGATAAAGTGCATGTACAAGAGGCTATCTAAAGTTCAAAGATGACATCGACAATCAACAATTACAATCATCAACACATTTTTACATTTTCCACTCCTAGAGCTAATTTTAGAAGGCTTTGCATGCAAATTTCAGATGAGATCATGTAGTTGCTAGTTAACTATGAGATGGCTGTAGAGAAATAAGGAGTTATATTTCTAGAGTCCATATTTTGGGATTGAACAATAGTTTTCAAGTCCACTTCATCTGGAACATCAACTCTACCTTCTCTTCATCTTATTCTTTAGATATCATGCCATGTAAACATCCATAGACATAAAATTAATGAAAATAAAGAGTCCTAGCCTAGTTAGCATTATATTAGGGATTAGTTTTGCATATAATTAGATAAAAATGCATTACTTTTCATACTTTATGCATATAAAAAACCCTACCTTTGAAAATCACATCTTTGAGGGGGTTTGCCTATACAAACAATATTGTACAATGTATTATAGGCCAATATTTTACGCAATAATGTTTATGCAATTAGTGCTCCTACTCTTAGTGTAGTTAAGCCTACTTGAATTTTTGTCTTCATGAATTACTTTCATGGATGGTGAAAGAGGTGATTGTCTTATTGTGTATGAATGCTTGCGTAAATCTTAGTGTCATTTGAGTTTGTCATGAATAACCACATAACACCTCTATTGTGATGAACTAGAAAGGGAAATTTCTACATGTTCATAGCCGATTGTCTCATGTGTACACACATTAGGAGTCACTAAATTATTTTGATGAATTGTGAAAAATATTACAACCTTGAAGAGTTCCATTCAAGATTCCATCTATAGGATTATGATTGTGCTACTATGAATTTCATTGGTTTTTGTCCATCTTCTCTGATTTTTGTAATTAGTTTTAAAAAATTGTTACCTTGCTCTTATTTTCAATTTATTTATTAAAATATGATTAAATTAGAAACTCATTTTTTGCTACATTTTTAAATTTGCATTCATTAAAAAAATAGAAAATACAAAAAAGTTGTTTTCCATGTTTTTTTGTTTATAGTTTTCAGAGAAGTTGTTAATTTAGAACCACATGTCTCCTTTTGAATAGAAACATTAGTACTATTCAATTGAGATATCTAGGTGGTTTTAAAAAATCCCTCACAGAACCTTGAAGTTTATTAACTTTTCAAGAGAGAATTTTGCAATAGCTTTTTTCGTTATCATTACACAACAAGGATGCCTAATCAGTTGTATATCCACCCACCAAAGGATTGAGATAGGGAGACTCTCTATCCCCCTTTCTCTTTATCATTGTGGTCAGGGTCTTTAGTTTATTGATTTCAAAATATAGAATAGAGGGAAAGTAGAAAGGTATTCAGATTGTACATGGCATTAATCCCCTTACTCATCTTCAATTTTCTTATGATGCCTGTTTGGTTGATAATGCAACCATTAGATAATCTAGAACTATCAAAAATCTCCTAGACAAATACAATTGTGTTTTAGAGAAATCTATCAACTGGCACAAATCATAAATATATTTCTTCATAACTCACCCACAACTCGAAAGGAGCATCAACCATATCTTAGGTATGGAAATTGGTCATTTGCAAGGTAAGTAATTGGGCATCCCATTATTTGAAGGGGATTAAAAGGCTAAATATTGGAAGAATTTAGTAGATAGTTGCATAAAGAAAATGAAGGGTTGGAAGAGTAAGTGACTTTCTTCGACTAGGAGAATCATGCTTCTTAAGTCAGTTTTTTCTACTATCCCTATTTTTTCTATTATGTGTCTTAAGATTTCCCAAAATATTTTGAAGATAATTAAACAAGGAACAAAAAATTTCCTTTAGAATGGGGGAAGAGATGAGGAGAAACAACCCTTACTAGCACATGATTTTTTTTTTAAACCAAAACCACAAGGGGGAGCAGCAATTAGGAATTAGAGACAAGTATGAGTGAAGATCTTGGAGCAAAGTTAGTTTGAATGATGTATGCCAACCTAGAGTTGTTGTGGGTCAAGGTACTCTGAGATAAATATCTAGACATTAAAGACAATAATCAGATTCTATCTATTCCCTCCCCATGGCTCTATAATTTGGAACTTCATATTAGATTGCAAATCCTTGATCATCAACCATCTAACATGAAAAATTAACAATGGACAACAAAATTTTTTTGGGTAGACTCTTCGAGGGGTGGGGGGTTCACAATTCTTGGTTTAGATTATAATTTGGTAGATATTGGAAATATATTAGTGCAAAATTAAGGATCTAAAGTTTTTTATTACATGGAGCATTGCAGTACCTCCTTTATGGAAGAGTGGAGATGGAAAAGCCTAAAGGTTCTTAACATTGATGACCAATAAGAAGGCCTTGCAAGAGTATTTAGATATAAGAAAATTTGTGAGAACTAGATTTGAGGATAAGTTGATTTGGTGTTCAGTAAAGAGTGGGAACTATTTAGTTAAGATTGGCTATATCCTCACAAGCCTATTTTGGGGCAAAGAGTGCTCTCTAAGGTTAAAAGGAAGAGATTTGGAACTCATGTTCCTTCAAGGTGTAGTCTTTATAAAGAGGATTTAAAAACTTCTAGCCATTTACTTTTATACTACAAAATGGCTTTGGTTGCTTGGACAATGGTTCAAGATAAGATTAAATGGCAAGACATGCTGCCAAGAACCTTGAAAGATCTCATTTTTTTGGCCCCTTAGAATTTGGTGAATTTCAACTCAATAATAATTTGGGAATTAAGGAAGGAGCATAACATGTGTATATTTTAGTGAAATGAATAATCATTAGAAAGGATTCTTGATCAACTTGATCATTCAATTAAGGAAATTATCATTGTTGCTACTTTGAATACTCCACCCTTTATGCATTTCACTAAATGGGATCATGTGTGGCAATTGACTTGTTTGGATCTAAAGTATATGACTAATGGTTAATAGTAATGGTGGATTGGTATGAAGAATATTGATGGCACCAAGGTAAATTGGATAAGACCTATCCAGGATTGGATAAAGAATTTTTTTGATGTGGCTTCTATGAATAATGGTGGAACTTCTAGTGTAGGTTTTATATTCAAAGATCACATAGGGAAGACTTTTTCTCTTGAAGCATTGAGATTATCAGAAGGCTCTAATAATGTAGCACAAGGCATGGAAGTTCTAAAAAATCTTAGAGTTGGTTTGGCTTTAGGCTTCAAGAACACCAATTTAGAAGGTGATTCAATTTTTAATCACAAGAGTAATTGAAAGTGACAAAATTGAATCATGACATTTGCATCCAATTATATTAGTAGCTAGGGAAGTTTTTAAAAAAATTGATAACTACAATATCTCTCAAATATGCAAATAAGGTAATATGAACTGGACAAGCTTTATGAGTGGGCTATTTCATTTGTGCTGGAAGAAGATTTCAAATTTGAAGATTTTTGGCCTAATAGTCATCTAAGCCGAACAAATAATTCTTTTCACACAAAGGGAAGTGGTGAATTGATAGGGTGATATCAATCAAAGGTGGAAAATTAAATTTTGTGATCACTTTTTATGATTGCAACTTTCTATTATTTCTAGTGACAACAACCTTTTTTGAGATTCCTAAAATATGTAGCAATGTGAATGTCATATCATGGCACACTATATTTTAAGAAAGACATAGAGAATGTAACTAGAAGATAGAGTGAAATAGCTAAAATTTGAGATCACCTCTTTATTTGATCAAGAAATCCAATTGGGATTTGATTCTATCTTAGAATGTGCAGTCTTAAGACTAGATACAAACATATCTAAGTGTTATGCTGATAAAAGGAATGCTAAAGAATATGGGCTTGTCACATTTATAAGGGGGATTGGGAAGAATGACATGGAAGCTTATATTGAGGAATGATGGATGACATGACTGAACCTAAAAGTGGAGTTGTTGAAGAGGGAATTGATGCCAATTTTCTAATGGTCATTCTTAATCGCATTTGCACTAGGTCTTAAGCAAAGGCTCACTATCAAGAACTTGCATACCAAGATTAAAGGAAGGCTTTAAGCAAATAAGTGTTGCAAAAATTGTTAAGAAAAGATTGATACTACTATGAAAATGTGGTTCAATCATTGTTTTGTCACTAATGTCAAACCTACTACTTGCTAGTAAGATAATTGTTTAGTTGATTTGAGTACTATTATTTGTTTGATTGATGAATAAGGTTTTGATCAAATGAGATGACAAGAGAACCTAAAGGAAAGGTTGAGTTATGATATGAAAAAGGAGTAAAAAGATCAGTTAAGATAGTGATGATATAAGTGTATTATTTATCTACTTAAGGCTACAAAGGTTGGATATACTGATTAAGTCTAGAAGAATAAATAAGAAAATTGAGTCTGCCAAGCTTGATCGAATGCACAGTAGGTGCTGAGAAAAGTTAGTGCAAGTTGAGCAAAAAATTAGTTGGAGTGAGCAAAGTGAAGATTCAGTGTATGTTGAGTGAACTTAGTGTAAACCAAGTAAAGTTTAGTTGATGTCGAGCATCATTAAACTTTAGTGTTTGCCAAGTTAACTAGTTGAAGATGAGTGCAAGAATAGTATGGAAGTCGAGTGCTAGTATTCATGTTAAATCATAGATTTGATGAATCTAAGCTAACTATTTTATTTTCTTGAATTGTGTGAAGCGTGTGGGAGATAATTGTGATGGTTTGGTGGCATTGAACTCAAGGTAAACCATTTTGTGGCAAATTGAAGGAAGATTTAAGAAGTTTCTAGAGGAAACAAATGGAAAAGTGGGTAGATTCATTGTATCTTACCTAATCTGACCTAACCCTAAAATGAATGATTGTGGTTAAATGGAAAAAGATCTTAAATCTCTATTTATAGAGATAGCTGGTCACAAGGAAAGTTTGTCATATGTGAGAACCTAAGGAAGAAAAGGAGTCTAGGGTATTGCTTCATTTAGTGGTCAAACAGAAGAGGTTGTTATTGACAAGAAAAGAAAGAAGGCTTAAGAATATGAATGCTTAAAGGGTGAAAAAGTTATCAGAGCTAAAGTGTGTGAAATCCAAGTGGAATGGAGGACTAAAACAGAGATCTATAATCTGCAAATGAGTTGTAATTTTTTATTATATCAAGCCTTACTATTACTTTCTAATCATTATATCTATCTAGGGTAAATCCTTTGGATTAAGGTTGACCTAATAATCATTTTTTAATCCTTTAACCGAGTGACATTCCAAGTGAATGATCTAAAGTCCTCTAACAAGGCTCACTCCTAATAGGGTGATTGAAATCCTCTAACTAGATCACATTTAACAATGTGCATTGTAACCTTTAACAGGGTTGGCCTTTCACAGGGCATCACTTCAGAAGAGTGAGAATTAGTAGCATGTTACTAGAGGTTTTTCCCAAATTAGGTTTACATGTAAAATCCATGTGTCAAATATGTTATTAAATTTGTCATGTTTCATGTTTACATTTTTGCAAAGTTATTTTGACCTAGGATAGTAACCTACAAAGTTTAAGCATTGTATGATCTAATGAATGCATGCATAATAATGTTTTATGGATATGGGTTCACTAAGATGTGAAATTTTTTATTTGAACATCTAGACCTTGGAAAACTAATTCACACACCCCCCCCCCCCCAGTTATTTTAAAGAATTCTAACAATTGGTGTTAAAATCATCTTCTTAAGAGGACTAGTTTGAAGGTACTAGAAGCACAAGATCAAGATGCCAAAAAGAGAGGTACCCAAGCTTAACAAGGACAACTTCCTTGCATGATAAATTTTGATGAAGCTAAACCTAGGAGGTCTTGGATATCATGCACAATCTACCATTATCACGAAGCATGTCAATCCTATTGGAGCCCTAACTACTAAAGATCTTAAAAAGAAGAAAAAACATAGTTAGGCAATGTTGGAGATTTCCTCTGCCCTAAGTTATTATGAGTTTGATGACATCAAGGGTTGTGATTTTACACAGAAGATGTGGGATGGTCTTCACACCATTTATGGAGGAGACACAAATGTTTTGAGATCCAAATCTAAAAGTCTTAGAGGTAAGTTTGATGATATGAGAATAGAAGAAGGTGAGAATGTTGCTCAATATTGGTCTAGAATGAAAGATGTTGTTAATGCCATAAGAGGAGCTACTAGTAAGATAGATGATAAAACTGTACTAAGAAAATTACTGAGAACATTGTTGCTAATCTATGCTATTAGAGTTTCTACCATACAAGAACAAAGATGTATACCAGGTTATAATCTAACTCTAGAAGGTTTGGCAGTTAGGCTCACTACCTTTGAACTCTCTAACTTTGATAATTTCAAACCTAAAAATGTTGAATCGGCTTTCAAAGCTAAATTTTCATTGAAGGGACCTAAAGAGAAGAAGAAAAGGTCAAATATGTTTCTAGTGATAGTGACACAGATGAGGAGGATGTAGAAAAAATTGAAGCACTAATAGCAAGGAGATTTCACAGAGGCAAAGTTGCAAATTCAACGTTAAGTTACCTATCATGTGTTTTAATTGCAATGAGGTTGGTCATATTGCTGCTAGATGTCTAGAGAAGAACAATAGAAGTGGTAACAAATATAGAAGTAGAAGAGATGAGGATAGCAAAGATTATAAAGACAAAGGCAAGAAGTCTTTCTACATTGCAGAAGATGAAACCAAAGATGGATCTAATGATCATGATGATGAAGTGGTGTATGTTGCAATGAAGGATGAATCTGGTGATGATGAGGCAACCACACTAGTGTCTTATGTGAAAAAAAGTGACATATGGATCATTGATAGTGTGTGTTTACATCACATGACTGGAGATAAAAGTAAGTTCATTACCCTTTATTATTATGATGGAAATAGTGTAAGGTTTGGTAATGATGCACCATGTCGAATAGAAGGAAAAGGGTCTATCAAACTCACAAAAAAGATATGAGTAACAATACTTATTATATTGAAGGACTTGACTATAATTTTTTGAGTGTGTCACAAATGAATAGTTCAGGTTACAAGGTTGAGTTTGAGAACAAGATAGCTAAGATATATGATACTGATGGGAAACTAATTGGGAAGGTGATCAAACTAGAGGTAATCTATTTTATCTTGATATGAATAATACTAATTGTCTTGTTGTAGAATTTGATGATGTGTAGTTATGGCACAAGAGATTATGTCATGTTAATTTTGATAACTTGGTTAGTATCAGTCAGAGGTGTGCCTAAATTGAAGAAACATGACAATATAATTTGCAAACAATGTCAGTTAGGCAAGATGACAAAATCTAAGTTTAAGAGTAAGACTCACACCTCTAAAAGAATTCTAGAGATTGTTCATACTGATTTGTATGGACCAATTGAAGTAAAAAGCTACAAGGGTGATAAGTACATTATGTTATTTGTTGATGATTATTCTAGGATGATGACAGCTATGTTTTTGAAACATAAACCTGATGCTTTTCAAATGTTGAAGTGGTACTTAACAAGAGTTGAGAAGGAGACATGCAAAAGCTTAAAATGTCTAAGATCTAATAGAGGTGGAGAATTTACATCAAATGAGTTTGAGATGTTTTGTAATGATCGAGGAATCAAAAGACATACATCTACACCTAGGACCCCTCCACAAAATGGAATTTTTGAAAGGAGGAATAAATTTATAATGGACGGTGCTAGGAAACTCATGATGGAGAAGAATGTTGCTTTGAAATATTGGAGAGAGGTTGTAAGTATAGTTGTCTATACCTTGGACCATGTGCAAGTCAAGAAAGGTACTCATTCAACACCTTTTGTATTATGGTATGGATACTCACCCAATATAAAATATTTTAAGGTATTTGGAAGTAAGTGCTATATTCTTAAAGATTTTAGGAATGGTAAATTAGATGATAAAAGTGAAGAAGGTATAATCCTTGGCTATTCCACAAGAAGTAAAGCTTACAAGTGTTTAAATATTAACACTAACAAAGTTGTGGAAAGTGAAAATGTGAATTTTGATGAATATACAAAGGTACATGATGTTGAAGCTGTGAAGGAACTAGAGGAATAAAAATATTTTGTATACTTTTATGAAGGTATGCATGTTGATGAAGATGTTGTAAACCAAGTTACAAACAACAAGTTTCAATGACTATTGAGTCACATACAATGAATGTTGAGTTGCATTCAGGAACTGAGCTACATTCAGGAGTCAAGTTGTAGAATGAAACCGAGATACATTCTCATACTAAGATTATTGTACACAAAAGAGATGTTGAAACACCTAATAGAGAAGTACATAGTGATTCAAAAGTTGATAGACCTAATGAGGAAAATAGACCAGAACTAAGATTCTCAAAATGTGTCAAGAGACATCACCCTATTGAACAAATTATTAGAAATAAAGATGCTAAACCAATGACAAGAAACAAGCTAAGAAGTGATACATGTTTGCTAAGCATGCATGAACCTAAGTTAGTGAAAGATGCCTTAGAAAATGTGGACTGGAGTAAAGCCATGAAAGAAGAGATTGAATAGATTAAGAAGAATAAGACATGGACTCTAGTTCCTAGACTAGAGGATAAGAATGTGATTGGAATCAAGTGTTGGAAATATTATGACAAGCTAAGTTACTAAGAGGGGAGGGGTGAATCAATAACCAGTAAAACTTCTATCTCAATTAGCAATTGATCCTTTATGTGAATTCTGATCTAACTATATGCATGAGAAACTTAAAAACATGAAAGCATACACAACACTTTAATGCAAGATTTGGCAACCCAAAAACCTTCCAAATAGAAAGTAAAACTAAGGTGGGGATGATACCCACAAGCTTTAGTACTGTAGTATAAAGTTGGCTTGTTGAGGCCTACAATGATCACTTCTGATGATTTGCCCTGTTAGGAGTAATAAGGACTACTAGGCCCACATTGCAAAAGGATTTATAAACATACAATGAAGGATGCACTTGGTAAAGAGATTTACAGAAGACTGTTAGGTCTACCTCATTAAAGGATTTGATTGATCCACCTATTAGGATGAAGCAGTAGTTGATCTTTGACCAACAACTTCATTTTTTTAATGAGATTCCTCTGAGTGTATAAATCACCTTGATGTGATAGGTATATCTTTGATGCTTCTTATACTATTGTGGCCTTTTTAATTTGCTCTTCTTGTCTTCTCTGATGACTACATTACTTCTCTTTGATGATTTGGATGTGATACAATACATTACATATATCAATCCAATTACACAATTACAAAGTTGGCCACAATACAAGTTTACACAAATATTACAAAGTCGTCCAAAGTGTAGAAACTTAGGTTTTGAAGATTGACTCTGTGAGGTTCTGATACATGGCATCCACTATCAATGCACAACATCATCATGCACTTGATAGACATAGAAGTTGAATCCATACTAATCACTTCCAAATAGTCTTTAACTCAGTTTTCACTAGTGACTCGGCAAATACTATGAAACTGAGCATATAAATTGAATCACTTGATTCACACTACATAGCTCAGTCAACACTATCACTTTGAGCTTGGTATAAATTGAGTCTCTTATTAACACTAAGTAGCTCAATTAACACTAGACTCACATCACATCAACTATGAACTCGATAAGCACTACACAACTTAGTTTGCACTAGTAAACTCAACATACACTAAGATGCTTGGTTTACACTACTAATCATCAATTTCATAGTAGCTGCTCGATACAAACTAAAATCTGTCCAAAGGACTTAGTAGCAATTGTAGAACTCAGTAATAACTGAAATGCTTGGTTAACACTATTAACTGTACAATGTGTTCGATATAAACGTACAATCTGAATAAGTGTATCTCACTAATAATAAGCATGATTGGAATGTCAACAATCTCCCCCTTTGGCATTAGCGACAAAAACACTTGTTGATCAAAACTAAATTATCCATCACCTTATGTCTCCAACTCATTAGAGTATACTATTTCTGAGATTTTTAAAAATTGGTTTTGTACAGGATACATTTATTTTCATGGTAATGCTCCCCCATACATAATATATAGTATACTATATAATATACATCTTCTCTACAATCTACAATTTTCATTCAATTTTCTCCCCTTTTTATATCTTATCCAATCTTCTCGCATCTTCTCCCCCTTATATCTCCTTATAACTTATCATATCTTCTCCCCCTTTTTGACATTAATGCCAAAGATTTATGCTATATGTATTACATAGTAATGCCAAAATGAGACAAGAATTATGAATGTACCTTCAGTATGAGTGCCAAAGTCTTGTCCCAATTCACTTGCAAGACCCTGCATGTGTATAATGTAACCTACACTTTTGTTAGTAATTCAATCATGTGGTCTACAATAGAGAAATTATTGTCATGGATGAAGGTTTTTCAATGTGCAATATGCTTACGTAGTGCATCCATGTTAGGGAGAATTATATTTTGAATATCTATCAATGTAGATCTGATTCTTGCTTCTTCTTTGAGCAATTCTACCTGCATATCTATTAGAAATCTAATCATGTTGAAGTGAGTAGAGCTAGAACTCGAGTCAAGTTGCAACTGTTGTGCACTTGCCTTCATATCTTCATCAAATTTAGACAATTTGTCTTTTATTTCTTTTGTGAAAATTGATGTATCACATAACTTACCAAAAAGTAATGATACATTAGTGCAAAAGGTTTCTAGAGAGACCAAAATAGTAGATAACTCTACATGATGAATGGAATTTTTTTGAGCAATAAGTTCTAACACTTTATTCTCAAAAAATTTCTCGGCTTTTTGCAATAGTTTATCCTATCCAAATCTTCATTGTATTTCTGGATTGCCTCTACCAATTGATACAAAATTGGTTGAGAAGTATCAACCTCTATACCTAGAGCCTCTGCTAGAATATTCTTTGCATCCTCAATGATCTTGAACTCCTTGTTCCTTTCTTCTCTTAGCCTTTGCTGCTTGGCTTTCTTTTGAAGAAGTTCACCAAAGGTTTGCATCTTATCTAGAGTTAGATTTGAGATGTCCCATTTTGGAATGACAATCTCCTCATTAAGATCTATATCCTCCTTTTCTTTACCTTTACCCAAAAAAATTATGATTGGCTGAAGCTTGGTCTCAACTGTCCTTGCACTTATTGCTTGTGTACTCAGAATGGAAACAATAGTTGAAATAGTAGGACTTGCTATAAAAATGGATACTGCACTCATTGATATGTTGGTGGTAAGAATACCCATTGTAGCTAAAATTGATGTAGAGGGTAGAATTTACAACTCAATAGATGAAGTGTTAGGCACTATTATCAGTGGAGTACAGAGTTGGACTAGTGCAGAGATTGATTGGATTATTGTGCTTGCAGTGGTGGTTATAGTCAATCCTGTTGAGGTTATCTTCACACTTGAGGTTATCAATATTTTGCTTGGTGAAGGAAGAAGTGAGGCGATAACTACTGTAGCAATCTTAACTGGGTCAGTTTCCTCAACATCTTGTGTGTCTTCCTTGGTAGCCTCTTACTCCTATTCCTCTTCATCATTTATATTATCAAAATGAGTTACTTCTTCATCATCTTTCTCTTCATCTTTTTCTTTCTGATCATCATCGTCCTTATCACTTACACTTACAACAAAATTGCTTCGTTTGTGAAGAAGATAGACATTCTTCCATGTATTTGTAGTGTTTTTCACAACATGTTCTATTCAATTTAACAAAATAAGACAAGTATTGAATCTTAAAGTCAACTTTTCTTCATTTTTCTTCAAAGATTCTTTCACCTCCTTGACATTCAAATTTGGCATAAGTTGCTTTAGGGTTTATTCATGAATATCCTTTTCAGTTTGTATTGCATGTTCCCATCTTGGCTTAATCTTATCCATTAAAGCATTAGGAATTTTCTGATTGAGCTGGTCGGGTGAGTATTTCCACTTACCCATCTTGGATATCAATATATCTTCAATCTACTTCTACTCATCAGTAGTTCTAGTCTCGTATTTAAATGCTTTGAAGTTTTTTATTCTAGAATCTAATTCTAATTCTTTCATTCTCTCCTCAAATGTGGGTGGAGACCTCTTGAAAATTATGTCTCCTACTTCTTTGTCTGCCTTCTTCCTGGAGGATCTCCTTGTGAACACAACAGTGGATGTCTTGGCAGGCTTGGTAATGATTACCTTGCCCATCTTCCTCAGTGGCTCCTCTTCCTCTAATTCTTCATCCTCTACTTCTTCATCCTCACCTTTTCCTTTAGTTAACAAGAGAGTAGAAGTGGTCTTCAGTTCAGAAATCCTCTTTTTGCCCTTGCTAACTGCCTAAGGAAACTTGATCTCCAATTCTATCCTGGCCTTTGCCTCATCATAGGTGCCAAAGTAAGCAACCTTAGGGTCAACTAGATCATTTATCAGTGCCTCAATTATATCTTTTGTTTCATCAATATTCACCTCATATCCTAGAGGTTTCACCCATGCAATTCTAGGCCTAACTGCTTGAATGTATACCTTGTGACTATCTACCATAAAACAAACATCATCTTTATACTCCTCAACTAGTTTCTTGGGGATTTAGAATCTTTTATTCATTTCCTCCTTGAATGCATCAAAATAATTGTCCATGATACTAGTAGAATTTTCTTTCATTTCAGCAATGTATTCATTTATCTGATAAAGTACTAGCACATCTTTCCTCCAAACAATAGTACCTTTTGATGGAAACAATTTCTGAATATAGAAGAATAAAAATGTCAATAGTGAGCCAAACTTACATCGATTCTTCTTTGATGTCCTGATGCTCTCCATGCTTTTTTTGAATTGATTCAATAGTAAGTCAGCAAGGTCAAGAGAAAGGTTATTCTTGACTACCATGTAAGCCAAGTCTACCACTTTGCAAGACACACTGTTCAATTTTCTCAAGCTATATATTTTGTGTGCAATGACATGACTATCAAACTTCAATTCCATGTCAATGATATTGCTTATTTTCATCCCCGTTCCATCCCACTCAACTAGGGTTTTCTTCTCCAGTTTGACCCAAACTACAATTTTAGTCATTTTATCTTTTGCCAAAATTGGGAGACCAGTGATCCTATGGATCATCTTCTTTGTGATAAAAATTGGTTGCTCTAACCACAACTGACCATTATGCACATGACTGAGGATAAACCTTATCCATTTCACTTGGAAATCCCGTGGCATGCGAGGAATATGAGTTAAACCTTTTGCCTTGAGATGTTGATGTTCAGGTTTTAACACACCATCAACGAATAACTCCTTCAAACATTCATCCACTTGTAGTGTACCAATATCTTGAATTGCACATTTGAAACGAGAGTGGATATCATTAATCAATAGTACCTTAGAAGGGATTTGAGGCTATGCTCCACTTAGATCTAAGGTTTTCAAAACTATAGGTGTAAGCTTGAAATTTGGTGCCTTCCATTCTACAACATGAACCAACATATCTGAACCTCGTTTTGCTTTGTTGTTGGTAGCTTCCATCTTTGCTTAGTAGGGTTTGAGAGAATTTCAAAAATTTTGGTAATAATTCACTCAAATTTCTTGAATGCTCTTGAAGATCGCTCTGCACAAATAGCTCTTGAAAATTCATGGTAAAAATGACTTCAATTTCATTCCTTTTATCAAATTTTCATCATAAATGTCTAGTATGAATTTTGCTCAAATTGATACACTGTCATCTACTTCACTATTATTGAATACTCAATAGACTCTTTTGATGATTTGGTAACCACATAAGACTTAGTTACTCCTGACCTCATTTAGTAGAGTCTATAACTCGACCTCGCTCGGTAAGGAAGGTAACTCGGTAGTAACTAGTACTCCTTACTCAGTGATCTCTTTGCATCTTGAATGCTAACATGGATCTTTTGTCTTGTCAACTAGAACTAATTTAGATGTCTTCTTTAGTAGCCTAGCTCTAGTAACTCGGTAGTAACTGGTACTCCTCTGAGAAATCAAGTGGAAATAGTGGAGTCACCCAATTCTTGAGTGATTGATAATCATTGCTCAAACTTTCATTCTCAGTAGACTTTGGAATCCATTGTTGTCTCATTTGTTTTCTAATGTTATCAGCTTTTGCCTTCTTTTCATCTTCAATTCTTCTAGTATTCATACAGTTCTTGGAAAGATGACCAAGCTTTGTACAAATGAAAAATCTTTTGGTAGTATCTTTCTTCCTCATGTGATGTTTTACACATATCATTCCAATGTGTCCAAATTCTCCACAGTAATGACATCTACACCAAGCGTTATAGTCCCAACCAAATATAGCTTTTACAATTTGTTCTATTGGATTTAGTATCTTGGTTTTGCATTCTGATGACTTGTGTTCATGCTTCTTGCATTTGTGACATTTGCCTTCAACTCTTGGTTTTTCTTTGCATTAATTTGCTCTATGACCATGCTAATTACAATTGTAGCATTTTCCATTGAATTTTGCTTTCCCATTGCTCCAACATCTATTTGAAGTATGACCTATCTTACCATAGTGACTGCAAGTAGGTTTATTCTTTTGAGCTCCTTGCTTGGATGTTTCACCTTCTTCTGTATATCCAATTTTTGCTTTCCCTTTTTGTCTAAAGTGGCTTTTCTCATTCAACTAATTTATGTCTACTTGGGATTTCATCATTCTTTCATTGGTTTTTCTTTTAATGTTTAGATCATTCTACAATTTTTCATTCTTTGATCTTAGGTTCATGATTTCTTCATTTGCATTGGTGAGCTGATCAATGAAGTCTGTTTACTGAAGGGATAGGTGTTGAATTTCATTGTTCTTTCCTTCTATCTCTTCTCTTATCTTGTTCTTTTCTTCCTTGACTTCACACAATCTTACTGACTAAATTTCTTTCTCTCTTCTTAGTTTTCTTACTTCTTAAAGAGTGATGTTCTTTTCTAATAGTTCTTTGATTGCTTTATTAGCTTCATTTGAATTGCTTGAATGGATGTCTTCAATTCTTTCTTCAATGTAGAGTGAATCATTCATTTGGATTGCAAGGTATTTTCTTCTTTTCAAGGATTGAGAGAGTTGTTCTTTTGCATTCTTGAGTTGTCCAATAGCCAATTCGAAATCTAGCTTCTCATTTTCAATAGCCTTGTTAAGTCTGAATACCTCCATTGCCTTTGATCTTTGCTCAAGTTGTTAAAATTTTCTCTAAAAACAAAATGCTCTGATACCAATTGTTGGAAATATTATGATAGGCTAAGTTACTAAGAGGGGAAGGATGAATTAGTAACCATTAAAAATTTTATCCCAATTAGCAATTAATCCTTTATGTGAATTCTAATCTAATTGTATGCATGAGAAACTAAAAAACATGAAAGCATACACAACACTTTAACACAAGATTTGGTAACCTAGAAACCTTCCAAATGGAAAGTAAAACTAGGGTGGGGATGATACCCATAAGCTTTAGTACTATAGTATAAAGTTGTCCTGTTAAGGCTTACAATGATCACTTTTGATGATCTGCCCTATTCGGAGCAATAAGGACTGCTAGGTCCACCTTGCAAAAGTATTTATAAACATACAATGAAGTATGCACTCGGTAAAGAGATTTACATTAGACTGTTAGGTCTATCTTGTTAAAGGATTTGACTGATCTATAACTTGGTTTGTTGAATGAGATTCCTCTGAGTGTATAAATCACCTTGATGTGATAGGTATATCTTTACTACTCCTTATAATGTTGTAGCCTTTGAAATTCACTCTTCTTCTCTTCTCTAATGATTACATTACTTCTCTTTGATGATTTGGATGTGATACAATACATTACATATATATCAATCCAATTACATAATTACAAAGTTGGCCACAATACAAGTTTGCACAAATATTACAAGGTGGTTCTAAAGTTTGACTCGGTGAGGTTCTGATACACGACATCCACTATCAATTCTTGGCATTGTCATGCACTCAGTAGACATAGAATCTCAATCCATACTAATCACTTTCAAGTAGCCTTGAACTCAGTCTACACTAGTGACTCAGCAAAGACTGTGAAACTCAACATATAAACTGAATTACTTGATTCGCATTGCATAGCTCGGTCAACACTTTCACTTCAAGCTTGGTATAAACTAAGTCTCTTAGTTAATACTGAGTAGCTCAATTAACACTAAACTTACATCACATCAACTACAAACTCGATAAGCACTACACAACTCAGTTTGTACTGGT
Organism: Cupressus sempervirens; assembly: GCA_028749045.1. Classification (NCBI taxonomy): domain Eukaryota; kingdom Viridiplantae; phylum Streptophyta; class Pinopsida; order Cupressales; family Cupressaceae; genus Cupressus; species Cupressus sempervirens. Next base: position 633,384,650 of record CM053789.1, on the reverse strand, counting down.
GAACTCGGCATACACTGAGATGCTTGGTTTACACTGTTGATCATCAACTCTGTAGGAACTACTCGATGCAAACTGAAATCTGTCTAAAGGACTTAGTAGCAACTGTAGAACGTGGTAACAACTGAAATGCTTGGTTAACACTATTAATTGTACAATGTGCTTAGTATAAGCTTATAATCTAAATAAGTGTATGTCACAAATAGCAGACATGACTAGAATATCAACACCAAGTTGGTGTACAGATACAAGTTAGATGAGAATGATGAAGTCACAAGGAATAAGTCAAGATTAGTTTTCAAGGGGTATGCACAAGAAGAAGGATATGACTATGGAGAAACATTAGCCCCTGTTGCAAGATTGGGAGGAGTAAGAGCTTTGCTTGCTTACTCTACATACAAAGGTTTCAAAGTTTACCAAATGGATGTGAAATATGCATTTATGAATGACATATTAGAAGAAGAGGTTTGTATAGAACAACCAGAAGGATTTGTTGATGCTAACAACAAGAACATGGCATGTATACTACACAAAGATTTATATGGTTTAAGGCAACACCAAGAGCATGGTATGAAAGGCTTCAGAATTATTTTGTAAAGATTGAATTTGAGAAGATTGATGATAACAAAAATCTATACTTAAAGATAGAAGGAGGTAAAGGTATTTTACTAGCTGAAATTTGTGTTGATGATATCATATTTGGAGGTCAAGATGGATTATGTAAAGCATTTGTAAATGAAATGAAGAAAGAATTTGAGATGTCTATGTTTTGAGAGATCAAGTTCTTTGTTCGTTTGCAAGTATATCAAATGAAATATGGTATATACATCACTCAATCTAAGTATGTGAAGGAAATATTGAAAACTTTTGGATTAGAAGATTCAAAATTAGTTAGCACACCTATGGTGATAGGACACAAGTTGTCAAAGAATGATGATTCAGTTGATGTGAATCAAACATTATATAGGTCTATGATTGGCAAATTGTAATATGTAGTACATAGAAAACCTGATATTGCATTATATGTTGGGATTGTTGCAAGATTCTTTGTTGATCCTAAGGAGAATCATTTGATGGCTATTAAGACAAAAATAAGATATCTAAAAGGAATATAAGATTATGGTCTATACTACAAGAAAAATGAGAAGTTTGATTTGAGAGCCTACATTGATTTTGATTGGGCTGGAAACATTGATGACAGAAAGAGCACTAGTGGAGGACTATTTTTCCTAGGAAAAAGGTTGGTTACCTAATGAAGGAGGAAATATCTAAACCAATGATACTTTACTGTGATAATACAAGAGCTATAAATATATCAAAAAACTTTTTGATGCATACAAAGACTAAGCACATTACAATCAAGTATCATTACTTGAGAGAGTTAGTTCAAGACAAAGAAGTGAAGATGGAATATGTGAATACAAAAGAGTAGATAGCTGATATCTTCACAAAAGCTTTACCTAAAGATGCTCATGAATATCTAAGAGGTAAACTAGGGGTGATACCCCTATCCAAAGCTACTTAAGAAACATGAGTAGTGCCCTACATCAACCAAGTTGAATGTTGTATCTTACAACTTGATGCAGTAGATATTACTTTATGAGTTGACTAAAGTAATGAAGGAATTGCAATAGAAGACCAGTCACAAGTAAGGTGATAGAGGGAGAAACTAAAATTATTAACATCTACATGTTAAGACGACAAGTCCTTGGCATTGTAGTCAAAGAGGGAGAAATGGTAAAGGGAGATAGTAAAGGGAGATAGTAAAGGGAGAAATAAGAATACCATACAAAGTGAGAAAAAGGGAGAAATACTTTAGAAGGAGAAAGAAATATGAAATATCTACTCAAAAGGAGATATTGTACCTAATAGTTACTAAAGAATGAGAAATGAATAAAAGAAATACATCTACCTAGTAAGAGGGACTGATCAGAGAAAGTTAGAAGGAGAAGCCCTAAAAGATGATAGATGAAGTGAGTCATAATGAAGAGTTGATTCTCTATTGTTCAGAATAGAATTTTGTAGCCTATACATATAGAGGGAGAGATTTCAATACAAGGAATTGTTTTCTTTTTGGTATTGTTATGGGTATTGGTTTTTCATCAATACCAAAGAGGGAGATTTTTGCGAAAAGATTGATACTAGTATGAGAATTTCAATCATTGTTTTGTCATTGATGTCAAACTTACTACTTATTGGGAAGACAATTGCTTAGTTGATTTAAGTACTATTATTTGTTTGATTGATGAAGAGGTTTTGATCAAATGAGATAATAAGAGCACCTAGAGGAAAGGTTGAGTTATGATATGAAAAAATAGTACAAAGATCAATTAAGACAGTGATGATATAGTGTATTGTTTATCTACTTAAGGTTGAAAAGGTTGGATACACTAATTAAGTCTAGAAGAACAAGTAAGAAGAATTGAGTCTGCCAAGCTTGACTAAGTGCACAGTAGGTGCAGAGAAAAGTTAGTGCAAGTCAAGCGAAAAAATGGTTGGAGCCAAGCAAAGTGAAGATTTAGTGTATGCCAATGAACTTAGTGTAAGCCGAGTAAAGTTTAGATGGTGTCGAGCATTAGTAAACTTTAGTGTTTGTTGAGTTAACTAGTTGAAGACGAGTGGAAGTATAGTATGGAAGCCAAGGGACAACATATTCATGTTGAGTGCTAGTATTCATGTTAAATCATAGATTTGATGAATCTGAGTTGACTATTTTGTTTTCTTAAATTGTGTAAAGTATTTGGAAGATAACTATGATGAGTTGGTGGCATGGAATTCAAGGTAGACCATTTGTGGCAAATTCAAGGAAGATTGAAGAAAATGTTTCTAGAGGAACCAAACGGAAAAGTGGGTAGATTCATTGTATCCTACCTAATCCTAAAATGGATGATTATAGTTAAATAGAAAAAGATCTTAAATCTCTATTTATAAAGAGATGGTTAGAAGCAAAGGTTGTCATGTGTGAGAACCTAAGGAAGACAATGAGTCTAGGGTATTGCTTCATTTAGTGACCGAACAAAATAGACTGCTACTAGCAAGCAAAGTAAGAAGGCTTAAGAGTATGAATGCTTGAAGGGTGAACAAGCTATCAGAGCTAAAGTGTGTGAAAGCCAAGGAGAATGGAGGAATGCAACATAGATCTATAATCTATAAGCGAGTTGTAATTTGTTATTAGATCAAGCCTTACTATTACTTTCTAATCATTGTATCAATCTAGGGTAAATCCTTTGGATTAAGGTTTACTTAATAGTCATTTGTAAATCCTTAAATTGGTGACATTCCAAGTGAATGATATAAAGTCCTCTAACAAGGCTCACTCCTAATAGGCTGATTAAAATTCTCTAGACAAGTCACATTTGACAAGGTGTATTATAACCTTTAACAGGGTTGCCCTTTCATAGGGAATCACTTCAAAAGAGTGAGAATTAGTAGCATGTTACTAGTAGTTTTTCCCAAATTGTGTTTCCACATAAAATCCATGAGTCAAAAGTGTTATTGAATCTATTATGTTTCATGTTTACATTTCTACAAAGTTATTTTGACCTAGGACAAAAGCCTACAAAGTTTAAGCATTGTATGATCAAATGGATGAATGTATAATAATGTTTTATAGATATGGGTTCATTAAGCTATGAAAAGATTTATTTTTACATCTAGACCTTGGATAACTGATTCACCCCCCCCCCCCCCCAATTATTCTAAAGAATTCCAACAAACCATTCACTTAGAAGTTTTGATAATGATTGTTAGGTCTTTTTTAGGGTATTTGATGGGATTGTTAAGATGTAATTCATAAGACATATGAATCTTGAATAGTTGTTTATGGTCAAGGTTTGTAAAGTTATTAATGGTCAAGGACAATAATATTAATCCCTATTTTCATCCTCAAAGGGATGTAGATGCATATGGTGGTGGATGGGTAGTTAATATGGTTCAATATATATTTCTATCTATGTATAAAAATACCTTATTACTGATAAACAAAAATATAAAAACTATATGGAATATAATCCTTGGAAACCCAAAAAAATTGTAACCAACAAAGAGTAGTCTATCAGTAAAAATTATAGCTTCACCCATCTATAGATAAGTCAAATAGTTATAGTGAGTCTATTGAGCCAAAAATCTTGCATTAACATTGACTACCATTTTTGTACAACATTCTCCTCAAAATGAACAAATTAATCATACTCTTATAGGTGGTCCTTTAATACCATCCAACCTATTCTTATTGATATAATTCAATCATTTTTTTTATAATAAGCATTCCAACATACCAATGGATGCAAGTTACCAGATTTTCTTTAGCCTCTCTCTAGCCCCCTATCAATACAAAACCAAGACATGGAATTGTGTCTACAACTATAACTATCAAAATAAATAACCACTCCTTATCATTCAATTGTTGTGATGTGGAGTGTAATCAGACTTAGAGGTATATTTGACATAGTTTCTCCCCAAATTATTTCTATGGGGGTTTGGGATTTCATAATGAATGGTGATATTGTAGCTTCTTGTGGCGATATTGAGATGTAAGGGTTTACGGATTGTAATCATTGGATAATAATAATATTGGACTTGATGTTGGTGGACGTAGCCTAGGGATTAGGTGAACCACATTAAATCTTTGTGTCTTGTGTTCTCATTTGTGTGCTATATTATTTTTTGATATTGGTTATATTTTCATGTGACTTTTATTTCTATTTGTGGTTAATCCTAACATTTCAAATGCTGCCTATAAAAAGTTTCCGAAAACGGAAGAAGAGGAGAAGCTTCTGGAAAAGAATGGTGATTTCTTTGATGCGAACCAGATAAAGGAGATTTGGAGGGATGTTCTCTACTGCATCCGTGAGTATTTCATACTTGATGGAAGAAATAAAAGAGTGCATAAATGTCATTTTATTTTTTTAAATCATTTCAGATATAAAGATAGAATTTCTTTCCCCTTCTTTATGTGGTTTTCTTTACTTAATAGTTTAGAAGCCCATAAGAAAAAGGAATCCAGACCCATTCTTCATGAAGGTTTGATCCTTCTTATTGAGGGATATTGTAAAAACAAGCACATTGCCTCTACTCCCTCTAAGGACAAGAAGAAAGAGCCCATTAAGAGTAAGAAGGGTGACTCTGTTAAAGGGAAAGAAAATGCCCTGAATTTGAAACCCTCTACCTCTCAAGTTCTTGAGGATGAGGAGTCTGAGACTGAGAATTTGAAAAGCTGTGAGAATTGGAAACCTAAGGATGAGGATGATACTGAAACTGGAGAGTTAAGTTCTAATTTGGATGGGTATTCGGAGACTGAAGATAATAATGAAAAAGGAAAAGAGGAAAACAATAGTGAAGGTAATTTTGAACAGAGTAAATCTAATAATGAGGGTAACCAGGTTATTTCTAGTGGGGGTAATAAAGTGGAAGATAACAATGTTGGGAATCCTGCTGAGAAGAATAAGGAGGACTTTACGGCTATTACTGCTTCTCCTGTTAAGGGGATAGAGGAAGAAAAAAGGAAGGATTCTACTCATCCTGAGGACTATGCCGAGGGTCGAAAGGAGGATCAAACGGATATGGAGGATATCAATGAAAATATTTGCTCCCCCCCCACATGAGACTGCTGAAGATGATTGTGACGATATGCAGAGGGACATCATGCTTACCTTCTTGCATTCTGCTAAGGAGAAAGCCGACACCAGTCTCAATTTTGATTCCTGGATCTACAATGAAATAATGGGTTTGAAGAAAAACATGGAAATTTTGCAACATGATCTGGATACTATCAATGATAAACTTAGTCATATGTAAGGACAGATGGGAGACATCCCTAACAAACTTAACAACTATGAGCAGAACCTCACAATGTTAATCAAAGAGAGTAGCACTAAAATGGAAGAGGTCACCTCGAGTATTTGGGCAGCCGCTGCTAATCTAGGCAAAAGAGCGAATGAAGATATCATTTTGGCTAAGGGTCCGAGCAAAAGAACAAGGCAGAGCTTGAGGAAGAGTGCTATGAAAGTTGCTGCTACAATGGATGTTGTTTCCGCTCAAGAGACTGCTGCTATTGGTAAGGAAGCAGCTAAAATGATCCTGGAGCTGCAATTGTGGCACTGGGGTGGGTTCTCTGGTTTGGTGCCTGTCTGGTTTTGGTCGCTGGTTGGGATCTCTGGTCCTGGTTTCTGGTTTTTTATAGTTTAGACTGTTTGTGGTTCCAGGTCCCTGTAAAACCTAGGCAAGTTTGTTCTTGGACTTTTCTAGTGGTTTCAGGTCCCTGTAAAACCTGATTTTGATTCTGTTCTTCAGTTTGTTACAGGTTTTTTCCTGGTTGGGTTGTATTGCTTTATCTTTCTATTTTTTGTTAAAGGGTTTCGAGGTCCCTTCAAAACCTGCTTTTATCGTAATCTAAAACAAGTGGTATTAGAGCCAGGCAATCATCATTTTTTTTAGCTTAGACTGTCGTTATTTTTTTTAGCCAGACCATCATCAATTTTTTTAGTGATCCTCTACAGGAAGGTCTCATAGTTGAGTGGGAGCAATGGAAGATGAGGGTATGTTGAAGGTTGAGAAGTTTAATGGGTAGAACTTTTGGTTATAAAAGATGAAAATTGAGGACTATCTTTATCAAAATTATTGTGAAAGCCATTGGAAGGAAAAGCCAAGAACTAGGGAACTATGACAAATGAGGACTAGAGATTTTAGAAAGAAAGTCACTTGGAAGTATTTGATTATACTTGGTACCATCAATGACATCTAACATTACAATAGTGATGATGATAGAAGAGTTGATGCAAACCCTAGTGAAATTGTATGGAAAACCCTCCACTTCAAACAAGGTATTTCTCATGAAGTGTCTATTTAATATGAAGATGGCAGAAGGTGGATCTATTGAAGATCATTTAAATGAGTTTAATACTATTACTAGTTAGTTATCTTCTGTGGATGTTAATTTTTGATGAAGAAATTAGGGCTCTCTTGATTTTGTGTTCTTTTCCTAAAAGTTTGAATGCCTTGGTAATGGCTATGAGTAATTATATTTCTAGATCTAATGCCCTAAAATTTGACGATGTGATTGGTATTATTCTGAGTAAGGAAACTCGTAGGAAAACCTCAGGTGGATCTACATCAAGAAGTGTTTTGAATGCACAAAGCAGAGGCAAAATGAATGCAAGAGGAAATAATTCTAAAAATCATTGGAAATCAAGAGGAAAGTCAAAGGGAAAGAAGTCTCAATCGAGAGGACCAAGAGATTGTTGGTATTATAGAAAATCGAGGCATATGAAGAAAGATTGTTGGAATTGAAAGAACAATGAAGGAGATAAATCAAAAGGGAACAAGGAGGAAAATGTGGTAAGAAACAAATTCAAAGAGAATGATTTGCTTCTTTTTTTAGAAAGTGTAGATGATTCATGGATTTTAGATTCAGGTTCTTCATTTCATGCTACACCCCATAGAGGTTATTTTATTGATTATGTCCAAGGAAATTTTGGGCTTGTTTATTTGAGGGATAATGAACCCTGTTAGATTGTTGGAAAGGGAAAAGATAAGATTAAGTTACAAAATGGGAATCATTGGCTACTACATGAGGTAAAACATATTCCAAGGCTGAGTAGGATTTTAATTTTAGCATGGCAACTCGGTGATGAGGGTTGTGTACTTGCTTTTAATGATAAAAATTGGAAGGTTTGAAAAGGTTCCCTTATAGTAGCAAAAGGTGTGAAAGTAGGAAACTTATATCTTTGTACAAGTCATATTGTTCCTTATACTTTGATTTTTTCAGAGAAAAATGAATGTTCAAGAATAGTTGTTGAAGTTGAGCAGGGAGAACAAACAAATGTTGTAGATTCTGATACAACACTATGGCACTACAGAATTGGGCATGTGAGCAAGAAAGGTTTGAAATTACTTCATTTAAAGAAAGTTTTACTAGGTCTGAAATGTGTCAATATGGATTTCTATGAAATTTGTGTGTATGAAAAACAAAAGAGAGTGAGTTTTGTGAAGAGTGGGAAGGAAAAGAAAAATGATAAATTAGAGCTTGTGCATACAGATGTATGGGGACCAGCTCAGGCATCTTCCCTTGGTGGCTCTAATTACTATGTTATACTTATTGATGATGCAACTAGAAAAGTATGGATTTATTTCCTTAGATAGAAATCTAATGTATTTCAAACTTTAAAGAAATGAAAATGCTTGGTTGAGAATGAGACTAGTAAAAAACTACAAATTTTCAAATCTAATAATAGTGGTGAGTATTGCAGTCAGGAATTTGAAAATTATTGCTCCACTAATGGTATTTATACACAAAAAATTATTCCAAGGACTCCATAGGAAAATAGAGTGGATGAACGCATGAACAAGACAATAATGAAGCATACAAGGAGCATGAGGTTGCATGTTGGGTTGCCCTTAAATATGTGGGTGGAGACTATCAATATTGTTGTATATTTGATTAATAGAGGTCCTTCTACTCCTTTGAGTTGTGGTATTCTAGAGGAAGCATGGATTGATAAGAAGGTGAGTTATTCTTTTCTTGAAACCTTTGGTTGTGAAGCAGTTGCACTATAGATTCTAAAAATAGAACCAAGTTGGAAGCTAAGTCAAAGACATGTATTTTTTTGATATGACATTGATGAATTCGAAACGTTGATGAAATAAACAAACAAAATCTAATCCAGAAAACTCAGTACTTTACAAATGGATTGTGGAAATCTGTTACTATTAATTGATGAATTCGGTCATAAGGTTTGGGATTTTGAAAATTGTAAAATTATAAGAAGTAGGGATGTCATATTCAATGAGAAAGTGTTGTACAAAGATGTGTTATAGCAACATGAGAATAAAGAAAAAGATTATGAAGTGCTAGATGATACTCCAAAAGATGATGTTCCAGTAGTTCTTCATGATTTGCAACAACCACAACAACAAATGTCACACACCCTAGTGAATGTTAGATAGTCAACAAGGCTAAGTAGACCTTCAGATTGATTTTCTCTTTCTTTGTATTCTATTTTACTTATTGATGCTGGTGAACCTGAATATTATGATAAAGTTGTGTCGGTGGATACAAAGATTTAGTGGGAGTCTACAACGAAATAAGAAATTGACTCTTTGTTGAAAAATAAGAGATGGGATTTATGCAAGTTGCATACAAGTAAAAGGGATTTATAGAATAAGTGAGTCTACAGGTTGAAAGAAGAGGATGAGGTAAGAAAAGATTTAAAGCCAAGTTAGTTGTAAAATGATTTGCACAGAAAAATGGCATTGATTTTGATGAGATATTTTCTCATCTTTAAAATAACTTCTATTCATATTGCTTTAAGTATTATGGCTACTAAAGATTTACATTTGGAGTAGCTTGATGTTAAAATAGCCTTTCTTCATGGTGATTTGGATGAAGAGATATATATATACAACATAGCCATAGGGATTTAAGGTCCAAGGTAAGCAGAATCTAGTGTGTAAATTGCAAAAAAAAAATTGTATGGCTTGAAGTAAGCACCTTGATAATGGTATTTGAATTTTGATAATTGTATGCATGAACATGGATATAGTAGGTGTCATTTAGATCATTGTGTTTATTTTAAGAGGCTGGATGATGACAACTACATTATTTTATGTTTATGTGTTGATGATATGCTTGTAGCTAGGTCTAACATGGATCATGTTAAGGGGTTAAAGGAATGACTAGCACATTCATTTTCCATGAAGGATTTGGGGACAACAAAGAAAATCCTTGGTATGAAAATTTGAAGAGATAGGAAAAAAAAGAAAATTAACATTATCTCAAGCTGATTATATTGTGAATGTGTTGCAACATTTCTCTATGGAGAATGTAAAACTATCAGCACACATTGACCTAGTCATTTGAAATTGACTAAGGAGATGTATCTAAAGGCACAAGAAGAGGAGGATAAGATGTCCAAGGTACCTTATGCTTTAGTTATAGGAAGTTTGATTTGTGCTATGGTATGTACTTGGCTAGATATTGCACATGTAGTGGGAGTTGTTAGTAGGTATACGAGTCATCCAAGAATTAAGCATTGGAATGCAATTAAATGGATTCTCGGATATTTAAGAGGAACATCTAGTAAGTGTTTACATTTTGGGAGCTCTAATACAAATTTATAGGGCTATGTTGACTTGGATTTGGTAGGGGATATTGATACCAGGAGGAGTACTATAGGTTATGTATTTACTATTGGTGGGGCAGCATTGAGCTAGGTTTCTTGGTTATAGAAGGTTAATGCTTTATCTACTACAAAGGTAGAATATGTTGTTGCTACAGAGACAACCAAGGAGATGATATTGATTTAGTTCTTCATGGAATAATTGGGACACCCATAGAGGGATAATTATGTGTTCACAGATGCCAATAGTGGCATGTTGTGATGGTTAATTTGTTGAGTTGTTATCCTTGCCATCAAGGTTCAAATCCAATGGGGATGAGGTCCCCCGTTTGTGGCCTCACTGGTTCATAGCTCCAGGTAAAAGCGTTTACCCCTTTTAAAAATAAAAAATAAAAATTATGTGTTCACAGATAGCCAAAGTGTCATTCATCTAGCAAAGAATTTGGCTCTGCATTCAAAGAAAAATACATACAGTTGTAGTACCATTTCAATCGGTGAATTTTGGATGATGGATAGTTAAAGCTAGAGAAGATACTTACAAAGGATAGTCCAATAGATATACTTACCAAGGTAGTAACAAGGGAGAAGCTAAACTCCTCTTCAACTTTAGTTGGTCTTTTAGACTTAACAAAATAAAAGAACATCAGAGTCCAAGATTGTTTGATATTCCAATGGGAGCTACAGGTTTAAGAGTGCTATGATTAGTCTCCAAGTGGGAGGTTATTTTTGTGGAGTTTGACGAGTCTCCAAGTGGGAGATTGTTGTAATGTAGAACCTAATTAGACTTAGAGGTTTATTCGATGTGGTTTCTCCCTAGACTATTTCTATGGGGGTTTGGGGCCAGCACTCTCAAGAGAGGGTCAAGGGACAGTGCCCTTGTAGGGTCCTGGGGCAATGCCCCAAGTGCACTCCCTATTGCAATACATGGTGAGGTCAAGGGGAAATTCCTCCATGGGGGTTTCTATGGGTAGCACCCCTGAAGCCAAAAGTGACATTACATTGTAAAAGGCATCGGTTGCTATTTTTCTATTGGATGTAATTTGGTAAGTGGTAAAAGGCGTATATAAAAAATCTTAGTGTTAGGGATTTCATAATGAATGGTGATATTGTAGCTTCTTCTGGTGATATTGAGCTATAAGGGATTGTGGATTGTAATCACTAGAAAATAATAATATTGGACTTGTTGTTGGTGGACATAGCCCAAGGATTAGGTGAACCACATTAAATCCTTGTGTCTTGTGTTCTCATTTGTACGCTTTATTATTTTTTGATAATGGTTGTATTTGCATGTAACTATTATTTTTGTCCATGGTTAATCCTAACATCAACCTCCTCATAATCTAAATTGTGTTTTTAGTCATTCCAAGCTTGAAAGCTTAAGCTATTAACATACAGACAATATCAACATTAACTCGATAACAATGTTCTACATGTTTTTTTCCTTGCCAAGAATGAGGTCCATAATCTAGAGGAACAAAATATACAAAATGGAAAAAAAAAATTCAAACAATTTTTCAAAAATATGACATACGAATACCACTTCTATTTATTGGTTTCAATAGTAAGATTTGTTTCCATTTTTACAAATGCCCAGTTAACTAATTCACACCAAATAGAAGAAATCACCTTTAAATGATAGGAAAAGTATCTCCAATAGACCATAAACAAAGGAGAAACTTCTAGACACTTAACTTCATATAATATCATTGCCCCAAATTTTACTATCCTTTCAATGAAATAATGCCCATCAATCATGTACAATTCACAATCCATAATTTTGATCACTACTATTTTTGGATTAAACTATGTGAGAGTTTTTTTATACCAATAACTCGGATCACCCTTTGAGATCCATCAAATATTATTTTTGGATTAGAATATGTGATAATCTCCATATTAAAATAACTCTAGTGCCAAAACTCTACAACTTCCCACTCTTTGCTAATTTTGAATTTTCTACGTATACATGTGTCATGAGGGCTTGTCAGATTTCAATTCTAAGCCCCTTATTTGTTTATATTTTCACCCAGTGTTGACCTCTATCTTGGGGGCCAAAGGTGATGTGGAAGATGTTTCAAAATTTATTATGTGTGGGTTTGAATTTGTGTGAACTTTTATACTAGAGATTCTTTAAAGGTGACTTGGCATTCTTAGGAGCGACCTTGATGTGTCTTAGCAAGAAGGAGAATGGTGAACTTGTCAATATGGTTGATTAGAAGGGGGCTCTTATTGGAAATATCATTGATCCCTCTCCATGTGAAGATCCCAATATTTGTCTTGGTGCATGTGGCCCAAATATATTCCTCCCTAACAATGTAGTTGATAATATTTCTTCCTCTCTGTAACTCTTCCTAGTGGATCATTTCATTTCTTTTATGCTCTTGATTGAAATGGCTAGGAAATGGGTTCCTTAGAAATAAAAATGAAGAGAAGTGTTAGCATCTTTGCTATGCCTAGTGGTTTTTTCCTCTTCAAATTTATTGTGGTGGTTGGGATGTCTATGGTTCTCTCTAGAATCTGGTATTATGGGAAGCACAACTTGTGATTGCTAAAAGGCACCTAGGATTAGATCCAACTTCATAATTGAATAAGTTAGCCCCATTTTGGGTAAAACTTCCTAGTTTACCTCTAGAGTTTTGGGATAATTTTTTTTGAGATGGACTATGAATTCCTTTGGTCATTTCGTTTTGGTTGATATTGTAACTCTTCAAAAAATTCTAGGTTGGTGTATGCCTTATTTTGCATTAATGTGGTCATTAAAAAAGCACTTCCTAACTTTTTTACTCTCAACACAAAATAGGGAAAGGGATGGCATCATATAATATATTACAATGTTGGGTTTTACTACTAAAATTGCTCAAAGTTTGGTCATGTGGTTGTTGATTGTAATGCTCTCCAAAATAAGGAGAAGGAGAAGGTGGGTTCTCCACAGATGGTTTTGGAAGAATCATTGAAGGGGGAATCCTCTTCCCATCCCCCTCCTAATATAGCGAACGGGGGGGACCAAGAACCTATGACTGCAAAAACTAGCCAAGAGGAGATTGGTGTTTTTCTTAAAGAGAACTCTAAAGAAAAGATTGGATAGGAGGAGATTGGTGTTGAACTTAATGTGAACACTGAAGAAAACAAACCTGATGATTACCCATTCTTACAAGGGATTGATGACCTGCTAAAGACTTTAAATAAAGAAGTAGAGAAGAAATGTGTACAAAGGGTTACCCTCTTAGAAGAAGGAGAAATCCTAGATCTAATAGGAATGGAAGAAGGGAATGGTGGAATGGGAAATTTAATCATAGTGGAAGTTGGTACTTCCATGGAAGTGAAACAACATAAATGGGGAGATAGTGTTTGTCACACTCCTCCAAAAAGTGAGCCCATGTCTAAGATTCTATCACCACTACTTAAGGATATGACCAACCTCTTGATGTGTGATGTGTTTTCTACTCCTACATCTCAGTATGATAGTGAAGCTAGTGAGTGGTAAGTTCAAAAGAAGAATACCATAGGAGGTAAGAAAGTGAATATAGGTGTGGAGGTAAAGAAGGGGAGACCACCAAGTATAAGTACAAGAACTATGCAAATGGAAATGGAAATTGATAATGGTAAGCATTCAACTTTGGATAGTGTTTCAAAAGGTAAGAAATGAAGTTCCTTTCATGGAATATGAGAGTGTTATATTGTCCTCAAAAATAATTTTCTCTCAAGAAGTCAATTTATTCTTTGAGAATTGATATTCTTCTTATTTAAGAAGTGAAAATGTCTTCTTTAGCCTTTTTCTAAGTTAGCTAATAAAATGTGGCCTGGGGATATGGCTAGTTATAGTGAAGTTGATGGGGCTTCAAGAGGTGTGACCACTCTTTGTAATCCTAGAGTTGTTTCTGGGATAACTTTATGTATAGATAAAAGTTTTATTTCTATAGAACCATTTTACAATAATAAGAAATAGTGCAATTTTAAATATTTATGCTCCCACATGAGAACTAGAAGATTTGAGACTTGGAAAGCAATATCCATCTTCATGTATAATATTAGGGGTAAGAAATTCTTGTGTACAGAAGACTTTAACTCTACTCTTTACCCCTCTAAAAAATTGGGAGGGATGAATGACTTCAAGGAGAGTATGAAGGACCCAATAGACTTTATCAACCTTAGTATCCTTAATGATCTGGATATGCAAGGGGCCCCATTTACCTAGTCAAATAATAGGAAAGGATAGTAACTAACTCATGTCAAATTGTACAAACTCCTTATTTCAGAAGACTCGCAACATCTTATTTCCTCTACTCTGAGAACTCTCCCTATAATTATTTCAAACCATTCAACACTAGTGTTTAACTAATCAGATGGTTTTTCCATGGTCCTAAACCATTCATATATTAGATTATGTGGCAATTACACCCTGACTTTAGACATTGTTATGAAGAATGGTGGGACATTAGAGCTTAAGGTACTATCATGTATAGATTGGTTGCTAAATTGGAGAATGTGAGGAGAAGTGTTGTAAAGTGGAGTAAAACATCCTTTAGAGATATTTTTGAGGAGATTGAGGCTAAATTAGAGGAGCTGCAAAGTATTATGATCATGGGAGATTCGTATGTTGAAAACTTGAAGGAGGAAAAGGAATCTAGGACCTAATGGAAAGATGTCACTGCTAAGGAGGAAATGTATTGGAAACAAAGATATAGAATGCAATATTTATAGAGGGAGATATGAATACCACCTTCTTCTATAGGTCAGCCTTGAAGCATAAAAAGAGAAACATAATTACTTACTTGTGGGATGGTAATAGTAATGCCCTAGTGGACCAAGAGGATATTGGGAGATGGGCTACAACATACTTTATTGAAGCCTATGTTGGTCTAAACATGAATGTTGATTTGATAAAAAGGAATAAGCTTATCAAAAAAATCCTAGTGTGCTAACAAAGGAGGATAATGATCTCATCACTAGTTAGGTTACAAAGGAGGAAGTGATGAAGGTATTTTTCTCAATGAAGGCCTATAAGACTCCTAGATTGAATGGGTTTCTCCTAGCTTTCTTCCAACATTTTTGGAAGACTATTAAGAAAGATCTGACTAGGGCTATTAAAGACTTCGTTATAATGGGTAAATTGCTAAGGAGGATTAATAACACTTTTATTGTAGTTGTTCCTAAAGCTTTAGATCCAAAAAGTCATATAGTCTTTAGTCCCATCAACTTATGTAACACAATTTATAAAGTTTTTTGTACATTATTGGCAAATAGAATAAAACCCTTTTTGGAGAACTTTTTTGATCTCTTCCCCCCCCCCCCCAACCAAAAGGGATTTCTCTTGGGTAGACAGATTCTAGATGTGGTTATTACTATGGACAAGGTGATCCTCTCAATAGAAAAGAGTAGAATCCCTAGTATGACAATTAAACTTGGTATTTCAAAAGCTTATGATAAGGTTGATTGATAATTTAATTACAAAGTTCTTAGGATGATTGACTTCACTAGTAAAGTTGTGGGGTTAATTAGAACTATGGTGGAAACTATCAATTTCTCTGTTATTTCCAATGGGACTCCTTGGGGATCATTCAATGCTGGTAAGTTCCTTAGGCAAGGAGACCCAATATCACCTTATGTGTTTATTATGATAGCAAGAGTTTTAGGGAGATCCTTCTCAAGGATAGTCTATTTTGGATCATTGATGGGGATTAAGATGACCACCTCCATACCTCCTAAGGTCATACAAAAAAAAAATTATGACACCTTTATATATGGCTATGCTTCAACTTTTGAATCTAAGATATTGTGTAATTTGTTGGATGATTATGTTGATTGCTCAAGACAACATATAAATTTCAGCAAGAGTAAAATATACTTGTTTAACACTAATCAAAACCTCTAGTTACAAATACATAACATATTAGGTTGTTGGTCTACTAGTCTTCTCGATACCTACCTTGGTCTTCCCCTAACTATGAAGGAAGTCTTTAGCTAATATTGGAATACTATATTGGAAAGAATATAGAAAAAACTTGTTGGCCAGAAAGGCAAGCTGTCGAATTATGTTGGGAAGCTATAATTACTTACTGCTTTTTTGAAAGAGGTTCTTATGTATTTCCTTTCTTTTTTTTAGATAACCCAAACGATGGGAGAGAAACTAGAGAAAATCCAATGAAATTTCTTATGGATGGGGAGCAAAGAAAGGAATAGACTTAACCTTGTCAATTACGAGATGATATGTAAACAAAAAGACGGGAGGGCGGTTGTATTTGAAGGATAATGGACTTAAATAGAGCTCTCCTTGCTAAGATAAATTGGAGACTTATTGAGAATTGGGTCTAACAACATAGATACAAAGTATCTTGGTATTGTCCCATTTTCCTAATGTTTTATCAATAATGATTGGCCGCAAGGATTCAAAATTTAGAATAATGTGATGAAAAACTCTCAACTTATAAGAAATGGGTTGTATTGGCTGGTTGGGAGGGGGAATAATATAAAATTCTGGGAAGATAATTAGTCAAGAAGAAAATTTCCTATTCAAAGTAAACTCTCTCAGCTAGAAGGGATGTTGAAACAAAACTTTGGTGAAAATGTGGTGCAAGAGCACCTAGGTAAGGCTATCTAATAACCTAGGCTTCCTAGTTTAGTTTTGGCTTGTAGTGACCTTATCCAAGCCACTAGAGGGGCTAATGAGTCCTAGTGTGTGCCTTTGACATTAGGAGGTCTATTTAGGTCCTTAGGATCAAGCAAGATTAACTAGTTGTCCAATGTTGCTAAGTATGATGCAATTCTTGTCATTCTTGTTCAAGGTGAAAATTAGGGATTTAGAGGGCTAGAATAGTCAACTTAGGGGTGGAATGATATTTTCAATGCATAAGTGACATAACTGAGCACTTGGTATAGTTTTATGGGGTTTGGACAATTTTGGTCTAACTAGGACAAAAGTTATCAAGTTGCTTGACAATTTTGCAAAAGTGCAAAAGTTGTCATGACAACTTCTATTGAAAACATTGTAGTTTTGATCAAATGTTTGAGTAACCACCTCAAAATGGTTGGAGAAGGTGTAATCCTCAACCTATAACAAGGGTTGGAAGGTATTTTGAAAGAATTTTGTTGAATGAACAAGCAACTTTCAGTGTTATTTTACCACAGTATGTGACTTTTGGCTTCTTGAGGGCATTCGATGGATTGAATTGTGTAATGTACCTTTTTCATGAGTTTTTGGAAATTTTTAACTATTTTTGTGTGTGATTAGATAGGTTTTTGAATCCATTTCTTTTCCTTTTTGTAAATATTTTGGTTTGTGTGTTGTTGTTGTCTTGAATCAGGTAGTTTGTGAAATGGAATCTTAATTCTCCTTTCCACCATGGAAATTGTACAATATCTTGAGATGTGTGAGAATAATCCTTGCATTATAGGCATACAAGTTCTTGGGCTCTAGATATCTCGTTTGCCCTTTTTATAGTGATGCCCTAGGAAAACCTAGTGAGCATGGTTAGGGATCACAGAGTTTGAAACAACAGTTAATGGGATTGTGTGAATGAATGCTTCAATCCAAGTGTATACAGAGAAGGACATGGGAGTGGTGAAGCCTTATGCTCAAGGAAAACTCCTTGTTACATGATTGTATAAGTCTTTGATCTAGCCCTTGTAAATCATGTCAACAAATTTGAAAACCCTTAATTTTAGGCTTAAAAATAGTATCCCACTATATAGATAGGTTGGGGAAGTGAGACTGAGTGAATCTCAAAGGTCTTCCAAAAGGCTATCAGGATGTGAAGTTATTTTTCACCTCATTAAGCCTTTTTTTCGAGTTAAGTGCCACAAGTTGAGTTTGGGGGCCTAATTCCTTGTAGCCCTACTAGGCCTAATTTGGAGCAACTTCTTGAAAACAATAGATATTTTAGTGGATTTTTGGTGGATGAGCATTGGAATGGCCTCAAAACCCTAGGAACAATCCTCTCTCTCCATGTTGAGTATATTGTGACCATGTGTGGGTGTTTGGTGTAGATGAGCTAGTAAAGCATCTGAGGAGTGATTGATTGGATGAAGTGAAGTCCTACATTGGTGTGGACAAGTTGAAAGAGTAAGGGAATGGGAGTTTGATCCTCCTAAAATATGGTTAGTATAATGACCCTCAAGGGATAGAGAAGAGGCCTAGAGGATACCATAGGAGAAGTTAGGGTTTAGGAGCAAAACTTGTTCATACATTAGAGTAGTATCAGAGACCCAAATGATGTGGGATTGTGGATAGATGTTTTTGACTGAAGAGGAATCCGTAGGTGAAACAATCATGGTGACTAATGCAAAGTTAGACAAGGAGATGGATGAGAAAAAGGAGAAAAATAGAATCCTTGAAGAAGCCTTAGAAGAAATGAAGACAAAGTTAGAAGAAGTTGAGGCAGCTAAAAATAAAGAAAAAGAAGGTGAAATCAGTGACAAAGGAAAGGAAAAGGTTGTTGAGGAAGACATTATACCTAAGGCTAACCCTCCAATAGATGAGGAACCATTCTTGAAGGCTATCAAAGCACTAAGATGAAAAGCTCTAGAAGTAATTCCATTTTTGAGTGGAAAGATGGACACTGATACAGTGATGGAGTGGATTGAGGGAATAGAGAATCAATTTGAATGTGAAGGGGCACAGAGGCACAAAAGGTGAAGGTTGCAAAACAAAGACTCAGAGGTTCAACATTGAGATGGTGGAAATACATGCAAGATGAAAGGGTTAGTATGGGGAAGAAGCCTATAGCCAATTGGAATGCTATGGTGACCGAAGTAAAGGAGAACTATCTGCCAGAAGATTATGAGGTATAGTTGCATAGAAAAGGAAAGGTATAAAGTAGAAAGACTTGGATGTGGCCTCTTATACAAAGGAATTCCAAAAACTATGCCTAAGATCCAAGATTCAATAAGTGGAACTTTTTAAGGTAGCAAGGTACTTGGGTGGACTAAAGTGGAGCATCCAAGAAGAGCTAATCCTATGGACCCCTACTACTATTGAGAAGTGTCATCAATTGGCTCTTAAGGTGGAAGAAAATAATAGGAAGAAAGGAGACTCAAACTTAAAAGATATAGGAAGAGGAAGAGACCAAAGAGGTCATCAAGGTGGATACCAAGGCAGAGGTAATGATCAAATAAATTAAGGGGAGTCTAAACAAGTAGAGAAGGGTAGTGAAACTACTCCAAGGGAAGGTTATTCAAGAGGAAGAGGCAATCAGGGAGGTTCAAATAGAGGAAGAGGTATAGGTAAGAGAAATTCATATTTTGCAAGTATGAAGTGTTATACTTGTGTCTAATTAGGCCACCCTACCTATAGATGTCCTTATAAGCCTACGTATTCCAGTGGTGATAAAAGAGCTTTCTATGCTCATGAGGACACCATGAGTTCTAAGGTATATAAGGTAGATCATATTGAGTCATAAAGAGGAGAAAACTTAATGTTCAAGAGAGTGTTGATTAGATAGCCAACCAAGGATGAAGCCAAGCATGAAAGGGCCTTATTTAAAATTAGGTGCAAGACTTTGGGCAAGGTGTGAAAAGTTCTCATGGATTCAAGCTCTGAAAACAACATCATAACAAAGGAAGTAGTGGATAAGCTCAAGTTCGTAAAGGTACCTCATGTTAACCCTTACAAGGTTACATGCTTGAACAAAGGGCAAAGTGTGTTGTTCAATGAGCAGACTTGAATTGAATTCACAATTACAAGCTATAAAGACAAATTTCTTTGTGATATATTGCCTATGGATGCATGCCATTTGTTGTTAAGCATACCTTGGAAATATGAAAAAGGTGTTTTCTATTATGGGAATGAGAATTCCATTTCTTTCAAAAAAATATCGAAGGACTTTCAACATTCAGTCCTTATTGGAGGAGGATGAATCACAAATGAAAACTCCTGGTGTATCGTTGAGTAGTGGGAAGGAGTTTCTCAAGGCCTTGAAACATGAAGATAGTGGAGGATATTCCATTCTCCTTAAGCCTAAGGATGAAGAGAAAACTAAACAAGATCCCTTACCAATTAAAATCCAAGAGATGCTTGAGAAGTATAAGGACATTGTTAGTGATGGGACACCTACAAATTTACCTCCTAGGAGAGTGATAAGTCATCAGATTGACTTTATACCTAGTGCTTCATTTCCAAATAAGGTAGCTTATAAGCTTACCCCAGATCAGAATAGATAGGCAGCTAGGCAAGTGCAAGAACTCCTAGACCAGGGCCTAATAAAGAAGAGCATCAGTCCTTGTGTAGTGTTAGTAGTTTTGGCATCCAAGAAAGGAGGAAAATGGAGGTTGTGTATAGATTCAAGGGCCATCAATAGAATCACAATAAGGTATAGGTTTCTCATACCTAAAATTAAGGACTTGATGGATTGTCTTGGAGGAGCAAAATACTTCACAAAGTTGGTCCTAAAAAGTGAATACCATCAAATAAGGACAAAGGAAGGTGATGAGTGGAAGGCAACCTTTAAAACCACAGATGGGTTGTATGAGTAGCTTGTGATGCCATTTGGGCTCTCAAATGCTCTTAACACATTCATGAGACTCATGAATGAAGTGTTGAAAGATTACACTGGAAGGTTTGTGGTGGCATAGCTTAATGATATACTCATCTTTGACAAGGCAAGAGAAGAACACCTTGAACATGTGGAGATGGTGCTAAGGAATTTGTATGAGGAGAAGATGGCAATTAATTTGGAGAAATGTGAATTTATGAAGGAAGAGCTAGTATACCTAGGGTTTGTAGTATCCAAGGAATATTTGAAGATAGACCAAGATAAAGTTGCAGCTATCCTAAACTAGCCACCACCTACCACTACAATAGAGGTAAGAAGTTTTCATGGATTAGCTCAATTTATTGGAAATTCATTAGGAATTTTAGTGGATTTATGCACCATTTCTAGATACCATTAAGGGTGGAGTAAAAACCAAGTTTAGGTGGACTTCTGAAGTAGGAAATGCCTTCAAAAAATTTAAGGAACAAGTAGCCACACAACCTATCCTTAAACTGCCTAGTTTTGAGAAATTGTTTACCCTAGAATGTGATGGAAGTGGGATGGTAGTAGGGGGTGTGTTAGTTCAAGAAGGTAGGCCAGTAGTCTTCTTTAGTGAAAAGATAAATGAAGCTAAGAAGAAGTACTCTTCTTATGACTTGGAGTTGTATGCTTTGGTTCAGTCTCTTAGGAAATGGAGGCATTACCTTCTACCCAAGGTGTTTGTGGTATTTACTAACAACCAAGCCCTTAGCTATATCAATACCCAAGAAAAGTTAAGCAATCAGCATTTGAAGTTGATGAAATATCTTTAAGCATTCATATTCATCATTAAGCACATGAAGGCGTAGATGAATAAGGTTGTAGATGCACTAAGCAAGAGGATGCTAACCATTCAAGAAGTCCAACTCCATAGCATTGGTATAGAGAGTTTCAAGGACCTCTACAAGGAGGATGAAGACTTTGTTAAAGCCTATAAGGTATGCTCTAAATTTAATAATCACTTTCATAGTTCTTTTGTTGATTATACTTTTCAAAGTGGCTTATTATTTAAGGGGAACCAGTTATGTGTTCCTAAGGGTTCCATGAGGGAGAACCTTATCCAAGAAAAGCATAATAGAAGCCTAAGTGGGAATTTTAGCATCAACAAGACCCTAGAGTTAGTTCAAAGGTTCTACTATTGGCCAAAGTTGTTAAGACATGTGGAGCAGTGTGTGGTGTGCATGAAGGCAAAATGAGAAGCTAGTAATGTAGGTTTGTACTAACCTTTACCAAACCCTAATAGGCCATGGGAGTTTGTTAGCATGGACTTCATTATGGGGTTACCTAAGACAAAATAGGGTTATCATAGCGTCTATGTTGTAGTGGACAGATTTAGCAAGATAGGTCACTTCATACCTTACAAGACTAACGATGATGCTAGCCATATAGCTCATTTATTCTTTAAAGAGGTTGTGAGGATCCATGGACTAACGTTGAACATTGTGTCAAATAGGGATGTCATGTTTATGAGCCATTTTTGGAAAACCTTATGGAGCAGGTTGGGAACTAACCTATTCTTTGGATCAACTTACCATCCTCAAACTGATGGTCAAATTGAGGTGGTTAACATGATAATGGTTAACTTGTTAAGGTTCCTAACTAAATAATATGGTCAAACATGGGATGTGATCATTCGTTACGTAGAGTTTGCATATAATGATAGTGTGAATAGAACAACATGCAGAAGCCCATTTGAGATTATTTATAGGATACATCCAAGGAGTGTGTGAGAACTTAGAGACCTTGGAGCTATGAAGTATAGGAGTGGATAGGTTGAAAACTTCACTCAATCCATTAAGGAGATTCAACAATAGGTGAAGAGGACTATACAAGAGACTACACAAAGATTGACAGATAAAGTGGATGAGAAGATGTTCATTTTGTAGTAGGTGACTATGTCATGGTAACTTGAACAAGTCTAGGTTACCAAAAGGAGTACCTACCAAACTAAAAATGAAGAGAGTGGGACCCTACAAGATCATAGCTAAGTATGGAGCTAATGCCTATAAGGTGGATCTACCTAGTGATTTGAACATCTCACCTATCTTCAATGTGGTAGACTTAACCAAGTTTAAGTGGCATCTAACTAAAGGGGATATGAACAAGTAGGAGGTTGTCAAGGATGTGGCATCTAATGTCTTTCCTCCTAGGGTGGAACTAGAGGTAGACAGAGTACTAGATTCAAGAATGAAGAAGACTACTAGGCATAAGGTGTACATGGAACACCTCATCAAGTGGAAAGGTAAGCTAGAGTTAGAGGCAACTTGGGTTACAAGTACAAACTTCAAGAAGATTGGAATTGTTAATGACATATTGTCTACATGAGTGACATGATTTTCTCTTGTGGGGAGCACGGTACAGGAGCACCTAGGTAAGGCTATCTAAAAACCTAGGGTTCCTAGTTGAGTTTTAGCTTATAGTGGCCTTAGCCAAGCTACAAGTGTAATAAAGGGGCTAATTAGTCCTAGTGTGTGTTTTTTCCATTAGGAGATCTAATTAGGTCCTTAGGAACAAGCAAGATTATCTAGTTCTCAAATGTTGTTAAATGTGATGCAACTATTGGCATTCTTGTCAAAGGTGACAATTAGGCATTTAGAGGGCTAGATTAGTCAACTTAGGGGTGGAATGATGTTTTCATGTCATAAGTTACATATCTAAGCACTTGGTAGAGTTTCATGGGGTTTGGACCAAGTTTGGTCTAACTAGGACAAAAGTTGTTAAGTTACTTGACAATTTTACAAAATTGCAAAAGTTGTCATGACAACTTTTATTGCAAAAATTGTTGATCAAATGGTCTACTAACGACCTCAAAATAGTTGAATTAGGTGTGATGGATCTACATAAGTCCACCCTCAACTTGTAACAAGGTTTGGATGGCATTGTGAAAGAATTTTGTTGAATGAGCAAGCAGATTTTAATGTTATTTTACCATAGTACAAGACTTTTAGGTTCTTGAGGGAATTTTATGGATTGAATTTGATATTATACCTTGTTAATGAGCTATTAGATGTTGTTAACTAGTTTTGTGTGTGATTAGATAGGTTTTTAAATCTATTTCTTTTCCTTTTTATAAATATTTTGGTTTGTGCACTTTGTTGTCATAAACTAGGTAGTTTGTGAAAATGGAGTCTTAACTCACCTTTCAATAGTGGAAATTATACAATCTCTTGAAATGTATGAGAAGACTCCTTGTACCATAGGCATGCAAGTTCTTGGGCCCTAGAAATCTTTATTGGCATTTTTGCAGTGATGCCCTAGGCAAGCCTAGTGAGCATGGTTAGGGATCACTGAGTTTGAAACAATAATTAATAGGATTGTCTGCAATGGATGTTTCAATCCAAGTGGATGGAGAGAAGGAAATGAGATTGAGGAAACCCTATGTTCAAGGAGAACTTCTGGTGGCATGTTTGGATAAGGATTTGGTCTAGCCCCCATGAATCTTGTCAACAAATTTGAAAACCCTTAATTTTAGGCTTAAAACCAACATCCAACTATATAGACAGGTTTGGAAAGTGAGACTAAGTGAATCTTAAAGGTCTTCCAAAAGGGTATCAGGACACCTCAGTAATCATTTTTTTGAGTTAAGTGCCAAAAGGTGAGTTTGGAGGCCTAATTCCTTGTAGCCCTACTAGGCCTAATTTGGAGCAATTTCGTGAAGTCGGTAGATATTTCAATAGATTTTTGTGGATAAGCATTGGAATGGCCTCAAAACCCTAGGGAAAATCCTCTCTCTCCATGTTGAGTAGATTGTGACCATGTGTTGGAGTTTGGTGTAGATGAGCCAATAAAGCATTTGTGGAGTAATTGATTGGATGAAGTGAAGTTCTACATTCATGTGGACAAGTTGAAAGAGGGATGGAGTGGGAGTGTGATCCTTTAGTGCAATAACCATGAAGGGCTAGAGAAGAGGCCTAGAGGAGACCCTAGGAGAAGTTAGGGTTTAGGAGCAAGACTTGTCCCTATATCAAAAGGTTAGTTATGATATTATAAGGCAAAGGAAGTGGATAAATATTCTTGAGGTGGTCCCTAACAACTTAAGAGCCTTAATTGGTGTGCTTAAGGAGAGGTTGAATGCTTAGAGGATTTCTCTCTTCCTTGAGGATGACAAGATTTCCTAAGATATGACCTCTAATGGGTCCTTCTCTATCAAATATTCCTAATCGCATGATGTTTGAAAAGGATGCTACAAGATCATATTTGGTGTAAGGATTGGAACAATCAACTTAAATCCCTAAAGTCATTTTTTTTGGGTAGAAAACTCTTCATGGAAAAATTCTTACCATTGATAATCTGAGAAAAAAAGAGGATTTAAATTCCTAATAGATGGTACTTGTACAAAGTTGATGAAGAAAGTACTCAACATATTTTCATTCATTGTCCCTTTGCTTTGAATATTTGGCAATCCATTTTATAGAAATTATAGGTAGAATAGTTCTTTCAGATTGACTTGCAACAATTCATTTTAAACTAGAATTTTCCCTTCTTATAACCTTTAATCATACTTATGTGGAAAATAACCCCTCCTCATGTTTTCTAGGGAATTTGAAAAGAGATGATTAATAGGATCTTTAGGGAAATAAAGAAAAAAGAGGAGATATTGTTGAAAACTTGTAAATGGAGATGCCTCATGTTCCCCCACCTATTAATGATAGAAGATGGTATGTGGTGGAATATCCCAAATAATTTCTATAATTTTGATAACTTTATAAATATGAAGATGATGAATGCTAAATGAAAAGCCCCAATACATCCAAAGATGAAACTCAATTTTGATGAAGCTACTAGAAATGAATGTGTTGTTGGAGGGGGTATTGTTAGGGACTCATTTAGTTGATAGTTAATGGCATATGTAGGAAACTTGGGTAGTACCTAAAATAATATGGCTAAGGTTATGGCATTTTTTGAGGGATTGAAGTTGGTTGTCAGCCTTGGGTGGAAGCACATTAGTATAAAAGGTGATTCCATGTTGGTGGTGGAGGTGGTTAAAAGGAAAGATGACCTAGAGTGGTCAATAATTGGTGTTATTGGGGATATTTTGCACCTCTTAACTAAACTAGAATGTTGGAAACTACAATTGGAACAATTGTTATGTTTTCATTGATGTCAAACCTATTGGTAAGACAATTTTCTACCTAATCTAAGTGTCATATCTATTTGATTAATGAAGAGGATTTGAGAAGTTGTTCACAACAATAGAATCTAAAGGAAAGGTTGAGTTATAAAGAGGAAAATAAAAATGGACATTTGATTAGTTGGACTTTGACAAGATAAATTAATATTTCAAATCATGTTACAAGTGGAGAAGATAGTAATGCTCAAGTCTTGAAAGTGTGAACAAAGATAGATCAAGTGCATAGGCTTGACCAAGAAATAGAGCAGAAGATTACAAATTTGAAGTATATGTGAGTGATGCTAGTGTTAACTAATCCACAATAAGTGTCAAGAAAAATTAGTGGTGACTAAGCATCAATATCGACTGAGTGATAGTGTATGTGCTAAGAAAGAAATTTAGTATTGACTAAGTATCCCAGTGATGACCGATTGTTAGAACTTAGTGTTGGCCGACGAACAACATTTTAATTGTTTATGAGAAGTTGTAATTTTCAACTGGCTAAATTAAATTCTTGGGATGTAGAAAGCATGTTAAAGATAAGGATTAATGAGTTGGATCATTTAATTCTAGGAGAGGATTAGGTAAATGACCTAAGGAATGGATTCCAAGAGAAGTTTGTAGAAAAAAAGAAGATAAATGAAATGGTGATCAGATTTATTGTATATGATAAATCAAATCGCAAACCCTAAGATCTATAGTGGTGTCAAAGTAGCAAAAAATTAGAATTACCTATTTAAGGAGGTACAAGGCCTAGCCTACAGAGTGTTTGTGTTTGTGCCTATCACAAATTCAAGCAAAATGTTGAGAAGAGTTGAGAAGAAAAGTGATTGCTTGAAGGGTTTTCGAAAAATCAAAGACAAAGATAACAATGGAGGCCAGACAATGAATCACTACATGAGAGTTGAACAAATATTCATACATGCAAAGTGAGTTGTGCTTGACAGATCAAAACCCTGTTATTACCTTCTAACAATTGTAAACAATATTTGAAGTCCTTTAATCAAGGTTGACCTAATAGTCATATTTAGATCCTTTAATAGGGTGACATTCTAATGGAATGTTCTAAATTCCTCTAACAAGGCCACTCCTAACAGGGTGATTGAATCATTTAACAAGGTCACACTTAATAATGTGTTTTGTAACCTTTAACAGGGTTGCTCCTAACAGAGCTCACTTCAGAAGAGTGAACATTGGTGACATATTACTGGTGGTTTTTCCCAAACATTCTTTCCATCTTAAATCCTAGTGTCAAACTTGTGTGGATGTTATTATGGTGTTTTACTGATTAATGTTTACATTTTGCAAGTCTATTATTTTAGGACAATGAACTACTGGTTGATGTTACTGAAAGTTTATAGTAGAGACTGAGTTGTGGAATGATAAGCTATAAAGTTATTTAAGTGCTTGTTTGTTCAATTGGTAATCTAGAACTTGGATAACTTATTCACCCCCCACCCGCTCTCTCGGTTATTTTAAATATTCTAACAATTGGTACTACAACATTGGTTCTTATAGAAAGAAGTTTGAAGTCACTCGAAGCTAAAGATCATGATGTACAAAAAGGAGTGCCAAAGTTGAACAAAGAGAATTTTCTTACATGACAAATGTTGATGAGGCTACACATAGCTAGTATTGGTGATGCTACAATAGAATTTCTGAACAATTCATATGTGAATATAACAACATTTCCTCTGACTGCTCAACAATTGAAAGAAAAGAAAGAACATAATCAGGCAATGTTGGAGTTGCTTTTTCCCTAAGTTAAGTTGAGTTTGATGACATAAAAGAATGCAATAATGTGAAGGAAATGTGGGATAAACTAAAGACCATATATGGAGGAGATGATAATGTCTTGAGAGCTAAGTCAGAAAGTTTAAGGGGAAAATTTGATGAAATGGGAATGTCAGAAGGTGAGAACATAGTTCAGTACTGTGCAAAAATCAAAGAGGTTGTCAATTCTATTAGAGGAGCTAATGGAAAGATCAAGGATGAAATAATAAGAAGCAAGGTATTGAGAAATCTACTTCCTTTTTATGTTATTAGGGTTTCTGCAATACATGAGTTGAGATGTACTTCAGGTGATACCTTAACTCTAGAAGGTGTAATTGGTAGGCTTACTACTTTTGAGATGTTTAATTTTTATAATTAAACTCCTACTACTATTGAATCTACTTTTAAATCACAACTGGTTCTGAGTAAGAAAGAAAAAAGTAAACATGTGAAAAGTGATAGTGATACTTCTGATGATGAACTTGATGAACTTGAGGCACTAATGACTAGGAGACTTGGAAGAGGCAAAGGAAAATACAAAGATAAACTTCCCATAATCTATTTTTCATGCAACAAAGTTGGACATATTGTTGCTAGGTGTCCTAATAGAGAAGACAAGGATGAGAGGAAGAAAAGCAAGTACAAAAGAAGAAGAGAAGACTGAGACTACAAGAAAAACAAGGACTACAAAGATAAAGGTAATAAATCTTATTATATTGTTGAAGGAGAAACTGATACTAAATCTGAAAGTAATGATGAAGTAATCTATGTTGCTATGAAAGAAGATTCTGATAAAGATGAGAAAACTACATTAATCTCTTATGTGAACAAAAGTGATAGATGGATAATTGATAGTGGTTTCTCTAATCACATGACTAGTGATAAAAGTAAATTTGAGAACATTGGACCATACAAGGGTAGGTGCACTAAATTCCGTAATGATGTTTCATGCCTTGTGAAAGGTAAAGGATCAATACAACTGACTGATAAGATCAAATATGACAATGTTTATTGGGTTGAAGGAATTAAATATAATCTGTTGAGTATTTCACAACTAAAAAAATCAGGTTATAGAGTTGAATTCCATCCAAGAAAGGCTGAGATATTTGATGCTAATGGAAAACTAATTGGAAGTGGTGACCAAATAAGAGGTAACTTGTTCTATCTAGATTTATCTGATGAGACATGTTTGTTTGCACAACATGAAGATATTCGATATTTGTTTATGGTACAAAAGGTTATGTGATGTAAATATTGACAATTTGGTTAGCATTAGAAAAATAAAAAGAGTAAGAGGTTTGCCAAAACTAAAAAACCTAACAATGCTATGTGTAAATAATGCCAATTGGGAAAAACGACAAAGTCTAGTTTCAAGAGTAAAACATACTTATCCAATGGTATTTTGGAATTGGTTCATACCAACTTATGTGGACCTATCAATGTTCAAAGCTATTGTAGAGACAAATATTTCATTTTATTTGTTGATGACTATTCTAGAATGATGGCAATGATGTTTCTTAAAGAAAATTTTGATGCTTTTTAGTTATTTAAGTGGTATTTGGCTAGAGTTGAAAAGGAGGCAGGGAAGAGTCTAAAGTGTTTGAGATCTAACAAAGGTGCTAAATTCATTTCCAATGAGTTTAATGTATGCACCTAGGACCCCTCCTTGGAATGGAATAGCTAATAGAAGAAATGGATCAATTATGGATTATGCTAGAAAATTGATGATGGAGAAAAATATGTCACAAAAATACTAGAGAGAAGTTGTAAGTACAACTTCTTATACCCTAAATAAGCTGCAAGTCAAGAAAGGTACAAATATTATACCTTCTGAATTATGGTATGGATATGCAACTAATGTGAAATATTTCAAAGTTTATGGAAGCAAATGTTACATACATAAAGACAATAGAAATGGAAAACTTGATGTTAAAAGTGATGAAGGTATATTCCTAGGATATTCCACTAAGAGCAAAGCTTATAAGTATTTGAACTCTAACACTAACAAAGTTGTAGAAAGTGCAAATGTGAAAGCTGATGAATAAATAGAGAAGAATGAAGTTGAATGTAAGACAGAACTTTAAGATTATAGTTCATTCATATATGTGAATGATAGTGCTCCAAGCACCTCACCTAAACAAGAAAACAAAGCTGCATATCCTCAGTAGACTAGGAATGTTCAGTTACAATAGCTAGTTGTCGAGTAACAAATTATGGGTGCCAAGTGTTGAGTTGTTATTTTGCATGATGCTTAATGACAGGAATCCTTTTGAACTCCTCTCTTGAAAAGTTGATCTAGGATGAACTCCAAGGTTTTGGGTGATCTTGCAACCTACCAGAATCTACTTAGTTGAAGATAAATGTATTTGTTCATAGGGAGGCCTTTGTTGTTTCAGACCAATTTCGGCTAAGATGATCAATCTTCTTGTTATTTCACAATTAACCACAAAAATGGATATGTTTTTGGTATTTTTTTTTTTAAATGAATGCAATCTAACAATGAAACTATTTGAATTCCTAATTTAACCAAGGGTTAGCAAAGCAAATAACAAAGATAAAGTATCAAGAGATAAAAGAAAATAGCATGAAATGGAAATTCCTAATGGATATAAACCATAGTAACAACACGTCTATGACTTAAATTGTTGAAAAGATCAAGTAGGAAACCAATGAAAGTAGTAGCAGTGCTTCCTCAAATCCACTGATGCAATTGTTGATGGAAACTTAGTAAAATTGAAAGATGTTTCACTTCTTATCAAATCGCAAGGCCACGAAAACTGAGCTCATGCGAGCTGAGAAGCTATGTAGCAACAATAGGGTGATCTCTTCTCCAACTTGGTATGTCAATGAAATTCCTCACAATCGGACAAACACTAGAACTAAAATATTGCACAATCAAATCAAAACAAAAAAACCATTGGCTCCATTATTATCATGAATGAGAATTTACAAAAATAACACACTCTGACAAGAATAACTACACTTAGAAAGACAACACCTATAGCATATATTATTGCATCAAAATAATGGCCTAGTGCTAATTATGTACAAATCTAATTATGTACAAACTGACTCTCCAAATGGTGCTAAGTAGGACTCTACCCTATTTTTATCAATTAATGGGTGCATGTGCTTTTACATGTCTTAAAACAAAGAAAAAAATAGTAGATAAGAAGAAGGAAGTTGTAAGAGGATTTGGGAGTCACTAGAAGCTCTAAAAATGGAAGCTTGGCTTTCTCTGAATGTTTTTAAGAGTTAAACTGCCATCAAAATGTGTTCCTTGTGCATATAAAGCTCTAAATTTGGAACTAGCGGTTAACTATCAGTGCACCTCTAACTTCTTCAAAATTTCAAGCACCTTGCGCACCTTGATGAATTTATGCAAGATGCTCAATTCACCAAAAAATAAAAGTTCTCAATTTTGAAAAGGGTTTTTGGATTTTTCTCAAACAAGATCTGGGAACACTCTTGTGTACTTATTTTTCCCTTTTTGATGATTTATACCCTCTTTATAGCCAAAATTTTTCATAGATTTGAACTCCTTCTCCTTCTTCTATTTGAAATCCCAAGGCAGCTATGTTGAATCTTGTCATCAATAGTTACATTAGATGAGGAATCTATTCTAATTCATGTGTCCAACCTCTATATCTTTGATCTTCAGTGAAAATTCATGAATCATAACTTGCATGTGACTCCTTTGAAGGTGAAGGTTACCAACTTAGGTGAGATCTCTATTGTTGCTAATAATGAAGATGGTATGATAATATGCGCACTTGCACGTTATACACCAAACCTTCATGTTTATGCACATCTTCATGCACTGTGAAGTCTATTCATTGATTTTTTCTTCTCTCTAACTGCCTAATCCTTTCTAGTTAGAGACCAAGTGATCCAGATTACCCAAAATGATCAAATATTTTAAACTTTTTCATATATTTTTTAACAAGTTTTTCTAGGCATTTTTAACTGGCTTTTTCGAAGGTCTTCTACTCAAAATTACAAGTTGAAGCTTTCATTGGTCCCTAAAATTGGGTAGTTGAAGGCTCACTATAGGGACTAAAATTAGATTTTTTGTTCTTCTTTCCAATGATGTAAATGGTTTTGAGTTTTGAACACTAGGTCAAAAGTTATAACCTTGACAAGTTAAGGATTTCTTTTTTATCTGCATAAAGAAGAAAACATTAGTTATCTCATGTTGGAAGACCTGAAAGAGGACTCCACAAGACTTAAACTATCAAAAATTGGGTCAACACCTGTCAAAATAGATAAGACAGTGGATTTTTCCCCCCCAAAATCTAGTTTTGCACATTGGCACACCTTGCAAGGTGTGCTACAATGTGCAAATTTTCCTTGGAGATGGCAAAGTGTGCAGTTGTGCACTAGTGCACATGTTCACCTTGACAAGGTGTACATGGCATGCAATTGCACACTTGTACATTATGGCATTGTGCAAGTGTGGAGGGACTGGAGTGCGCACCTTGTGAAGGTGCGCACCTTCGAGGATGCACATCCCTGAAGTAGGGGTAAAGTGTGCATGTGTGGACTTGGCACACCTACACATGTGCATATGTGTGTATGTTTTCATATGCACACTTTAAGCACTTGAAGTCTTAAAATTGACATATTTTTCTCTGTCTGATTGTCTGACCCTTCCTAATCAGAGCTCAAGGTCTAACCTAGACCTAAGGGGGGGTCCAAAATAATCAAAGCTTCAAACTAGATGCCTTATATGGAATTTTTAAACTAGGGGGTCCCCATTTTGTGACTTAAAATGGGGCATTCATTGTGAAACCACAACACCAAACAATAAGGAAATGATGTTGAGCCATAGACAGAGGAAGTTGAACATCAAGAAAACATTGTAGAGCATGCAAACATGAACTACAACCTAAAAAAGAGAGAGATAATGAGCTCGAAATAATTTTTCAAGATGAGCTTGTTGAAGAAAAAAGAATAAAAGAACGTATATTAGCAAAATACATAAGGATACATCATGCACCTAAACAAATAATTAGAGACAAAGAATTTGGTGTTATGAAAAGAATAAGACTTAGAAGTGATACATGCTTACTTTGTGAGTTTGATCCAAAATTTGTGAAAGATGCTTTAGAGAATAAGGATTGGATACAAGCAATGAATGAAGAAATTAAGTATATAGAAAAGAACAAAACATGGACACTGGTACCCAAACGTAAAGAGAAAAATATTATTGGAACAAAGTGGGTATTTAGAAACAAAACTGGTATGCAAAGGATATGCACAAGTGAAAAGTGTTGATTATGGGAAAAAAATTTCCCATGTAGCAACACTAGAAGAAATTAGAATATAGTTGGCATATTATGCTTACAAAGGATTCAAGGTATATCAGATGGATGTCAAGTCTACATTTTTGAATGGGATACTTGAAAAAGAAGTATACACAGAGAAGGTTAAAGGATTTGTGGATCCTAGCAAGATGAATATGGTGTGTAAGTTGCATAAAGATTTATATGGTTTGAAACAAGCCCCTAGAGCATGTTATGAAAGACTACACAACTATTTTGGTGAAGATTGGATTCGCAAGAACAATTTGTACTTGAAGACTGGCAAGAACAATGAGGTATTGTTATCTAAATTTTTTGTTGATGATATCATATTTAGAGACAAAGAAGCAATATACAAATCATTTGCTAATGAAATGAAGAAGGAATTTGAAATGTCAATGTTTGGTGAGATCAAATTTTTTGTAGGCTTACAAGCGTATCAAATGAAGCAAGGTATCTTCATTACTTAGTCCAAATATATTAAGGAGATACTAAAAACTTTTGGAATGGAAGATTCAAAACTAGTTAGTACACCTATGGTTACTAGACATAAATTATCTAAGAATTATGATTATACTAATGTGAACCAACATTATATAGATCAATGATTGGAATAGTACAATATGTTGTTCATAATAAACCTAATATTGCATTAGCAGTTGGGATAGTTGCAAGATTTTAAGCAAGTCATAAAGAAAGCCACGTGATGACAGTGTTATCTCTAAAAGTTGTGCCTTGACTAAATCCTAGAATTTAGTCACTTTGAGTAATATTGAAACACTCTTGGGTAGTGGGTGTACCAAGGTTAGGAGTGAATCTCTGGGTTCTAGGTCAGTTCCTTATGATATTTCACTTATCTGCTTCTTCAAACATAAAATTAAAACTTGGGAGGGAAAGGGATAGAAGGAGATGCAAGAAAGTAAATTGTTGAAAAGTAAAATTGAGGTGATACACCAAAATGTTAAGATGAGAATATTGTTCGCCTGACGTGATGAATTTTTTTCTAAGCAATTAAAGTGAGCATAATATTGACCTAAAAAACTCATACATAAATGCTTCGTAGGAAGGATTGGACCTTAAACAAGATGCTAATAGGAGTAATGTTACTCATAGCTTAACAGCTTAAAAAAACAAAAGCATGAATCACAACTTGTAACCTATATGAATGTTTTGAAAATCATTTGTAGATAAAAATAGGGACACAACTAAGGGATTCAAAATAAATCACAAAAGTTATATCAAACCAATGTTCTTTACAACAAGATAAATACAATAAGAGCTTTTAAACTATTTCTTTATTCAAGCTTCTAAGGTAGTTTAACAACATTCCGCCAAGTGGTTACAAAGTAATATGCAAAAAAATTATAGACTCCTAAGAGATCGTGATAGAGTACTTTTTGCACAAAAAACTAGAACCATTTTTTCAACGTCTTGGAAATCCTTAAATAGAGAAGGATTACAACAAGGTTTAGATGGGAGGGCACATTTCAAAATCTTACTAGAAAGAACAAAAATCTAGGGATATTTCTAGAATTTTACATTTAAAATACTCTTTCTATTCATACTAAAATAGGAAAGTGGTTGCAGATTTGGCAAGTGACACTTACTATAGGAACCTTCCATTAGTTCTATTTGTCTTCTACTACCTTAACTAGGTAAATATCTTCAACTGCCTCCACCGATAGGGCCATAACATTCATTTCCTTCTCTAGGCCATTGAAATCATCTACCTTCTTCTAGATCTTTCTTGTTTACTCCACCCAAAAAATTAGATCTCTACATCATAGTGTAGATTGAGCAATCAATGCTTATCCCTTAGCTTCTTTCCCTTCTATTCCAACTTAGAAATTTGAGTCTGAAACCTAGTGATTTCCACCACCTTCATATGATATTGACATAATTCATTCAACCTTGCATTATTTGTACCTTTCTTGAAATCTCATTGGCCAAGGACTTCTTTTGTTTTCTAGCTCAAAAAACAAAGAAAAAAAAGCCTTTAACTAATTGTTCTGAAGACTTGTCATAACTTTGTAACCTTGCGACCCTATTCTTTTGTTGACCATGTTGACTTGTGAGGGTGCAAAAATCTTTCTCAATTGTTGATCACTACGTCAAAGTTGCTAATTGCTCCTTTGGCTAACTACTGAAAAGCAGTGACAACTATCTTCTTTGACTATCAAATGCCTTCCACAAATTTGCAACAAAAATGTTACTCCTAGCTTGACCATGTGATACTATGAAGATTGGGCTCTCCTTTATCACCACTTCATAACCCCTCTTCCTTTCTAACTATTTGTCCATGAGAAACTATGATATCTTCCTTTCATTCTTGATCACTGCGACCTAACAATAACCACTTGACTGACCTCATCGCAACTTTACAACTTAAAGCACTGAAGCTTTTCGATGGATTGATATCAATTGAATTTATCTACCTCTATTTGATGAATGACTCCTTTGAAACCTAACCTTTAATCCTTATGATAGTACGATCGAAGGATGTTCATTATTTCACAACCCTAACCTAGGGTTTCCTGTAATCACCTACAATGGAGCGAAAAACCTCAATTTGACTTATGTTGTTTGACTTTCACAACTTTGTGACTTAAACTGTGAAGTTTATATGACCACTTGTGATCATGCAATCTCCATTGAACCACTCCTTTGCACCTTTAACTTGATAGTTAGCCTTAACAACCATGAAGCCACGCTAACCTGTTTGTTGGCTATTTTGCATCCTTGCACCCCTTATAACAGTTAGTGATCAAACAGGAGTGACGTTGGGACTTAAACACTTTCACAACATTACAACTTGAAAGATTTAAGAGGCAAGACTTATGAAGAAAAGATAACTAAGGGACCTAAGCAATTGCATTCTTTTACCAATTTGTATAGGGTGATAAAAAATTGGTAACATTTTTGGCAACTTCATCTATATGGTTTCGTGTTAGACATCAAAACTAGTTGCCTTAATAGACCATTGAACTTAGAGTCAATTCAAGTGTGAGAAAATGAATAAATATCATAGCCAGGTGCACATGTTTAGATATATGTATTTTGGCTTGTACATGGGTGCAAAATGGCTATGAAAACTGAGGATTTTATTGCATTCACACACATACAATGTTACTTTTCTTTGCTCAGCTCTCAGAAACTTGGAAACCTTTTATTGAAAGCAGAGGAAACTAAAAACTAAGCAAACCTGTGCTAGAGAAACACTTGGAAAAACTAAAAGCCTATCCTAGACTAACTAGCACCAAGAAATGCTAAACAAAACCATTTATAGGTTAGCTAAAATATTTGCTTTTCCTTCTTAGTTTGCAATGATAAATATGCATATTGGCAAATACAAAAAGATGGAAAAATAGCCAATATATGACCAATTGGTGCAAATTTCATGAAGTACAAAATTAATTGTACTTACTTCATCAAGTTGAAAGAATAAAATAGCCTCTTGGGAAGGATCAACATACTAGATTTTTTCTTTTTCATTAGCATCCTTGGATAGGGGTGTTGATATAACTGATGTTGTCTTGAGCACTTGTCTCAAATTGAGACAAGTATCTGACTGGGAAACCTCTTGATAATATGAACTTGGAGTTTATTTTGTTGGTGAGAATAGAAAATTTTATGCTAGCTATTTCTCTTTCTAGCTCTTTATCATGGATTTATTGCATAATCGTTAGCCATGTCATCTCTTTTTCCATGGTTAAAAGATCGTCATTGTTTGTTGGGATACCTAACAACTCATTACAACTATGAGTTTGTGAAAAACTCTTAAATGTTTCATCATCAATATACTCCACAATATGATTTTCTTCTTCAATAGGAAAATGCTTAGGCATTAAGATATCTTCCTCCATGAAGAAAACATTTGACTTATGAAAATCAATACCCTCACAAAAATCATTAATAATGTTGTTAAAAAGGGCCTTCATACTTTGATCAGCCTCTATATCTTTTGAAGATACATCCTCAACTGTAGCTTCCTTTCCTCACTCAATAAAGGATGGTAGTTCATCAACCCAAGCCATGACATCCCCCCTTTGCTCCTCTATTATTACAACTAATGGGGAATCTGTATTTTCAAAAACTATCAACCTTTCACCATCTCACTCAAAATAGTTGGGTAACACAGCCAAGAAATCAAAACTAGCAACCTCATCATCATTATGCCTTTGCTCTTGAGCCTCCTAAATTGGTTCTACCAA
This sequence comes from Cupressus sempervirens, assembly GCA_028749045.1. Taxonomy (NCBI): domain Eukaryota; kingdom Viridiplantae; phylum Streptophyta; class Pinopsida; order Cupressales; family Cupressaceae; genus Cupressus; species Cupressus sempervirens. Next base: position 633,347,636 of record CM053789.1, on the reverse strand, counting down.
TGTATAATCAATGAGAATATTTTTTCCTTCATCCCTTTGATCTTGAACCAACTTAGATGGGACAACCTTAAAAAGGTTTAGCATTCCATAACCAGGATATTTGGTCCAAGTAGGCTACCATGGTTGCTTTTTGTTTATCAGGTTCAGGCTCAACTTGAGGACTAAAGAAGTGGCTTGGCTGACTTTTCTCATTTAAAGGCTCATGAAGGGGATGTTCTATTTCTCTTGTAATACTATGACCCCAAAGCTTGGAATTTTGAAATTAGGAGGCCTACTTTGAAGTTGTAGAGGCTCAATGTGCTTGAAGCTCGGAATGGGATTCTAGGGGAAATCAGTTTGCCTTAAGCACGGAAACTTTCTCTTTGAATACTCTATCATTGCAGTAGCTTGCAAAGATTTCTCTATTTCTTTAGGGGCTTCCACCTTCATGGTTGGTTAACAGAATAATGAAATTTTGGTTTGAAACTAGGGACATAAGGGGATTGGGCCTTTATCTCTTGAATTCAAGTGGATAACCATCTCATTTTCTCTTCTTTTACAACTATCTCCCTTTCAAAATATTCATCACACTACCTATACTATAGATCTATCACCTAATGACCTTAATTAGCTTGGTAAGCCCACTCTTGCTACTGCATAATATGTTCTTGATGCCTATCAATACTCCTCATCTCATTTTGAAAGTTAAGTAAAATGTCATCTAGGCATGTGTTAGCAACATGTTGAGGTTGATTCTGAAAATCATTATGATATCTGGAAATAAAATGACTCTCATAGTGTTGTTGATGCAGATTGGTAGACTGCCATAAGGCTTGAGCAGGGATGGGTGGGTGGGGTATTTGTTGATATAGGATTTCCAATATTTTGTTGGGTATAACCAATAGAATATGCTTCTTGACATGGTTGGTAGGATGTAATATGATAATTTTCATGGAAATAAGGACGATAAGGTAAATTTGCATGATAAGAAGACATGCTGAAACATTTACATAATCTGGAAAATTGCTAAAATCATTAAAAAACTAGAAAACCTTAGGCTAATTTTCCATATAACAGCACTTAATCTGCTTAAAACTAGTTGATATTCCTTTAGAGTCGCCAAATGTGTATCTTTTTTGCCTCCAAAGGTAGAAAATACTACTGTCCATACCAAACAACAGTCATATAAAGCTAGAAAATAACTGAAAAATTAGCTCTTGGTCCCACTGGGCATGCCAAAATTGTTATCTCTAAAAGTTGTGCCTTGACTGAATCCTAGAATTCAATCACTTTGAGTAACATGGAAACACTCCTGGGTAGTGGGTGTACCAGGTTTAGGAGTGAATCTCTGAGTTCCAGGCTGGTTCCTAATGATGTTTTGCCTATTTTCTTCTTCAAACATAAAATTAAAACTTGGAAGGGAAAGGGATAGGAGGAGGTGCAAGAAAGTAAATTACTAGAAAGTAAATTTGAGGTAGTACACCAAAATGTTACGATAAGAATATTGTTGGCCTAACGTGATGAAGCTTTTTTGAACAATTAAAGTGAGTATAATATTGACCTCAAAAAACTCATAGATAAATGCTTCACAAGAAGGATTAGACCTTAAACAAGATGCTAATGGGAGTAATGTTACTCATAGCTTAACAACTTGAAAAACAAATCATGAATCATGACTTGTAACCTATATGAATGTTCTAAAAATAACTTGTAGATAAAAGTAGGGACACAACCGAGGATTCAAAATAAATCACAAAAGTTATGCCAAACCAATGGCCTTTACAACAAGATGAACACAATAAGGGCTTTTAAATTGTTTCTTTATTCAAGCTTCTAAGGTAGTTCAACAACATTCCTCCAAGTGTTTACAAAGTAATATGCAGAAAAATTATGGACTCCTAAGAGATAATGATAAAATATTTTTTGCAAAAAAAATTGGAACCCTTTTCTCCACATCTTAGAAATCCTTAAATAGAGAAGGATTGCAACAAGCTTTAGATGGGAGAGAAAATGTCAAAATCTTAATGGAAAAAACAAAAATCTAGAGATATTTCTAGAATGTTACATTTAAAACACTCTCTATATTCAGACCAAACTAGGAAAGTGGTTGCAAAGTCGGCGGGGGACACTTACTGTAGGAACCTTCCATTAGTTATATTTTTCTTCTACTTCTTTAACTGGATAAATATCTTCCACTGCCTCTGTCGGTAGGGCCATAACATTCATTTCCTTCTCTAGGTTGTTCAGATCATCTGACTTCTTCTAGATCTTTCTGGTTTACTCCACCAAAAAAATTAGATCTCTACATCATGGTGTAGATTGAGTGATTAATGCTTATCCCTCAGCTTCTTTCCCCTCTATTCGAACTCTACAATCTGAGTCTTAAACTTTCATGGAATATTAACATGAGTCATTCAACCTTACATGCTCTATACCTTTCTTGAAATCTCATTGGCCAAGGACTTCTTTTGTTTTCCAGCTCAGAAAAGTAAGAAAATGTCTTTTATTAACTGTTATGAAGACTTGTTGCAACTTCACAACCTAAAGATACCTATTGTATTCATCTTTGCAACCTCACTGACCTATCCTTTTGTTGACCATGTTGAACTACAAGGGCATGAAAATCTTTCTCAACTATTGATCACTACATCGTAGTTGTTAACTACTCCTTTTGGTTAACCATTGCGAAGCAACAACATCTATATTCTTTGACTATCAAATGCCTTTCACAAGTTCACAACAAAAAATGTTACTCCTAGCTTAACTGTGTGATGTTGTGAAGACGGGCCTCTCCTTTATCACTGCTTTGCAACCCCTCTTCCTTTCTAACTTTGTGGCCATGCCAAACTATGACATCTATCTTTCATGCTTAATCATTGTGACCTAACGATGACTACCTGACTAATCTCATCGTAACTTCGCAACTTAAAGCACTGAAGCTTTTTGGTGGAGTGATATTGATTGAATTTATCTGCCTCTATTTGATGATTGACTCCTTCAAAACCTAACCTATAATCCTTGTGATAGTGCAACTAAATGATGTTCGTTGTTTCACAAACCTAACCCAAGGTTTCCTTTAATCACCTGCAATGGAGTGAAAAACCTCAATTTGATCAATGTTGTTTGAATTTCACAACTTCATGACTTATACTCTAAAGTTCATTTGACCACTTGTGATTATGCGATCTCCATTGAATCGTTCCTTCGCACCCTTAACATGATAGTTAGCCTTAATAGTCTCAAAGTTGTGCTAACTTGTTTGCTAGTTGTTTTGCATCCACGCACACCTTACAACAATTAGTGATCAAACATGAGCAATGTTGTGATTGAAACACTTTCACAACATCACAACTTGAAATATTTAAGAGGCAAGACTTATAATATGAAGAAAAGATAACTAAAGGACCTAAGCAATTGCGTTATTTTACCAATTTACACAGGGTGATGAAAATTGGTAACATGCATCAAAAAGAATATTGATATATTTGAAGGGAACAGAAGATTATGGATTGTCTTACAAGAAGAATGATAGGTTTGAACTAAAGGTATTTACTAATTCCTATTGGGAAAGAAATGTTGGTGATCAAAAGAGCACAAGTGGTGGTGCATTCTTTCTGGGACAGAGATTGATTTCATGGACAAGCAAGAAACAAAACTGTATTTCTAAATCAATAGTTGAGGCTACGTATGTGGCAATAATAATAAATTGTTCAAATATCATATGGATCAAACAATTGTTGAAAGGTATGGAGGAAGAGATTAAAGATCCAATGGTTATCTATTGTGATAACACTAGTTCTACTAACATATCAAAGAACCTTGTAATGCACACAAAAACTAAGCATATTGCTATCAAATATCATTACTTGAGAGAGTTAGTTCAAGACAAAGAAGTGAAATTGGAGTATGTGAACACAAGAGAATTTTTTTGACATATTCACTAAATCTTTACCAAAAGATGCTCATGAATATCTTATAGGTAAACTAAGGGTGATTCCCCTAGACAAAGCTACTTAAGCTAAAGTAAAACATTGCATCAAATGTGTTGAGACTATCTAACAAATTGATACAGCTAGTTCTACTTTAGGAGTTGCCTAAGGTAGTACTAAGGAAGAAGAACAAAATGAAAATGATGGACCAGTCATACAAGATGATAGATGAAGAATTTAGAACTGACATAAAGATATCAACATGATCAAGATGCAAGAGTTAAAAGTGCCTTTGGCATTGTTATCAAAGAGTGAGATGCTATCTAGCCAACATGAAGGAGAAAATATTATCCAACAGAGGAAGATCACAATGTAAGAGGGAGAAATTACTAAGAAGGAGCTTATAAGATTTACTTGAGGTATTGCTAGATTTGATAGATGAAGATCAAAGAGGGAGTTGCTTGTAATAGTAAGAGTTTGGATTGTATGGTAACTAGAAGTATTCTATAATTTTCTAGAGGTATTGCCATCAATGCCAAAGAGGGAGATTGTTGGTAACTACAATTGGAATAATTATTAAGTTGTCATTGATGTCAAACCTATTAGTGAGACAATTTGCTACCTAATGTAAGTGTCATATATATTTGATCGATGAAGAGGATTTGAGAAGTTGTTCATAACAAAAAAATCTAGAAGAAAGGTTGAGTTATGAAGAGGAACCTATAAATGGACATTTCATTAGTTAGAATTTGACAAGATAAATTGATTGTTCAAATCATGTTACAAGTGGAGAAGACAGTAATGCTCAAGTCTTGAAAGTTTGAACAAAGATAGATCAAATGCATAGGCTTGACCAAGAAATAGAGCAAAAGATTACAAATTTGAAGTATATGCGAGTGATGTTAGTGTCAACCGAGCCACAATAAGTGCCAAGCAAAATTAGTGTTGACCAAGCATTTGTATTGACTGAGTGACAGTGTATGTGTCGTTAAAGAAATTTAGCATCAACTAACTAAACCAGTGGTGATTGAGTGTTAGAACTTAGTGTTGGTTGAGGAACAACATTTTAACTATTTATGAGAAATTGTAATTTCTAATCAACTAAATTGATTTCTTGGGATATGGAAAGTGTGTCGAAGATAAGGATCAATGAATTGGATGATTTAATTCCAAGAGAGTATTAGGTAAACAACCTAAGGAATGGATTCCAAGAGAAGTTTCTAGAAAAGAAGAAATGGTGATCAGATTCATTGTATGTGACAAATTGAATCATAAACCCTAAGATCTATGGTGGTATTTAAGTGGAAAAGATTAGAATTACCCATTTAAGGAGGCACAAGACATAACCTACAAAGTATCTGTGTGTGTGCCTGTATGTAGTGCCTACCCCTAGTTTGCATTTTTGCTATCATTGCCGAACTCTTTTAAGCTATTTTTATGTTTGATGATTAGTAGCATTATTTTGAGATTATTAGATATTGTTTCAAATTCAATTGATATATGATGAGATTACTTGGTACTCTATATTTCATGTATGCATGATGATTATTCAGTCATTTCAGTTATTGATGATTATTTGGGACTAAAGTGTTTGATGATTATTTGGGACTGAAGTGTTTGCTTTCCAGTCGCTTTGATAGGACTGAAGTGTTTTGAAAGATCCCTGATAGATGCCCTTGCTAATCTGCTGTAGTTTTTAAATTAATAAACTATATTTTTTTGTGATTTCTTTGACAGAAGTTGCAGAAGGTTTTGTTTTTGTTCTGTGTTTTTTGATAGTTTTCACAATAGTAATGAATAATGAACAATAAACATGAGAGGAGACTGAAAATAAATAAGAACATAAAGCCAAATCAGAATTGCTATAAATCGTACCAGGCAGATTTTTGATTTATAAAGCCAAATAATAAATCCAATGCAGTTCCAAGGAGCTTACATCCAACAATGATGCCAAACTGCTACAAATGGCAGCCGCAAGACTGCAAGGAATCATGTCCCAGTTGAAAGAATCAATCTGTAACCCTGAAACCATAAATCTGCAACCTGAATCCACAATAAAGAATGGTGTACTCTATCCCTAATAGCAATGCACACTGTTTGAAGAATCCAATGCCAATAATTGCTGAGGGCTACGTCTCAGCCAATCTAGAACTTGGGGTTTGCGTCCCAGATGAAGAATTGCTCTCTCAGAGCCAATTCACAAAAAAAAGTTTTTCAATATGCAAAAGATAATAAAAAATTAGGTCTCCATCTCCTTATATCCCCTTCCAATTGTAAATTGAACCCTAAAGGGAAATTACACTTTGCCCTTTAAATAAAATATAATAAAATAACATTTTCCCAATTAAAGTCGTCCATGCTATAGGAAAAACATTACTTTATTAAAATTCCATAGCTGAAGGCACTAAAAAGTCTATAGATAGTAAAAATCATGTATAATAATTCGAGACCTTTCCAATGAGCTATAACACATAGGTGTACCTGATCAATTGAAGCCAAAATCCCCTTATTACTCCAAAATGGTTATATTATTAACCTTATTTTAATTTCTTTAATCACCAACTTAGGAAATATTTAAATATATTAAAATATTTTCCAAATGGTCCCAAAAGGCCCAAAATGACCAATCAAACATGAATCTAACCTTGTCACCTATCTGTGACTGATGCCGGACAAGATGGGTCAACTGGCAGTCCATCCCTAAAATCTAGGGATGCTCCTAAAAAGTAGGAGAGAGCCCCAATCAACCAAAATTGAGTCCCAATGACTCCTCTACTGTGTGCACCTCTGAGAGAACTGTCACTGAACTGGGAGTTCCTCCTAAAAAATAGGATATGCACTCTAAGTCTCCAAAACATTCGTCGAGGTCTCCAAATGCCTCCTAGACCACTCCTAGTCAATCTCTACAAATTAGGAATCCCTCCTAAATTGTAGGAAACTGTTGTCTACTGCTCCAAACTACTTGGGAAGCTCGTGCATGACACTCAAAGCCCCTGGGTTGGTTCCCTCTATGGTTTTCTGGTCTATGGGAACCAAATAATAGACCAACCTTGCTAGAAATGTTGTCACTAAGGAAGGGCGGAAATTGAGGACATGACAGTCCTCCCTTCCGAAAGATTGCTTGTCCTCAAGCAATGTCAATCCAACTCCACAAACATTAGGCAAGTCCATACCATAACCAAGAATGATCCCAGGGTCCCAAGCCATCCTAGAAGGTTTGTAGTTCCATCTTCTAGAAACACTGTCCTGAACTGCACCCAAACAAGTAGCCTCATGAAAACTCCCTGAAGGAAGAGCAATCAAATACTGTACCAACTCTGTCAACTCCTCAATGAATTGCTCTCCAAAAGAACCAAACTAGAACACTAAAGTCAGAAACTCTAGTAAGCCTACATTGGCTTCCAAATCCTCAACTATTGAACTGCAAATCCAAGTGATTCCAAGATTCCAAATCCGCCTCAAAAGGGAACCACCATGCTGACGCTTTGTCACTCTGACATAAATATTAATGAACCACAAGTTGTGAAGCAATTCATTAGGACCCTGAAGCACCAATGTATCAATGAGACCAAGGCCCAAATCCCAGACCAAAATACCAAATGTATTGAATGAGATGAAGAAGTATCTCAACCGCACTCCATGAAACATACATACAATGAAGCAGACCAGCAAGGTGTGAAAGTGAACTCCCATAAACTAGTATTCCAACCCACATAACCACCTAACAATGCTGCTATAATTCTGAACAGCAACTCGAATGATATCATAGACGTCATCATACCAATTCCAAACAACAAATGTCCCAAAGAAACACTCCTCAATGCCCTCATACTAAATCATGGATGTAGTCAATGCCAAGTCAAGTAGTAAATGATTCTAGCTTGGACAGCCACTAGTCCATAAGGAATCAAAGACTATGGAATCACCAATCAACAAGGATACCATTGCCATATCAATGGATGTAGATGACAAACTCGAAGATGAAGTATGTATGCCATCATGAGAAAAACCAAAGCATGTGTCATTTGCACCCAACATTGTAGGATTATCAATTCCTAAATCCCATATCGATCTGAGAAATGTTGCTCCACCCAACCATTGCACTACTCTGATGTAAACATCTGTATACCAAAAGTGAAGCAACTCAATATGAATCCACTGAAGAAATGCCCAACACATGTTGATACCAAGATCCCAAATCTTTGCACTAACACATCCCTCTGGCATGTTGATACTCATTTTGTTGTTGTTGTGAAACTGTACAGGTCATCCAACCAACTAAGAACTTCACTCCAAATGAAGCCACAATTACTACCAACAACCAATGCTATTAGGAATTCACAAATGAGCCAATCATCGGCAAGGAAAGTTTGTTGAATACTTTTCCAACTCTTCCAAACAGCTGCTGCAACTTTACCTATATTTCCACAAATTAGTGTGCCTTCATTAAAGGTTGTTAAGTAAATGTTTTGTTTAAACATGTAACCAACGAAGTCCCTTATATTCTGATCTTGAAAGCCCAATGTAATATTTTAAAAAGTCTGAATCTTCAATCAAAAGGTACATCGCTGCCCTATCATATGGAAGAGATGATAAACCCATTGATGATTGAGAGACGTTTCTAATTCTCAACAAAGACAGGCTCTTTGTGGCTGGTCCACTAGGTATGCAACTTAATATGTCATCAACTCTTGGTAGGGAAGGATCAACTTCACACTTGAACACCCCAACTTGAATGTAACCAACCCAAGGTTCAAAGTTTGACTCATGAGATGAAAGAGAATTGTTGTTCAAAGTCAAAAAATCAGAAGTATGTTCATACCTTTCCACAATGTTTTTGCGGTCTTCTCTTGCCTTTCCTTCCAAGGCAGGTGACTCCTCTAAAGGTGCTAGTCCATGGGGTGTGTTCAAACGAATATAACATGTCCCATTAACTGCCTTAGCTGTCCAAAATCTGATCCATACCTCTATCTCCATAACTGATATGTTTTCCATTACTAACAAACTCCAAGGTGTAGTATCCCAAACAAACCAAACATTATCAAAATGAAATATCTTCTTAATAAGTAGCCTCTTAGTCTCCCTAATCATCTCTTTAAGACAAGATGCTTCATATGATCTTAACAATTGTCCTTCCATTGTAGATGGTGCATGACTAACCAAATCAAAATCAATAATGTTCCATTCCACACAAATGAAAATAACACTTGTGGCTAGTCCATCAAGTGTGAAACTAATATCATCATTGTTTGGAGCCTTTAAGGGGCTCTTTAAAAGAGGAACATCATAAACTTCATGATGCAAACTAGACGAAACTGAGTTTTCTAAATCATAACTCTTTTCCTCTTCACACATCTCAACATGCTCTTCTTGTGGACTTACCTCAAGAAGCTCTTCCCTTGTATGCTCAACATCCTCACTTTCTTCCTTTGGAAGAAATAAGGATCTAATGTATGAATCTCTTTGTCTTCTTGCATTATCAAGCTGATTGCATCTTTCCTTGACCTCTTGTAAGTGTTGTCTTGCTTGGGCAGCAAACATCTTGGCCTTCTTAGCTCTATGTGACCATCCATTGCACGTCTCTTGAGCCTTTTTCACATCTTCCAAGGTGGGGTAAACACAATCAAAACCTTTGTGGTTTGAATCCACTATATAAATCTCATGTGCAACACAGTTAACCTGAGTACCATCATAGGAAGACTCAACAACCTCATTACCTTCATGTGAAATGGATGATACCACATGACTAGAGCTACTATTGCAAAAATTGGAATAGGGATCAGACCTTGGAGACATGCTTTTAGCATCCCTAATGGACTGATCCATGATTGTAATCTCTTCCATTTTGTGATCAACTTGATGAATCAATGGTGTGCTATGTGTCTCCTCCTGATCTAGAGTTATTTCTTCTTTAGGAATCCCACATGATGACTGACTTTTGTTTTTCATAGGCTGCAACTCAAATGATAACACATCTTCATGCCTTTCTTCTGCATACCCTGCAAGTGACTGATCCATTATGGTGTTTTTATCATGAACATGGATAGGTTGACAAAATCTTCTTTCTCACATGAAAACATATCATCAACTATGGCATGGTATTCCTTTTTTGCAAGCTTAACCTTATGACAAATTTTTGGATGCATGTCAATGTAATCTTTGAAATGAAAGTTCTCCCTAACATATTGAGGAAGAGTATTATAATCCTCAAGTATGCTAATTACTTCTGTTTTCCTATCTAGTGGCAATGGATCCTTTCTAGAAGAAGATGATGATCCACTAGCATGTCCAAATTTCCTTGACATAGAATCATTGAACTGTTGCAATTGAAGCTTGAATTTTTGTTGTGACTATTCCCATTCTTTCCACAGGGTTATATCTCTTAACAATTTTTCCATAATGAACTACCACGCTGACCAACTGAAACTAACATGCCAGAGCAAAAATTGACCCTGTATTGCTAATATGAATTATCAAAACTTTTGATCTAGTAACCAGATGCCAAAATGAATTATCAAAATTTTTTAGCCAGTACCTAGATGCTGAAATGAATTATCAAAACCTTTTATCCAATACCCAGAGGCCAAAATGAATTATCAAAACTTTTAAGCCAGTACCCAGATGCTGAAATGAATTATCAAAACTTTTTATCCAATACCCAGATGCCAAAATCTGTTGTGACAATTTCTCACAACCCTACAGGCTGGCAGGATGTAGGCTCTGATACCATTGAAAGATCCTTGATAGACGCCCTTGCTGATCTGCTGTAGTTTTTAAATTAATAGACTATATTTTCTTGTGATTTCTTTGATGAACTTTGAGAATAGACAGAAGTTGCAGAAGGTTTTGTTTTTGTTCTGTGTTTTTTGATAGTTTTCACAATAGTAATGAATAATGAACAATAAACATGAGAGGAGATTGAAAATAAATAAGAACATAAAGCCAAATTAGAATTGCTATAAATTGTACCAAGCAAATTTCTGATTTATAAAGCCAAATAATAAATCTAATGTAGTTCCAAGGAGCTTACATCCAACAATGATGCCAAACTACTGCAAATGGCAGTCGTAAGACTGCAAGGAATCACATCCCAACTGAAAGAATCAATCTGTAACGCTGAAACCATAAATCTACAACCTGAATCCACAATAAAGAATGGTGTACTCTATCCCTGATAGCAACGCACACTGTCTGAAGAATCCAATGCCAATAACTGCTGAGGGCTACGTCCCAGCCAATCCAGAACCTGGGGTTTGTGTCCCAGATGAAGAATTGCTCTCTCAGAGCCAATTCACAAAAACAAGTTTTTCAATATGCAAAAGATAATAAGAAATTAGGTCTCCATCTTCTTATATCCCCTTCCAATTGTAAATTGAACCCTAAAGGAAAATTACACTTTGCCCTTTAAATAAAATATAATAAAATAACATTTTCCCAATTAAAATCGTCCATGCTATAGGAAAAATATTACTTTATTAAAATTCCATAGCTGAAGGCACCAAAAAGTCTACAGATAGTAAAAATCATGTATAATAATTCGAGATCTTTCCAACAAGCTATAACACATAGGTGTACCTTATCAATTGAAGCCAAAATCCCCTTATTACTCCAAAATGGTTATATTATTAACCTTATTTTAATTTCTTTAATCACCAACTTAGGAAATATTTAAATATATTAAAATATTTTCCAAATGGTCCCAAAAGGCCCAAAATGACCAATCAAACATGAATCTAACCTTGTCACCTGTCTGTGACTGATGCTGGACAAGATGGGTCAATTGGCAGTCCATCCCTAAAATTTAGGGATGCTCCTAAAAAGTAGGAGAGAGCCCCAATCGACCAAAATTGAGTCCCAATGACTCCTCTACTGTGTGCACCTCTGAGAGAACTGTCACCGAACTAGGAGTTCCTCCTAAAAAATAGGATATGCACTCTAAGTCTCCAAAACATTCGCTGAGGTCTCCAAATGCCTCCTAGACCACTCCTAGTCAATCTCTACAAATTAGGAATCCCTCCTAAATTGTAGGAAACTGTTGTCTACTGCTCCAAACTACTTGGGAAGCTCATGCATAACTCTCAAAGCCCCTGGGTTGGTTCCCTCTATGGTTTGTTGGCCTATGGGAACCAAATAATAGACCAACCTTGCTAGAAATGTTGTCACTAAGGAAGGGCAGAAATTGGGGACATGACATGTTTGCTATGTCCTTGATGATGTCATGTTGTGACATGTTTGACTTAACCATTTTGAGTCATTGATCAGTATTATTGGGATACTTTTTGGTTGCTCGTTGAGAATCGAAAAATATTGTGATTTATCTTTGATGCTTTCTAGTTGGTCACAAAGAACTGATGTGATTATTATTATTGTCTTTATGATGCTTTTCAGTCACTTGTATAGGGATGAGGTGATTTTATATGATTCTTTGATTTATACTTTTATGAGCCTAGGGTAGGTTATCTACTTGTAGTGTTGGGAAGTGGCTTGCAATGGGGGCCGAGGCCCTAAGTGGTTCCAGGGTAACTCATTGTAAGTTGTTTAATAAGTGAAAACATTACACTAAATGGGGATTAAAATGAACCTAATAAGAGTCTTTGTATGTTCTCGCCCATGCCTTGAGTGCTAGTACAAACTAGGATGGGAGTAGAGAGAACGCTTGGTTGCGACCTTATGTTTTGTAGTATGCCTTGTCAGTATGAGAGGATACTAGTGGTCATATAGGGATCACTAGGGACCCTGGAGTCCTAAGAGACTGCCAAGGTAACTCCAATGTAATTCGTGCGATGACACTTGCTAGGTTCCCTATGAGTCTTGTGTGCCTCTGGGTCTAGATGTTGATCTATGTTGAAACCCTTGAGTTAGAATACTTTTAGGATTTCATGGACTTAGAGAGTATTTTTGATATGTGGTTTGATATCCTATTTGGGATTTGAGATTCTCTCCTCAGTGCGATGGGAGTGGGCCATTTAGGTTCCATGCGGTTGGGTGGTAGTGCTTTTTCACTCTTACCATTGAGATTCGTCCGTAGTCATTGTGGCTAGAGCTTCCTTGTCTGCATTTACTTTCATTCTATCTATGTATCATTTGGATGGATGGTTATATTTCATGATGGATGTTTATATCTTTTATGATGGATGGGTATATCTTTTATGGTGGATGGTTTCATTTATTTCTATTGTACTTTGTATCATGGATCTGGGGAGGAGGATGTATTTCCATTTCTACATATGTATATTCTTTTAGCCTTTCATACACTATGACATGCACAGTGGATGATTGAGCATTCCGAATTTCATTTGCCAAGAGGCATTCAAAACAAATGTATATTATTTAAATGGACATTGGACTTTTAACTATTCTTTCATTTGGATGTGGTATTTGTTAGACTTAGTATTAATTAAATATAAATGTGACTCAAAGTCATGGGATCTTAAGAAATCTAACTTGTTATATATGCTTATAGTTGATTGTATGTTATTGCTTCTACTACTATATGTTTGATGTGAATGATTTATCTTTCTTGTTTAAAAAAAAAATGTTGGCAAACTGTCATGTCCCCTTTTCAAATAATTAAAAAATAATAATCTTTGCTAAGGCAGGCAGGCCCAAGAAAGTGAAGTTTCGAAAAAAGGGGGTTAATCTTTGGAAACCGTTGGACTAATAAATGAAAATTATTATTAAAATATGTTTCATTAACCTCTCTTGGACGTGAGTTACAGTTATGCCCTCTTTTAAGGGGTTTGGAGGCATTTTTGGGCGGATTGGAGAACTTGATTTTTGCTCATTCTTTGTTATTCTTCAGAGGCTGCCAAACCTGTGGAGAAGGAGACCCAAGAACGGGAGTTTGCAGGTTTCCAAGGAGACCCAAGAACGGGAGTTTGCAGGTTTCCAGGAAGGCTAAGGATGGGATTTTGAAGCCATTCCATGTGCATGCTCATACAGAGTTTGCCTTTGTGCTGAACAGTGTAGATTTGTGGGTTTTTGGGTGTGTTTTTTGCATGAGTTTGGTGTTTTCAGTTGAGCATTTCATATCAGTTTTGGTTGCTGCTGTATTTCAGACTTTAAGCTGTTAAAATAGAGCTGAATATATGTATTGGGACGTGATTAAACTTCTGAGATAGTTTATTAGTGTTGTGTGGTGTTTCCGAGCATTTTTGTGTTAATTTCGGGAGCCCGATGAGCATAGTTTTTGTCCTACATTTGAGAACTGTTGTGTAAAGGTTATACGGATCTGGAAATGTCATTTTGTAGGCTGTTATGCTGCTGAAATTTTTGTAAAAATGTCCACTTTCAGATTTATTAATAATTGGTGAAGCTGTGAAGCTTTTGGCACAATTTCTGGCATACCCGATTTGGGGTTTCTTGAGAAATTTGGAGGATTTTTGTTATATTAGTTGTTTGATCTTAAAGATCTGATTAAAGGTTGGAAATATCATGTAAAATCAGAAAAGGGACATTTCACAAACTTAGTAAAACTTTAGGTTATTTCTTTTGGATCCCTTGGTGGGGCATTACACTATATACAAATGCTTGTAAAATTGAAGTAGTGACTAATGTTATTGACTGGCAAATCTAGGTAGAAGGTTGAGAAGAGTTGAGAAGAAGAGTGATTGCTTGAAGGGCTGCCAAGTGAACTAGAGATAAAGATGACAATAGATGCTAGATATTGAATCAATACATGAGAGATGAACAAATATTTGTACATGTAAAGTGAGTTGTATTTGACAGATCAAAACCCTACTATTACTTTCTAAACATTGTAAATAGTATTTGAAATCCTTTAATCAAGGTTGACCTAATAGTCATATGTAAATCCTTTAATGGGGTGACATTATAATCAAATATTCTAAAGTCCTCTAACAAGGCCACTCATAACAAGGTGATTAAATCCTTTAACAAGGTCACATTTAATAGTGTGTTTTGTAACCTTTAATAGGTTGGCTCCTAACAAAGCTTACTTCATAACAATGAAAATTGGTGACATGTTACTGGTGGTTTTTTCCAAACTGGATTTCCACATTAAATCCCGGTGTCAAACTTGTGTGGATGTTATTATGGTGTTTTACTGATTAATGTTTACATTTTGCAAGTTTGTTATTTTAGGACAATGAACTACTAGTTGATGTTACTGAAGTTTATAGTAGACATCGAGCCATGAAATGACAAGATCTGAAGTTGTTTAAGTGTTTGTCTATTCAATTGATACATTTGGACCTTGGATAACTAATTCATCCCCCCACCCCCTCTTAGTTATTCTAAATATTCTAACACTAGATATTTATGATTTGCAACACACTTATCAGGAAGGCAATGCTATAATGAGTTATGGGTTGCATGTTTAGGGTTTAAGGTGCGGGAGGCAAATAGATTCCATCCCAAATGAGGTTTGTACCCTTATTGAGAGGGAATACAATTTTAGACAAGGAGAATGATGATTACTTTAAAATTTATTTATTTTTATTAGACCTTGTGGGCAGTGTTTATGTTGAGGGAGGACATGGGTTTAAATTTGATTTTAAACCAAAAGGTGGCAATGATTGTTATTTTAATGATGATTTTGAGGATTTAAAAAGGTACTATTTAGAAATTATAAAATTTAGTGGATGGAAGTTGGTGAATATTTTAAAGGATTGTGTCAGTATAAGATACATAATGAGTGTTTATTATATACTTATTAAACTTTCAAATGGATTTATGGAGCACGATCCCTATAGGCTTAGGTGACGATTAAGGAAAGGAGAGGATGATAATACACACATGTATGCTCACTACCAAAGGGATGGATATTTTAATCGCATGCCTTACAATAATTACAATAATTTAGCTTCTAAATTCTCCGTGAAGCAAATTGAGAAAAAAAAAATTCTAAGCCAACTGTGAGAGAACAAGGGTATTTCCAAATTTAACAATCTAGAGTTTTTGGTGAATTCTAAGTATGGCTTGAATATGGGGGGTGATATGGTATGTATTGCACCTTGAAGGATTGAGGATTATACTAGGAAATCATGTACCTGGATGGCTCTGTATGAAGGTCTTCTAGTTCCTTTTATGAAAGCCATGTTTGGGTAAGATGTTAATATTTTGTCTCAATTTGTTGATTCCTAGATTGATAGGAGAGTCACCACTAATGACATTTCCTTTCATGTGAATGAGGAAATTATCACCATGGCTACTAGAATATCAATGGAAAATAAAAAATGGCAAAAGGTCACAAAGGTCATTGATGAAACAAGCATGAATAAGTTCTTCAAGAAGGATGAACAATTGATGAGATTCAGAAGTGGGTTTAGTCATGAAAGTTTCTTGCCCCAATGGAATGAGGTATGGTTTGTGCTCATAAAATATTTTACCTTAGAGGGTAGGTTTGGTGTCTACTATTACTACCATTTCCCACTATTGAATCCCTTTATGCAACATGGTGAAGTTTTAATTTTCTTTTTTTTTTGTTACTTGACCTATCCCCTGGCTTTATAATTTTCACCTGGCTCTTGCTCCACCCCATTCTATTGTTAATAATTAGGACCCACCTTATCCACCTGGAAATGGTTGGGGTTATTCTACACTCCCACTCCTTAGTCTTCCCCATCTTCCACACCCTCAAGAAACCCTAAAAAGAATGGAAACCAAAAAATGCAAATTTTGAAAATGGAAAAAATGGAAGAAATTGACCTCATTGGTTCTACAACTGAAAATCATGGGGATAGAAGGAGATCTGGGAGGTTGGCCAAGAGTAGGGCCAAGATGAAACCAAAAGGTTGTAGAAATTGAGAGTTGAATAAGGAGATGGAGTGGGAAGCCAGTGAGAGAAAAGGGAACGAGGAGAAGAAAATAATTGGGAAGGAGGAAGAAGATGTGGGGATGAAGACTAAGGATAATAGCTTAGTGTTAGAGGAAATCATTACAAATAAGAAAAAGAAGAAGAAAGTTAGCCAAGACACAACCCATGGGTCTACAAGCTTCATAATGAATATAGTGGATTTCACCTCTAAATTTGTCCCTTCTCTAGGGAAACAAAAAGATATTTCATCAATGACAACTACTTCCCTTATGCGCCTGGAGAAAAAAGATATCTGAAAATAGTTTCCACTAACCCTATGGTGATGCATGTGGAAACAATGAAGCTTGTGAAAGGGAATTGTGTTGGTTTCCATGACCTATCTAGGCTGGTGAAGGACATAAAGTGGGAGATGGTGGTACTTAATGATCAATTCAATGCTCTAGATGAAAGTTTCATGACTCTCTCCAAGTTTTCTTTGAAAATCACTCATGTTGTTGCCACCACTCTCTATTTATTGCAACAAGAGAATGAAGATGATAATCTTAGTGTGAAGGACTCTACAAAGCATTATGGGTTTATGGTTGATGACTGGGTCAAAATATTGCTAGCCAAGAAGGGAAAAGAAAAGGCCAAAGTCTAGGCCTTTATGCTTATTTTTTGTTTACTTATGAACCTCTATTGTTGGTATTTTTAACTTTTACTTTTTTTGATTTGACCAATATACTTTAAAGACTATTTATTATTTTGGTTTAATCTTTTTAGTAGATACACTGGTAGTTGTTCTAGTAATAGAGATTATATATTTATAAACTAGAAGAACATTATCTTGTACAATAGAAACTCTACTACTTATAGTTGGGATCTTATGTTGCTTGCTAGTGATGTAGGAGCATCTTGGGTGTAAGAGAAATCTTGTATCAACCAAAATTATATCCTTTTTGTTTCTTGAATAAGGGTTGTCTCAGTGCAGGGTTGTTGTTTTTGGAGGCTTGCTACTTAGTAAGTCAGTTACACAAGCTTATAATGTCCTAATTTTAGAGGTGGATATTCATCTTGGTGTGAAATTTTTCTATAAAAACTTTAGGCTCACTATTGGAGGTCTAAACATGCCTAGATGAAGCTCAAAAAGTTGACAAATGGTGTTTGTGTTAATTCGAGCTTGTAGATCATGAGCTAAGGATTCTGAAAAGTGGTTATAATAGTCAATCAGAGCAATAGTTTGAAAGTTATGGCCTTTCGAAGTTGGGCCAACTAGAACTTCTAAAATAAATGTCAAATATGTATTTGGCCAACTCTATATGTATTGTTAGGGTCTTTTAGCCCTAGGTATTAAGTTTGAGTGTTTAGAACCTTCCTAGGCGACATAAAATTGCCTATTTAAGAAATGCTCATACATTGTCTAGGATAGCTCTAGGTGATAGTTCACAACATTATCTTGCAGATTACTGTAAAGAAGGTGCCCATGTGGGTTAGCATATTGTAATCTTGAATTCTATAATTCCACATATGTAGTGATAATAAGAAGCCCATATTTTGTTCTCACAAATTGTTGTTATTTCTTTGTTTATGTTATGTGTTTAGGGTATTAAGGGGAGAACCCTTCATAAAGTAGTATCAAAATTAGAGATCCTGAGTGTGTGGAGAGATCACTAACTGTGAGGTGTTCACACTAGGATTATGGTTTGGGCTAAGTGTGTAGATTGATCATCAATTGTGAGGTAGTTTGCACTAGGGTTTCAGCAGAAGTGCGAAAATGCCTCCACAACAAGAGCATGGTGGAAGAATTTTAAGTGTTATAGTTGAGGGTTTTAGAGCCTTCTAAAGACAAATGCAAGCATTGGAAGAAAAAATACATAGAGGAATAAATCTCGTTGTAAGAGATGAAAGTGAGGATGAAGGTGAAGAAGAAGAAAATGTTTTAGTAGACACAGTTTTAAACCCAGAAGAAGAAAAACTTTTCAAGGCCATCTCTAAGAGTGGAAAAAACCTAAGTTTGAGGTTTCCACATATTCAGGAAATCTTAACCTAGGAGAGTTGATTAACTATATCAATGAATTGGAGGAATACTTTGAGTATGAAGATATTGAGGATCTTGATAGGGTCAAGTTTGTGAAGGCGAAACTAAAGGGACAAACAAAGATCTAATGGCAAGAAATTTAGCTTGAGTGAAATAGAAGAGGAGAGGACAAAATCAACATATGGGATCATATGATAGCTAAATTCAAGTGACAGTTCATTCCATGGATTATGAGCTTGATCTACTAAAGAAAATGCAAGGGTTGAAGTAGATGGGAAGATATATTAAAGAGTATGTTGAGGAGTTCTACTGACTTCTCATAAGAACTAGCCATATAGAAGTTGATAAGGAGAAAGTAGCTTGTTATCTTAATGGGCTAAGACCAAGCATTCAGAAGGAGCTAAGCATGGTTTGAATGGCCAGTATTGAGGAGACGTACTAGTTTTCCCTAAGAGTTGAGGAGAAGTTAACAAAGAAATATGATAACAAAATTAGTAGAAGAGGTTGTGGTGGAAGATTTGGTGGACGATCTTATGGAGGCCAAAATGATGATTAGAAGAACATGGATGAGGCCAACAATAGAAATCATAACCAAAGGGGAAATAATTCTAATTGTTTCCATGACTAGGAAAATAAAGATCAAAGAGGAAGAGGCAAAGGGCAAGGATTTGGAAGAGGAGGTTTTTATGGAAAGCATTTTCACTGTGGAGAAGAAGGGCATATAGAATTTTAATGCTCCTAATGACAAGGAAGGACTTATAAAAGAATTGAAGGATAGGCCAGAGTTGCACATGTTGATGAAGATGCCAGATCATCACATTCTGAAGATGTTGAAAGAGGAGAAGTCCTAGTTAACAGAAAAGTCTTGTTGAGTGGCAAGAATGAACTTGATCAAAGAAGGAGCTTGATTCACATAAAGTGCAAATGTTAAGATGAGCTTTGTGATGTGATCATTGATGGTGGAAGTACAAACAATCTAGTGTTACGAAAGATGGTTACAAAGTTGAATCTGAAGAGACAAAAACACTCGCGTCCATATCATGGTGCAAGATGACCACAAGTTCATGGTTAGTGAGCAATGCTCAGTGAAGTTCAAGATTGAAAGCTACCAGGATGAGGTGACATGTGATATCATACCTATGGACATATGTCATATGTTGCTGGGAAGGCTGTGACATTTTTACTGGCACGTTGTACATGATGGGTGTGCAAATACCTACATTTTAACAAAGGCTGGAATGCAACATAAGATGAACCCATTGAAGGATACATATGAAAATTATGTAGTGTTGCTAGAGTTTTTTTATTGATGGAAAGAAGTTCTTAGAGGGTATAAGGCACAAGCATATGTGTTTTTTGATAATTCCCAAAGGATGGCAAAGAAGAAGTAGAAGAAATACCTACAAAAGTTGCAGATTTGTGGGAAGAATTCCTAGATATTATATCTAATAATGTGCCTGATGGATTACCACTAGTAAGGAAGATTAGTCACCAGATGGATTTGATTCTAGGAGCCAGTTTTCCAAATAAGGCAGTGCATAGAATGACACCAACCAAAAGTGAGGAGTTGAATATACAAGTGCATGATTTGTGCAGAAGAGGTTGATTTAGGAGAGTTTGAGTCCATGCGTTATACCAGTAGTATTAACACCAAAGAAGAATGGAGAATGAAGGGCATGCATAGATTTTTGCACTATCAACAAGATCACAATCAAGTACGAATTTCCATTGTCAAGGATGGATAATATTATGGATTGTTTGAGTGGAGCTGTGTATTTTACAAAGATAGATTTGAAGAGTGGATACTATTAGATTCACATAAGAGAAGGGGATGAGTGGAAGAATACCTTCAAGATAAGGGAAGGATTGTATGAGTGGTTAGTCATGCCTTTTGGGCTAACCAGTGCATCAAGCACTTTCATGTGTCTCATGAATGAGGTACTAAAGGAGTTTATAGGTAAGTGTTTCATTGTTTACCTAGATGATATTTTGATCTTTAGTAAGATGTTGGAGGAGCAATTGATGCATATTTGAAAGGTGTTTGATAAGTTGAGGGAAGAAAAGTTGCCGATAAACCTTAAGAAGTGCACTTGTTTGAAGAAGGAGTTGGTGTACTTGGGATTTGTAGTTTCGACTAAAAGTTTGAAAATTAGCCGAGAGAAAGTGAAGGCTATCCTTGCATGGCCTACTCCAAAGAGTGCTATAGAGGTAAAATCTTTCATAGATTGGCTAGTTTTTACAAAAAATTCATAAGAGGTTTTAGCAATATTTGTGGACCCTTGACTGAAATAATGAGAGGGGATAGGAAAGATTTTAAGTGGACTGTACGAGCAAATAAGAGTTTTAATCTTTTGAAACAAAAAATCATAGAGAAACATGTTTTAACACTTCTAGAGTTTTTAATAAGGTGTTTCAAGTAGATTGTGATGCTAATGTTACAGCAATAAGAGCCATTTTGAGCTAGGAAGGTAGATCTATTGCTTATTTTAGTGAGAAGTTGAATGATGCCAAAAGAAAATATTATGTTTATGATTAGGAATTTTATGCTATAGTTCAGGTATTGAAGAAGTGGAGATATTATCTTCTTCTCAAAGAGTTCTTTTATATACTAATCATCAAGCTTTGCAATATTTGAATAGTCAAGGAAAATTAAACCAGAGGCATTTGAAGTGGGTTGAATTTTTGCAAAGTTAAACATTTATTTTGAAACATAGGAGTGAGAAGTCTAATCAAGTTGCATATATTCTTAGTAGAAGATAACTTTTGTTGATAGAGATGCAGATTAAGGTGGTTAGGTTCAAGGAACTTAGTAATTTGTATCTAGAGGATCTTAATTTTGGAGAAGCTTGGAAGGCTTGTAGAGAACCTATTATGCTTGATATGACAAAGTGGTTGGACTTCATAATCCAAGGTGATGTGATGTTCAAAGGAAGTTAGTTGTGTATTCACAAACGTTCTATGAGAGAGAATCTCATTAAGGAGAAGAATAGTGGAGGATTGGCTGGACATCTTGGGAGAGATAAGGCCATTTCATTGGTTGTTGAGAATTATTTTTGGCCACAGTTGTAGCAAGATGTGAAGAAGTTTGTATAGAGTTGTAGAGTATATTAGATGGCGAAAGGAGTGAAATAGAATACAAGATTGTATTAGCCATTACATGTAGCAGAGAAGCCATGGGAGGATGTTAGCATGGATTTTGTTCTTGGATTACTAAGGACTTAACAAGGGCATGATTATATTTTTGTGGTGGTTGATAGCTTCTCAAACATGACACATTTCATTCCCTACAAGAAGACTAGTGATGTTGCTCATGTGGCAGAGTTGTTTTTCATAGAAGTGGTGATACTACATGGTCTGCCAAAGAGTATAGTTTCAGATCAAGATACCAAATTTATTGGGTATTTCTAGTGTACATTGTGGAAGAAATTGAAGACAAATTTGAAGTTTAGTTCATCACATCATCCATAGAATGATGGAAAAATAGAGGTGGTGAATAGGAGTTTGGAAAATTTGTTGAGATGCTTGGTTGGCGATAAGCCAAAAGGATGGGATCTAACTTTACCACAGGCAAAATCTGCATATAATAATCCTGTCAATAGGAGCACTAGTAAATCACCATTCTAGATTGTATATGGTAGTAGTCCTAGAAATGCTTATGAATTGATGCAGTTGGATAAAGGAGAAATAAGTAGTGTTGAAGCAGAAGTTGAACATCTTAAGAATATCCATGAGGAGGTGGGGAAGCACATTATCAAGATGAAATCATAGTACAAGGCCAAGGAAGATGTGAAAAGGAGGTATAAGGAATTTTAGATTAGAGATGAAGTCATGATTCATTTGAGAAAGGAGCGCTTTCTTGTGGGTACATATAATAAGCTAAAATAAAGAATTTTGGACCGTGCAAGATAGTGAAAAGGCATGATTCTGGAAATGCCTATAAAGTGGAGTTGCCTAGTGATTTGAATATTTCACCAGTATTTAACATTTCAGATTTGATAGAGTATCACGAAGGAGGTGATGTAGATGAAGTTGCAGAATTACAATGGAGTATTCCACTAGCTAATTCAACTACAAATGAGATTGAAAAGATACTGGATAGTCGTGTTGGCAAAAGTACAAGCAACATAACTTATGAAGAATACCTAGTCAAATGGAAAGGGAGGCGAGTAGAAGATTCATCATGACTAAGAAGGGAGGAGGTTAACCATCTTAGTTTTCCTCTAAACACCAGAGATGTAATGGGGTCACTTCTAAAATTACCCCGGGTGTCTGATGCAGGAGCATCTTGGGTGCAAGAGCAATCTTGCATCACCCAAAAATATTTCCTTTTTGTTTCTTGAATTAGGGTTGTCTCAGTGCAGAGTTATTTTTTCTAAAGACTTGCTACTTAGCAAGTTAGTCTTATGAGCTCATAATGTCCTAATTTTAAAGGTGGATATTCATCTTGGAATATCAGCCTACTAGTTGAGGCTCAGTACCATATCATGAGTATTCATGGATTTATTGCATCTTTTTCTATAAAAAACTTTAGACTCACCATTGGAGACCTAAACGTGCCCGGATGAGGCTCGAAAATGTGATAGATGGGCACTTGCACGAATCCAAGCCTGTAGATCACGAGTTGAGGATTATGAAAAGTGGTTATAATAGTTAATCAAAGCAACAATTTGACCTTCCGAAGTTGGGCCAACCAAAACTTCTA
The DNA here is from genome assembly GCA_028749045.1 of Cupressus sempervirens. Taxonomy (NCBI): domain Eukaryota; kingdom Viridiplantae; phylum Streptophyta; class Pinopsida; order Cupressales; family Cupressaceae; genus Cupressus; species Cupressus sempervirens. The sequence goes on along the minus strand of CM053789.1, from coordinate 633,324,231 downwards.
AAATAAATGTCAAAAATATATTTGACCGAATCTATATGTATTGTAAGTGTTTGTTGGCCCTAGGTATTAAGTTTGAGTGTCTAGAACCTTTTCAGGTGACATAAATTGCCTATTTAAGAAATGCCCATACATTGTCTAGGACAACTCTGGGTGATAGTTCGTAGCTTTGTCTTACAGATTACTGTAATGAAAGTGCTCATGTGGGTTAGCATATTGTAATCATTAATTCTATAATTCCGCATTTGTGGTGATAATAAGAAGCCCATATTTTGTTCTCACAAATTGCTGTTATTTCTTTGTTTTTGTTGTGTGTTTATGGTATTAAGGGGAGCACCCTTCATCAACTAGTAATTTTGTGTTTGTTACTAGTAGACGTGATAACCTGTTTGGTAGAATCTAGTTTTGTTTTGCTAGGTTGGGAACTCTGTTTTGATTTTAAGGGAAGGGTAGTTAATGTGCTAATAATGATTTCTTGTTAATGTGTATCCATGGTGATGTACTAAGGGCCAACCCTTGTTTTGACTGCTTTTAATATAAAAAACACACTCAAACAATCCAACCTAAAAACAACACCAATAACAATTATGACCTTATTAAACTAGATTAAATTGATCCATTTTACAAAAGCTAGGTTACAACAATTATAGACATTCAAAATTGTCACAACAATAGACTCTCAAGTTTTTCTTTAATTATATTCTTGCTTGATTCCTTACATTTTCTTTCATTCAATTCCTCATTGAAAATAGAAACAACCAACTTCTTTAAATTATTCTCCTTATGTTATAGAAATTCATCATCTTGTTACAACAATCCAATAGTGCAATGCAAAAGATCTCTCTCACATACATACAATCCTTATTTCTCCTTCCTTCCCTCTCCATCTCTATCTCTTTTTGAACTCGTATCTATCTTTTCCTCTCTTTCTCCATCTCTATTTATTCATAATCCTTGTTCATCTCTTTATTTCTACCTCATTAACTCTCCATCTCTCCATATCCCTATATCCCTCCCTACCCATTAAACTCGTGTAAAACATATGGTTAAAAAAATGAAAATAATATTTTTTAATTGACCTCGCAAACCTCTTCAACACACCTCTTACGAACCAATGTACAACTTCTAATAGTAATATACAATCTTATCTACACCCATTCCATTAACATGTTCACAAAATATAATGTAACGTTCAGTTTTTTAACGATTCTCTTGTTTTTCACATTCATAGAATCCTTGAATACATTTATAACTTCGTTGTGAGACCGGGCGTTGGAAGAGGCCAAAGGAGGCTTGGGAAGAGAGAATTTGCAGATTTTTCAATTCTGGGAAAGTGGAAATTGAACAGCACTTTATTCTAGAATGTGAGGCCTACAAGGATAGCAGGGATAAGTTTGCGGATACTATATGTGACAGTTCTTGGCATAACCTGTTCAACGAAGAGTACATTGAGCAATTGGGAGGGCTCATCATTAGTCTACACAAGAGGCGAACAGCGCTACTTAAGTCTGCTTGAGTTGTCTTGCTGTCCCATAGGCTATTTTTGGCCTCGTGGACGTTAAAATTTTATCTATCTATCTATCTATCTTTTCCTATTGACATTGCCGCAGGATGAATAGCTTAGAAAAATAAGGCATGCCTGACTTTCCTTGTCATATAGACCTTTGAACGAGAGCGGCTCAGGCCGGTTCGCACACGTCAAAGGCTTTTTCTCGAATAATAAATAAAATAAATATGGTCTCCTCTTTTTAATTGAAGAAAAACATATAAAAATAAGAGTGAAAGGGATATGCAGCGTCCTTTCGTGAATGCGTTAATGTACAGCACAAACAGGTTTAACGACAGGATTTGCAGCAGTAAGCAGTTGTATATAAAAGGGTGTGGAATATTAATGGGGTCCATGACACCCATCACCAGCTTTGACTGCTATTGGGTAAATACCTCAGGCAGTCAAGTCGTACCGTACCCGAAAACTCTGGGAAGCTGCCCTCAATGCAACCGGCTTCGAGCTATTCACCTTTAAGAGTTCTCCACCGCACATTTACAGGGGAAGACACGTCCTGGAGGCCTGCAACTTTTCAACCCTGGTATGGACTTTTCACTTTCCGCTTACATTTTCCACCACTTTTTTGCTTGCAAGGTGTAGAATCTGTTCATTTATACCTTCTGCACGTAGCTTGGGATTAGGGTGAACGATCCGGTAAATCAATTCATCGACAATCGAGATGGAGGTTAAGATTTCTCCATGTGGGTTTGAGTCCGTGATTGTGCTTTGAGTAGCACAGGAGGAGAACTCGTACAATGATATATCCCGGAATTTGAAAGTCTATGTTTTTTTATTCTGCACTTCACCGAATATAAGAATCAGAGGCTCTTTAGTAGTAAAGTAGGAAAGTTAATGATTTTATTTTAAAAACGGAGTAAGTGGTGAAAGCATTGGCTTCGCACTTCACAGATTCATATTCAAATTATCAAAATAACATTTTAAAGGGGAATTACAGAAGCATATTCAAATTCTTAAAGTAACATGTAAAGTGGAAAGACTGGTGATTCATGGTCTTGTATTATTTCGCTTCGAGTAATAATTTGATGGTTGTTATACGTAATTGTTTATAAGAAAGCAAATATTTGTATCAATAAACGTAGATGCTCTTTTAAACTATATTTGTAGACTATCAGAAAATAAATCTGTGGTCCACTGAGCGTAACAATCCCATGCTTTCTAGTCGAAAGGTAGCTAAAGTTTTGTGGTGACTTGAATCTATACGTTCAAGAACCTGGAAAGCATGTGCAGGCCCTTTCAGGCCAGTTTATTTCGGGGTCATCACAAGAAGGGGGCGAGTAGGTGATAGAAACAGCCCCTAAATCCAAGAAATGGAATTTGAATAGGAAAATTATACGAGGATATGGACAAGGAATTGGGGATGTGTTGGGCAGAAGCCGTCATGTAGCTTTTGGTTTATTCGATGTGCAGCTCTCTAGATGTAAGACAAAATTGTGGTTGGCCAATATTTGATGGCTGAGGGTGGGCTTGATGCTTTTAAAAGTATTTTGAAGCCTGCATTTTCTGTTCCACTAAAGTTTCTTGCTAAATACCTGGTGCAATGTCTCTTTGGACATGGACATTCTCCTAGTCAGATAACAATAAGACAATATTGACTTAGTTTACATAAAGTGCATTAGCAGGTGCTTCCGTCCACACTCAAGCATTGCAATTACTGCTTTATCTTATTTGATGGTATTCTCAACACATTTCTCAGTAAGATTCGACTTAGCAAGCTTTTAGCTTGTTATCATCTCCAGATTCAGTGGGTCAACTGGATTTAAATAAACTAACGCTACCTACCTATGAGGTACGTAAAGTTAGTTCCAGAAGACATAAATATACACAAATTTGTTAGCTTCATCTATTTTAATGGGCTTACTTTAGTTGGTAAATTGTGCAATAATTTTCTGCTGAGAGAAGTCCTCCTTTACTTGAATGGGCACTGCAAACCAGCCCTGATCTACTTTGTGTGCTCAAAACAACGGTGTAAATACCAGCCATTTTGGCTAGTTAATGTAATTTAACCAGTGAAATGTTAGAATATATAGTCCACTAATATAACTAAGAGGGGAAGGGGGGGTGTGAATCAGTTATCCAACTAATATCACAATTATCAACCTTAAACAAACTTAACCATATGAGCAATATAAATTGAAACCATAACAAGATACTCATACACAATAACACCAGATATGTTAACTAGGGAAACCCTTGATCAGAGGGAAAACCTTGAACCCTTGATCAGAGGGAAAACCTCGGTGGGGATGGTACCCACGAGATGATGTACTAATATAAATATTCCTTGTTAGAGGATGGACCCTATCAGGGATCTATGAATACATTTAGTACATATGAGTTCCTGTTAGGAGACTTTGAATCCCTGTTAGGAGTTGTGCCAACCCTGTGAGGAGTTGTGGAAGACAACTGGACCCACTGCCCAAACAACTTCAAGGGCAAGACTAATGAACCCGTTGTCCAAAGATCTTTGTATTATTCCTTGCAGAGTAATAGAAATGAAATATACTTCCTTCCTCTTCTTCTGTCTTGTCAACTAGACCTTTGCTCCTGATCTTGTAACTAGATCACAAACTCGCATCCAATAATCCCTTGGATTGCTTACATGCATTCCTCAAGCACTTTGCTCCTTTTCGCACTTCGCACTTGATACCACGATCACACACTTTACAAACAAGGAAAACATCTTTCCTATGTACCATATTTTTCAAAATAATTTCTTGAGTCAGCCTTGAGGCTTTTCCAATTAATTATAATAAGATAATTAATTAATTACAATTAAAATAGCACTGTCGGCTCACAGTCTATACAAAACTTCACACGTATGATACTAGGGTTTACGCACTCGCTGACGTCACCAATAGACTGTCCTTTGTCACTGTTCAACTATGCATCTTCTCATTACATCTTAGATGTAAGATAGCTAACAAACATCAGGAATTGCTTTCCAAATACTTTGTCTCTGAACTGCTTGTTGTAATCAAGTACAACTTCCATACATCTTTGACTTAGACTCTACACACTTGACCACATCATTAGCACACAGTGTAGAACATGTCCATGACTGTGCATCACTAGACAATCAAACCATTGTCCGTACCAATAAGATCTCTGTCTGCTACTCAGCCAGTCTTTATAGAAACCATGCTATGTTGACATCAATGATAAACACAGTCATGAATGCAACATATCATACTCTCCAATGTTTAGGATACTCCCCCAAAGTAGTATCATCAACATTCATGCTAACATGAAAAATATCTAAAAGAGTTTAATGAGAATAATGGAGGTCTGTCAAAAACAAATCCATATCATGGCCATTAGGCAATGTACACGAGCATGTTTCTTCAATTAAAGCTTGTGTGCTTATTAGTTTTTGGTGCAGAGTTTTTTGGTAGTGGCAGGACAATTGGGTATACGTTGCAGGGCCTAGTATGTGTGTGTGTGTGTGTATTCATGAAAAATTAGTTTAGAATATCATATATCATGCATATGCTAAGCCAAACCATTACAAATTTGAAAATTTGAAATATAACCTAAAAATTTAGCAACTTGACATAAAAAAGTATCAAACTTGAATTTCATGAAAGATAATCATTGTTCAATAATAAAATATTACAATTAGTAATTTGCATCAAATGACTCATCATTAAGACCACAATCATCATTAATATTAGATGATGCAAGTAGATTAGGAGAACCACATGGAACCCTATTATCACTTGGACTAAAAACATGTTGGCTACTTGAATCCTCAGACATTGAATATTGTGTAACAAAGGAAAGATTGAAATTAGGTTTACATTACACAACTTTGTGGCCCTTTCCTTGTATTCATCATTTTGTTAGTAAGACGGCTCAAGTTGTAATGCATGTAAACTGGTGTTCCACGTAATTCCTGATAAGGGAATGTGGAGATTGCTTTTAGAGAGTGGGGGGACTGAGGGCCTAAGTTTGGGGATCGCGACGAGGGGTGGCGTCGATATACATGTAATAGTTGAAAAATGAGTTATAAAAGATGTAGAAGAATTACATTTCAAATAAAACTTTGGCAAATTAGTAAAATGGCAAAATTGCAAATACTAAATATTGAAATACTCGAATATTAACTTTAGCAAATGAAAATGTCAAATTGTAGATTTGTATTGTATCCAACATATCATAAATATCAGTACAGTGAGTAGCATGATGTAAAGATAGAAAAATGTAGTGAAGGGAGGCCTCTAATCATCCTCAAGCTCCTCATCAGTGGAACTATTGGACTCCACATGGTCAAGCTCTACCAAACTAATACCATCCTACTTTGCCTCTGGAATGTTGAAGATTGAGCTATGATAGAGATCTTTATCTCTAGTTTTGCTATATGTTAAAATAGAGATAATACCTTTGTATTGTGTCAACAGTTGGAGAAGATATTTATGATAATATTTGAGATAATTTTATATGAAGATACACATGTCATGCAAAGAGGCATGTGTTTGGAAATATGAAGAGACCTTCAGTTGTGATATGAAGAGTCTCTCAATTATATATACATGAGATTGCTTTGTGTGTGAATACATCGCATCAAGTGGAAAGCATTGTATTTGAAAGTTTATCATCAATATAAGAGATATTTCTTTGGTGCCGCTGGGTTTTTTCCCGTCAAGTAAAAGGGGTTTCTTAGGATCAGGATAAGTTCTTGTGTCTTTTATGCCTTTTTTATTCTACCTTTTCTTTATTACTCTTTATCTTTATTTTTGGGCAAAACATTAACATGGTGTTACCAATTAGATAACAACAATAATGGAGTCCTTACGTTTATTTGTGTGTATATCTATCTCAAATTGCTATTTCGTAGGCAATATATTAAGTGTGATAGCTGCGAGAGAGTTATTTTATTCAAACCTAAGATGATATGCCCAATGAGTTTTACATAATCTATCTTCTTGGTTTGTGATTCTTCTATATGTGTTTGAGCTATGACTTCAACACGTAATTAATTACATTCTGTTTATCCTAGTGTTGTCATGTTGTGCCTGCTCTTATTTATTGTCATCGTTGTATTGTGATGGTTGCGACACATGGACATTCTATTATATTGCCTAGTTTACATTTGTTTGTGTTCTTTTTGATTCATGCCTTCTTCATGTCATCTCCTCTGTGGATGGTTCATTGCTTCCTTGATTATTATAGCAAAAAAATTCCCTTTCCTTTCGCAGTTTAGATGCATCGAGAATTCCCTTTTATGTTGTTAAGTGTTGATTTGGTGACTTCAAAGAAATTGTGATATGTGTGTGCCATTTTGTTGTCTTTTGGCACTGTTAATTTTTATTGTTTGCAACTCATCCTATTTTCAATGGATATCTCATAGAAGTTGTCAATATCGTTCATGATTCTATGACGGTTCGTTTTTCGTGTTGCTTGAAGTTTTCATCGTTCTTCTTCCTATTGTCTTCTTGTGTTTGCTAACTCTACATGCGTACACAATTACCGCTTTAATTATGATGTTCATATTTTGAAGCTGTTGTTTTTATTCATAGCATTGAGTTATGTCTTTGTTAGTGCCGACAACTTATGTTTTATGATTGTCAGTTCATTTATTATTGTCATTAGTTCACTTCTCCAAGATGTCGATTGAATTTCGTAATGACATTTGCTTTCTCTTTTACACAAGACCATTCATTTGGATGTCGAGTCATGTTTGAGATTTTTTTATTTTTATGATCATTGCACAAATATTTTTGTCCGGCTGGTTAGAATTATGTTTAGTTGGTGTTTTATGTGGAGCATATAGACTTTGTGGGTTTTGGCATTCATGTTACTAGAGCTACCTAGCTTCTTGATAATCGAGAGCTAGGTTTTAATATGCATGTTCTTTTAAGAGTTGTGGGTAAATTATTTATGTTCTATGATTTTATGATGATTGATTAATTATCATCATCAAATATGTGTTCTGAAAGAAAGTCTGTGTGGGTACTCAGCTTTGTTTTGTATGTTCTCAGTGATACTTCTATAGTCTGTCTTTTTTGCAAAGATTTCAGTATTTCTGTTCTCATATATTTTTGCTTTCCTGGATTTTGCATCAACAATGCTTTGGTGTAATCTTTGTTGCACCTACATGGAAGTCTGTGTTTCAAATATAAGACAACAATTTCCTTTTGTAGATCTCACTACAAAGAGATTAGTATTCTATGATTATGAATTTATGTTATATAACTAAAAATAGTATATGCTTTTTGCATTGATCTCTAGGATAGGTTGACCTTATGAGTTATTATTAATATCTTTTGCTTACAAGATAGATTAGGAAGCAATGGGATGATGAGAGATTATATATAATGCAAGACAAACTATATGGGGACGCTGATTGCATTCTTGGATTGAATTGATGATGCATATCTTCATTAAAAGAGAAATATTATATACATGGGATGATATTTAGAGGGAGACTATTTGGATTCAGAGGGAGGTTGCCTCTAATTCTTTGCATGCTTATGTGGCAGTGTACCTGCTAAAGCTTCTTGTTCGATCAAATTGGAATTAGCTATCCTATTGTGGCGTCGTCCCTGCGGAGAGGAAGTCTTTGTAGAGAGAGAATCTTAATCATTCTTATACATGCTGCTAATGAGTTCTTCTCTGTGAAGGAGAAGTTCAAGGTGGAATTTCTTGTTAATGAGTTCTTCTCTATGAAGAAGAAGTTCGTGGTGAAATCCCTTGTTAATTAGTTCTTCTCTGTAAAGGGGAAGTTCAAGGTGAAATCCCTTGTTAATGAGTTCTTCTATGTCAAGGAAAAGTTTGAGGTGAAATCCCTTGTTCCACCCTTTGCGAGTAGGTATGGTGGACGCACCCTTTGTGAGTAGGCATGGTGGAAATACATTCTTCTCTAGGAGAAGTTTGAGGTGAAAGCTCTCATTCCACCCTTTGCGAGTAGATATGGTGGACCACCCTTTGCCAGTAGGCATGGGGAAAATGCATTCTTCTCTAGGAGAAGTTGAGGTGAAAGCTCTTGTTCCACCCTTTGCGAGTAGGTATGGTGGACCGACCACCCTCTACGAGTAGGCATGGTTGAAGTTTGTAAAGAACCCCAAAAGGTTCTAACTTCAATTTTAGTGGTTCAACATTTTGTCAAATAGTTATCGTGTAAGCTTTGATACCACTGTAAGAACCCCGACTGGGTCTAATTTCAATTCTATAATATCCCTTGTAAATCTGATCACAATCTGTCGTTATGAAGCTTAAGGAATATTATCAAACATTTAGCATACAGCGTTTGAAACTGCTATTATGAATTTTTTGGTTGTCTTCTTTAAGGTTGTAGGCTGCAATTGAAGTTGTTAAATGCTTCTAGTAATGCAAAGTTGATATAGAAATAATATACTAGTTGTTTCAGACCTTTGACAAACATATATATGTGATTGGAATTAATTAGTACAACTAGTAGACATAAAGGCAAACACTTGCCATGCATCCCAATGTGCACCTGAGCCACTAGGTATTTCTACAAACACTTGGCATGCATACTAGTGATTCAATATAATCGAAGCACATAACTATAGCTTGGCATTTCATCAAACAGTTACTGTGCAACCTTGCAACTCCTTATTTCTATTCCAAACTATTTTCAATGAACAGCTAATAATGGCTGCAACTTGAATTTCAGTTACAATATAAGCAGTTGCAATTACAATGACCAATTTATTTAATCAATTGAAAATTCTGAGAACTTGGTTTATATGCCATATGAGACACCACCTTCAGTTTTTAAAATATGAGCAAAAATGAACTCCCAACATGGCTTAGCTTGAAACGTCACCCTCAGAAATTATGATTGCGGCCTAGCTATATTGCAGCTGCTACCACATCTCGACTGCTCTAAATCCCTGTGTGTGACCTTAGGAGTAGATCACAGCCTGACTATCTGGCCCAAACAATGGCTATTGAACCCTTAATGGATGAAGAAATTATCAAACGCTGCTCCAGATATTGCAGCGACTAGCCACAGGGCTAAACATCCAAATACATGATGAATTACTTCACTATTTTTCCCACTACAACAGTGATTCTTCCTCTTACAAATGAAACCCTCTTTGGATGCCAATTTTCAGATTAAACAGCTATCAAATTGCCATACAACAACAACAATTCATAGTTGATCAAAATTCAGAGATGAACTTAAGAATCTCATACACAATTGTCCATGTATTTCAATGGCTCGAAGTGTAACAGCAAATAGAGGAATAAGTCCTCATGAGAAGCCAATGTTACAATTTTCAACCGATTACAAAATGTAATAAAATCAAATGGCAAAGGAATGCGAATTGATTATCTCGTGGAGTCCATTTTTATAACAAAATAAGGCTTAGCTTCTCAACCACATCAAGTCACCCGATAGCTTATTCTTCACAATTCTCACTTAACCCTTCAAGAGCACACCATCAAATTATAACAATATAATGATAAAATTATTCATTAAGATAACCTTAGTAAATTACTTATAATATGAAGCTCCATCAAACGACCCAATGAATCATTGAAGATGCCAATCACCAGGTACCTCAACTGCACTCCTAAACATAGTAATTGCCATAATTGACTTCTATAAATAGCAAGTCACTCAATAGAGACCCTCAAATACATTGTTAGCTCATGGGGTTGTAGTGATGGACTGACTTCACCAAGCTACAAGAACCTGCTAAAATGGGGGCATTAAAGTTCTCCCTCCCCGAGATTGCTTGTCCTCAAGCAATTGCCTGAACCAAAGGCACATATAGATCAACTCAGATCCCAAGGAAAGGTATGTGTAATGTCCCTGACATCATCTACAAACTCTTGTGATGTTAACTCTATCCACAGAGCTATCTTGAAAATATTGTCATCATACCAATGATGGTGACTCAACTGATCTGTAGTGCTAAACTTGTCTCTACCTGGATCCCGGTAAAGACGTAACTCACATCTGTCTATAACAAGGAAAAATGGATATCCGATATCATCTACTAGATCAAAACTCCTTGCTCACTCTACCACTCTGCCATGAGTATGAAGTCTATCTATGCAACAGGAACTAGTACTTCCAAAAGTATCTGTACCATAACCCAGATATCCATCCTCTGTAATATTGCCATGGACATGTTGACTCTGCAAGTAGCCTCCTATTAACTTGCACCTACTAGCTCCCATAAAGGATGGTATGAAACTGGTACCAATCCATGTCTGCGCGAAACCAACTCCTCTCCTTGTGAGTCAAAAGAAAAATGATGAACACTCCTCACTGTGTAATTGCAATGAAATGCTTTGTCAGAGGCTTATCAACACCAGAACGGGAATCAAGGGATGGCTCCAATCTTTGATTTTGAACAATTGGTTGGGCACGATCCTGGGTAACCCTCTCAACAAACCCAACCACAAAATCCCTATGGGGAAGCATTGTAGCCAAAGCCTCTACAATCTTTCCCACCAAATGTTGAATACCACGAGAACCTTGGATGAGAGTACCCTCAAAAACTTTGTATGATCCCTACTGTAATTTTAGACTCTCAAGCAAAAATTCTGTAAGTGACTTTGTGTAGTAAAAATTATTTGAAGAAGCATCAACTTGCTCCCCGCAATCCACGACTGATCTCTTTGAAATTGTGGTACTATCAACTATCTTTCACTATTAGTTGTATGAGATGAAGTAACAAGATTGTTTCTAGAGGGAAACATCCCAACATGAGAATCAACCTCCCAACCAGATGATACTCGACATGTGTCTAGTGAAGACGAGGGATTAGTGTTGTGAATTGTCACACAACTCACAGCTGAATCCTCCTCTACATCACAATGGCTATCATAAATCTATCTTGGATCACTTGTCAATGGACTAACATGTGGAGAACTTGATACAACAAGCTCTCTGCAATCCTCTATTGATGCACTCATCTCATCTATAGCTATTGCACCTATCTCAAGGATGGATGTAACTACATCCTCATCACATCCATCATCCCTCTTCATGGAAGTCAACTCATTGCCAACCACCAATATATGTAGTTGAACTGGATATGGGGTTGGTATAGAGTGTATACGCTCCAACTCCATGGTAACCTCATCCAACGTGACTATGACTCTTGGAGGGCCAACTGAGTACATTGCAAAGTGTCCAGTCACCTCAAGCTCACGGATGAGCTCGTCAACCTCCTCCTTTCCCCTCAAGACATGATAACATATTTAGTCTCTCTCGAGAAATCCTGATCTGCTAACAACTATAAATAATTATGTTCCACAATCCTTATAGCCTTTCGGAGAGCATAAAACTCCTCAACAGAAAGACCACCATCAAAGTGCTCATCTATCATAGGAGCACTTCAACCATAGGTCCGACATCTAATGAGCAACATCAAAATGCTCTAAAGCTATGGCAATCTTGCTATTGCTAACCTTCAAGTGCCCAATCAAATGATAAGGAACTTGTAACTGCCGACTCCTGCACATGTCCTCTGACCCAAACTCGACACTGAGATAGGAAATTGTATCCTCACTGCTCACCTCATGATCACTCTCATGTGCACTAACAACCTCACACATGTCCAAGAACAAGGTGTCATTGGGTACCTCTACCAATACCTCCTTCGAAGTGGAAGCCACTATTGTATCGAACTCCTCACATGTCTCTGCTTCCCCCTCATTTGTAAGTCTTTGTAAATCACGATCTTGGGACCTATCATCAACTGATGAGTCCTCTGAAGTATTTGCGAAAGTCCGAGTGACAAACGAGACTCACCGCGGCATGAGTCATCCTCATAATTAACATCAACAGTACCCAAATCATGAGTACCAACATCATCTAGGTGTAAGACCTCTCTAATGTCTCATGCTGCAGCAAGCATGACTCACTGCTGTCAAAAAATCAGAATCATTATGGCACAAATCTGTATCATATGACTCACTTCTAACACCCGAATCTTAAGTGTCAATACAAGGGAACTCTGCAACTATCACCTACATATGGAAAAGTCGCTATCTCCTGCATAGGCTCACCATTATGACTGCTGTCATAAAAATCAGATCTATTGGAGCTCATATTTTCCATGTAATCCTCAAAACTAATGCTCTTGTCATGTGAGTCAAAACTCATAGTGATACCAACAACTTTCTCCACACTTGCCTTGTCATCACACCATCGAAAGCCTAAAAAATATGACTGTTGTTATAACAATCAGACCCTATATGACTAATATTTTCATTACCACTAACTGGAGTGAGGCTAACAGCAATGGTAGTGAACATGTCATCCTTATTTTCTTGTTCACTAATTCTGATCTCATCAAAATGTTGAGACTTGGTGTAGCTGTCCTATGGAAAAACGGTCATATCTAGGTGTCTCTGTAAACAATCACCAACATCATGTACACAAGATGGACTAGTGGCTGCTCCACTAAGCATAGTATCATCTTCACCATGATTACCAGTTGCTGAAACCTCATGGTGAAAACTCCTGGATGTCACACTTGTGAAAAACTCCAGTTTCTCTTCCTGCATTCTCGGTGAGGGAGACTTTATAAAAATGGATACCATATACCTAGTTGCCTATTAATTGTCATCGGATTTGAAAGTCTTGCTTCCATCCTTTTTTGATTTTGTTTAAGCTTTTCCATATTCTCCATAGGGCATTTGTTTGCTTCCTAAGATTACCCTTGTTATTCAATTGCTTTCCATATTTATTAGATTTCCTGTATTTGTCCATAACTGAAATAACTACAAGAGTGCTGGTCACTCAAATAAAAATAATAGAACCAATGATAATTTTTTTTCCTACCCCACAGGATTTTAGGAAACCGCTCTAATACTACAATAAACAACTCCATTGGATGCCATAAAACCACTTAGATACTATATAGAGAAGAACCCCAACAGGTTCTAACTTAAATTCTATTGGTTTGCTAGTTTGTCAAACAATTATCATGTAAGCTTTGATACCACTGTAAGAACCCGAACCGGTTCTAACTTCAATTCTATAATATCCCTTGTAAATCTGATTACAATTTGTTGTTATCTTAGTTACCGGGTTCGGACCTTGGAGCTCGGGTTCGGATCCAGATTTGTCTGGGTTCGGATTCGTGCTTGGGTCCGGATCCAGGTCTAGGCAGGGTCCCTAATTGGGACTGTGGGCCATAAAAGTGTTCCAGATTACATTAAAATATCATTTTAAAAATATTTTCAATGTATGATTTTCTTTACAATATTAACATTGATTAATGAGCGAGTATTTAATGCTTATCTTTGACATTTGGCATTGATCAATGATCAAGTAACATTGATATATTCATACTATGAAATGACTTCGTAAGTTAGTTTTACAACTATGCATGTTTCTCTTTTTTTTTTTTTTTGCATATATATATATATATTCTTAGGAACCCACCCACAAACCCAAATGGGGATTTTTTTTTTTGCTCGAACCCACGAACTCGAACCCCGAACTTAAATCCCTCCCCAAACCCGAATCGGCAACTTAGGTCGTTATGAAGCTCAAGGAATATTATTTTAGCATACAATGTTCGAATCTGCTGTTATGAATTTTGTGGTTGTCTTCTTTAAGTTCGTAGACTGCAATTGAAGTTATTGAACACTTCTAGCAGTGCAAAGTTGTTATAGAAATAATTTACTAGCTGTTTTAGACCTTTGACAAACATATATGTGATTGGAATTAACTAGTTCTACTAGTAGACATAAAGGAAAACACTTGCCACACATCCCAATGTGCACCTACAACCACTAGGCATTTCTACAAACACTTGGCATGCATACTAGTGGTTCAATATAACTGAAACACATAGCTATAGCTTGGCATTTTCATCAAACAGTTATTTTGCAATCTTGAAACTCCTTATTTCAATTCCAAATTATTTTCAATGAACAACTAATAATGGCTGCAACTTGAATTTCAATTGCAATATAAGTAGTTGCAATTACAATGACCAATTTTTTTAAACAAATGAAAATTTAGAGAACCTGGTTTATATGCCATATGAGATGCCACCATTAGTTGTTGTCGGCAAATATGTACATTGACATCGGTAATAATAAACTATTAGTTAGTTAGTGGTATGTACCAAAGGGTGTTTTGTTACAATGCGACGGTTGAGTCGTGCCCCTTCGAGTCCTATATGTACACTTCGTTTGGAGATACGAGCAGTATTCATATCCTGTTGTATATCCATTATTAATTATGTGCTAGTGGTTGTACTTGGATTGGTTTATAGGATCACATCATATTATTATTATCATGAATATCAGGGTCTTAATTAACAATTGACATATCAAAGAAATACAGTGATTACTTCATTTTCATAGGAAGACAGTTATATTAGTTATGTTCATGTGAATGAGATTTAACAGTTACAATTACTAACGGAAAACTCATAACTAACATCTGAAAACACCATCAATAAATTTACTATGGAAATTAAAATCTACTTACCATGGAATTTGAAACTGAAATCAATCTAGGGTTTCTTCTGCAAACACCCAGGTTAGTCCACAAATACCACTATATCAAAATCAAATGATGATTACCATCAAATACCACTATATCAATTAGAACATCACATACCACTGTATCAATTAGGGCATCTATCATCATCAAATCATTTAGGGCATCTCATACCTCCGTGTTAATTAGGGCATCAATTACCACTGAATTGTTTAGGGCTTTAGATACCACTGTATCATTTAGGACTTTAGATACCACTGTATCATTTAGGGCATCAATTACCATTGGATCATTTAGGGCATTAGATACCACTGTATCATTCCTTTCCTTCCAATTTGCTTAACTGTGGCAATAGCATAAGATTAGTAAATATGTTGATAATGATTATTCTTATAAATGAAAGACTGAAATAACAATCCATCAAATAAATCTATCCCTCATAAATAAATATATTCCACATTCAATTAGAAGATCAACCGATCTAACCGGTTGCCAATTATATTGACAATATGAGTTGCTTTCATTTAAAGGAATAACTGTAACAATGATACAACTCAATTACTCTTACCTTCTACTTGAACATACATCATAAAAGTAAAAATACCTGTTTCCGACAAATGTTTGAATGCATGGCTTATCTTTATTTGATGCACGTCGGACATTTTGTGAAGAGGGGAAACATTGTCAGGGCCTAAACCACCCAACCTTGGACCATAACTTATCCCCACACAATCTCTAACGAGAAAGGCCCTCCATATCCAGAATAGACTTAGAACACCTTGTCAGCCATTGAGCATCAGAGTATCTAATCACACCACTCAACTTGATAGCAGGAGAAAACATGATCATGCATGAGCTATTAAATAAAATTATATAAATTATTTAATCATATCAGATTTCATTTTTGTGTTCTTGCAGGTTTCATCTCACCTCTTCACCTTACATGGCTATTCAGTCGGTGAATCCCTGGTGTTTTGAAAATTCTGAGCAATCTGCTTTGTTCATTAATTCTAAAAGGATTTCCTTGAGTAATATATCTTATCACAAATTGTGACTTGGAAAAATATGCTCCTTTAACCTAGCAGATACATTATTGAATTCTGATTCCACACGGTATATTTAAATCAAAATTTATTGTATTTTAATTTCTTGTTTCTCGAGAGGTTATATCCGATATTATTCTATGATGTTTATATCTGTGGTCTAGCTGTTATGGAAGTTAGAAAAAACAGTAGCAATTGACATGAAAGATATTCAGCAAAACTTGGAAAATGTTTGATTACATAACTTGAGAGTTTTATGGAAAAGAAAGGAATTAGGAGCCTAGCGGGCTTTTGTGATTCAGTATCCTACAAATGTTCTTTAGGTGCCAATATCCAATGCATAAATGTATTACGATTTCTGAAATCAAGATTGTAAAATAAAACTTGGAATGCTATGGGTGGTAATGATTTTCCAAAAGGTATTTGCAGATTCTTGACTTATGAAGGAAAGTCGGAAATGAGAGGGAGAGAGTTGGACATGAGAGGAAAGTAGTTGGGTGCTTGAAAAGAGATACATTCGTCTCTCACTCATGATTTCCGGCAGAAAAAAACAGCACAATAAAGAAGTCGTGGAAAGGAACAATATACGATAGACTTATAATAAAATGACACTTATCTAAACTACAGAGATTTCAAATGGTAAGTGGAAGCCGAAAACATGAGCAAGGGAGAACGGAAATAAGGAAGGAAGTCGAGAATGAAAATATTGTCCTCTGTCTCTCTCGACTCATGATATAAATATTAAAGGTTAAGGACTCTTTGGCTTTGGCTTCCAAGAATCTGTAACATAAAAAGAATATCTTGGCTCTTGGACGCCACTAAAAAAAAATGCCAAGTGTTAATCGGTTTCAAGTAAGGAAAAGATGGAGCATTTTGTTTCGCAAATAAAAGATGGAAAAAGAGTTGGAAGGTTATAATTCGAAAATTATTATGATTTATATTTATATACGTACATGTAAATATATTGGTGAGGTGGCATCATTTTATTATAAGAAAATAATACGATGTTGTCACTTCATTATTATATCTTTGTGTACGTAAATAGATATATATTATAATAATATGGTGAAAGATCATTTAAAATCCTTTGGAGGTACGTATTATATTTTAATTAAATTATTTTATGTTTTAAATTATTTATTTAATAGCTCATGCGGTTTCATCGATTGTATCCCGATGTTCAAGTCGCTAGATCCTCAACCATGGTGATTCACGATTCATACTCATTTTTTTAGTGATGGTGATGCTCCTGTGCCCAATTCTTTTTTGACAATGTTTTCACCCATTCGACGTGCTTCTTACAAGGAAATTCTCCGTAGTTAAATCATATTACCATAACAAGTTATTTAATCATAAATAATCATAATGGCTAACCGCCTATTCAATTCCATGAATTTGTGATAAATAATCAACTAGCATGTTATCTTCACATGAAATTATAATGACTAGCCATCTTACTATTTCACAGAATTATAACAAATTTAACTGTCAACTGACTTAATGTGAACCTCAACGGCTATATTTTAAATTAGGTCAAAAAATGGGATGTAATAGATCACATCGTATTATTACTATCATGAATATTAGTTGGATTAATACTCCAACTGTACCTCTTCATTATGTCATTGATCTATTATGCTTGTTAGTTATTGTGCAACAGTCGACTAATATTTGAATAGTGATTAACGATTATTTTTGTTTGCTTATGGATAATTTTTCTTCTTTATGTGTTTTAACTTTTGACCAATCCTTAAATCCAATCAGTATAATTTAGAGGATCTTAGGCTGCATATGAATTGCATTTGTTGATATAAGATGTTATCCAGACTGCATTGACTATTTGTGTCTTAGCCAACTTAATAGAGGAGTACTAGATAATAATAATAGTTGCTGTTAGAGTCTCAATCCTTATTGTGCTGAGGTGGTTCTTGCTCATTTGTTAGTTCCATTGATACCTTAAATAGGTCATTTAGTGTACTTTGACCACCTTTCTGAAGCTTCACCAATATTTGAATGTCATAGTGTCCCTCCATATTGACATTGCTGTTCACATATAGTTGCTGGGAATTATCACCGGCTGCAAGGACACCTGATTCTGTGTATGCTGTCTATGAATAAGATGATGTTCTCAGCAGCAATAACATCACTGATATGATTTGTAATCCCAAACCATGTGCCGTAAACTTGATATCCTCAGTATTATTATCATCTCAAGTCAATACTTGCCGAGTGTTTATTCTGAATAACTTTATCTGAATTATTCCCTTCACACTGTATTGCCGAACATCTGATAATTCTGTCTGTTGCGTTTGTTTTTTCATCACTGTAATGATGTTTTTGATATGGATTAGCCTCATATACATAAGATTGTGATACTTAAGTTTAAATCTTTAATTAAGGCTTACTTTAATCGTATGTCTTAATGTCCTGAATTGGGGAGATTACGTGGCATCTAGAGGGACATACATTTTCACAATGGCCCTAAAGAATCCTGCCTTCTCCTTAGCATCCTGTAATGGTGTAAGTCTACTAGGCCTCCTTAGCATGTTGTAGTGGTGTAATCTACTAGGTCATGTACTACTTGGGATTCAATGCATAGGCAGCCATGTGCAAGGGAGTGTTGAGCTTCTCCTAGCTCTGATGAATAATTGGCTGAATGTGTTATTGACAAAAGTATGACAAAGCCGATGAGATTAGATAGTACCCGAAAGGTTGTGCGATGGTTGAGTTGCCCTTCGGAATATATATGGATATCATCTTATTGGACTATGGATCATCATTATATTTGTAATTGTTATTGTATGTTCTGCTTATATGAATACAATACTAGTCTCCGAATGCAATAAATCTCTGTTTACCCCTGTACGATAAACATTTGGCACCGTTGCCTGTCGAACTTGGTATCAAAGATGTGTTTTGAAGATTGATGCCAAATTTACTTAATAAGGATCAAAATAAAAGAAAAGAAAATGATGATGTATGCCCAGCACATGAAGCATTAATTCACACACAAGTAGAATGAAGGTATAGATTTCAACAGCTTGCGGATGGGTCCCGAATACGGAGAATTCAAGGAAGGGGAGGCACTGATAGATGAAACACCTGTGGACACATTCAACAAAGAGAAACCCATTAAATATGAAGAAGCTACAGTGAAGACTGTGAACTTAGGGGACAAGGTCAACCGAAAAACCATTTTTGTGGAAGATGACTAGAATCCTGTATGGTCCATTTCATGCAATAGAGATGCCTTAATCATTTCTTGGGATAATCAAACAAAAGGTTTGGGATTAATATCAAGAACTCCAAATCATAAAGCAACAAAGACTGTAGTATAGAAGAGCTACATATTTGGTTAAGATATAAGTTGTGAATCATCCTACAAAAGCAAAACGATGGTCTCCTTTTATATTGAAGATGCAGTCGGGTTCCAGATTCACGTCACACCTCTTCCAGAAGGTTTGGGATTATTAATATATAAAACTTGTGAAAGTATTAACGGGAAGCAACAAAATATTTCTTTGCACATGGCCTTTACCAAGATTGAGAAAATGAAAATAACAAGTTATTTTAATTAAAAGGTCCGATGTGAGTGGCTCGAGGGCATAATGCTTATTGCATTATAAGAGGCTAGACCAAAGGTTACCAAAAAGGACCCTGATCCCAAGATTCAGTTATAACAACTGAAGAGGGTCCTTTTGAGAGCCTATTTATTTTTGAAACTTTGTTAGAGCAGGGGTTCTTCTTTTTCCGGGCAGTCTTATGGCTACAAGGGGAAGTAGAATAAACTGATATTGATTGTAACAGAGAGAAATAGGAGATTTTCTTTTATGCTTTCTGCATTTTTCTTTTGTAATGAAGGGCACTGAACGATCTGAAGATCATTCTGTTATATTCAGGAGTAAGGATAAGTTTATATAACAAATCATATGGTCTGTCTGTTTACTTTTCTGATTAAGATTAATCATAGGGTTATCTTCTTCATGTTTCTGGATGTTGCCTCCATTATTGTATCATGTATGTGTTGTTGTAATCTTACAATTCACACATCCATACCTTGCTAAATGGAATATTTAATTTCTCTCATTTCCTCTGCAATGCGAAGGCTGGATAGGCTGTCTTGCGGCTGTTCATTCGCCTCTCTCTCTATTTAACTCTGATAAGCACATTCATTCTATGTTTATGGATGAATGTCAAAACACCTTCCTATCTTCTGGTTAAAGACATACCCAGTTATCTAATTCATTGAATATCTTTCTAGAAGGGAGCTGTACCTCTCAATTCAGAGGAGAGTTATCAATCAATGATAACTAGTCCAACGGTTAGTCTAGTTTGTCTTCTCGTTATGAGCATTTAAGGGTCGATCGTAAAGTTATTTTCCAGAGGACAAATCAGTTTACTAACAAATAGCATCCTTGAGGACCTGAAACTAAAAATCAAGATCTTTGTCATGCCTTGAACAATCAACCGTCTTAAGAAAATGTGAACCCTCTATCATGTAACCGTGATATTGATGAGTGGATGATGGCTAATGTCTATGCGCCCATCCATTACTATATTGCATCCGCTCTTCATCCAATATTTTGTCATTTTTTCCATCAAAGTTCTTATCCAAGTTCTTGTTCCCCAATTTTGTCTCACTTGGTGGCACATATGATAGTCCTTTCGTTGCTACCATCAGTATCATCTTCTTATGATAAGGAGATGAAGCTATATGAAATGAGCTGCCATTGGCAAAACAAAACTTGTCAATGGCATCATCTATATCATCCTTTAGGTGCACATTATACAAATCAGATATGCCATTACTTTGCAATTTGTATTTCCTCCTACCCTCTCCCACATGGGCATTGGAAGAAGAACTTGGCATCACTCCTCTCATTTGCAAAGTATGACTAGAACTTTGTTGCTGGCTGTGTTGAACTTGCATCCTATAAGACAAAGTATTAGGCATAGTTGTAGTTGCACTATCATTAGGAACACCCCATAGCTTTGTATTTGTGGTTTGCCTCTTGCGCCAAAAAAGAACATGTATTCACACCTTTTTATCAAATAAAGAGACGTGCATTAACTCTAGTAATGCTGCTTTAAAATTTGGGATTACAAAAGTGGCACTTCCACACCCTTCTACCATGAGATGTCCTTGGCTTGCTTGGTATTTTTGCTGCATATTGTCTAAGAGGAGACTTGCAATCAAAAGGACCTATAGCATACTTTGTGAGTAATATGAAATAACACTCTATACTTGTAGTTGCACTTGCCATGGAACTAGTTTGAGCTTCAAGTTGAGGCTCAACCCCATGGTAACCCCCTAACCTCAGGTGCATATTCAGAATAGGTACTTTCACTAAGAATGTAATGTCCCCATTTTTGTGATTATCAACTTTTAGAGAATTAGCCTATTTCCTGACCCTCATTGACTAATGGAGTTGTTCAAACAGTCTTGATGGCAGAGCCAAAAACTGATTCCCACTCCGGTGGTTAGGGATGTTCAAGTTTGCTCTTTGTTTGGATCAGTTTAGCACACTTACTATTTATAGCAAGTGTCTATTTTGTGAAAGTTAGGGTTTCTATCTTTTGCAGGGTACCTGAACAACTTGGTGGTAGTGTTGAGATTCTATATGATGGGTAGAACAATTATTTAGAGACTTACTATTTATAGAAAGTTATTGTTGAGGAGTTGCATATCTGGCAGAGGTGCCCAAACTCATGGTATGCACAGTGATTTAACTCATTTGTCAGTTGGCTTAGTTTCAAGGACTTACTATTTATGGCAAGTCAATGGATGTTAGAGGGACCTTTATTATTTCTAGTAAGGAAGTTGGATGCACAATGGATATAATGGTTAACTTTCAGGTTCAGTCAGAACTGAGGAATAATGAGTATCTTGGAGTTTTGACATTTTAATTATTAATGCATTGGCTGTAGGTTAGTAAAGTGGATCATACTCATTTTAATTTTTAATTTTATTTCTTCGATTCAAAATATCACAACTCCCAAACAGCTTATCCAGGTTTGTAAAGTGGATCATAGGCATGATGGGCTCGATGAAAGTGAGAAAATATTCCATTTGATCCCACCAAATTTCATCTAGAATGATTTTCTTTACATTTGTTGCCCTTTCAGAGTTGAATTGCTCCCATGTAGACCATGAATGGTTGACGACTATGCTAGAAACCACATCACACACCTTCATGAGTTGTCTCAAGATAATAGTGTTCAATGCAAATTTGGCCTTGGCAACCTATTTGAATTTTTTTGAATAATAAAAAAGAAGAATGCATAGTTAAAATTTAAAAATAAATTACTGAAATATAAAATAAAACAAATGTAGTCGATAAATAATTGTAATGAGCCGACAGGTAGGATAGTATGTAGCCGATTGTCCTTGACGGGTTCCTTTGGGAACCTTCTGAAAGGCACTTCAGTGAGTATTTATACCCCCTTCGGGAAGCATTGTAATCATTAGTTCTTATCAAGCATAATGTAATGTCTTGGCTTATGCGAATAATAATAAGAAGTTCTGCTATTCCCATCTATTGTCTATGCGCATCACTCAATTAATCAATACGGTAAACATTTGGCGCCGTTGCTCGATGGACCTGGTACGATGACAGGCAAATGAAGATTAAATGCCGAATTAGTTGAACAAGAATAAGAATAAGTTGAAAGAAAAGGATGAATTACGTGCAGCGTAGGAAACTTTAATTTTGGCACAACAGGCTGAACGTAGACGGAGATTTCAGCAAGTTACTGACGGCCACAGAAGCACTGAAAAGTTGTTGGAAGAGACTCGACAGTGGCTTGATTTGGTAGAAATAAGGGAGGAGTTTCTGAACTTGTGTACGCCAAGGGAAGAGAATCCAGACAGAAGGGGATCGACTCGCACGGCTTGGAGTGCTGAGGGAGCACGAGCTTGGAGTGAACTCTTCGTCCGAGATATACTTCTGGAACAGATAGCTTTAGTTGACGAAAACCCTTCTTCACAAAACAGTGTGGGTGTTGAGAACAGCGCGGGTGTTGGAAACAGCGCAGGTGTCGAAAACAGCGCGGGTGTCGGAAACAATGTGGGTGTCGGAAACAGCGCGGGTGTGTAGAACAAGGCGGGGGTGTAAAACAACGCAGGTATTCAGAACAGCGCAGGAGTGCAAAACAACGCGAGAGTACAAAACAGCGTAGGTACACAACAAAACCCACAACATCTAATAATGATGGTAGGACCAAAAGAGAAACTGTCGAAGTTTGATGGCGATGGTACGGCTGACCCCATTCGACATTGTAAAACCTGTGAAACGATTTGGAGAGCCAATGGCATAACGGATACAAACGAATGGATGAGGCAATTTTCGGCAACCCTACGGGGTGTTGCAATTGATTGGTTTACTGATACTGATCCACAAAAGTTAAACAGTTGGGATAACATTAAGAAGGAGTTCATCGCAGAATTTCAACTCCTACGCGACGATAATGAAATTGTAGTGGAGATATTCAATACTAAGCAGGGGAAGAATGAAACAGTCCGAGTCTTTGCGAGGAAATTGAAGGACTTAATCAATAAGATGGAGAATAAGCCGGCTGACGGGTTACAGAAAAGATGGTTCATTGAAGGCCTTCACCCAAAGCTGCGAAAGAAGATGAAGATCGTGCCACCATCGACATACATTGAAGCATATAACCGGGCAATGATACTGGAAAGTGAGCAGAAGACCAAGAAGAAGAAGAAGAATAGTTCATCCGATTCAGATGACGATGCCGCTTTAGGAGAAGATAGCAGCGATGATGAGGGCAGCAGCAAGAAGGTTCGTGCCCTTCAGAAGGACATGATTCGGATGATGAAGGAATTCAAGAGCATGAACAAGGAGACTAAGGGCAATGAACTATGGTGCACGGAGTGCAAGAAGGAAGGACATACGAAGGGATCTTGCCCGAAAGAGCAATTTTGTGAGATTTGCCAGATTATGGGACATTCGGTAAAGGAATGCCCTTTCAATCTGAAAACAAGAACACCGCAGCAAGTGTTCTTGACACAGGAAGCGTCTGCGTCTGGAGGAAGCGGGAACAACAGTATGGAGGGTGCCACGTCGGGAGGATACAGAAATAATCGGTGCGGTCAAAACAACAGCAGCAGCAGCAACGACAACAACAATAATGGCGGGAGGAGTCGAATCCAGTATGATGCGAATGGCCGATCAATAGTCCAATGCAGTGCATGCAATTTGTGGGGTCATTTAGCCCGAGAGTGCACAACGACGAACACACGGAAGTTGCTATGCCGATGGTGTGGACCTGGCGATCATGACGATCCTAAGTGCCCGAAGTCCGAAGTAAACTTGATTACTGTCGGGATGGACGAGGAAGAAGTTCTAGCAATCACTCGGAAACGGGCAAAGCTCTACCTTGATTCGACGGAGGAAAAGAAGAGACTAGAGGAAGCTCGCGCAGAGATTCAGAGAGCAACGCAAGTAGAAACGACACACCTGAAGGACACGTCGGGTACCTCTGTACAAAACTGCACAGAACAGAACATTGTATGACAAATATTGCAAGACGAGATACCCGTCAGGATAAATGATCTGTTGCTCACTATGCCTCAACTCTGTACGACACTCACGAATATAGTCCCGATTGCTAAGCAACCAGTAGAGCAAGAAAAGGAGAAACAGGGGGGCCCAAGTGCAGAAGACCCGATGCTATTAGCTCTTTCATCCGGACGCTATCCGGCGGTTGTCGAAATGGGCATTCTCAGAACTATGTTAACAGACACGATTGTAGACGAAGGGTCTAGTGTCAATGTGTTGCCAGAGGATACTTGGAAAAAGTTGGGACAGCCCACATTGTGGCCACCTACCTTCCAGTTGTTAACAGCCGATCAACATGGAATCAAGCCATTGGGAATACTCACAGGGCAATTAGTAATGATTGGAGCACAACCCTTCCTGTTGGACTTCGTCGTGATTCCCTTGAGGCGGAAAGGATACGATGCTATTCTGGGTCGGGGGTGGCTGATACAAGCCAAGGCAAAACATGATTGCAAGAAAAATACTTTATTGCTTGAAAGCAAAGGCCGGAAGTATGTCATCGATTTACACACTCAAATGGTTGGAGAAGAAGCTCTATCATTGGATTCCGAAGGAGAAGAGGATGAGAGGAGGCAGAGTATGGAACCCGATTAGGAGGGAGTCCTACGATTGGAAGGAGATGACGATTTGGATTCAGTAAATAGTCTTTACCATTGGTAGATAGAAGACTATGAGCTATTTCAGAGCTGCAACGTACTGACGATAAAGGGACACAGTACTCATGAATTTCCAAAGGAATTCACTAAGATGAAGGAAGGAGATGCGCCACTGGATGTGACACTGGCACATAAGTTCACTGAAGGGGAACCCATCAAATATGATGAAGACACGTTGCAAACCATGAATTTAGGAGATGAAGCCGAACCACGGAACATATTGGTGGGAGATAACTGGGACCCAGTACTGAAGGTAGCAGCATTTAGGATATTTTTGGAGTACAACGATGTGTTTGCATGGACATACAAGGACCTGAAAGGAGTACCCCCAGAATTGTGTGTGCACCGCATTTTGTTGATCGAAGGTGCAGTACTTGTACGGAAGCAGCCCTATAGGATGAACAAGAACTATGTGGCACGGGTTACAAAGGAAATCAGTCGGATGTTGGAAGCTAGCATTATCTTCAAAGTGCAAACTAGCGAATGGGTGTCGTCGATAGTGATCTCACTGAAGAAGGATACCACTCAGATCTGGATATGCGTCGATTTCAGATACCTGAATGCAGTCACCATCAAGGATCCGTTTCCAATCCCGTTCACCGACAACATCCTAGAGGAGGTAGCGGGACACGAGATCTACTCATTTATGGATGGTTTTTCCGGATACAATATAATTTCAATCGCAGAGGAGGATAAGCTGAAGACGACCTTTGTCGTAGAAGATGGGGTGTATGCCTATAATTGAATGCCGTTCGGTCTGTGCAATGCGCTTGCGACATTCCAACTAATCATACTGCACATCTTTGATAAGATGTCTGTGGGAAACTTCAAGGCATTTCTGGATGATTGGTCGGTGTTCAGTACGGAGGACAAACATTTGGCAGCATTGGGCGAATGTATGGAGAGATGTCGACACGTGCGCCTGGCCCTGAACCTAAAGAAGTGCAGGTTTATGGTTCCCCAGAGAAGGTTGCTCGGACACATAGTCTGTAAGGAGGGGTTGAAGACAGATCCGGATAAGGTGAGAGTGATATTGGAGATGCAGCCGTCTACCAATGTAATAGAGGTAAAATCTTTCCTCGGACATATAGGCTATTACAGACGCTTCATCAAATTTTTTGCCAAGGTAGCATATCCATTAGACAGGCTAACTTGCAAGGGAGAATCATTCCGATGGGAAAAGGATCAAGATGAAGCATTTGAAGGGCTCAAAGTGCGGTTGGCTACGACACCCATCCTGGCATATCCGGATTGGAGCAAAGAATTTCATGTACATGTCGACGCGTCCAATTATGCAATTGGAGCAACCCTGGTGCAAACAGGTACCCACGGGTTGGATCACTCGATCTACTTTGCCAGTCGACTACTATCAAAAGTCGAACAAAATTACAGTACGATCGAACGGGAAGCCTTGGGGATGGTCTACGCAGTACAGAAATTTCGTCATTACTTGTTGGCGACACCGTTCATCTTCTATGTTGACCATCAGGCTCTACTGTATATGATCAACAAACTTGTCATTTAAGGAAGGATCAACTGATGGTTACTCCTGTTGCAGGAGTTTACCTTCAACATCATCGTACGACCAGGGAAGAAACACGTAAGCGTGGATCATCTGTCACGTATCAGAATAGGAGAACCGACAAACGGTGTGAATGATGACTTTCCTGATGCGCAGTTGTTTCAGATTGCCGCATTACCAAAGTGGTACACAAGCATCGGCGAGTACTTGTCGACGGGACAGTTTCCAAGTAACATGCCACCAAATGAAAGACGGAAGTTGGTAATACGGAGCAGAACATTTCAGCTGATTAATGGACTGTTGTATAAAATGGCACCTGATCAGATCCTGAAGCGTTGCGTCCTGGAGTAAGAAATCCCCTGGGTACTGAAGGAAGTGCATGAAGGACCGACAGGAGGACACATGGGGTCGGACACAACTGCACGGAAGATAGTTCTGGCAAGACTATGGTGGCCAACGGTACACGACGCCGCCAGGGAATGGGTCATTGCATGTGATACATGTCAGCGAGCTGGGAAACCTTTGAAGAGAGACTTCATGCCTCTGAATCCCTCTCATGCTCAGGAGCTCTTTCAACGATGGGGTTTGGACTTCATTGGACCTCTGAAGACGAGCAGAACAAGAAGGTGCCGTTACATCGTTGTCGCGACGGAGTACTTGACCAAATGGGTGGAGGCTCGCGCACTACTAGACAACTCAGCGGTAAGCACAACAAAGTTTATTTATGAACAAATTATTACTAGGTACGGGATCCCATTGCAGTTAACGAGTGATAGAGGAGGACATTTTGTAAATCATGTTATTCGCTTGCTCACCACGGAGTTCAAAATTTATCATTCGTTATCAAGCCCGTACTACCCAAGAGCAAACGGACAGGCCGAGGCTACCAATAAAGTCTTGGTGTCGATCATATACAAATCCTGCGTGGTCGAAGGCGAGGACTAGGAGGAAAAATTACCCTCCACCCTTTGGGCTTACCGCACGGCCTATAAAGTCACAACGGGGCACTCGTTTCAACTGATGTTCGGACAGGAGGATGTAGTACCAACAGAATTTATGATTCCGAGCCTAAGGATAGCACTGGAAAACAAGTTGGGCGACATGGAAAGTTTAAGGGAGCGGCTGTACAAATTGAACAGGCTGGAAGAGAAGCGATTATTGGCACAGTGGGCGATTGAGGTAACACAGAACAGGCGGAAGGCGTGGCACAATAAGCACTTGAAATTGAACAAGTTTCAACATGGACAATGGGTGTTGAAGTATGATGGCCGGAATGAGATCAAACCAAGCAAATTCAAGGTTAAGTGGGTCGGGCCGTATTAGATCCAAGAGGTAGGCGACAATGGAGCGATCAAGTTATGGACGCTTGATGGACAGGAAGTTCTCGACACAGTCAACGGGTGTAGGTTAAAAATTTATCGCACACCTTTGCCACCCCGAACTATCAAGAAGTAATAGCATAGTTCAAAAAAAAGAAAAAAAAAAGAAAAGAAAAGAAAAGAAAAAGGTAAAAGGTCACCGTACGGCTTTCACCAGCTTCCCACGTACGGCTTTTTAGTGCACGGTACGGTTTTTAAAAGGAGGTTGTCGTACGGATGCCACTGTACAGTTTTCAAGGTACCACCGTACAGATTTATCCCATAGTTGCCGTACGGTATCTCAGTACGGATTTCCAGCAAGGTTATGGTACAGATTTTCTAGTATAGTGACTACGAATTTTCTGGGGGGTTTTGATTAGTACGGATTTTTGAGGAAAGCCACTGGTACTGTTTTTGGCTGTATGACATATGAAAATTGCAGGAAATTGGAAGTAAAGGTAATGTACGGATTTTTAAAGGAAAGCAGCGTACAGAAATTGTATTTTGGAATGCGAGGTACAGATTTTGAAATGAGTAGTCAGCACACGATTTTTAGCAAGCAGAGTACGACTTCTTTCATGTAGTCATAGTACGCATTTTTGGAGCCAGGTAATTGTACGGATTTTCAAGCATATCCTGTGTACGGATTTGGATTGCAAGATCACAAATTCTGAAGATTGGGGTGCGGTTTCTAGATGGCTTAATGTGGATTGTGTGAAACATTTACCCTTGTCGCTGTACGCATTTGATAGTTCCTGTACGGATTGTGGGAAACATTACCAGGGGTTTGCAATTCACCTTACACGTTTTTTCTCCACCGTACGGATTTGGAAGACCGTTAGGAAAAGACAAAGATATAACTAACTTACAGGAATATGTCGTCTGCAGGCAAACGAAAATGGAAGAAGCAACTGGAACAGTCTGAAGTGGGGGAAGGCATGGACATGTCTAGTGCGGGAAATTAGAATGAAGGCACCAGCAGCAAGCAAAAGCAGAAATCCTTGACACCTGCAGCAGCCGAAATCACACCACAAACTATACAGTTTGAAGGGTTGAGTGGAATAGACTGCAGAAGATGGTGGCAAGGAACTCCTGAGACGCATCCAGTAAAAGCTAGCATCAGAAGAGCTCAGGTAGAATGGGCTATTCGGATGCCTGTTTTTTGCATTCGAGACTATGAAGGGTTCCTGCGCGCCATGATTGGGACCAATGGCAGAGCTTCACGAAGAAGCACATTTGAGTATTTAGACAGGGACTTGGTGGTCTCATTCAAAGCAGTTGATTTCACGCAAGTTTTTGGTATTCTAGGGCCGTAGGGCAAAATGGTTCAATCGAAGAAAATTTCTAAGGAGGTAAAGCTATTTTTGATTAGACTGGCATGTGGGGATATGACGGAAGCAGAGCAGGAGGCATTGGTTGCGACATCGAAGGGGAGGGGTTTAAAGAAAACAAACATTCAGGAAGGACCATGGCGATCCCTGATGGACTTGGTCAAAAGCAGGCTTACGGGATCATCTAGGGCATTCGATATCTCATTTCCATAGGTGTCTATGATGAATGGAATAATGAACGGAAAAGTGTACGATTGGGCTTTCGTGCTCGCTGAGCGTATGCATGAGTTCATGACCCTCTAGCATAAGACATTCTATATGCCTCACTACGCCATTGGCCTCTTTCTTGATGCGGCAACACGGATGATTCCAGCAGATGAGTTGGAGGCAAAATCGGGACCACTTGCTCCTGGAGAACCCCCAATCATGCGGTGGAAGCACTTGGATACAGCCACGGGGCAAAAAGGCACTGCAGGACAGAAGAGGCCTCAGATGGACACAGGGGGTGATACGGATAGTGGCCGTCAGGAGACATCTTTGGAGGAGAACAGTATAGGGGACGAAGAAGGGGAAGAAGATGATGATGAGGAGGTTTAGGTTGTCATAGCTATCCCCTTGCTGTTTTTGCGCAGTACAGTTCCTGTTACTCCCTGTTTGGTGCTAGCAGGTTTACGCATGGCTCACATTCCAAGGTTTGGACAGGCAAGGCTGCCGGTACTGATGACCAGTGCACCCCAGCAGGCCGTCACAGTAGCAGCACCATGGCAGTATGGGGTAAGGCCTTCTCCTGTTCGACCGGGAGTTGGGTTTGCCGTAGATTTTGCTCAGATGACAACACCCATCAGTCGAGGGATCTTTCTAGCCCCTACTGAAGCACTTCCGTTAGTAGCACCCATGGCACCTGTTGTATCTCAGCCAGCAGATGTTGCCGTAGCTCAGCCAACAAAAGTTCCCGTAGCGCAACAAGTTGGAGTTTCCGTAGCACAGCTAGCAATGGAAGTCACTGTAGCACAGCCAGGAGGAGTTCAGGAACCTTTAGTAGAGAACGTACCAGACGAAGGAGAGGAGACGGCCATGGAGGTAGCTGATCTTCCAGCATCGGAGTTAGCAAGTGGACAGGATAGTTCGGGTGTACACTTGGAGGTCGTAGGATCGGATGCAGTGGTGACGGTGGATGCAACACTTTTGGCATCACCAGAGCGTGATAGAGAGTCGCATTCGGGAGGTCAGTACTTTTTTGAGCACATGGTTCCATTGTGCTCCGACTCCTAGGATGGCTTATGTATCGACTCCTATGCGAGATGATATTTCCGAGGTAGACACTCAGCCATAGCTAGCACAGCCCGTTCCGGATATTGGACCGTCGCATTGTACTGCTGAGCGTATGTCCGACGCCGTGGAGATGGTTATGCATGGACATTCATTAGCACGGGAGGCAGGAATGAAGGAGGCATTTCTTGCCGACTTTGTAGCTCTAGCCTCACGGGCTTGTCAGGTGTTGGATTCCATGGAGGCTCAGGCATTAGATTCGATTGTGAAGGAGCTGGAGGGAGTCATCTCGTTCGTGCGACTTGGATGCCCAACTGCCTTCACGATCTGTTTTGAGGAGTGAGGTTGGCCAGATGTAGAGACTCATGAGATGCTTCAGGAGTGGTCTACCATGGCGGGTTTTGGTGTGGACAGTCGTGTTGAGGTTTTGTTTCAGGAGTTAGTAAGGTTACACAAGCAGGCGTACTACACTCTTCGGAAGGCGCAGGCAAATCAGGTAGCAGCTGAGAGAGCTCGGGAGGAGTCAGTTGTCAGGTTGGTTTCAGAGAGAGCAGCCTGGGAATCCGAGAGGGCAGCCTGGGAATCCGAGAGAAAAGCTCTGCTAGCAGAGAAGGAGCAGTTGGTAGCAAAAAAGGTGCAGGCAGCAGTGGACAAGGAGAAGGAGATGGGGGAAGTTAGAGCGATGATGTAGTCCATCTTGGAGCTTCAGATGGAAGCGGAAGCGGAGCTGAAAGTTCGGAAGAACAAGTCTACAAGCTTTGAGCTGAGCTAAGCGATTTGAGAGCACGGACCCGTTCCCCGGCATAGCATCTATTTGGTCATTCCTTGCACAATTTTGTTGTATCGTCGTTAGGAGACGACTATTTTTTTGGGGGGGGATGATGTAGTCGGTAAGTAATTGTAATGAGCCGATAG
This sequence comes from Cupressus sempervirens, assembly GCA_028749045.1. Lineage (NCBI taxonomy): Eukaryota > Viridiplantae > Streptophyta > Pinopsida > Cupressales > Cupressaceae > Cupressus > Cupressus sempervirens. The sequence goes on along the minus strand of CM053789.1, from coordinate 633,292,544 downwards.
GTAGGATAGTATGTAGCCGACTTGTGCTCGACGGGTTCCTTCAGGAACCTTCTGAAAGGCCCTTCGAAGAGTATTTATACCCCCTTCGGGAAGCATTGTAATCATCAGTTCTTATCGAGCATAATGTAATGTCTTGGCTTATGCGAATAATAATAATAAGTTCTGCTATTCCCATCTATTGTCTGTGCGCATCACTCAATTAATCTATGCGGTAAACAACAAACTCATCATTTGAATTACCTTTGGTAGCTATAGTTGCAAGAATGATCTATATGTGACTTGTGACATGTGATTTCTGATGAACATTTGGATCTCTTTGCCCGCACCAAACTTTTTTGATCTAAATTATTTCCAATTGTGATTTTCCCATCTGATTCTAAGTAGCAGAACAATAAATGAGAATACATCCCTTACGGAGCAGAGGAGTAATTATCATTAGGACGAAGGAAATAAACTACAAGTTTATTCAGAGCGTTTAACATAGTCGATCTTGTGAATAAAACAGAATAAGAGGTGGTAAAAGTTTTGATAGTATTGGAACAAAATGAAGATTGTTATTGTTAAGAAACATTCACAAAGCTGTGCAATAATAATTACTAAGTCAGCGATAATATGATAGAGGGCAGCCATTATTCTCAAAATGTGTTAAGGTAGCAAGAAGAATGATTCACTAAATCAATGGGTGTAATTTCTACTAATAACCACAAAGTATGTTTTTAAGGTAAGCATCGGATTGAGATTTGTGAATACATGTAGAGATTTGTTTATATTTATTAGCATCCAGTTTTGGACAGCTCTTCACGGGCAGAAGTCAGAAATCGAGTTCGCATGTTTATATCGATTAATATCAGGAACATCAACATATGTTTCTAATAGTTTGATGTCAGATCAGATTGATTAGCAGGGTATAATTGGCAAATATCACAAAGAAGATATCAGGAGCAGCGTACATTGTTAGATCATCAACCCTTATCTTTTGCATTTATGCCAAGATATACAAGAAACAGCAAGTCAGTGCATATGCGTGTCTGTGTGTATGATATACAATACATTTATGAATATAAAACTATCCATTTGAAATGCCCTTGATATGATAATCCTGGTTTAAGTCCTGCGAACAATATTAATTACTAGAAACAAATGTTAAAATCATTAAGATTTAATACTCCATGATAACCTCTATATTCATATAATCATCCTTAATTAAATCAAAATACCTCTTAAAGATCCCCTCCAAGATCTGATCTGTTTTTTCCGATATTTAAATTTTCTTTTGATTTTATTTGCAAGGGTTTTGTTTGAGTATTTAATGGCAAGTGATGTTTGGGTTTCTAACCATAAAACATACTCAAGATACAATATGTTTAGTTCCAAAATGAAAATGTATAAAAATATTGAGATCTGATGTATTTATAACAACAATTAAAACCCTATATTTGCAATTCCAAATAGCAAGGGGTGCACGCCAGGTAATCAATGGTCAACCACTTAATGATTTTTATTGATGAAACTGAGGGGTCACAAGAATAGAAGGAAACAACAAAGATATCAGATGGTTTGAATAAAATCCATATGCATCTTCCAATCTTTAGTCGTGCTGGCATTTCAGCTGTCTGTTCTGTTGATATTAGCATTTTTAGTAGCACTATTGTCTTGCATTATGTTTTTTGAAAAAACTGTTCTTATCATTGTTTTTGATTATTGCTTTTAGTTAATATTTATAAACATTGAATTTGCATGTCTGATTTGTTTTTCAAATCTTTCCTTATCTTCTCTTTATATGACTTTGGCTTGTACCAGTGCAGGAAATATTTATGACAGGAGCATAAATTGTATGTCTGCTGATAGATAAGTTGCACATGATATCCTTTAATTTGAATTTTCTCATTAAGGCAAATGGAGCAGTTTCCCATTAGCTGATCTAAGCTTGATCTTTGCTGGGTCATGCACATCTGTGATACTAGTAGAAGATTTCAGGTGATGGGGGGTCATAAAGAACGGTTTGTGAGGTACTGTTTGTTACATTGTTTACAAATTCTCTCTTATGTGCTTGTTTTGATTGGATAATAAGAATTTTATATCTTTCTTTGCTGTTATTTGTCATTATTTTAAAATCAGGTCATGTCGTTGGATTTTGCACACAACATTTTTAAATGTTTTTATTTTTTGGTTTCAAAAACCTGCTTGAAATGAATCTTGGTGTGGGTCACAATTACTTAACATGTCTTCTTATTTTTTTCTCTGATTAAATGCCACTGTGCCTGCAGTGTTTGCCTAATTTTTGTGACCCTTTGTTGTGGGACTCTTAAACACAAAGATGAGATTAAAATTATTAATTTCTAGATATTCCTTAGTGATATAAGAATGGGCATGGGAGTCATGTCATTGCAGTCATTTTGTGTAAAGTTAAAGGACGTAGTTATCAGCGATCACTGCTGAAAGAAATTCGTATTTGTTGTACACACCATTAATCAAATTCCATGCAGCATTAGAGTTTACTAGAGCAACAGAATAAAATGACACACAGAAGATGAATGGATTTTACTGTAAAACACATCCACATGGCACCAAATTTACCCTGCAGAAACACTGTTCAAGTAAATGATTAGCAATCGAAAGATGCCTCTATTATTCTGATGCATCATAAGTTTTTTCCAGAGATATGTTCCATTCAAAAGCTTTCAGCCTCTTTTTCCCCTCTAACCTGGCTGCAAAACACATAAAATGTAGAATTATGGAACAATACCTTTTGAAACCATCTACGATGAATTCAAAGGATTGTCAATGTTGCTTGACCTTCCAAATCCCCATTTGTGCTATACAGATATGCAGTTAAAACTCAATGTTGACAATGTTGCCTGACCTTCCAGATTCCCAACTGTGCTGTGCAGATATTTATTTAAAAATTATAACTGAAAATATAAGCTGCGTAATGTGGATAGAATTTCCATGCCATCTACTGCTGCTGGACCTGTCTTGGGAGCTGGTCATTCTAGAAGGATTCACTGGTGGCTGAATATATTCACCATGCTTTCACTCAAAAATTCATTCTTGAAATAGACTGGTAATTTGTCAATCTGGTATCATCATCACATTCTTATGCTATCCATTTGATCATTTATCATCTCAATCATAGTATCATGTTGCTGGTTTTATAAGCAACCACATTCCATACATTAGATGAGCAAATCAAGACATTTTCGTGTGCGACTCTTCTTCTGCTCTATCTAAGGAGAAATGAATAAACAAGGTAAAAGGTCCATATTGTTTTTTAATCTTTATGTTATTCTCTTATTTATTTTCCTTTCCATGATTGAGAACCTTGATATATTAAAGTTGCACGATATCATTTGACATGCATGTTGATAAATTGTAGTGTTTGTAGAGTTTTAGCCTTTAGTTTATAATGTCTTTATAAATTTTGACCTTTAAATTTTTAATCAATATCTATAAGTTTACGAAATATTATTAATACTTAATATATATAAGTTTATTTTAATATTAAAATTTATCCAATCTTTAAATACTCACATTTAAATTTATATAAAATAAACTAAATTCAAACATCAATAATAAATAATATATATAACTTGGACTCTGTCCTTGACCAAAAAAGGGTTTCTTCCTATCAAAAACATTTCTATGATGCAGGCATGGGTTGGAAGTGCCCCTTGTTGTCCTCAAAATGTTTTTTTTTTTTGCGATTTGTCGTGGAGAAGGTCTGAAATTTCTTTGGAATAGCTAGAAATGTCTTAGGATGGCCAAGGCACACATAAATGCCCCCCTGACTGCCCCAAGGATGGCTAGCCATCTTCTATGACCCAAATAGCGAAAAGTTCAATTTTTTTAAACACAATAAAAAATAAAGGGATGTGGGGGCCCTTGTACGCCCTATTGCATAAAACATAAACCTAAAAACAACAATGTTGCATCCAAAACAAAAAAAAAACACTCATTTATGTCATTTTGCAAAGTGTGAAGAGTGAAAAGGAGAAGAGTATGTTGGCGCTCAAAATTGCATTCCTATTTTAAGCGTCCATTTAAAATTTTGAGAAAGTCAAGCCCTATGAATGCCCATAATTGAATGTGCACTCGGCTGTCCATTTGAGATCCTTAAGATGTTCAATGTCTCTGACACTTTTCATTCAGTTTGCCTAAGCCTTCCTGATGATAATTTGTCATTCTGAGTTATATGACAAAGTCTTATTTTGAACAAATCTTAAATCTGCTTTCTACCCCATTTAATATGCAGAATTCAGTCAAGAACCTTTTCTTTATACAAATCCACCACGTCCCTTGAAATCCTTTAGCCTCTTCTCTTTTTCTTGCTCAAGGCATCCCCTTTTAAACCTTAGGCAAACTTGAAATAATGTTTTGATTAAATCTGTTTTAAGTTTATGGTAATCAAGGTTTACACATTTTTTAAATCCAAAAAGTTGCTTTTCAAACTTACCATGCAAGTCTCGGCGATCGTAGATCTTGCTCAGATCGACGGACCACGCATTCTCGCATTTTCAAAATGCGGGGCCGTTACAAAATGCGGGGAAGCGCGAAGAGGGCACGTAGCACAGTTTGATTACGTGGATCCAAGATTTTTCAAAAGATTGACTCACCGTTGATCTTGGTTAAGATCACCGGATGCCGCTTGCCCGCAAGATGAAGATGAGCATGATTTAAATAAAGCGGGCAAGCGCATAAGTGACATCTGTCCCTTATGAAGACACAAGGAGATGTTCGTACGAGCGCAGAAGACAAGTTATGAACATCGTCGATCTATGTGAGATCGACGAATGAGGCATACCCGCATTTTTAAGATGAGAGGTAGATAAATATTGCGGGCGTGCCACTTTGTGACGCGTGGCATAGTAGGACCAAAATGCGAGGAAGTAACGATGTCATGGGTGCTGAAGTCTTGAATGCCGCGGTCAGGCTTGTCAGAACACGTGCAGTAAAAGGTATTTTCTCATTGGTCAGGATCATTGTGATGGGCCGCCTATTATTGAAATTCTGAATCACCGTCGATCTAAGCCAGCATCAAGGGCTAGCGTTTGCCTGCATTGTTTTATCTCCGTATGATTTTATAATGCGGGTAAAAGGATTGTGGACACGCATCGCAATTAACCAAATCATGCCATTCTGAAGTGTCACGTGTTTTGTGATAAAGGAACAGTGCAATAGTTATTCAGGAAATTTTTCATCAACCATCGATCTTCTTTGGATCAATGATGGGTGCTGGCCCGCTATATCAACATGCTCGCAAGATAAAAAGTGCGGGAGTGCGCAAGCCTGACATGTGGGGCGGACTCAGGTCATTGATTCAATTCAGATCTGCGGTTCTCGCGCGTTTGCATTTCTTAGAAGCAAGAAGCGCCCACTAAAAGATAAATTGCACATATGGCTAATTCTGATTGGGTTATTCCGAACCAGCTTGCCTAGTGGATTTCGAAGCCGTCATGCTCATAGTTTCAACTTATAAGATCTTTAAGATCGACGGTGCATATTTTACTATTGAAGGTGGTATCATTATGCATATTAATGAGACATGAAAACCTTCGCGTGTGAAAGTAAAGAACAGGGTGTAACAAGTGAGATTTTCCCAGTATCAAACTTGTGCGAGTACAAATTCGTGAGTCATCTCTGAACGGAAAAAATTACTGCTAGGATTTAGATAAATTTGGCACGAGTGTCAAGTAGTTGGCTCAAGGATAAAATGCAGAAGTTACAGAGATAAAAGAAAAGGCTTCAGGTAAGTTTGTATACCATAGTCTCTGCATTTTTCAGTCCTGATGATTTATTCAAAAGATGTCTCTAAAGATTTCACTAAGTCTGAGGGTATGGATAGCGGAAGGATTGTTCGTTAAGAGTAGTTGGTTCTGGGACACTGATACTTTGAAAAACGATTTATTTATTTTCAGAGGATGGTTCAGAAAAGGAAAATGGTTAGCTTCGTATGCCTGTGTATGGTTTTTTGATAGAGGAAAGCTAGTAATCAGGTGTAGTAGTCAAGTCACCAAGGTGGTAAGAAGAACAAGGAGTAGACTTTGTAAGCTAACAACCTTTTCAGCAGAAACATCATCTTTTAAACAAATTTTCAAAGCATCTTAGTTTGATGCCAGGGTAGCAGAAATATTTGAGACCCTGTGCATAGTTTTGGAAGAGGGTGAAGAAGATTTTATACCATGGGGTATAGTCTTTTTCACTTTTTGTGCGTGTCCCCCCTTTTTGTGTCAGTAGATGGCAAATTTTGGCAAGAAGTTGGTTAAGGAAGCAGACGTGTCTGGGGATCAGAGCATCCCTATTTTGTTCTTTTTAATAACCACATTGTTTTCCGGCTTCTGTACTGCATGCTAAGTAGTTATTTTGTTATTTCTGAAGCCTGGCATGATCAGTAAAGAGTGGGAGGTAAAGATGATTCTCATTTTGTAGTCATCTTGACAAAACCCACGGGCCTAGGTTGGTGCGTAGTTTCCAGAAGTTGGCAGTCTTAGCAATTGCGCATACAACAAATTAGTGGTAGAGCCGAATCAGCAAAAAGTGGTAACAGAAAAGGAGCTTACAGGAGAATATTTGATCTACATGATGTTCTGTTAATCATTTTTCTTCTTTCTTCCGTTACAAACTTATGATATCTTTTGTAAGGGACACTTGTCAGTTCTCTATGCCTGAAGCTTGTTGCATCTCACAGTATTTAAGTGAGATCCCAAGGCTAGAGAAGGGAAAAGGGGGGTGGTTGTTGGTTTTCTATTCCTCCAATTCTTAGAGCTCTGCTCAGACTGTGAAAGCCACATACCCAGCATGTCTTGTATGAACAGCATATGGATTTCATAGATAGTTCTGATACAGTAGTGTGATCTTGTATCTTGTTTTATGCATTCCTAATGTACTTATTTCAAGGAGATAAATACAATGTGCAGAAGGTTTGAATTTCAATATAATTCTGTCTCCTTTCTTGTTGAGTTTGTAATGTTATATGTTCAAGAACAAAGATCTTGAACCTATCTGCAATTGCCCGGTTGTATGTTTGAAGTTTGCTTGCCTTTAACTCAAGGAGTCATATAATTGCTTGTGGTTTCCGACAAGGTTGCAGATTCAATTAAGAATGATGTGAGAAAGTATGGGGTTATATTGGATATCATTGTCTAATTCATAAGGTGAACAGACTGAACATGAATGTCTTAACGTATGCCATATGTTGATTGATGTTCAAGGATGCATAATTCTGGAGTGTAGGATTGCCCTAATGGATAAGGCACTGGTCTTTTATAGGATCATTTAAGTTTTTGCTGCATATTGAACATGCTGTCTTTTCTCAATATAAATCAATCTTTTTCCCTTCATGTTGAAGTGGATATAAAAGTTTTAAACCCTCACTCAGTTTATGAATAATATCGGTTTGCACCTAGCTAATTGTAGAATCTATGTTGTTTCATAAACCATTAGGAGATATTAGGGGTTTCATCTGCTTTTCTAGATCTTGAAAGTGGTTACTGCACTGGTCGCATAGTCAGATCTAAAGAGGTTCACCCGCCTAGGTTTTGTAGAGCCTGAAGTGCAGAAGGAGTATAGCCTTATAGTTGGCCCTGTGTCTGAAATGATATGTTGATAATGGGAGTTAGCTGCCCCTAGATGTGTCATATTCTCATGGGGATAATTGGAAACGGGTAACGTTTTCAAACACCAACAGAGTATAAGCATGAGCAGGAGAAAAAAAGGAAGTTGCGCAAAGGGCAAAAGAAGATTTAGTCTCCATCATTTGAGGTAAGTTAATTATTTTTTGTTTAGTTTTAGAAGTTCTTTTGCTTTTTTTGGTAAAAAATTTGAAATACTTAGGAGGGTTTTATTTGTTTGTTTGTGTTCTATGTTTGCATTTGCAGCTATCATTCACATTTTCAACCAAACTAATAAAAACAAACAATGAGCTCTAGCAGTACCAATGAAGGCAGCAAAGGTCAAGAAACTGAAAATTGAACAAGCATGCTGTTGTGATGGAAGTTTAAGGAGTGCGAATGTTTTAAACAATCCACTTCACTGCTTCTCTAGATTACGCAAAAGCACATTTAACCCAGAATAACCACTTATACAATCTGCAGCAGCCATAAATTTCAAGGAATTCTTTTTTGGGGGAAGTAGATTACGGCTTTGTCATATTTGCAAGGAGAATTTAGGGGCAGCTACACAAGAGTTTACTCCCTTCTTCAAAGCACACCTTGTCAAGGATTAAAATTTTATAAAACCATAACATAAGCTTAGAAGGCCGATGTGACTAGGTTGCATATGGAGGGTGAGGCTAATAAAATGGAATACCAATAGAGTCTTTGCAGCCTAATGCATCATTTTCTTGTGCTGATGCTATTAATTGACTCCTTTTACAAGTTGCTACTTTCTCTATTCTAGAGAGGAATTGGTCCAAATATAGCTTCATCCAATCAGTCAAGAGGAATAGGTTTATCTTGAGACGGTTAGAAAAGTTGGTGGTTGTGTGTGGTGCCTTGCGGCTCCAAGATAACTAGACTTTTGAGTATTGCCAAACTCTAGCTACATGTTGGGATGTTGATCTACACAACTTTGATGATGGGTAGGGACATAATGTATGGTTTGGGATTCCTTTTGATCATGATTGGTTAACCTCTTATAGTGGCAATGACTTAGATTTTGAGTTTGATGTAGTGTTAGAAGATGCTGATTAGGGACAGCTGCATAGTACATATTTCTATATTTTTGTGATTTTGTAGTTGAAACATGTAGTTGTTACATCCCAATTTTTGACCTAATTTGAAATATAGCTGTTGAGGTTCACATGAAGTCATTTGGCAGTTTAATTTGTTATAATCTTGCAAAATGGTAAGATGGTTAGTCGTTATAATTTCAAATGAAGATAACAAGTTAGTTGATCATTTATTACGAGTTCATGGAATTGAGAAGATGGTTAACCGTTATGATTATTTATGATTAAATAATTTATTATGATAATATAATTTAATTATGGAGAATTTCTTTGTACGAAACACGTCGAAGGGGTGGAAGCATTGTCAGAAAAGGATTAGGCACAGGAGCATCACCATCACTGGGCAGATGGGTTGAGGACCTGGCAACTTGAAAGAGGATACATTTGTGGGACCTACATGAGCTATTTAAATAAATAAATTGAGAAACATAAAATAATTGAGTTAAAATATAATACGTACCTTTAGAGATTGTCTATTAATTTTATCTTATCATTATAATAAACACTTACATACGAACACATAAATAAAAAATGAAATGGCACCAATAAATTATAATAATATAATCTAATGATGTCACCTCATCAATAGACTTATGTGAACGTATATAAGAACGTACTATAATAATAAAATAAAAATTATAACTCTTCAACTCCTTATTTCTTTTCCCTCTATATTTCTCTTCTTTTCAAATCGAATTAATGTTTGTATTCGAATGGACATCTTGAAAAACCGATGGAAGTCGAGGAGTTACGGCTAACCTTTAAATGAAGCCATGAACCGACTAAGGAAAATCATTCTTTCCTCACTTTTCTATTTATTTGATCCATTTCATATTAAGTCGAGCTTAGACGTTCTTAGCCGAACATTCCCCAGTTTTTGTTTTCTCAATCCCAAATTCCTTATTTCCTCTTTATTTTTCTGGTGACTAAAGTTTGAAATCTAGTATCAATTAGCGGGTGAGCTAGTAGCCTATAGGAGTTTTGGCCAGTGCAAGAGGAGCCACATCTTAATCACAAAGATCATTGAAGATCTTCATCGAGTATCCTTGTGATTTACATCATATATGAATTCAAAAGGTAGCTATAGAAAACCTGATTGATTGTGAATCAACATCAATGCCATGCTATCATAATTTTTCCAAACATAATTAGAATACTTATAACACCGAGGAATTCATTGGCAAGATGCCATAGTATTGGTGAAGAGGTGTAAGTAATATTAGAATGCTCATAATCTTGTGAACACCGAGGAATTCACCAGCAAAGAAGCCATGGAATGGTGAAGAGGTGTAAATAAAATAGAATGATCATAATCTTTCAGGCACCTAGGATTCATCGGAAAAGAAGCTATTGAAATGGTGAAGAGGTGGAGATAACCTGCAAGAACCAAGAATGAAATCAGATATGAATAACTAAGTATTGGAACACTTAATAGCTCATGCATGATCTTGTTATTGTAATCCCTGCTATCAAGTCGAATGGTGTGTTTAGATACCAAGATGCTCAGTGGATAATAAGATGATCCCTGTCTATTCTGGGTAGGGAGGGCCTATCTCGATAGAGATTGTGTGGGGATAAGTTATGGTTCGAGGTTAGGTGGTTAAGCCCTTGACAATGTTTCACGTCTCCCCAAGTTGTCGGATGTATAATAGACAAAGATAAGCCATACATTCAATTCTTTGTCGGAAACAGGTATTATCACTTTTATGATGTATATGCAAGAAGGTAAGATTAATTGAGTTATTTTATTGTTATAGATATTTTACACCTAGATGCGAGAGATGGATTTATGGATTGTTTTTCATTTATATGAATATCAAATATGAGCATATTTTCTAATCTTGAGTTATTGCCACAGTTAAGTAATCGGAAGGAAAGGAATGATATAGTGGTATCTGAAGCCCTAATTGATTAAGTGGTAATTGGAACCCTAAATGATATAGTGGTATCAGAAGCCCTAATTGAATTAGTGGTATTAGAAGCCCTAAGTGATACAATGGTATTAGAAGCCCTAAATGATCCAATGGTAATTGATGCCCTAATTGATATAGTGGTTTGTGATGCCGTAATTTTATATAGTGGCTTTTAATAGTAATCGTCATTTGATTTTGATATAGCGGTATTGGATGGTAGTTGTTATATGATTTTGTTATAGTGGTATTTGGGACTAATTTGGGTGATTGCAGAAGCCTTCTTACAATGATTTATCAATTCAAATTCCCTGGTATGTAGATTTAAATTTCTACAATAAATTCCTTGATGGTGTTTTAAGTTCTAGTTACGAAAATCTTGTCTAATTGATTTTAACGGTAAATCTCATTCACATGAAAATGACTGATATAATTTTCTTCCTATGAAATTGAAGTAATAGCTATATTTCTTTGAGAATGTTAATTGTTAATTAAGACCTAGCAAAATTGGTTGTTATAGTAGTCTTGGAGCATTTTGTTGCAATTTAAATAAATAAATAAATTATATATATATATATATATATATATATATATGCACATTGTTAATGAATGCAATTTCTTAAAACTTGATTTATTTGTCACTTTCCACAAATTAAGGTTTACGAAATAATTTGCTCATTACTTTCTTTAAACTAGAGTTCTATAGTGTATATGATGGTTGCCTTATCAAAACTATAATATGGATGTTTGGAAATTTCTAATTTTAATTTTTTTTCCCCATTTCTTAAAAATGGCTCCTTCCATCCTTGTCCTTGAAATACATCCTAATGGCCCCTGGCATCCTTGACTTGGAAGCTTGAGATATATGTATTGATCAGTAAAGTTTAGTTTTATATTACATTTTTCAAAAATGCAGATTTACATGGAAGCATTGCAATATAGAGGTAACACTAGTCAAAAGGAGCAGAACCAATAGCCTTCTTCCCTAAACGAATCCAGATATTCAATGCAACATAGGTCACTCAAAACACTCCCTAGCCAAAAAGAACCTGAGCGCCACTTGTCAAATTGCCACTATTGTGGTTGATTAGAAGCACCAAACCCACCATACTCAATCCTCTTCACCTTGGTGCTTCAATTGGGCGATCTTGCCAACGTTTAGGCTCTCCCATTCCCTAGATAATCTCCCCCTTGCACTCGCAAGCTTTTTTAATTAGGAGGCAATCCTTTATGCCACTTAGACTGATGCCCATAGCTACCTTGCACACTTCATGGTTTCCATACACATTTCAAATCAAAAACATATGAATAAAGGGGCCCCCTTCACCAATCTAGAATTAGTCCTCTTTACATGCCACTGGTCCCACTCTCATCCTTGCCCTAACCAGGATTTCTTCGAGGCTGCCTCTCCATTCCTCACAGGTGCAAGAAGTAACCAGCTACCTCACCTCCACTATTGTGCTTAACAAGGGAGAAGAAGCTAGATGGAAGGCAAGAGAGACTTGTGATGCACAACTGTAATGTCCCCTTTCTTGAATAGGAATTAATAATAAATGATGAAAAATAAAATTAATGAACAAATAGCAATACATTATAATAATTTATTATTTAGTTTTCTATATTATTAATATAATAATGAAGGATCACAAGATTAATAAGAAAATAATAAATAAGTAAGAATTAAAGAATAAAATGTTAAATTAACTTAGTTACCCGGGTTCGCTAGTATGTCCTCCGAACCAAGTCTGGGTTCAAACTAGTATCAAATTCGGGTCCAATTCGTCAAAATTTCGCCTAGGTTTCAAAACAAAATTGTGTATGAATAGCTCCTTGATTTTTTTGTAAGATGTTATAGTGTAGGCATCCCAGGTTGCATCTTTGACATAGAAAATGTTTAATTGCACAAAATGGACTAGACTAGATCATGAATGTGGAGATGATGAGCTTTTCCAGTCGTAGACATGAACAGGATAAACCCGCCATTGGGGGATAGAACAATGCTGCAGGTATAACTCTGCTTCTTTTATAAAATGATACACTTCTTTCCAAGCTCAACTTGCTATATGCATGTTGTAATAAACCGGGCTTTTGACAAAGGAGCTCTCTTGTTTGTAATCAACTTGTCTAGCAAGGCCTAAGATCTGCCAATCAATTGGACAATGCTTTGTAATGATGCTATGATTACGAGTTTAAAGTTTATGGTGTTTTTGTTGTTTAAATGATTAAATCATATGATTTTATGATACTACGTGACATTCTAATTTTAACTTATGTTTCTAGGCTTCATTAATATGTATATATATATTTATAAATGTATATATGTATATATATGTGTATATGTATATATATATTTATAAATTTTACATGCTTTTGTATGGATGAACCTAAACGAACCCAAACCCTTTTCCAAAATTTTTCCGTACCACCAAATTGGCCCTTCAAACCCGTATTTGGAATTGAACTTGAACTGGTAACTAAGTTAAATAATATAAAAATATAAATTACCATATAATAAATATAAATGCCATATTCACATAAAATTATGTATATGATATAATACATACTAAATATTACAAATATAAAACAACATATCAATATATTGACTGATTGAAGAAGCTATACGACAACTTAATATATAATACAAGCTACTAATATAAGGGGCAACAATCATAATATGGAAAGTGATTCTTCTAACAAAGCCATAACTTATGATCCATGTTACTTAGCAAACATAATAGATTACTTGCAGCAACTAACAAACATAATTAAAATGTTAGTGGGAAGACACATCTCTTCCAAAATGGGATCTATTTGGAGGAATACGACTTTTGGAAGTTGACAAAAATAAGGGGAGGAATATCGAATAGGAAGGGTGTTTACCGTATGGGGTAAATGAATCAATGCATACAGACAATATATAAGAACAACAGAACTCCTATTATTCGCATATGCCAAAGATATTACATTATGCTTCTGATGATGATGATTACAATGATTTCCCATGGTGTACATATACTGTTTTGAAGAACCTTCCTGAAGGGGTCCATCGGCTACATAACAAGAACCTTCCCGAAGGGACCCGTCGGCTACATAACAATAACCTTCTCGAAGGGACTTGTCGGCTACACAATATCTACCAACGATATACATCCTATCAGCTACACAATATTTATCTACGACATCATCCCCCCAAAAGAAAAAGTCGTCTCTGGACGACAATTACAAAATATTTGGGACAAATTAACAAACAAAATACATTAACTGACTAACTAGAACAAGATAAATTTGCTTCTGTCACATCAATTTCACATTCGTCCCATGCCTACACCCACGTTGCATCCTGTAGCCTCAGCTAACACAATACTGTCTCTTTAATCAAGCTGACCTTGATAGTCACCCGTGTTGCTTTCTTTGCTTCCAACTCCTGGGTATCCTGAGCCAAGTGTCGCTGTATTGCCTTCAACCGGATGATCAGCTCGTCCCGAGCTCTCTCTATGCATCCACCAAGACAGCTTCACGTCCAACACCTACTTCAAATGCCTCAAAGCGTATCACCCCTCTCAAAAGGCTTGCTTTGTTGATCTTTCCACCTCTGGCACACTATGCCTGTAGCAGCTCCAGGTCTCATCAACTGGTCATTCTCGAAGGGATCCATTGGCTACATAACAAGAACCTTCCCGAAGGGACCCATCGGTTACATAACAAGAAACTTCCCGAAGGCACCCGTCGGCTACATAACAATAACCTTCTTGAAGGGACCCATCGGCTACACAATATCTACCGACGACATACATCCTGTCGGCTACACAATATTTACCTACGACAAAGGGGAGAGGGAACATTCATTCAACACTACTAATAGATAGTAAAATATCCAAATCAATGTTTGTTATATTTTTAAGCAATCTACTTCATACAGAGAGACGTATTGAGCTGGCTGTTGGGAGTTGGTAATCAGATCAAAAATACATTTTAGCAAATGAATATTGTTTTTCTCTATTGGTTCATAGCGGAGGATAAGAGAGTAGTTGAGGGACATATAGAAGACACATGATCTTTCCATTGGTATCCTTCCAATCCTTCAATTTTGCTAGTTATAATCAGATCCCTCTTGTGAAACTTGCAAGCCTTATACATAATCATCTTTTAGATCTATATTGTATATAAGTCAAGTATTGTAACCACATTCAATATACATATCAGATCCACAAATTAAGGTTTACAATTGACAAAGTGATCACCCTTCCCTTGCAAGTATTAAGGACAAATCTGAACTTTACAGATTATTAAGATAATTGGCATTATGTTGGCCACTCTCCTAATTGATTTTTGAGTCTAAAGAAGTCTCTTATAATTAAATTTGAAGAAAACCATAGTCTCTTATAATTTAAAGAATTCTAAAGAAGTCTCGTATAATATTTAATGCAAACCGATGAAAGAAGTAAAATCACCATGAATGAAATGGTCAATGAATTGAGAATTTTATAGAACAAACAAATCAAACCCTAATGAGCCAAAATGAAAGAATAGAAAAATCCAACCAAACACTCCTCTAGTTTTGCAAAACATGGGAAACTCAATCAATAACCTCAAGAATAATTCCTCAAATGGGAGGGACATAAGCTTCAACTACTTTGAGAATAATAATGGGTCATCAACATCTAGGGTACCTAGACCACCTTTTCTACCTAGAGAAGAAATAATGAGGGAGGAGGAAGGAATAGATCAACCTATAAATAGTGCTATAGATAATGCTAGAGCCTATGCAAGACTTGAGGCAGAAATTTGAGCACTCATAACATTTATGGAATTTTGTGAAGCACAAAGACACAAGACACCTAAGATAGCAAGGAGAAAACCGAGTAAGAATCTAAAACATTAAGTAATAAAGTGTTGCTTCCCAATTTTAATGAATCAAGAAAGATTACAACTCATGTTTGGCTACAAAAGTTGAACACTTGTTTCATCCTCAGTCCAATGACTGAAGAGCATGCGCTCTTATTTACTATCCTCCATTTAGAAGTGATAGCACATGAATGGCGCTACCTCCCTATGCCACCAAGATATAACCTCCTATGAAAGGTTCTCTCAAAAATTCATTAGTATATTTGGACAAGAAAACCCCAAATGTTACTTCAAGGAACTTACACAACTAAAGCAACATGGAACAATAGAGGAATTGTTTAATGAATTTCAAAAACTTTTCATCATGGTTCCCGGCCCATCCCAAAGAAGACTCATGGCGCTACCCCCCTATACCACCAAGATATAACGTCCTATGAAGGGTTCTCTCAAAAATTCTTCAATATATTTGGACAAGAAAACCCCAAATGGTACTTCAAGGAACTTACACAACTAAAGCAACATGGAACAATAGAGAAATTGTTTAAAGAATTTCAAAAATTTTTCATCATGGTTCCCGACCCATCCCAAAGAAGACTCACCTATCTATTTATTAAAGGACATAAAGAATCAATCAAAGCTATGCTAAACCCCCGAGAAACACAAACCATACAAAAGGCTAATATGGTTGAATCAAATTCTTCAAGGGAAAAAGGTCAAGGATCTTTCATCTAAGGCACAACAAAGGTATGAATAGTCAACTAAGGATTTTAAGGGAAGAAAATGCTATTTATGCAAAGGGCAATTGAGTATGGGGTCCAATGCCAAGGGAGAGATGCATTAATGGAGAAAGGTGTGTGTCTCAAGTGCAAAGACCATGGGAGCTGAGACTCAAATATAGGGAATGTAGTCAAGTCCATAGAATAGAAGCAACACTTGATGAAGAAACATTGCACAAGGGAACAAAATATGATAAAATAGATTTTTACAACATCCAATTAGAGAAAAGAAGAATGCAAACCCAGTGGAGCTTTGAAGAGGTTCAATCCTAGCTATGACAACAAACCAGAAAGTTTTTGTTAGTTAGTGATGCTAAAATAGTGATTAGTATATTTATGCAACTCTATATTATAATTTTGATTTATTGTTATTAAACATTTACGATATAAACAAAATAAGAGAAAAAGGTTGCAGTTAAGGGAGGATTGCTAAGAACATCCTATCACAAGGTAGAACTTACACATCCCTTTAAAAGGACATTCTTGGTGAATGTTGAAAGAACTTTATTCAAGGGCATTCTTGGTGAGTGTCGAATCTTGATCCAAGACAACTTTAGTGAGTGTCAAAGGTTCATCAATGACATTCTTGGTGGGTGTCAAAACTTGATCAAAGACATTATTGATGAGTTAAGGTTTGATGAATGATATTCTTGGTGAGTGACGAGGCTTGATCAAGGCCATTCTTGGTGAATGTCGAAACCTGCTCAAGGATATCCTTTATGAGTGTCGAATTGTGATCAAGGACATTCTTGGTGAGTGTTGTTGCTTGATCAAAGACGTTTAACGGGCGCAGAGACTTTTCTAAGAATATTCTTAGTGAGCATCCAAACATTTTAAATGAGTGATGAAATTCCTAGATAAGATAAGATAAATGTATTAATGTCCAACAAGAGACCACGAAAAGGGTCTAAGGGACTGAAAGCTTACAATCAAGGAGGTTAACAAGAGCAGGATCACCAAACAGTATACGAAAATAACAGAGAAAAGGAAAGAAATAATGCAAAAGAGAAGTGCAAGAATAAGAAAATGAACACAAACACCACCTAGGCAAGTACTAGAGATCCTCGGTGTAAGTAAGTCCTAGAATAGAAGGGTAAGGTCTAGGACAACCGAGAATCCTAATGCATCTTTGAGTAGTCTTGGAGGGGTGACACTGTTGTGTGAGAGTGCTGCAAGTTCTCATAGATCTGGAATGACCGAGGGTTGAAGTGTTGATCATACACTTCACATCCCGAATAGTAAGGAGGCAAGGTTAAAAAGAAGGCAATGATAAGCTGATCCAAAGCTTGGCTATGGGGAAAAAGAAGCTACAGAGTATGGTCACGGAGCTGCATAGTCTCTTGAAGGTAAAGCGTGGGACACCTCCAGTTTGTATAATTGAAGCAAGTGCAGAGAGATTGATAATGTCTAAATAAGCAGTAATATCTTCCTCTAATATCATAGTAGGCGAGGCATCAAAAAATGAAGTGGGTCTCTACTTTGCTCCTGCCAAGGGACATAGCTGGCAAATCCAATCCTCCCTATCAATGTGGTGATTGGTTTGGATTTGAAGTTTGTGAGAACCTACCCTGAATGAAGCCAAGGAGATATGCAGAGCATGGCTCCAATTTCGTGATAAATAACCTAGGTGTTTAATAATCTCATCCAGAATATCCAGAAATTGCCTACTGTAGAAGGCCATCCGCGGACATAACCCCGCTCAGGGACTACTTCAAGTTGTGGCAATGTACTATCTATAGATGTCAAGTTTGACATGCCCATTCAACTTCTACTAGAAGGAAGGAGGTGAGCGGGAGCATCCAATGAGAACTGGAAGGGGGGATCTTGTCAGTCCCAATCCCAATCCCAATCGAACTCAGCAAAGTAGTGGCCCAAGTGCACCAACAGTAGGCCTTGGTGGCCGAGTCGGTGTCAGCTATGGCAATAAAAGAGCAATAGGCCAAATAATAAAGGAATTAGGACACAAATTCTATATCTCTAAAGGCTTATTCATCAAGGAGGAAAACAAATGTCTAATAGAGGAGAAGAGAAGTGCGGCAATAAATCAAGAGAAGTGCTATCTTTTGACTTGTTCTTAGGTTTTAAATTGAATACAGTGATGAAATATCTTCGGATTGTTTAACTTTATATTCATAAATATATTACAGTTTTCACCTTAAATTGATATCACCATTTCAAGGTCATTGGATTAGATATGAAAGTTGCATAGCAGACACCACTCACCAAAGATTTGCATTGCTTGAGGAGAAGCAATTTTGAGGAAGGGCGATTTGTAATGTTCCCTTTCTCACATAGGACTTCATAATAAATGAGAAAAACAAAATTAATGAACAAATAATAATTCATTATAATATGTAATTTATTATTAAATTATCTAAATTGTTATAATAATAATGAAAGAACATAATATTAATAATATGATATAATATAATTAAATAAGAAATAACTAATAATTTTTTAATAAAAGTAAATATATAAACTGGGCCCATTGCCTATAAAAAATACTATAAGATATGAAGTTCCTTATCAAAAATCCTCAAATGTGGGGGAAAGAATGTAATTCAGTTGTAACTTATAAATTATTGTAAGGGAAGATATGCCCTAGCCCTCTAGGGTAATTAAGAGGCAAAATATAAGCCTTCATTGCAGTAAATTTTTTATGTAGCCTTCTCAAGTCCTCTCCCATATATAAGAGGCAATTGTATTTAAAAGAAGATAGGATGCTTGCTTTTCAGGGTATACTAGGGGTTTTCTTCCCTGTTCTTTTCCCCCTAGTGCCTGCACTTTAAAAGGGGATAAAAACAAATTATAAATTTCTAAAATTAATAAAATATTGGCAATAGCCTTTTATCAATAAAAATGAAATAAAATATATAAACTCAAATAATTATAATATTAATAATCGATATTCATTATTATTATTTTTATAACTATTTATTAGTTTATATATTTTATTGATAGATTATTAGTTATTAGTTTATATAATTATAATATAAATATTTGATAGATTATTTATAGATCCTAATCAAACGCAGGAGAAGAGGGGAAGGACAATGAACGACCTAGAAGGAAGGAAGGTGAATAAAATGTAACTTGTGAGAGAAAGCTGATTATCCAGATGTATCTATATACTTAATGGTGTATCAAAGCTTCGGCCGTTTATCTATCAAAAAAAAAAAAAAAAAATATGAATATTTGATATATAATAATAATATATACTAATATAATAAATCATATATATATACCAAATAATAATGTAATTGACATATCAATATAAATTTATGTATATGATATAACAAACTAAATATTACTAATTGCATATCAATTATAGTTACAAGACTCGGACTCGCCTTGGACTCTGCAAGATGATTTTTGACTCGGCAACCGCACTTGGCAAAAAATCTTCAAGGACTTGACAAATTGGAAAACCTGAGAAATTCAAAGATTTCTCAGGATTTTAAATTTTTTTTCATTCATCATTTAATCAATTAACATCAAAGACACAATAATTGAGATAAATAGAAGCTACTTCGCACACATACACAAGTTTACATTGTTCACATGAGTATAAATGTGAATTTATGAAGGAAATAAGTTATAACACATTAGAAATATAAATAGTGTCACTGTCAAATGTCTACAATATGAAATCCACAGAATCAAAAGTTCAAAACATATAACAAAATAGAAGCTAGAGCTTAGAAGACTAAGGTCACAGTAGCCTATATCAGTGACCAGTTGACCCTGCAACCTTCCTATATCAATATGAGAGCCAATTGATCTGCTGGTTTATTTTCTAAAATCCTAATATTCTTCTCCTAAGCTTTTTTCGTCTGATCCTTGTGTTTGCAATCGAAGGAATGGCCTTATTATGTTTTAGAGAAGTCAATAAGGCAAAAAGAGTCAAACCAAACTCAAAAAAAATGCTTTTTGCCTTTTAATGGCTGACTGCCGGCAGAATCAAGGCCATGTGGCTCAGCAAGTCAGCCAAGACACTGCCTGACTCAGCCGAGTCAGAATCCAGAGGCAAAAAGGTTCTAGAGGCCTGGCTCAGCTCGGGACTTGGGAGTCCTGTCTCAATGATATCGATATATCGACTGATTGAAGAAGCTATACAGCAACTTAATTTGTCATACAAGCAACTAATATAAGGGGCAGCGATTATTATATGGAAAGTGATTCTTTTAACAAAGCTGTAACTTATGATCCATGTTAGTTAACAAACATAATAGATTACCTGCAGTGATAAGCAAACAGAATTAAAATATTAGTGGGAAAACATTTCTCGTCCAAAAAAGGATCTATTTGAAGGAATACAACTCTTGGAAGTTAAGGACATAAGTAGCGGGAGGAATATCGAATAGGAATGGGGGAGATAACATTCAATCAGCACTATTAGTCGAGACAGTCAGCCAACAATCCAAATCAGCATTTGTTATATTTTTACACAGCAATATACTTACATACAGGGATACAATCTGATCTGGCTATTGGGAGATGGTAATCAAAAAATGGTAATCAAACCAAAGCATACATTTTAGCTGATGAATATCATTTTTCTTTATTGATTCATAGTGGAGGATAAAACAGCAGTTGAGGAACATATAAAAGACATGATCTTTACATTGTATCCATCAAATCCTTCAATCTTGCTAGTTATAATCAAACCCCTCTTGCGCAACTGCAAGCCTTATACATCAGCACCTTTCAGATCTATCTTGTATATAAGTCAATTATTTCAACCACACAATATGCATATCAGATCCACAAAGTATGGTTTACTTAATTGACATAGTAATCCCCATTCCCTCGCAAGTATTAAGGACAATTCTAATCCTTGCAGATCATCAAGACAATTGGCATTATGTTGTCCACTCTCCTAATTGACTATTGAGTCTAAAAAAGTCTCTTATAATTGAATTTGAAGAACACCATCCCAAATCCCATAGGTCCGGACTTGGGACATTACAGCGATAGAGCTGGAATTGAGGGAGAATAGTGAATGCAAAAATATGAGATTGGACATGGACAAAGGGTACACAGTAGGAAATAGCAGGTTTTTCTTTTCCACCAAAAAGAAGAGGAGTTTGGAGGAGAAATAGGAAGGCAGCGGCTGAAGAGAACATATTTTGGACAGCGCTCCAGGTGAGTACAGTAAATCCTGTGTAACTACTTTTGTAAGGATTTCAACTGAGAAAACAAACCTTGCTATCTTTAAGAAAATCTACATCTTCTTTACGAAGGGATAAAAACTGATTAACCTTACATTGAAAATCATTCAATATGAATAGAGTTGACAAACTGAATCGTTTGGATTCTGTACCTTCTACCCAAATAATTTTCCTTGGTAAAATCTACCCTAATGTGTTAGCTGAAATGGGATTCCTATACCTGGAAAGTGCAAGAACTCCTTATTGTTATAATTACCAATTATGCTCATACCTTGTCACAAAACAACATATCATCTGGTTTTGAATTTAGCACATTCTCCGGTCGCTTTGCAAACTTGAGCAACATTAATGTAATGAGCAACTCTAATTCCCTTACATAGCATCTGGAAAAGATCATTGAGGAGGTACTGTTTCATAGTGCTTTTAATAGGTCACACCTCTTGTGACATGGCCTGGGAGCAAAATTTCCCAGCAATACATCCTTCAACCTTGTCTTACTCATGCCATCATCCCACAAACAGCTGGTTTCTTGAAACATATAAATATATGTATTGGATTCTCTTTCTACTTCCATGTCCATACCACTTTGCCGACTACAGCTCAGAGCTTTGGTACGTGGAACTAAGTGTCTACTCTTGTCAACAGTGAATGACGACATATTCTCCATGGCCACATCCAAATTCTGAACCACACATACAGATCTTACACTTATTGTTGCTTCCAAATGTGCACTTCAGATGTGTTCCATGTATTTTCTGTTGCACTTTGCAGCTTCTGAGCTGCAAAGCACCATAGTCCAATACTTGTTAATCTCAAATAGGATTTGTTTAGTCCCTTAAGTTACAGTAATGATGATGGAATTGCCACAAAGGCCTGACATACTGGGTAAGGAATTCTGGATTTCCTGCTCTACAAGATTCAGTTTCAAGCACATCCTCTTCTAACTGTTATGTTCCACAGTTATAAAATCAATGTTCAAAGCTTTGTAAAGTCGTATGATCCTATGGTTTTGTGATGTGTACTCAAATAGTTTGTAGCTTTGTAGTGTTTTGTGTTCAAAATTGTTTCCTGTTGCTGATTTGCTATACTACATTTTTATTTATGTTAAATAAGAACAGTCACACAGAGAAATGTATGGATTGATTTTTCCCAACATTTTGTGGTTCACTCTTTGTGGTTTGCTTGGACTTTTGATTCACCCACTCTGGAATGGTACATATTTCTTTTGAACTAGCTTAATTTTCTAGTACTACTTCTGCATTACTGTTCAATGCGAAGTGTGTTTTTTCAAAACATTTAGAAGCATAAATCCTGTTATTCTTTCTTTGACAGTTTTGAAGTCTACATTCAAATACTATAAACTAAGAATATCCAAGGACAAAAATGTTCTAGTTCTGTATGTTCTTTGACTGTTTTGAGCTCCATATTTCAGCAAGTACTAAGAGCTAAGAAGGTTAAATGGTAATAATGCTACTTGTTGTGTATGTAAGTATGGTCCAGGATACATGGTAACTTGCACAAAAAAATGTACAACTCATATGATTGGAAAATTCCATGAATTGAGCGAAAAATAAATTAAGTTTTGATAGTACAATTAGAACCACCATGCTAATCGACCAATGCTTTTGAAACTGTCTGTGGTGACATGTATTGAATGGTTTATCCGTGTCAGATTTTAGTCAACAAATTTATTACATAAACCGAAGCTGGTTTTCAATGTTTTAGTTTTGATCCTTTCTTTTGTTAAACATATTTCTTGATGGTCAAGTTTTCTTATCCTTATAAAACTGCTTGTAGAATGTTTGTTCATTGGATTGCAATTAGAAGTTTTTAACTTCGCCAATATTTTCTACTGGACATCATTTGATAATTGCTGAGCCTTACTGTGCATAAATAAACTTAGGCATATCTATAGCATTTGTAGCACTAGTCTCATTTAAGCGTTCAATGTACCTTACCAATGATAAATTGGTTTTAAATTTGACAGGTTTCAAAGTGATTCAGGATCTGAAAGATCTCTGGAAATAGATAGGGGCAGACTAGGTGAATACGTTTCCACTTCTGATAGTTTTGGAAGAACACCAAGCTCAATATCTTCCTCTGTCAGAAGAGGTTGGGAAAAGGGCTCGCAGGGTTTGAAGAACATTGGTCGATCATTGCGATTTGGGGTATCAAGGGAAGTTTTTTCTGAAGACCTGAAATCATCTGAAAAGAAAATATTTGATCCTCAAGACAAGTTCCTTCAGAAATGGAATAAGATATTTGTTATATCATGTATAGCTGCAGTATCTGTGGATCCATTTTTCTTTTATCTTCCAGTCATTGACAACAATGATCAGTGCCTTGACATAGATGATAATATAGCAATAATTGCTACTGTGCTTCGGACAATTACAGATATCTTTTATTTAATGCACATGGCTCTTCAGTTTCGAACTGCCTTCATTGCACCATCTTCTAGGGTATTTGGAAGAGGAGAGCTTGTAATAGATCCTAT
Organism: Cupressus sempervirens; assembly: GCA_028749045.1. NCBI lineage: Eukaryota > Viridiplantae > Streptophyta > Pinopsida > Cupressales > Cupressaceae > Cupressus > Cupressus sempervirens. The sequence goes on along the minus strand of CM053789.1, from coordinate 633,268,620 downwards.
AAAGATAGCGAAGCGGTACTTGTCAACATACTTTATAATTGATTTTCTTGCTGTTCTTCCTCTTCCACAGGTATGTTTTTTATGCAATGTTATTGGAGCATATTTTCATATTATTCGTAACAAATAAATCATGGGTACTACCATAATGTACTCTTTTATACCATGCATTTAAAAAATAATGTTTTTTTTAATTGGAGAGGTAATGGATCTGTTATATAAATGAGCCAAACTAATGTATATTAATTGAGAAATTTGACTTAACATGTTGGAGATATTTTTAGTGTAAAAAAGTCCCTTATTCAATAGTTCAATTCAAGTAGTGGGGATGAAATCACATTTTGTGGTAAAATCATGTGTGAACTGAAAACAAACTTGTATGATTGCATAGTCACATGAGGGTACCAGGAGTGATAATGTCAATGAGTCAAACAACATGAAGCCTAGTCATAGGCTTGTACTTTGAAATGCTTCTTCTATAGCTCTATTTTGTTAGGCTTTATGCTAAATTATTGGGTTCACATCATGAACCCTCGAATCGGGTTTTGGTGTGAACAAAATATGGATTTGCTTGTGGTTTCATGTTGGGTGTATATAGGATACATGCCCAACACTATGGGTACTCCTGGTTCTGCAGGTGCAAGAACCCGTGGGTACCCATAGTGCTAGGCGCTCACCTTGTGCGTACTCAACACAAACTTGGGCGCACTCACCTAGTACTCGGTGAACCCATTGTGTAGAGTTTAAAAAGTGGGCCCAAACTTGAGTTAAAAATATTTTTAATTTATATTTAAATCCTAACCCTAAAATGCCATAATATGCAGCTGCTGAAAATTCTATAGATGAATTTTTGATAATCCCTATGATGATTGATGAACATTGGATCATGTTTCATGAGCAACATTTTTACTTTTATATTAAGTAGTTCAATGTAACGATTTTCATTGGCATCATGAACATACATCAATGATCAAATATTTAATTTTTTAAGGTATATATCTAGCATTTGGCATTAATCAATGACCAAGCATCATATTATCAAATGCTTTAGTTTTACAATTTTGTATATTTTTCTGTATACATAATGCATGTGTACACACACACACACATGCGTGCGCGCGCACGCACACACACACACACGCACACACGCGCACACGCGCACACACGCACACACGCACACAGGCACACAGGCGCACATGTGCATACACACACACGCGCACACACACACACACGCGCACACGGGCACACGGGCACACGCACACGGGCACACGCACACACGGACACACGCACACACGGACACACGCACACACACACGCACACACGGACATAGGCACACGGGCACACGCACACAGGCACACGCACACACACGCACACACGCACACACACGCACACAGGCACACACACACACACGCACAGGCACACACGCACACAGGCACACACGCACACACACACGCGCACACACAAGCACACAGGCACACAGGCACACACACACACACACACGCACACATGCGCATGCGCACACGCACACACACGTGCACACGTACGCACACACGCACACGCACACGCACGCACACACACACACAAATGCGAAAAAAATAAATTTGCGTACCCACTTACTGGGTTCTGATATTTGAACGCATCCCCGAACCCAAACCAGTAACTTAGGCTTTATGAAATGCTACCTTTAAATTTATAAATTTTTAAAAAATGTCTTGTAAACTTTCTAATGTGACTGGTAAAGCTTGTACAGCGACACACCTTTCAACATGTAAAGTTCCTGCAAATTCTTTGGACTAAATAGAGATTGGATTCTCTCTTTTTTATCTCCTTATAGCTTGCTGTGAATAACTTCAGATTATTGCCTTTAATTGGATTAGAAATGTAATTCAGAATCTTGTCTTTTACTTCTGCAATTCGTATGAAGGCAGTAATGACTAAGGAGCAGACTTGTAATTTATCTTGTGTGCACTTAGACTTCATCCTTACCCTCTATAAGTATAGGAATCAAGGAACATGTCCTTAGAAAGGACATGTCTCTTCCAAAAATCATTTGCCTAACCTCTAGAAGCCAGCAATTTTCTAGGAATAATTAAATATTAATCACAAACATAAACAGTGTTGTTAGATTAGTATTAAACCAAAATCTTAAGGATAGACACTGATCTTGCAAAGGGAATAATGCAAAGACTTAGTCCTTTACTTATCATGCTATATTAGATCTGATCGACTCTGTTATCAGATCAGTATGCTTAACAAGTTACAGATTTAACACTCCCTCTTAACTTGATAATCATACTGAGAGATATCATATCTGGCACCATCAATAAAGATGAACAAGCAAGAATTGATACTCTATATCTATCTGAATCTTCTTAGCATGTGGTATTATAGAACACATGATACAATGTCATCTTACTAAGCCTGTAGTGTGACAAAGCACTGCTACTAGTGATAACAGCATTGCAAAGAATACAATGTACAGGATAAATTTGAACAGTAGTTTAATTTCTTCATTTATCCAAGTTGTGACCCATAGATACTGGTATTTCTATATCACAACATGATCTTGAGTTTAAGACCTACCAGAATACAGGATAAACTCGAAGAATAATAAAATTCTTCCTTTATCCAAATTGTGACTTATTGACATAGCAATATCAACATCACAATATGATCTTGAACTCATCTAGATCTTACAGTAGAACTATACTGTTTAACACATTATCTAAGAGATCGTCATCTCTCATAATGTCTTTTATACAAGTATTCATTATCTCAGAGATTGTCACCTCCTAAATAATGAATACAAATGGTTGAGCCCATAACAGTCAATATCCTGACAATAAAATTATTTTATTAATAAATTAAAGAATACAAATGGATTACAATTCAACCATACCAAGTCTTCTCCTAAAGTGATCTATCTTCATTTTAGATAGAGGTTTGGTGAGTATGCCTGCTGTCTAATCTGCAGTGCAAATGTATTCTAATTTTACAATATTCCTGTCTACCATATCTCTTACATAATGGTAAGGAATTTCAATATGCTTGGACTTGTCATAAAACACTGGATTCATTGAGAGCTTGATGGAACTCTGATTATCATAACGAATAATCATAGGATTCATAGTTTGCCCAAATAATCCCACAAGTAACTTCCTAAGCCAAATTGCTTCTGGAGAGTCCATCGTCGCTGCAATGTATTTGGCTTTTGTGGAGCTTTGAGCTACTGAAGACTGCTTTTTGCATATCCAAGATATCATTGATGATCCTAAACTGAAACAACATCCTGAAGCACTTTTTCTGTCTGTAACACTTCCACCCTAATTTGAGTTGGCAAATCCATGCAACTCTAGATCAACTTTCTCATATTTAAGTCCAAAATTAAAAGTGCCTTGTAAGTATCTCATAATGTGCTTAACTGCAACTAGGTGAATCTCCTTTGGCTTACACATAAATTGGCTTAAGGCATTAGCAGCATAGCAAATATCAGGTCTTGTATTTACTAAGTACATAAGGGATCCAAGTATCTGTTTGTAGAGAGTATAATCTATGGAAGGTGATTTTGCTACTACTTCTTTAAGTTTTTGTAGATTAGTCTCCATTGGAGAAGACATAGACTTGCAATTCCACATTCCAAATTTCTTCAAAATGTTTGATGTATACTTCCCTTGATTAAGTATGATATTTTCAGAATTCTATTGTACTTCTAGTCCTAGGAAGTAATGAAGGAGTTCCAAGTCTTTCTTCTCGAATTCTCTAGTTAGATCTTTCTTGCATTGATCTATAAGATGATCATCACTTGTTATTAGTAAGTCATTAACATACAATATCGGAATTACCATATCATCTTTATCTTTTTTATAATATAAATTTGGATCAGCTTCATTCTTGGAGAATCCTAAGCTGGTGACATACTTATCAATCCTTTCATACTAGGCCATGGAAGCCTGCTTAAGCTCACAGAGAGCTTTCTTGAGCCTGCAAACAAAAACGTTAGGATCATGAGTTTCAAATCCTTCAGGTTGCTCTAGATATACTTCTTCTGTAATCTTTCCATTTAGGAATGCCGTTTTTACATCCATCTGATGTACTTTCCATCCCTTTGATGCTGCGATTGCTAGGACTACTCTTACGGAGGTATATCTGGCAACATGAGCAAAGGTTTTTTTTATAATCAATCCCTTGTTTCTGAGAAAATTCTCTGGCTACAAATCTAGCTTTATACTTCTCAATGCTACTGTCAGCAACATGCTTTATTTTAAATATCCACTTGGAATAAACAATAGATTTTCCTTTAGGTCCTTGAACAATTTCCCAAACATCATTCTTCATAATAGAGTGGTATTTTTCTATCATTGCTTCTTTCCAAGCTGTATCTTTAATAGCATCGGAAGGATTGGTTGGTTCCATTTTGGATAAATCACTCATGTTTGCTTTATAACTAGAAAATCTTTTAGGTCTTTTGCTTTCTCTGATTGTTCTAGAAGGTGCAACAAATTCTTGTGCTTCCTCTACTGTTTTAATGGCCCAAAGTGGTCTTTTCTTTGAATTTTGAGTTTCTTCAAGATTTAGATTTTGAATTTCATCTTCAATTTCTTCTAAGTTTTCCCTCTGAGACTCAGACTCACTATTTCTTTCAGAACTAAGCAAAGGAGAAGGTTCTTTAGAACTAAGTGCTTTTCTGAATGCTAGATTTTCTTCAAAAAGTACATCCCTACTAAGTTCAATACTTTTCTGTCCAAGTATGAAAATCCTATATGCCTTAGATGTTTCACTATACTCTACGAAAATACCTTTCTTCCCAGAGGGTTCTAGTTTAGTTTTCTTTTCTTTTGGAACATGGATATAGACGGGACACTCAAAAATCCTAAGATGACTTATATTAGGTTTGACCTTAGTAAATACTTCTTTATGAGTTTTGTCTCTAAGGTAAGAATGCGGGCTTTTGTTTTGAATATAGACGGCAATACAAGAGGCTTTTGCCCAAAGATAATATTCTAGATTTGATCAAATATCATAGCTCTAGCAGCTTCTATAATTGTTCTATTCTTTTTTTCTGCTACTCCGTTTTGTTTTGGATTATAAGGAATGGTGTACTCCCTCTTAATTCCTGATTCTTTACAAAACCTTTTAAACAAATTTGAGGTGTATTCCCCTCCGTTATCAGTTCTAAGTGTTTTAATTTTATGTCATGATAAATTCTTAGTTAATGTTTTGAATTCTTTAAATCTCTTTAGGATTTCTTCTGATTCTTTGCATTTTAAGAAGTAAATTTATGTTTTCCTAGAGAAGTCATCTATGAACAAAATATAGTACCAAAATCCTACAAGAGAAGGAATAGACATAGGTCCACATAAATCTAAATGAATTAATTCTAAAACATTATTTGTTGTTCTAGTGCCATCATGAAATGGACTTCTGGTGTTCTTAACTAGTGCGCACCCTTTGCATATGCTTGAGTGGTCTTTATTTAGTTTAGGTAAACCAGTAACCATCTTCTGCATAGTTGATAAGGTTTTGAAGTTTAGATGCCCTAATCTTTTGTGCCAAATTTCATTTATGTCTTTAGCTTCATGAATTAAGACTTGAATAGGTCAACTATATTTTGAATTCAATTCATACAAATATCCTTTTCTCTAACCAATCAACTTTGCTTTCTTGATTGAGGAGTTCTTTGCCCAAGTTATTACTTTGCCGTCCACAAATGCAACATTATGCCCATAATTTTTAAGTGCTGTAATTGAAATTAGATTTCTTTTAATTTTTGGTACGTAGAGTACACCTTTGTAATAACCCCAATAGGTTATAACTTCTTCAAACACCAAAAATCTTATTACTTAAGTTGTTTGACATTTCGTCAAACACTTTGCAAGCAAGGATCATCTGACTGATATAACTTTTCAGATTGCTGCAGTGGTTCTTGTTTGGATTTGCCTCAAAGAGAATGCTTACAAAATTATCTAAGCAATGATCTAACATAAATATGCAACTAATTTTGGCAATAGTGAATGCATATATGAGTTCTAATCATGAAAATGATCACCTACAGCCAACTGGTATTTTAACAAACAGTTGGTATGCAAACTAACTGGCTGATAAGAAATGATATATTAACGCTCAAAGACAACTATTAATGACCAACAATTGTATCTCCTTGATTGAGAATGAGTATCCAATACAATATTCATACTAAGTTAGCCAAGACTCTTGGCATTTACAAAGATATCAAAATATGATGATGGCTGGTAAAGTAATATGCACCTACAACTGCCAATGAAAATTGATGCAATACTAAATATCTATCTTCAATACTCCCCTACAGCAGTACGCTAATCACATGCATGATTAAATACAACTAAAGCCATGGATTTTTGATACCATTGTGAGAAATGCAACAATGAATGATGTATCTATTAATGAATGATAGGTCTAATATGAAATGTTAGTTACAACAGCACTCTATAGTGAAAGGCAACTATGAAAATACACATCACACCTGGTATATGAAGTCGCCTTAGAGAATAGATGAATTGCAATACCACTGAACAGGAAATAACCTCCTCAAGTGCCCAAGTCATGCCTCTCTAGCTGCCGCCCCTGTTTGGAGAAGATAATTTTTAATAAATTATTGGCTGCCTCCAAGTGCCAACACAAGCACCTAAAATGATCTCACTTCTTTGTGAACCAAGTGCCACTTTTAGAGCATGAAGTCAATGGCTCTAGGAACCTCTATGAACAAAAACGTGGTATCCTTGTTTGCAGCAACTGAGACTGAAATCTGATAACAGGGGTACCGAAATGCCTCCAAATGCACTCTCAGACCAACACAAGGCTTCCACAAAATGGTGTACCCCAATGAAAGAAGAGAATCGATGCACATAAGGGCTTCAATGTATGAAATCGTTGGACTCAATACACTGCCATGAGAATCTAGATGGACTGAAATCTGAATCTGAGTATGCACAATGCAAATCAACCTCCAAGAATGAAGATTTCGATTACAAATTGTCTCCAGCAATGCTCCGGATCAAACCATACAAAAACTTGGCCAAAGGCCGCTAAGTGTCACCAATGAAGCTCCAATAGAAAGTTTGAAGTAACTTTCTCCCAGCTGCAATAATTCAAGTGATATTTCACACCCTCAAAATTGCGTACCAATTGAGAGTTTTCGTTCCCAATGGCCAAAGACAATTGCGGAAACCCTAGGCTCTAGGCTCCACAACCATCAACAACAAACAACAACAACAACAAATCTGGATGATCAGAATGAAGCCCGGGGTGCCTATTTATTCTTTTTTTCTCCACTTTCTCCAGAAGCTTCTAGAACATTATTTTATTTTATCTATTAAGTGACTTTATAAAATATTTTATAATTCAAGTCACTTTAATAAATTAATTAAACATAAAGTTACCTTTTAATATTTATTTATTTGATAACTTTATAAATAATTCACTTAATACCACTTATTTATTTAATTAAAATAATTAATTAGGCATCCTCATAAAATATTCATTATTTTGGATAACCTAATTAATTAAATTAATTAAATCAAATTGCCTCCAAAATAGGGACATGACAACCTTTGAGAAGAAGAGAATTTTTAGATTTTAGTTTCAAGGTACAATTTTCAATTCCTTCGACAGAATGTGCTGAATTATCACCAATGGTAGCTTCGCCATTGACTTTTTTTGAAATAGAGTCTAGTGCTTCTTTGTATCCTATTATATGTCTAGAAGATCTACTATTAATTACCCATGCTTTACTTGAAATTACATTTGATAGTGATGAGTACAATACACGATTCTTAGGATCACAAGTATCTTCTTCCCTAGTAACATTTGTATAGTTCGCTTGTTGTTTGGAATTCTCAGGACAATTAGATTTGTAGTGTCCAAACTTTTCACATTTGAAACACTTTATTTTGGATACATCTTTCTTGGGTTTTCCATTCTTTTGATTTCCCTTTTTCTTCTTGAAATGCTTCTTCTTGCCCTTATAGGAGTTTGTATTAAGAACATGAAGTTCTTCATCTTCTATTTTTAGTTTCCCTCATTTCTTTAATTTTCTGGATGCTTCTTGAAGACAATCGTTCTTAAGTCTTTTGAAGTCAAGAAGATTATCTTTGGCACTTATTCCTTGTGCAAAAGTCTCCCATGAATCTAGTAATCCATCTATAGCCATTAGCGTTAATTCTCTGTCACTAATAATGGTTCCTATACTTGACAATTCATCTCTAATGCCGGCAACCCTTAGGAAGTAAGAATTCATTGATTCTCCTTTTTTTCTCTGAATGTGATTTAGTTGCCTTTTCAGTGTGAGAACCCTAGTTGCATTGTTGACCGCATATGCATTTCTTAATGCATTCATCATATTAAATGTTGTTTGATGTTTTGTAAGCATGGGTACAATATCATTTTTTACTCCATCTAATATGATTTGAATTGCTTTCCTATTTCCTTTGCTCCAGATGGATTTATGAGGTTCAATTGGCGGTTGTTTCAATGCTTTATCAACAAATTGTTTTACTTCATTCTCTTCAAGAACCATCACGATTCTGAATTTCCAGGCATCAAAGTGTTCTTTCCCATTAAATCTGTCCTCGGGTCTGATTGTGTATGCCATTGAAGATAGGAGATAGTTGCTAGATAAAGTCTGATTACTGAATTTTGGAGAGCCTAGGTTTGACTACCAAAGCTCTGATACCATGTAAAGTTTCTGCAAATTCTTTGGACTGAATATAGACTGGATTCTCTCTTCTTTATCTCCTTATAGCTTGCTATGAATAACTTCAAATTATTGCCTTTAATTGGATTAGAAATGTAATACAGAATCTTGTCTTTTACTTCTGCAATTTGTATGAAGGTAGTAATGACTAAGGAGCAGACTTGTATTTTATCTTGTGTGCACTTAGACTTCATCCTTACCCTCTATAAGTATAGGAATCAAGGGACATGTCCTTAGAAAGGACACGTCTCTTCCAAAAATCATTTGCCTAACCTCTAGAAGTTGGCGACTTTTTAGGAATAATTAAATATTAATCACAAACATAAACAATGTTGTTAGATTAGTATTAAACCAAAATCCTAAGGATAGATCCCGATCTTGCAAAGGGAATAATGTAAAGACTTAGTCCTTTACTTATCATGCTATATCTTATCTGATTGATCTGTTATCAGATCAGTATGCTTAACAAGTTACAGATTTAACGCAACACCACATGAAACATTTTTGACCTAGAGCTGTAAACTTGTGAGGTCACAAAAAAGGGACCTCATACCCATTTAACCAAGCTGAGGCCCAAATTACTGGGCACATTGAACCCTCAAAGGCATAAATTTATGTTGTGTTGGGCAGAACAAGAGCAATAGTAACTCAACCAACATAGTAAGTGGTGAACCCATTACCTTCAAAGTTCTTATTGATATAATGATGACCAACTAGTTTCATTTCTTTTAGCCTTTTGTTTGAGCACAATGTTGGGTGACAATTTTGTAACTCACTGTGACTACAATTACAAATTCATGGATATTTTGCATCCAATCAATTGTGAACCAGCCACAGCATGTGAGATAAAGTCTCTCCTACTTCTCAGGGAATGCTGTTCCCTCTTATTGCTACCAAAATCAACAAAACACTTAACTACTTATTTACACTAAGCTAATTCAGGGAGAAGCATTCATCCCATTCTCTTTTTTTCAAATTGATGTTACTATGGCAATACAATCTTAAAGCAGTAGTGTATTTCACTTACAAAGCATATGTTGGAGCAATAATTCCGACAAATGAAACATTAGATGTAAGAATAATTTTTAGCTTACCAACATTCTTATTCAACCAAAATCCTTATGAAAGCTCAAAGTCTTTCCATGACTCCTTATAAGATTTTGAGAACAAGAAAGAAACACATTGTAATGTTCCTTGTTGGGACTTTACTTAAATATTTCTCTCTTAAGTCATTTGCAAACTTATTCCTTATATATTTTCTATTTCTTCATTTTTTAATGATGATCTCTCAAAGTTATTTAATTCTATATATTTACTCTTCATTTTCAGAGTCATGTCTTTTCATAAATAAATATTGTATATTAATAATTTAACTATATCAATTATAATATTTATATATATTATATTACTAACATAATATATATTATATTATTAATAATATAAATTATATCTCTTTTTAATATATTATTATTAATACTAATAATACTGCATGATATATTTAAGATTGCATAATATATCTACTTTATATATAAATAATAATATATAATTCTCATATCTACTTTATATTATGCAGTGAATATAGAAAATTCAACATTGTTAATATATTATTATTTAATTATATGGATTTATTTAAATAGGGATATCACAGTCCTCCCCTCTCAGATTTTGCTTGTCCTTCAGCAAAAATGACTCTTTGTAGAACCATCATGCGAAGCATATAATTGGATGCAAGAAGATTTTAGTATACATCATAATACATGAAAACACAAAGCATACACGAAGTAGAAATATGAATGCATGAAAACACTAAGCAAACACGATGTATACACATAATGCACATGCTCTTGATTAATGCCTTACAGTTCACTATTGTCAAGAAGATGATTTACAAATTTTACTTCTTCAATAGAATCCTGCAACCTCAAGTGATCATTAGTATATATGTGTATGTATATGTTTCAAGAAAATGTGAGTCAAGATAATTTATTCCAAGCCAATCCCATACTTCCACATGAGGTGGCTTACTTAGGGGAATGCTTGTTTTGTTTTGCACTTATTATCATTCTTTAGTTGAGAAGAACACTTAGGATGTAAACAAATTACTTAGACACCAACTCAACGATCTTCCTCAAGGTTTTTGTGGATCCAAGCCCACTATCCCATTTTGGAATGACCTCAAGGCAACTTGATCCTGTCTTGGTCAAACCTCAAGGAAACTATAGGGACGCTGATCCTATCCATCATGGAATAACTAATTAGTTGGACTAGCTGAATACACCTTTGTTCTCTCTTCTGAGGCTACCTTTATAGGTGAGTAGTAAACTATATATGAATTAAAAAGGTCATGTTATTCTGATTATAACTCTGGTCTAAAGTAAATGCTAAGAGATGCAGTAGGTCGCTTTGACACCAAACTCAGTGGTCTTCCTCAAGGTTTCGGTGGATCCATGCCCGCGATCCCATCTTGGAATGACCTTGAGGCAACTTGATCCCATCTTGGTCAAACCTCAAGGCAACTATAGGGATGCTGATCTTTGCCCATGTCGGAGTAACCTGTTGACTGGAATTACACAGACCTTTCCCATAGTGCATCCGCATTCTTTTCTTCTAGCTTATATTTTACAATGGGACTGAACATGAATATTTTTAAAATGAATTAATTCTTATCATTATAATAGATATTATACTTACCTCAGAGTTGCATAAGTCTTGTTTAATTAATAGAATATCTTTCCTTGGGTGTTGCTGTTATAACTCATAGATATATCAATATCTGATTATATCTTATGTAGGTGGCTGAATTTACTTATATATACTTTGATAGCTCTACATGTTGTTGTCAATTATCAGCTGTATAAACTGCTTGTACTACTGCATTTATAAATCTTTGTTTACCTTTTAATGTTAAGAAAGTTCCTCCAAAACTCTATGAATGATAGAGAAATCATCGTAATATAGGGGTGTATGTGATTGAGACAAAAATGCGATTACCTTTTCTTAATCACAAGGAATATGGATTTGCTAATATAATCAGCCTTAAATGATGAGGTCCCAATATATTCAATGTTGTCAAATGTACATAGGAATGATTCCAGAAATAATTGTATATAGTAGTGCTGAGTTGGAGCCTCTCATCTTGTATGGTATCACCAGTATAACTGCTGAATAAACTATTTCCTTCAATTCATTCAACTTCTGTAGTATTCTCCAGAAAATAGATTCATCTCGCTGCAAAACTCCCATTAAAATAAAAATTTGCTTGATAACATTGTTCTCAATATACTTGCGCCATAATAATGCTCCACCACTTTGTATTCAAAAGCCAAAATAAATAGTCTTCACAAATCAATGGCCAGTACACACAATTCTTTAGCTTCAATTAAGGTTTTAATTTACTGAATCAATGTATCCTTTTGATAGCGCATAATCAACTCTGAAAGGGTACCGTTGTTTTCTTGCACTTTGTGATAGTTAGGTTTTACCAATGCCAATTATTCATCTCTTTAATAGCGGAGTTGACAAGTACCTGATAAACCCTTTATTACAATGGCTTTAGTAATTTCGTCAATGCTAATAGTAAATTGTAGACACTGTGATAGGGGAGAGGACCCAATACTTGAACACCCTAACCTCACGCTTATTAAAACCCTTCGTAAAAATTTCAAATCACTCCCAGATTTTTACGGCAGCTTACTTGGCGAGTCATCTACTTATAACTAAGGTTTCAAGTCAACGTCACCTATTATGATGCCACATCAGCATGCTTTTTGCCAAGTTGTCCAAAACAGCCCAAAAAAAAAGTGAGACCAATGGTCATGCATAAAGGGTACCCATAGTTGAACAGCTGATGTGGCATCACATCATTGGTTAATTTTTATAATTAAGGGTACATTTTATTCAATTTTGGGTAGTTAGCATTCTACTAACAACTTTGTTGTCAAAAAAAATTTGACATTAAGTCAATAAGTGTAGGTATCAAGTGAACAACTACTATCACAACTATTGGAATGCATTCAAGTCTACTCTGATTTTTGCCCTAATACCTGGTGCTCCTCCTGGTATTAGAACTGAAGTATCATACTATTGTGCTAGATAACAATGTTTCCAGGATTGGTTGTGATTGTTTAGATGACAGTCAATGTTGAGAGAATGTTCTCACAAGTACATAGAGCCCGGTCATTTATCAATAATTGGTGTTAAAATATTTTTTAAATCTCCATATACTATATCATAGATGTTCTGTTTCAAGCGTTACTGCCACGAGTTCCCAGTTCACGGTAGACATGATCCTGACTCTGCTATATTTTATTCAAGGCAAATCTGAATGAGAAAATTTAACTTCAATATTTGGTAGCTCTATAGTGTCGATCATGAACCAATTACCATAGACTTCAATTTAACGATGTCCACCTCTGCCAAAAATTATCCAAAATTATCAGCGCTCTATGTGGTGTGTGATCAAGTGCATCTTGTCTACCAGAAAAGACCAAACTATGAAATACTCTTCCAGTAGTCCCTTTCGTTTTCGTCAGAATGCTCATACACATGTTGCTCTAAGCTTCCAATGTCCCCGTTTAATGAAATGATATTCGGCAATATCGAATACACACAACATCTCACCTCAGGGCATATAGTAATCTTGACAGAAATAATATAGTGCTCAAACTAAGTTGCCCGATAAACATCAATGAGAAATATTTAAATTCAATATTCATACTTCACCTTTAATGCTCTGAGTGCAATATTCATATATAAAATCTGAGACAAACCATACTAAATTGTTTAGTAAGATTTATTAATTAATTCAGTTCCATGCAATTTTTACAAATTTGTCTATTCATGAAACTTATCAAACTTGCAAATTTTGAGCCTCACAGGCTGGCAGGTATGATGCTCTGATACCATTTGTAATGTCCGCTGCTGGGACTTTACATAAATATTTCTCTCTAAAGTCATTTGCAGACTTATTCCATACATATTCTCTATTTCTTCATTTTTGAATGATGATCTCTCAAAGTTATTTAATTCTATATATATAATCTTCATTTTCAGAGTCATGTCTTTTCATAAATAAATACTATATATTAATAATTTAACTGTATCAATTATATTGTTTATATATATTATATTACTAACATAATATATATTATATTATTAACAATATAAATTATATTTCTTATTAATATATCATTATTAATACTAATAATATTGCATACTATATATAATATTTATGATTGCATAATATATTTAATCTATAGAAATAATAATATTTAATTCTCATATTTAATATATATTATGCAATGAATATAGCAAATTTAACATTTTTAATATTTTATTATTTGATTTTATGGATTTATTTAAATCAGGATATCACCCACGTGCAGCTTAAAGTCTACAACACATTCTTTTTTAAATTCACAAACTGAGAAAGTAAAAGCATCACAATGCCTACAAGTTATCTCCTTGTCTGTGTATCCTAGAATAGCTCCAAACTTGATAAGCAACTTGAAGTCTGCAAGACCAAATCTGAAAACAAATTATAACTACAAACACAATAAGAAGTTCAATGTCTGCAAGATTGTGCTCAAATCCCTCTTGAAAAAAGCATAAAGCTCACAGTAAACTCAAGAAAATGTTGTCACATCATAGTTTGGGATCGTGCAAAGTCTCAGAACAACCTGCTTCTTTTATTGAAAGCATTTAAATATATATCTAAGCACAGTCTTAGAGTGCATATACAAATTGATAGAATTTTCTTGCATTGTCAAACAATGAAAATTACAAAGGAGCTCCCTCCTATATATAGGTGAGGGGCTGAGAGAGAGGTGTGAAAAATCCAACAAACTTTGACCTATTCAAAAACCTAATTTGACTTATTCAGCCTTGCAAGTCCTTATGCACTTGCACAGTGATTGCATGTTACAGCTTTGCAGGTGATACTATCACTTGCAATTACATATTGTTTCCCAATTACATGTAATTGTCAATAACAAATTTACAAAATGCATGATGAAAATGACTAAGCGTCTGACAAGACACAACTACTACATCATCCTTTGTTGGTCTTCATGCCGAGGGAAAGTACACAAATTTCTTATATATACTTCCATATTATCACTGTTTGTACATTATCATAGCACTGCCACTATCTTTAACACAGTATAGTTTGATGCAACAGCAGTGATCTCATGTATTCTTCATTTGTCCTCACTATTCTGTGCTTGCTGTTGGGACCTTTATACTAATTCTTGTTGATCACCACTCACACAACATTGCTCAATATTGCTATAATATTGAGATCTGCCTTTATATATCGGACATGACATATTATGACAGAGGACTATTCTTTCCCGTAGTGGTAAACAGCTCTTCTTTACCATATATCACTGTATTTTTCTGTGCTTGCACCTTTGACACTAATAACCTTCTGCCATTCAATAGAAAAATGACACTTGTTGAAGACCATCTGTCCTCCTATTCTGGGACTTGGTGGGACTGTTTTAAGACATGCCACTGCTGCTCTACCATACTGGCCTTTTTCTGGTCATTGTTGTTGGTCAAAAAGAGTTAAATCTGCTTTTCTACTGATCGTTCAAGCCGTCATTACTTATTGAAGCCACTTCACATGATTGTAGAGACCTTGTTAATAATCTTTCGATGGCTATTTGAAAACTCTCTCACATCTTTATCAGTCATAAGTTCATAACTCATCATCTTTCTGAGCATATACACTTACTGCTTTGTCAATGGGGAGTCATTGATGCCTCTATCTTTGACTGTGATAGACACGTAACTCACCTATTGTCAGAAAATATTTGTATCTGTTTAAGATTCATGATTACTTGATACTCATGCCTACTTATGAAATATCACTCTATATACAGTCTGAAAACCCCATCGTGCGGTGGTTTAGAAGAAAACTTGGTGATGAATTTGAAAGCATGAATCCAGGACTTTGTACAAAAACAACCCATACGAGTCCGGATTCAACCACAGATATATACAGGCAAAGCACGTTTCCTCAAAAACAACTAGGGAAATAATCAAAGAGCAACTGATTTATAGAGACATGTGACAGATGAATCCTTCAACGCAGATATATAAGGGAAGCTTGAAGAAATAAGTCAAAACAAACTGACCAATCTTCCATATTGAATGCGAATGCCAGTGCTGGATCAAAATGCAAATCTTATACAAGGAAAAATTCGGAATAAGGCATGCTTTCGCAAATGAAGAAGACTCCTATTGAAAAATGGTGTCTTTACCTGAGACGAATTTTCCCAATGATGCTGCAGCTCAAAAATGATCTTTTCTTCAGAAACATTGTATATGTGCCCTGGGCGGGCTTCTGCAGTGACGTTGGCTGAAACTTGTTTGCAACTCCATAAAAGTGCCTCAGACGAGCTTTAAGATGCCACACAGAAGTTCTGGAAACAAATGATTCTGAAGACAATGCACAAAATACCTTAAGATGGGGTTTTCAATAGCCAAATGCAAATTAAATAAACACTGTTTCGCCTTCTCATATATGTTGACAGTCTTTCTTGATGAATTAATAGCTATTAAAATCGTCTTTCAAGTAATAATGGACTTTTTGAAATGAATTGCAAGTCAAAGAATGGTTTAAACTTTTAAAGTCATAGAAATGGGCTTTTTGGATGCTCATACATCCAAATCGTTGTTTTAAAAACACATACGATTTATTTTAAAATTGTCACTTACAGCATCTATGAGCTTTAATAAGCCTCACACAAGGTGAAAATGTTATTATAAAACAATGTCATTGCCTCTAGAAACACTTTTCAGCATAATGATGGGTTTTTAAAAGGCATTTACGTTTGCAAAAGTTGCATTTAAAAGATGTAAAGCTTAAAATGAATGTTGTTCCTGAGATAAAACGGGCTTTTGGAGATCAACCGCATGCATTGCATGAGTTTTTAATATATTTAGTAGTCCTAAAAATTGCCACCTGGGCTTTTAGAGATGTAAAACAAGGAAAACCAGCCGTTGTAGAAGAAAAATGAGCCTTTACGAGGAGTTAATGGGATTTAAAAAATGCATTTACAAGTCAAAACATAAACATAAACTCATACTTTTAAGTGAACTCAAAAAGTCCACTTATGAGTAGATATAAGTTTAAGAACATCTCTTTATTTAAAAACAGGTTTGTATGTTCATTTGCATTTATTTAACCTTCTTAAAGATAAAACATGTAATGAGGTTTAAAAAGCTCACCACATATTAAAATCTTATAATTAAAAGTTCACATATTACTTTGCAAATATGGACAATGGAGTTTTAAGTCCAAACTGCATGTAATGACACCCAAGATGTCATGAATGACCAACAAAATGCCCACTCATGGAAGATTTTAGTCAAAGAACAAATAAAAACCCCACCTGCAGTATGCTTAATTCCTCAATAACTCTTGAAATACAACTCTGATTGAGGCCCACAATAGCTCGAAACAAGCACAATTGAAAACGCTACAATTTCAAAAACAAAACTAAAATCAAACAAAGCAACTAGGACAACCTCTTAGAGAGTTTATCCTATGAAAGTTTTCGTAGGGGTATTACGAGGTAACTGGTAAAATACTTGCTTGTTATTAACAGAGACCAAGAGATCAATTTATACAGAAAGAATGATAAAAAAGAATAGAAATATTCTATTCTAGAGAAAGCGAAAAACGAAAGCAAACTAAAGCTTAAGATATTTACAAGATAACCATTAACTAATAATAGACGACTTATTTATTATTGTAATACCCTCCCTTAATAGTTTATCTATCGAACACACTAAGCTATCCTCTGAATTTGACAAACTTATCAAAACCAAGAGGCTTGTTGAGAATGTTTGCAGTCTGATCTGAGGTAGGAACATACTACAAATCTATAGTCCCTTCTTCAACCAACTGTTGTATGTAATGACAATGAACATCCACATGCTTGATTCATTCATGGAAGACTGGATTCTGTGCTAACTTGATAATGCCTTCGTTATCAACAAACAGAGTAGTCGGTCCTACTGGTGACATCTGCATATCCCCAAGCATCCGACGAAGCCAAACAACTTCACATCCTACCTTAATAGTCCCTCTGGTGACATATGCATATCCCCAAGCATCCGACGAAGCCAAACAGCTTCACATCCTGCCTTAACAATCGTTCTGTATTCAGCCTCTGTAGAAGAGAGAGAAATTGTCTGCTGCTTCTTGCTGGTCCATGTGATTGCACCGGATCCCAAATTGAACACATATCCAGATGTTGACTTTTTATCATCAATAGAGCCTGCTCGATCTGAATCTGTGAACCCATTGAGTTTAGGATTAGAACTCCGAGAGTACTTAAGTCCATAATCTGAAGTGCCCTTCACATAATGAAGCACACGCTTTGCTGCCATCCAATGATCAGCCTTAGGAGTTGTCATAAAGCGTGAAATATGGCTGACTACGAAGTTGATATCAGGCCTAGTAGTAGAGAGGTAGATGAGGCTGGCTACTAGTTGGCTGTATGTAGTATCATCAATGGAAGGAGAATCAGACTTCGTTGATAACTTGAGACCTTTCTCCATAGGTGTAGATGCAGGTTTGTAATCTTGCATTTGAAATTTGTCTAACAGGGCCTTGACATATTTTGACTGAGAGATGAATATACCAGAAAACTGTTGCCAAACTTCAACACCTAAGCAATAATGCATGAGTCCAAGGTCAGTCATATCAAAAGATTGGCATAAGTTCTGTTTGACTCCCTGAATCAAAGATGCCGAACTGTCAGTGATGATCAGATTATTCACATAGATAACCAGAAGGATGATGTCACTGTCAGTAGTCTTGATGTACAGATTTGAGTTTGAAGAACTCCTCTTGAAGCCTTGATCATTGAGGTACTTATCAATCTTGATGTACCATGCCCGAGGGGCCTGCTTCAAACCATAGAGAGCTTTTACCAATCTGAGAACCTGATGGTCTTTACCGGCAACCTTGAAACCAGGAGGCTGCGTCATGTAGACCTCTTCATGGAGATCACCATTCAGGAAAGCACTCTTTACGTCCATCTGATGGACCTTCCAACCAAATTGTGCTGCCATGGCTAGGACTAATCTGATGGTGCTCATCTTTGCAGTAGGAGCAAAGATCTCCTCATAATCAATGCCCTGACGCTGAGAAAAGCCCTTCGCCACTAAACGAGCTTTGTACTTATCTAAAGTACCATCTGATTTGTATTTGATTTTGTAGACCCATTTGCAGCCAATGGGTTTCTTCCCTAGTAGAAGATTAGAAAGGACCTAGGTGTTCTTCAGCAGGTTTTGATGTTCAGATGTCATGGCCTATTCCCACTCTAGAATTCCTTTAGCATCAAAATATGTTTGAGGTTCAAACACACTATGAATGTTGGCCATAAGAGCAAAGTTAACAGAATCTGTAGTTTTGCTCTTTTTCCGAGCAGTTCTCCCATCAATGAGCTCATCATCACAAAGATCAGCGTCTTAGCCCACCACTTAGGCTTGATAGGAGAATGACCAACAATAGTACTAGGAGATGCTTGATTAGTAGGATCCTCATCAGAAGAAGTTGGATCAAACTCAGGTGAAGCATCTACAAAGCGAGGTGATCCTGCAGGAGAAGCTGGAGGTGTCTGTACAGGTATCATTGGAATAACTGGAGCTGCAAGAGCTATTGGAGCCCTATCATCAGGTGGACCTAATGGAAGCCGAATTCCCAAATCATGAGCTTGCATAGGCTGGTCTGCTAGATCAAGACCAGGAGAAACAGGCATGAATGGTCCTTGCTGCTCATCAAAAACTACATCACGACTGTATATGAGACGAGATGTCGCAACATCAATCAGGCGGTAGGCTTTGTGAAGACTGCTATATCCAACAAGCATTAGTTTCTGACTCTTGGCATCTAACTTGGTTCATGAAGCATCAAAGATCCAAACAAAAGCAAGAGAGCCAAAAATCTTCAGGTGATTGATTCTGGGCCTGCAACTTGACTAGGCCTCTTTCGGAGTTTTATCTTTGACCGCCACTGTGGGTGATTGGTTCAACAAATAAACTGCAGTGTTAACGGCTTCTGCCCAAAACTGCTTCGGAACATGTTTGTGTTCGAGCATGGAACGAGCCATCTCGGTGATTGTCCTGTTTCGACGTTCAACTACACTGTTCTGTTGTGGCGTGTGGGGTGTGGTTAACTGGTGTTTGATGCCATGTGTATCTAAGAAGCTGGAGAAAACATTAGAACAAAATTACCCCCCATTGTCTGATCTAAGAGCAATAATAGGTTTCCCAGACTCTTTTTCAACTAAGGGTTTAAACTTTTGAAATACAGTAAATGCATCTAATTTCTTTTTAAGGAAATACACCCACATTTTTCTATTGAAATCATCTACAAACAACAGAAAATACCTGGACCCAAGAATAGAAGGAGTGGCCATGGGCCATAGATTTCGGCATGAACAAGCTGAAGTACTTGAGAAGCTCGCCAAGAATCGCCACTGGTGAATGGTGTGCAATGTTGCTTCCTAGCTTGACATGCATCACAAACTCCAAGGTGTTGAGATTGAATCTTTGGCAAACCAAGAACAAGCTCATCCCAAGCAAGCTGTGAGAGATAATGCACATTTAAGTGCCCATATCGTTGATGCCAAAGTGTGCTGACAAAAGATTGCCGAGCAGCCATAGCTAAGTCCCAAGGATCACCGCAATCAGTAAGTCTGAAAAGACCATGATCCTCAAGACCTACTGCAACAGTAGACTTAGTCGCCCGATCAGCAATGGTGCAGTGATGTGAACTAAAGGTGATTGCCAAGTGTGGAGAATGTCGTAGCAACTAACTGATTGAGAGTAGATTTAGTTCCATTCCTGGAACGTAGTACACATCAAGGAATATGAGATTCCTCCCCACAGACAGAATCTAAATGTTGCCTTTATCGACAACCGTGTACTCTTCTCCACCACCACAAATAACAGGATCTGAATAAGGCTAGTAGTTAGTAAACTAGTCTCTGCGGTGAGTGAAATGTGGAGAGGCAATTGAATCAATGTACTAGGCAAACGACTTCACATGATCTGCAGGTCTTTTAGCCATAAAGGTGTAAAAGGCAAATTTCGCCTGCTTAGTGTGCTCTGCACTGTTCATTTTGGGTTGTGAACCTGATTGCTTAGACTAGGCAGCTAAGTGTTTTTGACATTCAACCTTCATGTGACCAAACTTGTGGCAGTAGTTACATTGAATGTTCTTCTTTCTGGTACCATCGAATGCTGGAGTAGAAGACTTCTGTTGAGATGGTTGCTGAAACTTGCCCTTATCCTTCTGAAAGGATTTCGTAGCAAAGGCTTGCTCAGTGGAGGTGGAACTGGAGCTGCTACCGAACTGTTGTTTCCACCGATCTTGTTGAAGCAACAGGGTGCAGAGATCAGTGAACTTTAGATCAACACCAGTAGATGTGATGTTGAGACTCTTGATAAAATGCTCATAGGATTTTGGTAAACTCTGAAGAGTGATTACCACAATATCCTCTTCCTCCATCTTGTGACCGATGGCAAGTAGCTGATCACGGATTTCCTGAATCCGATTCAGGTGTGCCTGGAGCATGGTGTCCTCATCCATGACAATAGAAAATAGTGTTATTCAGAAAGAAGGCTCTACTCTTGTCGGAAGTCTAATGAAGACCTTTGAGGTGTGTCCAGATTTTGGTAGCTGTTTTGCCGGATGGAATTTGAGAAAGTTGATCATCAACTACAGATAATGTGAGAAGCATCATTGCCTCTCGATTAGTCAAATCCCATGTATCTTGATCAGGTCCTGGAGAAGTCGGACATTGCGTAACACCCAGAACAAGTTGATCGGTGTTCCAATATTCAAAGATTGCGATGATGCGCTGCTTCCAGGTTCCATAATTGCGACCATTGAATTTGGAATTATGCTTGAGCAGAATATTTGTCAGAGATGCCATGGCACGTTTTTCAATGAAAAATTGTGAAAATCTATGAAGGCACGTTCTTTGAGGCAAAAATACGAAAGACCCAGAAGAATTAGAGTGACCTAGAGGAGAGCTCGATAAACCCAGAAGGAATTTGCTGTCTTTTTTTGGATCCATTGGCTCGAAAATCGAGGCACCCAGAAAAAACAGATGACAACCTAGTTGAGCTCTCAAGAAACCCACCAAGAATCTGCAAGCAAAATTTTTTTCTGAGGTCAAAAACTAGGGTTTTGAGTAAAACCCTAGTCGATGGCTTTGAAGGACGAATTTGCAGAAAGAATGGTGGATTGCTGATAAAGAACTCCCAAAAATGGAAGATTACGGAAAATTTGTTGTCGTGAATGCTGGAGTCAACAAAATACGGCACTACAATAGTGGTTTCGGCATATAAAAGACGCGTTTTCCACAAACATTTTGCGGCTTTAGAAAAATGCGGGTTCTGTGTTTTTTTCTTAAAAAACGGCTATGATTTGCAGATATGGACCGATCATGGAAGCCACGATTTTCACCAAACATAGAGCGGTGAGTCTCCAAGAAAAAAAACGCTAGAAAAAATCCGCAAAAACACCTAGAAAAAATTCATGATATTCCAAGATAACGATTGCTTAGAAAATCCGCGATTTTCCAAGGAAAAAATGCCAGTAGCTAAAGACGCGATTTTTCAGTTGATGTGCAGATGAACACGAGATTTGCACAGAGGGTATTTTACCATCACCTCATTGCTGATCAGATGAGTTACCTCATCGCTTGCTTCTACATTATGTTGGTTACAAATTTGTGACAAAGGGGAATTTAGTTCAATATTTTAACAAAATTCCCCTATAATGTTCATGGTAAGATCCTTATTAAGTTCTAGGGTAGATCTTTCATGCAAACCTCATTCAAGTTTATGACCTTTAAATGAAGATGCACTATTTGCAGCTTGATGAGGACCTTAATGCATGCCCATCTTTTCACATCTAATGACATTATTCTCTTCATTTGTGTGAACATCAGAAGAATAATTTTCATCTTTCTACATTTTGTCAATAGTTGTCTGAGAATGCAAAAACCATAAGAGTCGCCAACTATTCTGCTTCCTTTTCTTGAGGGAGATAGCAAGATAAATAGATTCAGATTCAAGATGCTTCGTTGCTGCCTTTATTGATGGTGCCTCAATAGCAAGTTTCTTTGGTGACGAAACTAGCTTTTGTTAATTGTCATCAACAAAACTACAAGTAACATTTGGAAGAGGTCTCCTTTATGCATCTTCATGAGGACTGAAGAACATACCTTGAGCTATTTGTATTTTTAAGGCAAGCAACTCATTTGTCGACCTCTGTGTTGTGATGTGGAGGCTTATTAGACTCGGAGGCTAATTTTCCCCCTTTACTTAGTGTAGTTTCTCCTTAGATTATTATTATGGGGGTTTGGGGTAGCACCCCCAAGATGGGGTGAAGGGGCAGCGCCCCAGGTGGACTCCCTGTCGCAGTACAGGGTGGGGTCAAGGGCAACGCCTCGACGAGGGTTTTCAGGGGCAACGCTCCTGAAGTTAAAAATGACTATTATTGTAAAAGACGTTGGCTGCTATTTTTCAATTGGATGACTTATTCTAGCCCTAATTTTTTACTCTATTGGATGACAGTGCTTCAAGCACCATTTTCGGGGTACCACATCTAAGATGTCTATCTTAGACTCCTTGATTAGACCTACTATCCTTCATGGATCAATCATTTGGGGGCCCTCCTTATTGGCCATTGATCGAGCTTTGGTGGAGAGGGTGCAGACTCTTCTTCGTCGTTTCATCTGCTGTCAATCGACCACTCCTACCAGTATTATCTTGGCCGATTTCGGTGCACATCGCTTTAAACTTTGTACGATCTTTGATTTGGTTTGGTTACTTCGCAGACTTAGGGGGTTTGTGGACTTTGTTGATGGCAAAAACCATTATTCTTGTGGCCTTTGACTCCACCGGTCATCCTAGATGCTGTCATGTCCCCATTTTGGAGGCAATTTGATTTAATTAATTTAATTAATTAGGTTATCCAAAATAATGAATATTTTATGAGGATGACTAATTAATTATTTTAATTAAATAAATAAGTGGTATTAAGTTAATTATTTATAAAGTTATCAAATAAATAAATATTAAAAGGTAACTTTATATTTAATTAATTTAATAAAGTGACTTGAATTATAAAATATTTTATAAAGTCACTTAATAGATAAAATAAAATAATGTTCTAGAAGCTTCTGGAGAAAGTGGAGAAAAAAAAGAATAAATAGGCACCCCGGGCTTCATTCTGATCATCCAGATTTGTTGTTGTTGTTGTTTGTTGTTGATGGTTGTGGAGCCTAGGGTTTCCACAGTTGTCTTTGGCCATTGGGAACGAAAACTCTCAATTGGTACGCAATTTTGAGGGTGTGAAATATCACTTGAATTATTGCAGCTGGGAGAAAGTTACTTCAGACTATCTATTGGAGCTTCATTGGTGACACTTAGCGGCCTTTGGCCAAGTTTTTGTATGGTTTGATTCGGAGCATTGCTGGAGACAATTTGTAATCGAAATCTTCATTCTTGGAGGTTGATTTGCATTGTGCATACTCAGATTCAGATTTCAGTCCATCTAGATTCTCATGGCAGTGTGTTGAGTCCAACGATTTCATACATTGAAGCCCTTATGTGCATCGATTCTCTTCTTTCATTGGGGTACACCATTCTGTGGAAGCCTTGTGTTGGTCTGAGAGTGCATTTGGAGGCATTTTGGTACCCCTGTTATCAGATTTCAGTCTCAGTTGCTGCAGACAAGGATACCACGTTTTTGTTCATAGAGGTTCCTAGAGCCATCGACTTCATGCTCTAAAAGTGGCGCTTGGTTCACAAAGAAGTGGAGATCATTTTAGGTGCTTGTGTTGGCACTTGGAGGCAGCCAATAATTTATTAAAAATTATCTTCTCCAAACAGGGGCGGCAGCTAGAGAGGCATGACTTGGGCACTTGAGGAGGTTATTTCCTGTTCAGTGGTATTGCAATTCATCTATTCTCTAAGGCGACTTCATATACCAGGTGTGATGTGTATTTTCATAGTTGCCTTTAACTATAGAGTGCTGTTGTAACTAACATTTCATATCAGACCTATCATTCATTAATAGATACATTATTCATTGTTGCATTTCTCACAATGGTATCAACAATCCATGGCTTTAGTTGTATTTAATCATGCATGTGATTAGAGTACTGCTGTAGGGGAGTATTGAAGATAGATATTTAGTATTGCATCAGTTTTCATTGGCAGCTGTAGGTGCATATTACTTTACCAGCCATCATCATATTTTGATATCATTGTAAATGCCAAGAGTCTTGGCTAACTTAGTATGAATATTGTATTGGATACTCATTCTCAATCAAGGAGATACAATTGCTGGTCATTAATAGTTGTCTTTGAGCGTTAATATATCATTTCTTATTAGCCAGTTAGTTTGCATACCAACTGTTTGTTAAAATACCAGTTGGCTGTGGGTGATCATTTTCATGATTAGAACTCATATATGCATTCACTATTGCCAAAATTAGTTGAATATTTATGTTAGGTCATTGCGTAGATAATTTTGTAAGCATTCTCTTTGAGGCAAATCCAAACAAGAACCACTGCAGCAATCTGAAAAGTTATATCAATCAGATGACCCTTGCTTGCAAAGTGTTTGATGAAATGTCAAACAACTGAAGTATAAAGATTTTTTGTGTTTGAAGAAGTTATAACCTATTGGGGTTATTACAGATGCTGGTATACTTAGGTATCCAGTCTCCTTGCTACGTGGGTATCGATATTGACTGCCTTCCTTTTAGAACTCCTTGGACGCTCTTGCTCACCTCCTCCCACAAGAGAAGCTGAATGAGATTACTAGGATGGACATCTATAGGAGGTTTATTCATGGGACTTGGATTGACCTATCAAGGGCCTCCGCCCTCGTATGGCCTTTTATGCAAAGCACTGTATTGACATTCCAGATGGCATCATTATTCGACCTTACTACTCTTCCCAACAGTGGCCCCATGCCTTACGTATCCAGTTAGCCTCTTTTAGAGTTGGCTCTCACCGGCTTCGTATCTAGACAGATCACCAGACTAACAAAGATGAGCGAAATTGTTAAATCTGTGACATGGGTATGTTAGAAAGTAAACTCCACCAAGATAGC
The DNA here is from genome assembly GCA_028749045.1 of Cupressus sempervirens. Lineage (NCBI taxonomy): Eukaryota > Viridiplantae > Streptophyta > Pinopsida > Cupressales > Cupressaceae > Cupressus > Cupressus sempervirens. The sequence continues at coordinate 633,242,734 of CM053789.1, read as the reverse complement.
TGAGAGGGGGGGCAGTAATTAGTTATGTGCTTAAAACAACTTTTAATAACTTTATCGGATTTGAAACATGTAATCAAAAGATGCAACAACCATAGAAAGATAAACATGCACAATAACACTAGATTTGTTAACTAGGGAAACCCTTGATCAGAGGGAAAACTCTAGTGGGATTGATGCCCACAAGTGATGTACTAATAAAAAATTTCCTTGTAAAAGGATGGATTCCATTAGGAGCTAATGAATTACAATTAGTAGATATGAGTACCTATTAGGAGAATTTGAATCACTGTCAAGAGACTCCAATCCTGTTAGGAGTTGAAAGGGGGACAACCGAACCCACCGTTCACATAGCCTCAGACTTTCTTCACTAAATTATCTTCAGGATAACATATCTAAGTGCATGGAGTAACTAAACAACAAATCCTTTGAAGTTCACAGTACATACTCAACATCAATCTCTACTCTGATCACATATAATTCGCATTCAAGCTTGCATAAACAATAACCATCCACACTGCATCCTCATCCACAAGGAAACAAATTTTCCTTTATACTAAGTCCTAAAACAAGTATTGAGCTAGTCTTGAGGCTTTCTCAATTTACAATAAATAGTATAGGACCTCATTAGGATATTACATTACATGTTAGATTACAAATAACACATCCCATAAAGATATTAACAATAGTCGGCCTCCTGGGGATAATACGTTGAACAATCTTCACAGAATAAACATTTGATTCCGCCATGTTAACCATAGCATCTTGAACATGTCTTCTACCATAATCTAAGCCCGCTAAACGATATTCAGCCTCATAAAAAGATACAACACAATTACCAGCACTCATTTCACAAAAACTCTCTCTCAGAATGGTAATTTGAGATTTTGGCATCAATGACAAATACAGTCATGAATGCAAAACATAAGTACTCATTCATCTCTCCAACATACGGACAAACTCTCCCATACAACAGCATCAGGCATTCATGCTTAACAAGGTGTGGCTTAGACTGGGATCCATTTTCTATTCTATTGTTCGATCTATTACGAGATTCGTGGGAGGTTTCATTGCTTATACAGAGAGGGCTGGCCCCTCTCCTCCTTTCGGTACGATGATCAATGATGCCTTGTACTCTATCTCCAAGAGGCCTTCCGTCTTTGCGAGCTATCCCCCTCTGGGCTAGTGTCCCTTCACTAACTTATCACTTCCTTCTTCACTCTGGTTACCTCTCCCAGAGGAACTAAGCGGGCTGGGGGGCCATCCACTGTTACTCACACTAGATTGGTGAGGCCGTGCAAAGATCACATGCACATACATCATCTTTTGGCATCAATGACAAACACAGTCATGAATGCAAAACATAAGTACTCATTCATCTCTCCAACATACGGACAAACTCTCCCATACAACAGCATCAGGCATTCATGCTTAACAAGGTGTGGCTTAGACTGGGATCCATTTTCTATTCTATTGTTCGATCTATTACGAGATTCGTGGGAGGTTTCATTGCTTATACAGAGAGGGCTGGCCCCTCTCCTCCTTTAGGTACGATGATCAATGATGCCTTGTACTCTATCTCCAAGAGGCCTTCCGTCTTTGCGAGCTATCCCCCTCTGGGCTAGTGTCCCTTCACTAACTTATCACTTCCTTCTTCACTCTGGTTACCTCTCCCAGAGGAACTACGCGGGCTGGGGGGCCATCCACTGTTACTCACACTAGATTGGTGAGGCCGTGCAAAGATCACATGCACATACATTATCAGCGACAATGGTCCCCCTCTCTTCAACAATAGGCTCGAACCTCTTTGCACATGTATAGTTATCCTTCAGTTTTGGGGTACTTTTTAATGACTATGAACTGCTAGTTGTTTCACAGTCTCATAGTCTCTCTTGTGTAGTGTTGTTTCTCTTTGTTTTCTTCTTGCTCTGTTTGTTTCCTTTTTCTTGGACACTATTTGGTGGTCTTGCTGCCTTCGGGCCTCTCTTTGTATCTTCAATTTCTTAGGCCTGTTTGTGGTCTCTTGTTAGGGGTTAATTGTTTATCTCATCTTATCTTATCAAGGTGTACAAAGAAATGATGATCCATTCAAAATTTTCACTTTTCTTTGTGATGCTTGCTGCTTCACATTACTGAAAGAAAATATTAGAATTTTGTTGAGGCAAAATGCCTGAAGAACGAAGATAAGTATTGGTTGTGGGTACTTGACATTAACATTGAAAATATGATAATTCATACCTGTAGCAGATAGTAAATTGATTTGACTTTTCATGTATATTATACTATTATTTTGTATATGCAACTAATTAAACCATTGCTTCTGTAAGATTTGGCTATGAACAAGCCACTTAAGATCTAAAGGTTTCATGAAAAACACAATAACAAGAGACACTAAATTGATAGTAATAAAGTGTATTCTCACAATGAATGTATTAGAATAATTGATAGTACATAGGAAACCTCTTGGTTAAATAGGCCAAGGTGAAAACATAGGAGTACGTAAGATTATGACAAGTATCGTAATCTTTTGCCATGATAACTAAAGAGAACTAATCACCCACCTAAGGCGTAAAAGTGAAAGTGTTACATGTCCATTAAAATTGGATTACCCTCCAAGGTCAAAAGATGTATGTTCAATACGCCCAATAAAGGTGGATCACCGGAAAGGTGTTTGTGCAACATGTCCACTAAAGGTGGAAAAGTAGTAAAAGGATGAGTCCACCAAAGGTGGAAGTTCCATTTAAGGTGGAAAAGTGATAACGTGATAACACCACCTAAAGTGGGAATATTCCCTTGTCATCCCTAAGTGGGATTTTTTTGGGCTTATTAATTTTTGGTCCTTTCGGTTCTCTCTGTCCTTCTTTCCACATTTCCCCAGCCGCTCCTCCACCCCTCGACTTACTTAAAGGGTTAAGGTCTGCAACTTTTGTATATTTCTCCATATGCTCTCTATCATCTTGATGATGGATCAGAGTGATCTGAATTGTTGATGTAAAAAAAGCTCACACAATCGAATCTAGAAATAGCATACTGATATCTTATGGATTGTAAAAAGCTACTTGCTCTTACTGATTTAAAGTATCAAGTGATTTGATTTTTCTTTTTTTTTTCATCTTCATAAGAGGCTTGGACCATTTGCAATGATGTCTTGGTGAATATGTTAAATAACTCCTTGAATTGGACTGCTTTAGTGGTTGGGCAGTAGAATCTGCTGTTTGGATATTCCTCTTATTTACAAGATTTTAGTTGTGAAATTCCATACTGTATGTCCAAGGGATTTAGCTTGGTTGAAGCAATGAGTTCTCATTGTTGACACCCTAGTTCAAATCCCAAGAGGGACATTTTTGTGGAATTCTAAGTTGTGACTCTTGGTCTTCCAATTGTTGTTTCTAGTGTGATTTCTCGTAAGGCGCTTGAATAAGTTGTAATTGTTGCTCTTAAGGAGCACCCGATATGTAAATGATCTTAATATAAAATTCCATACTGTACTGTCTGATGAACTTTTAGTATTCACTTTTCTTCATATTTACTATAACCTCTCCTCCTGAAGTGCAAGAGGAAAGACAGAAGCATCACTCTTGCTACGACTTCTTAGGCAATGATAAATGTGATAGAAAGGAAAATCATTTAGTGCATGCTTGGATAGGATATAATAGATTTCATCTAAGCACTCTTTGGTATGAAATAAATATTGGTTTTTTCATGGCTGTAATCTGCTAAAATGCTTTCCACCATTTCCATTGTACATGGTAAGTTATGGTTTATATCAAAAGAAAGAATCTTCCATATCTTTGCAGATCTCAATTAGTTTAAATTGTACAGGTGGTTATATGGGTTATTATGCCAACAATGAGAGGCTCAGCTGCACTGAACACCAAAAATTCATTGCGATTCATTATCTTGTTTCAGTACCTGCCCAGATTTATTCGAATATTCTCTCTTTCTAAAGATGTAATAAGAACAGCTGGTGTATTGACCGAAACAGCATGGGCTGGTGCTGCATACAACTTACTTCTTTATATGCTTGCAAGCCATGTGAGTAAAATGTTTTCTTTATAGTATACTTAACTTCAGATTGTGTGTAGCTTTTAATTTATTGAGATCAATGACCTTCAGATTGTGTGTAGTTTTTAGTTTATTGAGATTAATGGGCACTGCTAATAGGAATATTTAAAAGACCAAAGTCTCTACTCTTTCAATATCACATTATTTGATCTTCTTATTAAGTGAAGATGCCAGTGCTTATTATAAATGTTGTGTTCAAAAAAGATTCCTGTAAGCATATATTATGCTGCATGCCTGTGTCCAAAGAATGTTCTCACTGCTGCTGGAATCAAGGCGATGATATAAGCATCACGGAGATTTCTACATCTCCATCTCAAATTCTAGTCACCATATTCTTTTGCAGAGATGCATATTAAATACATATGGTTGTAGGAGACTTTAAATCTCTCTGTTTTTTTAAATTTCTGTACTTAAGTCTAAATTATTGTCTTAAGTGGGTAGCTTTTAACTGCTGGTATCTGACCCCTATAACCACTCTTTTTTATGATTTGGGGTATTCAGATTGTTTGTCATCTATTAGCTCTCACAAGCTCTTGATTAATTAGTTCTTGTCAAAGAGCAGAAAACGAGTTCTCTAGAGGGGTCTTAAGGTTTCTTTTTAATTTGGAAGAGCTATTATTTGGGAAGGAGAGTTCCTAGAAACACTAAACTATTCTAAAAATATTAGTGGCGAGAGATCTTATTTGAGCCCTCTTCTCATGACAGGATAAAGAATAACAATAGTAACACTGTTAAGAGGGGGTATCCTAACTCTTTTTGTGGAAAGTGTCAATTACTACAATGCAATTTTGTTGGTGGAAATTGCTAGATCTTGGAATGATAAGAAAATGCTAGAGGTCTCAGCTTCGAGGTGACTAACAAATGTATATTGGAGGCCAGTGGGTTGTCCATGGAAGGGTTGAAGATCTTCAAGGCTAAGTAAATCAAAAGAAAGAAGAAATGGAAGATATATTAATATAAGAGGAGAAGCTTGTGAGATTTCAAGCAACCTGTATCTCGGAATCCCTTTCTAGTCCTTAGAATGAGGGGAGCATTCAATTGTAAAATATATTACTATTCAAGACAGATACAAATGTGTTTTTTCCTATTATCTTAGTCTGCTCAGCCATTTCAGTTATGGGAGGCAGTTTAGCTTTCCATTCTACTTGGTTATGTTCTTGGCAGTATATGCTGTTGATGTTTTGCTTAGTAGGACTGAAATATTGTTATCCCAACGATTTTCTTCCTATATCAATTTTGCCAAATACATAGTGATGTGTATGGAACCTTCCACAAAGGTTTAGGTTGTGGAGTCCTAGCACGATGTTGGCTCCTCCAACCCCTTGTTGAGCAAGGAGAGCCCTTCCGTGTAATAACCCTATCCTGAAATTTGAACTATTTCTCTATTAGTTTCCAGTTCACAGGCAACTCGTCAAACCATTGGTATCCGTCAACATAAAACCTTTTTTTCTTTGTTCGTTCACAGCTATCATCAACAATGACATATCTGCAATGAATCTATCCAAATCTGTGCTCAATTTTTTTAAATTGAAGTGTAAGCTCATTGATTTTTCATCAAACAGCTGGTGTTCTGCTGGTCTGTGTTTGTTTTCAACAAGTTGGAATGGATATTTCAAATAATCTTAACATAAAAATGCAAACTTCACATACAATTAACATATTCATAAGAATATAATTAACAGAAATGCCTTTTATTTATCCTTGAACATTGCTGTTACGAAGTATATACTGAGAAAATTGCACACAGCTGATTACCCTTGGTAAAAGACTCAATATTTAACTGTTGAAGTCCTGACCTGGTTACCGAATAGTTTTCACAACAAAATCTGTTCTTGCAGCTACTCTTAACTGTATGATTTATCTTTAGTATGGCACCCAACTAGGTAGTATTGAAGGAACAAATATAAGAAAACTCCCTCACAAAGGCTGCCATACTCCCAATAAAAGCTGCGGTAGGGATAAATAATTCCAAATAGGCAGTCATACAAACTTTGACTTGTTTTGTCTCCACCTAGCAAACCACATCCCCATTTGCCAACGCCATGGATGGTACCACAACTAGATGAAATGGCATTGACCACCTCTGTAAATGTTACACCAGCTTCATTGACTTTCCGTGATCTGCATTGACACTAGTATAGTTGGCATGGAAAAGTAATTGAGGCTCACAATTCTTTCAAATATCATCGTTGCTTTCCTTGCTGATTATAAATGATATGACAACTTGGCAAGCTTTAGAATATGGCTGGGCATTTGTAAGCTAGCATAAATAATATTGAATTATATTTCTCTCCACCCCTATGCACAAAGCAGTGTAAATTTATTTTTGTTCACCACTTTGCACACACAATGCGCTAATTTTGTTTGATGTTTCAGTGGCACACACAACACTTATAACAAAATGTAAATTCATCATTTAGTTACAAATCTTCATGAAATTTGTACTTGATAATCTGGCCAACTCGTGAATCTGGAAGGAAAATCGATTTGCCCCACACTCTGCAAACCTCAATCCAATTGCACTCATGAATTGTGAATGAATTTGCCAATGAATGGCCAAATGAATTTTCGTCCACAAACTGCAGTATTTGCCTTAGTCCTAGGCTAAATAGCTGAACCAAAGCTCTGACTCCCAAAGAGGGTTTCACCAAAATGAATAATCAAGAATGTTGAAATGAGTTTTCTCAATCCTCCTTTTAAAAGCCTCCAGGAACTTTCCAGAGTTAAAGTGTAAAATCATATTTATATACTATTTTTTTTTGCTCAGAAAAGTAACTTAGTAATATTTCTTTTGGCTCAGGCAAAGTCAATTTATTTAGTGAAATATTCAACTCATAAAATGAATTTAAGTACAAGTTGCTTGAAAACATTAATTTAAACAACTTGATTTACTTAATTAAATTATTTCCCTGGGCTGAAAATGGGGACATTGTTTTCCCTACGTTCTATCATTATTAAAATTCTTTTGACTTAGAGGTTGATTTTGGTCCTATTATTTGGCTAGTAAGGGCAAGGCTACTTTGTTGTTGAAGGATAATAAGGGCATGGACATGGTTGGGGTGCTCGGGTAAATCGATGTTTTAATAAATAGAGGAGATGAAAGCTCCTTATATAGATTTACAAAGACGATGTTTCTATTATGAAATAATCGTATAATGAAAGTTTCCAATGTATACAAAACCTTCAGTATCAACCATCAAGTAAAAAATAATAAAGATATCATTCTAGTACCCTCCCTTAATGGTCAACCTATCAACTACACTGATACACTCCCTTAATGGTCAATCTATCAACTGCACTAAGTTGCAACTTGAATTTTGCAAACTTGTTCGGGCTTAGAGACTTTGAGAATATTTGTTGTCTGAAAAGCAGTTGGAACATACAATAGCTAAATTGATCTGTCTTCAACGAGTCGTGGAGAAGAGTACACCATTTTCAGTAAAGGCAACATTTAGATTCACTTTGTTGGGAGGAATCTCATTTTCCTCGATGTGTACTACATTTCAAGGATGAAACTAAATCTACTCTTAGTCAGTCAGTTACTGCGACATTCTCCACAGTTGGATGTCACCTTCAGTTCACATCACTATACCATCATTGATAGGGCAATTCAGTCAATTGTTGCAGTGGGTCTTGAGAACCATCGTCTTTTCCGCCTTACTGATTCTGGTGATTCTCGGGACTTAGCTATAGCTGGTTGGCGGTCTTTTGTTAGCACACTTTGGCATCAACGGTATGGGCACTTACATGTGCATTATCTCTCTTAGCTTTCTCGGGAAGAGCTTGTCCTCGATTTCCCAGAGATTCAAATTCAGCAGCTTGGAGTTTGTGATGCATGCCAGGTTGGGAAGCAACATCGCACACCTTTCATTAGTGGCAATTCATGGCGAGCTTCTCAGGTATTTTAGCTTGTTTATGCCAATATCTGCAGCCCTATGACCACTCTTGTTCTTGGTTCTAGGTATTTTTTGTTGTTTATTGATGATTTCAGTAGAAAAATATGGGTGTATTTTCTTAAAAAGAAATCAGATGCATTTCCTGTATTTTAGAAGTTTAAATTTTTAGTTGAAAAAGAGTCCAGAAAATCTATTATTACTCTTAGATTAGGCAATGGGGGGGAATTTTTTTCTAATGAACTCTAGCTTTTTGGATACTCATGGAATCAAACGCCAATAAACTAGACACCACACACCGCAACAAAACAATGTAGTTGAAAGTAAGAACAAAACAATCACCTAGATGGCTCGATCCATGGTCGAACACAGACATGTTTTGAAGAAGTACTGGGCAGAAGTAGTTAATACTGTAGTTTATCTTTTGAACCAGTCACCCATCAGTGGCGGTCAAAGGCAAGACTCTGGAAGAGGCTTGGTCAGGTTGCAAGCCCAGAATTAGTCACCTAAAAGTTTTTGGCTCCCTTGCTTTTGTTTGGGTCCCTGATGCATCACGCACCAAGTTGGATGCCAAGAGTTAGAAACTCATGCTTGCTGGATATGGTTGTCTTCACAAAGCCTACCACTTGATCGATACTGAGACATCTTGTCTCTTGTACAGTCGTGATGTGGTCTTTAATGAGTAGCGAGGACCATTCATGCATGTTTCTCCTCTTCATGATCCAACAGGCCAACCTATGAAGGATCATGATTTGGGAGTTAGGGTTCCATTAGGTCCACTTGATGGGAGGGCTCTAGTAGCTCCTACGGCTCTAGTTATACTAGTGATCCCTGTATAGACACCTCCAGCTTCTCCTGTAGGATCACCCAGATTTGTAGATGCTTCACCTAAGTTTGATCTAGATTCTTTAGATGAGGAACTTGATCATAGAGCATCTCCTAATACTAATGATGGTCATTCTCCTCTCCGGCCTAAGTGGTGGGCTAAGACACTTGCTGATCTTCGTGATGATGAGCTCATAGATGGGAGAACTGTTTGGAAAAAGAGAAAACCTACAGAGTTTGTTAAGTTTGCTCTCATGGCCAACATTCACAGTGTGTTTGAGGTAACCTCAATCATATTTTGAGGCTAAAGGAATTCTAGAGTGGGAACAGACCATGACATCTGAACACCAAAGCTTGCTGAAGAATAACACCTGGGTCCTTTCTTATCTTCCACCAGGGAAGAAACCCATTGTTTGCAAATGGGTTTATAAAATCAATTACAAATTTGATGGTACTTTGGATAAGTACAAAGCTCGTTTAGTTGCAAATGGATTTTCTCAGCATCAGGGTATTGATTATGAGGAGACCTTTGCTCCTACTGCAAAGATGAGCACAATCAAATTACTCCTAGCCATGGCATCATAGTTTGGCTGGAAGGTCCTTCAGATGGATGTCAAGAGTGCTTTCTTGAATGGTGATCTCTACAAAGAGGTCTACATGATGCAACCTCCTAGTTTCAAGGTTGTCGGTAAAGAACATCAAGTTCTCAGATTAGTGAACGTTCGCTATGGCTTGAAGCAAGCCCCTTGTGCATGCTACATTTAAATTGATAAGTACCTCAGTGATCAATGCTTCAAGAGGAGTTCTTTAGACTCAAATTTGTAAATCAAGACTACTGATAGTGACTTCAATCCTTCTGGTTATTTATGTGGATGATTTGATCATTATTGGTAGTTCGACATCTTTGATTCAAGGAATCAAGTAGAATTTATGCCAGTCTTTTGATATGACTAACCTTGGGCTCATGCATTATTGCCTAGATGTTGTGGTTTGACAACAGTCTTCTGGTATATTCACCTCTCAGTCCAAATATGCCATGGTTCTATTAGACAAATTTCATATGCAGGATTGCAACATCTCCACCTATGGAGAAAGGTCTCAAGTTATCTGTAAAGTCTGATTCTCCTCTCATTGATGATGCTACATACATGCAACTAGTAGGCAACCTCATCTACCTCTTTGCTACTAGGCTTGATATCAGTTTCACTGTTAGCTATACCTCACGCTTTATGACAACTCCCAAGGTTGATCATTGGATGACAACAAAGGGTGTGCTTTGTTTTGTGAAGGGCACTTTAGATTATGGATTTCTTTACTCTTGAAGTTATAATCCTAGACTCAGTGGGTTCACAGATTTAGATTGGGGAGGCTTTGTTGAAGATAAAAGGTCAACTTCTGGATATGTGTTCAGTTTAAGATCCGGTGCCATCACATGGACCAGTAAGAAGCAACAGGTAGTTTCTCTCCTCTACAGAGGCCAAGTACATAGGGACAGTCAAGGCAGGTTGTGAAGCTCATTGGCTTCATTGGATGCTTGGGGATATGCAGATGTCATCAGCCGGACCGACCACTTTGTTTGTTGATAACAAAGGCGTTATCAAGTTAGCCTGAAATCTAGTATTCCATGAGTGAACCAAGCATGTGGATGTTCACTATCACTACATACGACAGTTGGTTGAAGACAAGACGATAGACTTGCAATATGTTCCTACCACGGATTAGATTGCAGACATTCTCACCAAGCCTCTTGGTCCTGATAAGTTTGTCAAATTTAGAGACAACTTGGTGTTGTTGAATAGATTAACCATTAAAGGAGGGTATTACAATAATAGAAAAGCTTCTATTATTAGTTAATCGTTATCTTTTTGTAATCTATTGTAAATATTAGAATGTTATTAATATTTAGTTAGTTGTAGATAACTTTTAGTTTTCTTTTAGCTAGAATAGAAAGTTTCTATTCTTTAGGATCGTTTCCTAAGGAAACATTGTTCCATTCTTTTGTATTTATAGACCTCTCGGTCTTTGTTAAATATAAGGAAGTATTTTACCAATTACTTCATAATAGCATTTTGCTTGGTCAAAACGGTTGCTAAAAAGATGCATTTTTTATCTCTAGCTTCCTATGCTTGGCAATGTACGAATTTTGACTCAATTTTTGCAAAGATTGAGACAAAATTTGAAGTCTTTTGAACTCTCAATCATGCATTCATTCTAATTCCAAAAAATAACTCTTTGGATTCATTTTCAGCTTTTTACACAAGAGATTAAAAGACTTCTTGCGTTGCTTCTTCAAGTAAAAGATAAATCTCTTGTGAATTTTGTAGGGCAAAGTTGTATATATGTACTCTTTCTTGTTCGCAAATCGCTTCATTCCATTTTCAAATTTGCATTTGATTTGTATATAATATGTGCTCCTATCTTAAATTTAAATGCTTCAAGTTGCATATGCAAGTGCTTCATCTTGCTTGCATAGTCGGGATTATAAACCCCGTTCTTGAAAGAAACTACCAAGGAAAGCAAGCTCAATTTGCAACATGCTTTTGCCTTCAAAAAAACCCACTTTCATGCTTGTATACACTTCATCCGTGCTTGTTATATCTCTGACATATGACTTAAAAGTCATGACGGTGGTTGCTTGCATGCTTGCTTATGATGAAAACATAAACAATTCATTATAAGTAGATATTATGCTGCTCATTTTCCATGCATAAAAGCTTTCTATTCACACTTGCTTCTAATCTTCAAAAACCCATTTTTGGGTTTTTCCACCATATTAAGTACATATTTTGCGCTTAAAATGCATGTGTCCATTTGCTGTCCCAAACATTTCCAGCCGTACTCCATATGCAATGCTCTTGGAAAACCCATCTAATTTTATTTTTTCGCCGATTTAAAGTGCTGATATTATGCATGTAAAGAAGAAAGGTCAAGAAACAAGCATGATCACATAATTGAGCCTATAAGGAGGTGAAAGAATGATTACAAGCATAGAGTGCTTTCAAGACAAAATGGTCAATGAACACTCAAAATAACAATAAATGATGCATATTCATATTCCAGTTTGAGATGCTTCCACCACACCTGAGCACAAAAATCATAAAACATCAGGTGTCTTGTAGCAACATGAAAACCAATAAAGCATGATGTGATAGAAGTCGTGTCTTGTCAGGCACTTTAAATATTTTCATCATGTATTTGTGATTTGTTCTTGACATATTACATGTAATGGAAAAACAAACTATAATTACATGTGATAGTATCATATGCAAAGTTGTACTATGTAATCAAGTTGTAATATGTTAGGCATGGAATTTGCACAAGTCAAAGTTAGTTAGGAGTATTTTTTCCCTATTTAAAGAGCTGGTTTAATAGATGTAAAGAAAAAAGGTCACAAAAGAAGCATGATCACATAATTGAACCTACAAGGAGGTGAAAGAATGATTACAAGCATATATAATCTAGAGTGCTTTCAAGACAAAATGGTCAACGGACACTCAATAACAACCAAGGATGCATATTTATATTCTAGTTTGAGATGCTTCCACCACAACTAAGCACAACAATCATAAAACATTGGGCTTCTTGTAGCAACATGAAGACCAATAAAGCATGATGTAATAGAAGTCGTGTCTTGTCAGGCAATTAAAATATTTTCATCATGTATTTGCGATTTGTAATTGACATATTACATATAATGAAAAAACAAAATGTAATTGCATGTGATAGTATCACGCGCAAAGTTGTACCATGTAATGAAGTTGTAATACATTAGACATGGAACTTTTAATAAGTCAAAGTTAGGAGTTTGTTTTTGAATAAGTCAAAGTGTTGAGAGTTTCCCCTTTTCTCTCCACCTTTCTCTCTCTTCTTTTCCCATATAAAGGAAGGAGCTCATTGTAAATAATCCTCTTTTGGAAAGTTAAGAAATTTGGCTAGTTTGTCTATGCATTCTAAGTCTTTGAGCTTAGATGTAAATCAAAATTGCTTTCAATAAAAGAGGCAACTTGCTTTCGAACTTTGTGTTGATTCAAGGTGTTATGTGACGAGATTTTTTGGATATCGATTGTGGGTTTTGGAGCTTTTCTCTATTGAAACTATAGCCCAGAAATCAAAGATAATAACCAACAAATAGAAAGAGAAAAACTGAAACAAAGAACACTAGAAATATCCTAGAAAAACCCTTCGAGAATGAAGGAAAAAACCCAGCCACACAACAAAATATATCTTTATTGATAATAAAAGTTCAAGTGTACAATGCTTATCGCTTGATGCGAATATATAACAATAGAAGAGACTCTTTGTATTCTAATCGAAGATCTCTTGAGTTTCTCATAACTCCTATAATTAAATATGACTCTTCGAATATTCATGCCTCAATGCATGTGAATGACACATGTCATTTATATTTATAATATTACAAATTAAACTTTAAGTGTCCTTTTCAGCTGAAGATGACAATAACGGTAATAACGTTCATATTTTCAGAGATAAAGATCTCTATCGCAGCTACTATCTTCAACACACCCTCTTAGCCAGAGAGAGATCTTTAGCACATAAGACTGCAATCAAAATGTTAATGATAAAATCTTACAATATATCCTATAAGATTCATGAAAACCTGTAACAATCTCATTCACGGAATCAATCAACATGAAACCTTGTAACAATTAATCACATTCATGGAATCAGTCAACATGAAACCCTGTAACAATTAATCACATTCATGGAGTTACTCAACATGAAAAATTTGTAAGACTCACAGCTAAACCTTTAATCACGGAATCTCTCAATGTGAATTGTCATGGAATCTCTCAAAATGACATCAACTCCCATCACAGAATCTCTCAAAGTGATGACATCATGGACTTTCTCAACATGATATTCACTATCGCATAGTGAAAGAGTTTATCATAGCTGATCTTACAATTAAATTGTTGATTTCTCATGAATGGAAATAAACATAACAAAACAAGACTTAGTTCTATTCAAGTCTCAAATTTAATAAATACCACAAGCATCACAAGCATCTATGAGAGTGATAGGGATTCCATAAGTACTCCCTCTTAATTATGAAGCCTCCCTCTGAAGCTAAAATCTTCTTCTAAATCTTGATGCATCTTGCAATCAAGAAGGACAAATAAAATCAACTCATCAAAAATGTTGAAGGCAAACAACAAAAAAAACCTTTGGGATTTCCACATATTTAACCTTTAGAACAATCCAACACAACTACAACTTTGTCCAAGATACAGTGAATGTCCTTACAAGTTCTAGAGATTAATCACATTTAGGCTTCAACTTATATTCATATGAAAATCAAAACAATGATAGCTTAATGAAATTATCCAAATAATATTTTCCAAGAAAAATTATTGCTAGACAAAACTAATTGACCATATACTCTTCTTGAACCAGTGTCATTACAATACATACTACACAATATAGTAACTTACGTACCTCTAATAGACGTAATGGAAGAGTGATGTATCATGACAACAACAGCGATAAATGATCTTCCTCCATAACAAGATGACAGTTACAAGATATAATCATGCAAGTGCAATCTGAATATTCATTCAAAAAAATAAATAAATTTACCTATCACATATACAGAGTAATATGAGACAAAGACAGAGACACATATGGCTTAAAAATAAGAGAGATGCAACACACGGCAAGCAACAATATAAATCAAAGCCTACACTTCCTTAACATATAGCATAAAATAAACAAACTCATCAATCAAGAATGGTGGAGGGGTAAGAAAGGAGAGCATCCAGAATGCGGAGGTCTTGAGCAAGAGAGCAGTTGGATCCATGATGGTGTGTTTTCCTGCTTGTGACCTTTCATACCCATCAAGCAGTTATACTATGCTTGCACACCAAATAACAAAGCACGATAAATGCAGATCCCAATAAGAATAATGCCGATAAACCCACATTAAGCGTGTTCAAGAATCTACTACTCTTCTACGGTCAAGTCTGCTGCCATATTGCCCCAATATTCGAGCAACAGTCTCACCAGTTCTCGCTCCCAAAGATACTTGCTCATCGTTACAGACACACTAACTGACTTTTCTGAGAATCATGCAAAACAAACGATCTGTGCATGAACATCTAAACATGTAGAAATAAGGAAGACAACCGCTTCATGCAAAAATAAATTTCTTTTAAGAGGAAGATGTCTGATGCTATTCATGTAGTCCGAGGGTGGAGAAACCAAAGCACTTTTCGAGCATAATGGCTTGCAACATATGACTGTGGCTCTTCATGAGCACCACCAGATCCTCATCTTTAACAATCATCTGCCATAGATGAAGCCGCTTTAAGCACTGACACGAGTTCGAGATCTTGACAATCCACAGCCTGGCGTAGCCCCTCCAATCCTCCAGAATAAGATTAAACATAGCGGCTCTCGGCTTGCCTTTCAGCTTTAGGGACTCCAACCGCTTGAATCTCTGTGTCAAATCGTAGGGCTGGATCGTGTAGCAGAAGGCAACGGTCATATGCTTTCTAGAAAGCAAGTCAATCGCGTACCATTTCTTGCAGACCTGTGAGACAATGCTTCTATCTCTTGGGTCATCCACATAATTCATCATGCACTCCAGCGCCTCCTCCGAAATTATATCCTTCGCCATATTTTTCACTAGCCTGTAACTTCCCATTCTTGAACCCTCACTTCTTGTTTCTCTTGCTGAAATTTCCCCTATGTTTGTACTTACAACATCAAAGAACCAGTGATCATAAAGATACTTAAAAATATGTAGACCAAAAACGACTATGTTGAACCAATAAAAATTGCTTGTAGAAAGCTATCAAAGAATTTAATCAAAATGCATAATCAAGATTTCTTTCAAACATGAAAGACCTGTTACGAAGTAATACAACTCTACATGCAGAGATAACGGAAGCAAAAAAGAAACCATGATATTTGGCCAGCACAAAGTGCTACATTTTTCATTTCAAGAGCGAGTTTTGGCTCACATTGTTCATGATTGCATCCTCTGCATTTTCATTGCTTATGTTTTTGAACGATATAACCATTACTCCCTTATGTTTGCTAGAGTGTGGACGTCGATATGCACAAGCCTCACCGAATATATAAATATATAAAGAAGGCATGCAAAATAAAAAACTACAGCCCACTGGCTCAACACCTGACTATAAGAAAGAGGCGGTGTTAATAGCAGCGACACAACTCTGCATCATTTATGACATCTGAAATCAACTGACCAGAAATAGGCCCTCCCTTCAGCACATCACATCTGATATACTCTTCATCATAGATGAAATTGAGCATAGATTCCCACCAATGACAAACTTCAAGTACTCTAACACTTGCATAAAGTCAATCAAATAGATACACAAGATATTAAAAAAACTTCTTTATTGCTGCCATCTAACTAGGCTCTGATACCATGTTGAAACTATAGCTCAGAAATCAAAGATAATAACCAGCAAATAGAAAGAGGAAAAGTGAAACAAAGAACACCAGAAATATCTTGAGAAAACTCTTCGAGAATGAAGGGAAAAACTCAGCCACACAACAATATATATCTTTATTGATAATAAAAGTTCAAGTGTACAATGCTTATCGCTTGATGCGAATATATAACAATAGAAGAGACTCTTCATATTCTAACCGAAGATCTCTTGAGTTTCTCATAACTCCTATAATTAAATATGACTCTTCGAATATTCATGCTTCAATGCATGTGAATGACACGTCATTTACATTTATAATATTACAAATTAAACTTTAAGTGTCCTTTTTAGCTGAAGATGACAATAACGGTAATAACGTTCATATTTCGAGAGATAAAGATCTCTATCGCAGCTACTATCTTCAACATTCTCAAGAGGGATTTGAATTTAATTGTGTAGACTTTGAGCTGCCTATTGCATTTAGAGTCAATTTGAACTTTTGAAACTTTTGTACTATAGGAGAACAAATTGTGATAGATAGTAGTGGCTATAATCACTTAGAGCTGAAGGCTATGGGCTTCAATTGTAAGTGTTTTTATGAAATTTGAGAGTATCCAATAAGAGACTTTGTGCCTTACTAGCTATTCTAATTGAATCATCACGAGACAAGCGTAGGAGACTTTGGGTTCTTGTATCTATTTCACAAAACTATATAAGTAAGTTGTTGTCTTTGGTGTTGTTCTTATGTCAACCCCCAAGTCACTGGTAGTATTGTAGCAATAGGACCTTTTTGTTAAATTTGAAACTTGTAGTTTCTTGCGGATCATTATTGAAAAAAGAGGAATTGATTAAGAGAAACACCCTTTTTGTAATTTCCAAATAAGTTTCTATTGGAGCTACATTTGGTAAGAAGGGAGCCTCCCCTATTGCTGTGAGGAGAGAGAAATCTCATGAAAATTTGCTATGAAGTCACAATTTTTTAAGTTGTGGGTAGTGACTTAGAAAATTTTTAGTCAACAAAAAGCACGCCCACATTTAGGACTAAAATTATCAACAAAATGCAAAAATACCTAAGATTAATAACAAAAGATGTATTTATTGAACCGCATACATCAACATGAACTGACTGCAATACCCTTGATGTTCGCCATGTGTCACCATCCTTGAATGTCATTCTGTGTTGCTTCCCAACCTAGAAAGCTCCACAAACTCGAAGATTCTGAGTCTGAATCTCAGGTAAGCCAAGAACAAGATCCTCCCGAACAAGTTGAGAGAGATAATGGATGTTCAAGTTCCATATTGCCGATGCTTGAGAATGCTGCTGTTTTTTTTCGGCAAAAGCATGCTCAAGAGAATCACCCATATCCACAAGTTTATATAGATCATGATCCTTAATGCCAATAGCTATAGTAGCGGAAGCCACACAATCAACAAGTGAACTGATTACCACATCAAGTTGAGGAGAATGCCAATTTGACTTGAGACAAGATTTAGTTGCATACTAGAAACTTAGTATACATTAAGGAATATGAGATTCCTCCCACTATATTGTATTTGCATGTTGTCTTTGCTGACAACTATATACTCTTCTCCACCAAAAATGACCAAATTGGTGAAAGGTGAGAAGTTTGTGAACCAATCTTGTCAATGAGTGAAAAGTCGAAAAGCACTAGAGTCTATGTACCAAGCATAAGACTTAACATGATCTATAGGGTGTTATGCCATGAAAGCATAAAATGTAGATTCTTTCTGCTTAGAGTGCTCTAAGACCCTCCCTACTTCCGTTGTTCAAAAGCAAGCCAATTTCAACAATCCTTGATCAAGTGACCAAATTTGTGATAGTAGTTACAGCAAACTTTCTTCTTCTTTGAGCTATGTCGAGGCTGATTGGAGCCTTCTTGTTGAGCTGATTTTTACCTTTATCCTTGTGAAAGGATTTGGCTGCAAATGCTTGTTTTGAGGAAGGATGAAGTGGCATTGCTACCAAACTTTTGTTTCCAATTGTCATGCTGCATAAGTTTGGTGCATAAGTCTGGAAAATTTAAGTCAACATTATTTGCACTAATGTTAAGTGTCTCGATGAAGTCCTAATAGGATTTAGGTAGATTCTTCATGGTGATAACTGCTATATCCTCTTCCTCCATTTTTCAACCAATGCTGAAGCTGATCTCAATATCCTTAATTTTCGTTAGATGCTCTTGTAAGTGTTGTCGGTAGAAATTGTGTATCAGCCGACGGGTCCCTTCGGAAAGGAAATTGTGTATCAGTCGATGGGTCCCTTTGGAAAGGTTTATGTAGTCGACGGGTCCCTTCGGGAAAAGTCTTGTTATGTAGCCGACAGGTAAATAGTTTGTAGCGGACATAATGTATGTGGCTGACGGATACCTTTGGGAAGGTTCCTCGGAAAGTATTTATACCCCCTTCGGGAAGCATTGTAATGATCAGATCATTAAAGCATAATGTACTGTTTGGCATATGCGAATAATAAGAAGAAGAGTTCTGCTGTTCGTGTTTGTGTTCATTGTTTGTGTGTAATTCTTAATTAACCTATGCGGTAAACATTTGGCGCCGTTTCCCGATGGACCTGGTACGCAGGCAGGCGGATATGAATTAAATGCCGAATTAGTTGAACAAGAATAAGAATAGGTTGAAGGAAAAGGATGAATTACGCGCAGCACAAGAAAATTTAATTTTGGCACAACAGGCTGAACGCAGACGGAGATTTCAGCAAGTTACTGACGGACACAAAAGCACTGAAAAATTGTTGGAAGAGACTCGACAATGGCTCGATTTGGTGGAAGAAGCGAGGGAGGAGTTTCTGAACCTGCATACGCCTCGGGAAGAGAATCTTGACGGAAGGAGATCGAGTCGCACGACTTGAAGTGCCGAAGGAGCACGAGTGTGGAGTGACCTCTTCGTTCGAGATATACTTCCGGAACGAACAACTTCGGTTGACGAAACCTCTTCTTCATCAAACAGTGCGGGTGTTGCAAACAACGCGGAAGCAAAAAACAACGTAGGTGTAGAAATCAGCGCAAGTGTACAGAACAACGCGGGTGTACAGAACAGCGAAAGAGCTCAAAATAGCGCAGGTGTTCAGAATAGTGCAGGTACACAACAAAACCCCCAACATACAGTAATAATGGCAGGTCTGAAAGAAAAGTTGCCTAAATTTGATGGTGATGAAGCAGCTGATCCCATTCGACATTGTAAAACATGTGAAACAATCTAGAGAGCGAATGGCATAACAGATGCGAACGAATGGGTCCGATAGTTTCTAGCCACCCTACGGGGTGTTGCGATTGATTGGTTTATTGACACAGATCCGCAAAAATTAAACACTTGGGATAACATTAAAAAGGAGTTTTGTGCAGAATTTCAAATATTGCGCGATGATAATGAGATCGTCAATGAGATATTCAATACCAAGCAGAAGAAGAATGAAACAGTATGGGTCTTTGCTAGGAGGCTGAAAGACTTAATCAGTAAAATGGAGAATAAGCCGGCAGATGGGTTCCAGAAAAGATGGTTCATTGAAGGCCTTCGTCCGAAGCTGCGAAAGAAGATGAAGATCGTGCCACTATCAACATACATTGAAGCATACAATCGGGCATTGAACCTCGAAAGTGAACAGAAGACAAAGAAGAAGAAGAAGACCAGCTCATCCGATTCAGATGACGATGAGCCTTCAGGAGAAGATAGCAGCGACGATGAAGGCAACAGCAAGAAAGTCCGTTCTCTTCAGAAGGACATGCTTCGGATGATGAAAGAAATCAAAAACATGAACAAGGAGACTAAGGGCAATGACCTATGGTGTACGGAGTGCAAGAAAGAAGGCCATACGAAGGGATCCTGCCCAAAAGATCAATTTTGTGAGATTTGCCAAATTATGGGACACTCGGTAAAGGAATGCCCTTTCAATTTGAAAGCAAGAACATTGCAGCAAGTGTTCCTGACGTAGGAGGCATCCCCGTCAGGAGGGAACGGGAATACCAGTATGGAAGGTGCCACATCGGGAGGATATAGAAACAATCAGTGTGGTCAAAACAACAACAATAATGGCGGGAGGAGACGAATCCAGTACGATGCCAATGTTCGGCCGATAGTTCAATGTCGCGCATGCAATCTGTGGGGTCACTTTGCCCGAGAGTGCACGACGACAAACACACCGAAGTTGCTATGCCGATGGTGTGGACCTGGCGACCATGACGATGCTAAGTGCCCGAAGTCCGGAGTAAACTTGATTATTGTCGGGATGGACAAGGAAGAAGTACTGGCAATCACTCGGAAGCAGGCGAAGCTATACCCCGATCCGACGGAGGAAAAGAAGAGACTGGAGGAAGCTCGCGCAGAGATCCAGAGAGCAACGCAGGTAGAAACGACACACCTAAAGGACACACCGAGTACGTCCGTACGAAACTGCGCAGAACAGAACATTGTACGACAAATATTGCAAGCCAAGATACCCGTTAGGATAAATGATCTGTTGCTCACTATGCCTCAGCTCCGATCGGCACTCACAAACATCATTCCCGCTGCTAAACTCCTAGGAGAACATGGAAGGGAGCAGGAAAGTGAAGCAAGTATAGTGGACAAAAAGGAAAAGGAAAGTGGCGCAAGTGCAGAAGATCCGATGCTGTTAGCCCTCTCATTCGGACCCCATCCGGCAGTCGTCGAAATGGGAATTCTCGGGACTGTATTGACGGAAACGATTGTGGACGGAGGGTCCAGTGTCAATGTGTTGCCTGAAGACACCTGGAAAAGGTTGGGACAACCGACATTATGGCCACCTACATTCCAACTGTTAACGGCCGATCAACATGGAATCAAGCCATTGGGAGTCTTGATAGCACAACAGTGACGATTGGAACACAACCATTCTTGTTGGATTTCGTCGTGATCCCACTGAAGCGGAGAGGATATGATGCCATTTTGGGCCGGGGGTGGTTGATACAAGCCAAGGCAACACACGATTGGAAGAAAAATACTTTATCACTTGAAAGCAAAGGCTGGAAGTATGTAATCGATCTACACACTCAGATGGTTGGAGACGAAGCTCTATCATCGTATTTTGAAGGAGAAGAGGATGAGAGGAGGCAGAGTATGGAACTCGATCAGGAGGGAGTCCTACGATTGGAAGGAGATGACGATCTGGATTCAGTAAATGGTCTTTACCATTGGCAGATAGAAGATTACGAGCTCTTTCCAAGTTGTAATATGCTAAGGATCGACGAAGGTAAGAAAGAAGAAGGAAATGAATGTCCGAAGGAACACAGAGAAGTTGAAGGAGGAAATGAATGTCCGAAGGAACACATAGAAGCCGATGGAGGAAATGAATGTTCGAAGGAACATGGAGAAGCCGAAGGAGGAAATGAATGTTCGAAGCAACACAGAGAAGCCGAAGAAGGAAACGCGGGTATGACTGAAGCTGAAGGAAAGAACATACAGTACGAACCCGAAAGGAGGAAAGATTCCACTGTACGACCACGCAAGAAGAAAGTATTAAGTCGAACCACAGATATAGTAGAAAGGTGCCAGCAACAAGGAAGACACATCATACGGTCCGCACAGGAAACAAAGTGGAAGGGTTTAATAAAAGTTGCAGCAGTACGGAGTGGATGTGTTATTGACGGCCAGAAGGGGCAACTGATGGAGTCCATGGTACGGAGCTTCGGGAACAAGTTGGGCGATATGGAGATGACACAGAACAGGTATAGCAGGTTTCAACTCGAATAGTGGGTGTTGAAGTACGACGACCGGAATGAGATCAAACCAGGCAAGTTCAAAGTTAAGTGGGTCGGGCTGTATCAGATCCGGGAAGTAGGGGACAATGGAGCAATAAAATTATTGACTTTGGATGGACAGGAAGTGCCTTAGGCGGTGAATGGCTTAAAGCTAAAGGTGTACCACGGCTGGAAGACTTCTGCATCACAGAATGGCCTTCGGGCGACCCCTTCGTCGTTGCAGACTGATGATGACGACGGTTGAAGGGAAAACTGACTTTGCTATTCAAAAAAAAAGAAAAAAAAAGAAAAAAAAGGGGAAAAAAAAAGGAAAAAAAGAAAAAAGAAGAAAGCACCATACGGATTTTTTGACCTGATCACCATACGGTTTTTGGAGGCAGTGTACAGGTTTTTGAGGCTGCATATTATAAAGTCACTGAACTTTTGGAGGTTGCATATTATAGAGTCTGAAAGCGTATATCGTTGATTGTCGTACGGAAGTTGGGAGCCATTTTTAGTCATCATACCGATTTTTAACTGGCTCACCGTATGGTTTTTGGACGTTGCATCCTGTAAAGTCAAGTCTGGAGCACCGTACGGATTTTTAATCCCCTCACTATACGGATTTTTATAGTTTGAAAGCATACAGATTATTCACCTGCTCACCGTACGGATTTTATGAAGACTTGGAGCATACGGATTTTTCAAAAAAATCTTATAAACTAGGAATCTCAGTACGAAATTTTTGGAGGGATTGGAAGTGTACGGATTTTCAGCTATTTTAACCATGCACTGTACAGACTTTATGGAAATTACCGTACGGTATCTCTGGTGTATGGATTTTAAGCTATTTTAACCATGCACCGTACAAACTTTATGGAAATTACCGTACGGTATCTTTGTATGAATTTTTAAGGAAAGCCATTGACACTGTGTGGAATTTGGCCGTAGGGCGTATGGAATTTGGAGGAAGTTGGAAGTAAAGACAGCATATAGAAATTACAATTTGGAATGCGAGGTAATTGTACGAATTTTTCAAGCATATCATGTGTACGGATTTGGATTGCAAGATTACAGATTCTGAAGATTGGGGTTTTGACGTACGGCTTCTACTTGCTATTGCATTCAGACTTTGGAGGACGTTATAGGATATTGCATAGGAAGGAGTCGATATAGTGGCAGGATGTATGGTGTAGCTGTACATTGGTAGCACAGAAGGGTGACAGGAGGTTTTCTAAAAAAAATAAAAAAATAAAAAAAAAGGTCGACAAATCAAGAATGCTCAGAATGAGTATTAGATGATGCCATAGGGTAGAGGAAGAACCAACGATTGCCAGAAAGAGTGTAGAATCGGCAGAAAATGACACAAATGGTGTGTTCTTCGACCCCGCCGGGGGTGTTGCCCCCTAGACCCCTAGTTGTTGCGAATATCAGTTGTGGGAGTCTGACCAGTTGAGAAGACTTGGAGCTGCTACAGGCATGGAGTCTCTGTGTACCAGAGGCACTGAGAGTAGGTGTTGGCTGTGAGGCTGTCTTGGTGGATGTGTAGAGAGCTCGGGAGGAGCTGATCATCCAGTTGGAGGCAGTGCAGTGACACTTGGCTCAGGGTACCGAGGAGTTGGAAGTAGAGAAAGCAGCACAGGTGGCTATCAAGGTCAGCTTGAGGAGTCAGTATTGTGTTAGCAAAGGCTATAGATGCAACAGGATGAATGTGAAAGTGATGTGGCAGATCAATATTGTTGTATTAGTTGTTTGAGTTTTGTTCTGTAGTCGTCAGGAGACGACTTTTCTTTTTGGGGGGATGATGTCGTCGGTAGAAATTGTGTAGTAGCCGACGGGTCCTTTCGGGAAAAGTCTTGTTATGTAGCCGACAGGTAAATAGTTTGTAGCGGGCATAATGTATGTGGCCGACGGATACCTTCGGGAAGGTTCCTCGGAAAGTATTTATACCCCCTTCGGGAAGCATTGTAATGATCAGATCATTAAAGCATAATGTACTGTTTGGCATATGCGAATAATAAGAAGAAGAGTTTTGCTGTTCGTGTTTGTGTTCATTGTCTGTGTGCAATTCTTAATTAACCTATGCGGTAAACAGTAAGAACATACACTTATCCATCATGATAGAAAATAACTAGTTTTTCAAGAAGAAAACAACTCTGATCTGATGTCTTATAGAGATCAACATAGTCCATATCTCCACAATTATCTTGCTTGATGGCGCTTGTGGCAGTTGATCATTAGTAAATGAAAGCTTGATAATCATGACTACCTCTCAGTTGCACTTGTCAAACTTATCTTGATCTTGTCCAGCTCTGGCAGAGCGAGTCTAATCCAAAACAATTGATGATATTTAAAGATCATCATCATCCTTTGTTTCCATGTGTTGTAATTTTTGTTGTCGAACCTGTTGGTACCCAAAATCACAGATTGTAATCCTATGAGCCTTGCCGACTCAATGCTGGGATTCCAACAGGTTGAAGGCCAACTTGACAGGACTGATCTATTGGATCCAAGTCCTGTACACTGCTGGCTCTGCAAAGTCAAGATGGGTGCACCTAATTCTGAACCAATCACATAATGTTTATAGCAAACAATCTGATTATAAATGCAATGAAAGTCCTCCAAATGGCAAGAAATTTGGAATTTTTTTATCTTGCAATATTTCTAAATATGTTGTGATTCAATTGACTTTATTACTTCAAAATTGACTTCAAGATGTAAGTACTTTGAATTAGATTATTCTGAATAAATAATAAAAATGAAAATAAGAACGTTTTAAAATGAGAATTGCTTGCAAGTTGTAACAATGAATGAATATACTAATTCTATCAACAGAAAGAAAAGGGAATTGCCAATAGCCTAGGTGTGAATCAATTTTAGTATAAGCAATAAATGGACGAGTGCCTAAATTTATAGGGGCAATAGAGTAAATACTACATGTCTTTTACGTACAAACTTATGTATTTATATTATGAACAATTTTGTTATCAATATGTAAAGGATCGGATAAATATGCAATCTTAAATAAGTCCAGATTGAAATTTAACTCCTATCATAAGGAGACAAACTGGACATAGAAAAGGAAATATACTAATATTTCACTATATCTAAGATGTTCAATTTTAAGATGCTGAAAATGATCCCATCACAATTTGATATGTAAATGCTCACAGAAATATAAATAATTATAAGGGACGAAACTCATTAGTATTTGTGTAAAAAACAAAATATAGTGCTTACTGGTCATACCAGAAATGGAAAACAATGAAGACACCTATATTTGATAATTAATCCATGGGATTTTCTTCAAAATTGCACATCAATATCTGCTCAATGCTATCAATTATTCAAGCCCACAGATAAATGTAAAACTCAATCTTTGCCTATGAGAGAATGAAATATAATATATATCAATCTGTAAGTATAGAATCCTTTTTTCATGATAGTAATTGTAAAAATCATGTCTCTCATTTGTTTTTCAAAGGATATTTATAAACCACGAAGAGGTGCAAGGCTCTCCTTCATAACCAAGCATCTCTTGGTAACTATTACGTAATTGAAATTTATTAACTTTACAAATTATGCCAACTGGTTGTTAATTTGCATTAGATCAACAAATCCGCCCTGAAAAAAAAATCTCTTTATACACGAATGGGAGTAACCGCTTGAGACTTGACATTATGCTTTGATCATCCAGCACTTTACCTTAGTGTATAGCACCAGTCACATGGCATGATTTTCCTTCTCGTTTGCTAGGTCTCCATCCTCCCGTGACGTGTTGGTGACTCCTGTTTTGAATGGCTCCTCATACCCATTCCAGAATTTCCTTAAATCTGGTACTGCTGACGCTCACAATACTTAGACTGGAAATTCATCATAGAAACCTGTAACGTGTTTCATAAATTTTTAAAACTTCATTTCCAAAAATGAATAGGCGCATATCCACTAAGTATTTTGATCCATTTGTTTAGACGTGCATCTCCAGACCTGCAAAGGATACAAGGGACCATTAGATCATGACTCTTGAATAAATTAGTTATTTTTTAAAACCATACAATTCGAATTCCTAAAGGCTTCTACAGGCTTATGCATTTCTGATTGCAGGGGCAAAAGAATGGCACAGTTTCAACATAGTTGGGGAAAAAAAAAGCACGAACTGAATGCTTATAAAATATATCCTGATTTGAAAATTCCTCTGCGTATTTTTTCTTTTGAAATTTTCTAAATTTGCTTATTGGGGCCCACATCCTGAGGTCTATTTAATACTATCTGCCAGTTAATTTCGAAAACAATGGTGAAGATGCCATAAACAGAGTCGCACACAATCAACATAATTGAAACCACAAACATCCTTGTTTAGCGATCCATTTAACGATTGCAATATAATTTTAGACTGTATAATATCATCAGACATTTCTGGGTTTGGTCGATTGATTTCAGACTGCTCATGCCAAGGTGCGACTGCCGAAGGGAATCCTGCAGATGCAATTTCAAATTCTTGAATGTCGTCCACATTAAATCTCTGGGACTAACTCTATTCTTTACCTCCCGTGAGCGCTGAACAATAAAAACTTCATCCTCACAGGGGATCAAATTTTGCCGGGGCGCACAATTGCTGAATAATTCAAAGGTAAATTGAAGGCTATTCCTGAGATGAGTGATCACGCTCCTACTTTTTCCTAGACTGAGAAAACAGTATGCTCCGCAGAAACGATCTCAAAGTTTCAAACACCTGCAATTCATCTTGAAAATTCCATAATCAGACAGCAATTTTGGATGTTACTGTGTGCAATTGGTATCTGAGAAGATTTTTTGGCTAATATGATGTGTGCTCAGAGACCAGTTCCTTATGCACTGATTACATTGAATATTTGATGATCCGTATGATATCGATGCTTATGGTCAGATCATCTGCAAATACAAACAATGGAATTGAAATTGATCCTGCTCTGGAGAAGTCTGTACATCTTTTGACTTGATAAATGCATTTGAGCTTTAATCATAGTTTCACGTGCATTTTAAGATCTCCAGATTTTAAATGTTTCACCACGTTCATTCCAATTTTTCAAAAAAAAAAACTAAAGCACTAGGCATCTTGCTTTCAAATCAGGTAGAGGGATGCAGATACTTTTATTAAACATCTCTGATCAATAATGTACAGGATGTTTGTAATTGCCAATGCAAGTTTCATAACCATTGTGACACATACCCTGCACCAAGTGTGGAATTCCAGTACCAGGAGGACCATATAAAAGAATAGCTTTCCAGGGGCTTCATACTTCTGTTTAAAATAAAATAAAATCAATTTAGATATTGTAATTTGTAGCTCTGATGTCATTCTTAACAGATCTTCATGACTGCAGTAAATCAAATTTTCCTTTGCCTCGAGTACAATCTTTCAAAACCTGCTCTTTTTGAAGCAAAGGATATGAATTATTTCACTTCCAAGGCAAAGCTTTCACAACCACCAAAATATGAAACATGGAGTCCTAGAAATATAAAAGATAGTAAAAATAATGAATAAAGGCTTATGGGAGTAATCAGAATGGAGGTCCTAATTACAAATTAGGACTCCATCAGAACCATTGATTGCTTTCTAACATTATGTTGGTCAAAGATACCATTTGCACGCTTTTCAAAACACATAAGACAAGAACTTTTGAAAAGGCAAAAAAATGATTGTGAGACCTGAGGTATAGAATCCAATACAAGAACAAAGGCAGATTCAAGTATAGACTTTGAAAAAGATAAAGTACTGCTGACATGAATCCCGAGGTACCATTTTTTTTCAGACCCAGAAAAGTTTGACAAAGACAGAAATCTCTGCAAAAAGCCCCACAAAGAATATGTAGGTAAAATTTGAATCCAGCCAAAAAATTAAAGGATTTTATAAAAAAACCCTAGTCGAATGGAAGTGAAATTCTAGGTTGCAAAGAAAATCACACAAAATGATGGATAGGTCTGCCATCAATTTGAAGGTAAATGTGTTCTAAAAACATGATTTGTGTAGAGGGTGCTTGAATGAGCCCTAGCCTTGACCTGGTATGAGAAAAATTTGTCTACTACATAAAACATAGAAAAAAACAAGTCATCATTTTGTTTTTTTTCGGAGGAAAAAACACAAAGATTTATGTTTGTAAAAAAACACCAGCGAAGGAGCAAATAACATTTGCAGTGCAATGAAAACTTGAAAAATTGCATTTATCTGCGAATAAATGATGGAAATCCTATCAACAAGGACGTGATTGCAAAAACAATGTGGTTGAAAACTGCAAACAACCTTCAGCAACTACAAACAGAAGATTGGCAACACGCTTTTTAGAAGAGAGAAGTTGTCATATGAAGAAACAAGAAGAAATTATATTTTTATGAGGTCAAGATTCTTGAAAAAACATCATGTTTGCAAAAAAAACCTTTGAAAAACCGAAGAACTTGGGCCCAAAGATTGAGGAGTTATTCAAACCCTCAGAAAACAAAATTTGATTTTCAAAATTTTAAAAAATTCGTTCAAAATTAAAAAGCAAAAAACAAATTTCTAATCCTAAGCTTTGATACCTTTTGATGTCAGTTTTGTACCACTACATAACATATAGCAATTGAATACTTGATATGGAATATCAAACACTCAATCCGTCTCTTGAAAAGTAAATACTCATGAAGAACATGAGAAAAACTCCAAGGTTCTTTATACTTGTGGATACTAAGTTATATTAATGTTATTTGTTGGTTAATCAGGTAGGCGGGCTTACGTTATTCATTTGAAGATAACTTGGACTTTTGCTGTGATGGTGCTGAATCTAGCTTTTTGCAATGTACACTAGCTCCAAATGATGTTGATGGTGATGATGGAGGGAATGTCCACCAGTAACGCCCTAATTTTCTAACTTGTTCCAAGAATGAATTCCAACTACTACATTACTTGCTACTTTACTTCTACTCCTATGAATGGAAAGATTAGTAGATGGACGGGGATCAAATCTGATGAAAGCTTACCAGTGGCTCTACCTCCATAGATGTAATGATTCAAGGGAAATAGACTATATTACCACGCAAGGCTTCCTAACAAGCCCTTAGGATGCTAGTGGCCTAGTTTATGGATCCCTATCAAACATCCACTAATATCACCATAAAACTATCCATCTACTCTTGCTTAACAAATTTCTTGAAAAAATATCTACTTTAACAACTTCAATGAATTTTAACTCTAACTATTGGAAGTAGAAACCATGCAATAACACTGAGTGTTCTTAATCACCATGCAAGTCACAACAATGATAAAGAGAAGCAATTTTGGTATTATCTTAAGCAACAATATTCTTCAACCTTTTACAAAAGAGAGCAAATGGCCTTATATAGGGGCCAAAATTACAACCAATGGTAGAGATTAAGAGGCAAAATCAGTGATCTAGATCAAATCCCAAAAATCCTAATTAGGGTTGCCACCTCATTGGCCAATGAGAAGGCGCCACCTCATCAATGGACCAATGAAAAAAAAGAAAAGTGGCAACCAATGAGAAGGCACCAAAATGGTAGCCAATCAGAATCAGACACCTATCCTACCCAAGAAGGAGAATTTGCCACTTGGGCTTACATCAAATAATCTTCAAATATAATTCTACCCTTTTCTTTCATCTTCTTAGCGAAAGCAATGGACTTGGCTAGCTTTTCGTTGACTTCCTTCATGGGAGGGCAAGGCGTGTGCTTCAATTTGAGCTCAGTTGAATTCATCATGTCACTCGCTGCTTGCAGTGTCTTCTCATGATCCTTCTCATATTCTCTCGCATATCCAATAAAGGCATTGAGGGAGGCAAAGGTGCCCAAATGCTTCTTCTTGATGGCAACCTTCCCCAACTCATCCTATTTTGATCCAAATTCTATCTCGTTGACATTCTCTTTGATAGCTTCAAAATCAAGTGTAGCCCCAACATTGCTCATCATGGTTGAAATGGAAGTGTCAATGCTTGGGCTATGTTGTGGAATCTCATTTTGTATCTCTTCAAGTATCCTCAATTTGATAGTCAAGGCAACAAACCAAGACTCCACCGTACTCATTCCTCCTTCATCTACTAACTTGGTTCTCTCCAAATATCTCTATGGTAGCTCGATAAATGCCTGTAGCCTGGGAATGGCTAAATCCTTGACTGGAAGGAAATCCTTCCACTCCTCTTCAAATGTTTTGAATTTGTCTCTAATAGCTACTAATGACTTGAATGTCGAGATAAAGGAAGGCAAGAAATTTTGCCCATCTTGAATTTTAGCATTGATCCAATCCTTGACTTCGTGCAGCTGAGCCGATATCTCTTCTATATTGCTCCCGTTGTCTTGGAAGGGCTACCTGATGCAACTGTTGGTTACGCTGGCAAACTCTCCAATATTTGTTTTTGGCCTCAAACTTTACAATCCTCTCGTTTTCCTTCCTCAATCTTTCCTTAATTGAAACCATGCCTTCTTGGAACTCCTCACACTCCATGTTATCCATGATTCTTCCCAAGTTATGCTCTACTATTTCATACTCCTGGGCTACAATCTCATCCACTCCCTTGTTAACCTTTGGTATAGTAATCTGAACTTTTCGGTGACCCTCATCATCGCTTTGGATTACCTTTGCCATTGTTTTTGTTTCTCGCTATCTTCCTTTTCCACTAACCCTTGAATATCTTCGACTGTTCGAACAGTCACCACCTTGCCTCTTGGCATAAGCATTTGCCTTAACCATAGTGGTGCAGTGCATCTCCCCAAATTTGGATTTGGTTCGACTAGTAAAGCATCACCAACGACCTCAGGTGCTTGACTTATTTCCTCAATATCAATTGGCCTGTCTTCCTCTTCACTAGTTATTGTCATATCATCTCCATGTTGGTTCTCCGAGAGAGGAGAGTACTTGGTGCTGTCACTGTAACCACTTGATTCCGAATTAGAGCTCACCTCTACCGAGATCCTTTGTTTATTTGTATTAATCTCCTAGCTTGTAGCCTCAATTATGTTCCCTCTTGACGGTGTTGCATTCCATCTCTTTGCTGGAGGCTCCTGATATTCTTTACTTTTCTCAACCTCCAAATTCCTCTTCTTGCTCTTAACTACTCTTTGTTTCTGGCTACTTCCCCCACCTTTCTGTTCGACTAACTCTGCTGGACTTTCTTCCTCTGGTTTCATCCTCTCATAAGGCATACCTTTCGACTTTGTAATTGCCTTAACTTCCCATTGTATCATGACTCAATGTGTAGATCAACTATCCTTGTAAATGCCTTTAAGGAAGGATCTTGATGATCATCCCAATCTACTGGACTCAACTCTGTTCCATCCATTGTATCATAATCTTCTCTTAACACATTTTCATCATCTTCCAGTTGATCGGGAATATTAAGGCCTCTCAATCTGATTGCCCTCGTCATATCCAGTGACAACCTTGAGAAAACTAGCTTTCTCACATGAAAGTCATCCTGTGCATTGGCCCAAAAATCTTCTATAGTAGGAATATGTTTGAATGCATTTTCATGAGATGCCTTAATAAGACCATTAGGATTGCATCCTTGTCTTGCTCTATACCATCCTAGATGATTGCTCTAACTCTTTCTTCGCAGCTGAAAAGGCAATAGGATTGGGGCAAGTATCATTGCCTATTCCAAATGAGAAGGTAATCCCTATCTCATCATTAAGTTTCATTATCTTGTCATAATGCTCAAGTTGCCTAGCCAACTCCATCAAAACTATCTTGTCGGGTGGGTACCTTGGAAGTCTCTTGGGACAAACTGTACCTCTTGCCACTCTAATATATGTGAATTGTGGAAATTGGATGAACCAACTCGCATACTTCTTAACTTTTACTTCCGCTTCTGTTGAGAGCCTTCTAGTAGGTATCTCTTGTAATATCCTTATCGTCTTCATGGCAAAGGCGTCATAAAACATCTTCTAATATTTGGTGTTGTGCAAATGAAGTTGTGGATAGCACTCATGCACCAAAATTTGCCCCGGCCCATTGCCAATCACTCCTACGACCTTAAGTCTAGGATTTTCATATAGTCTGGCAATCAGATAGAAAAGATAGGACCCCATGTAAAATTGCTTTTGATTTTGCACTATCCTAAGTTGCAACTCTAAATTTTCACTTATAATTCTAGCCTAATCAAATTTTCTCTTTCCATTTTCAATTTCATCAATAAAGTAGTACATTTAGTTCTTGAATTGCATACCTTGAGCCACACCCATGATTCAGCTGAGAAGCACAATTAGATTGCCGTACTCCAGTTTGAAATCTGACTTGGTGAGCTTTGACGATTTGGTGACTCTCTTCTTGCCTTCGTTTAACCAATTTTGCTTTAGATGAATGAAGTAGGCCTCCTTGTTACCCTGAAAGAACTTGGTTGTTTGATCCATTGTTACCATTGACATGCCTCTATGCTGGGGAATATTGAATTCTTCTTTGACCACTTGTCCGCTGATGTTAGCCAACACTTTTTTCCTTTCATCAAAAATGATGGACTTGGTCACAATATCAAACCAGGATGCACATTCCATTACTAATTCCGAATAAGGCAAGGTAGGAGGGAAAGCCGCCGTGTGTACAATTCCACTCCTGTAGATCTTCTTTGCCATGGGGGATTGTCCTTCTTTCAATCTATCCTTCAACTGTACCATGTTTGTTGTGCCAATATTGGTATCACTTATTCGCCTCACTTTTGAGAAGAAGGTGATCTTAGGCATCATGTCTTCCTTGTCTTTTTTGGTATTTGTTCCCATTGGGTTTATGTTCGCACTAACATCTACCATCCTAAACACTTATTTCTGCCTCTTCGTTCTAAATGATATGGACTACACTTATCAATCTCCAACCATCTTTCTATCGATGGAATCTAGCTTATTTCTACCTCTCCAAGTCCTATCTCTACACTTATCAATCTCCAAACTTCTTTCCTACAGATGGGACTACCACTTATTTATGCATCTTCATTACCTTAGGATGGACTACACTTATCAATCTCCAAACTTCTTTCCTAGGGTGGTCTAGCCTATTTCTGCCTCTTTGAGTGTCCTATCATGAAATCTACACTTATATCTTCCAACTTCAGCCTATCAATGGAAATGATGAAGTGGTGGATGAAAAGTGCAAGAAGAGGATAAGGGAAACAAAACAAACAAAAATAAGGAATAGAATTCGCCTTCGAAACCAATCTTCACCTCTAAAAATCAATGAGAATTTTGTACTATTCTCGAACAGTTTCAGAGATGTTCTTGTGCTGCGTGGTCACAGCCCGTGCTGCGCGGCCTCAGTTGCCCATGTTGCGTGGCTATTGCGCGACCACTTTCCCAAACAGTTTTGAAGATGCTCTCGTGCTGCGCGACCTTAGCGCGTGCTGTGTGACCTCAACCCATGTTGCGCATTCTCAGTTGCCTGTGTTGCGTGGCCACTGCCTGTGCTACACGGCGTTAGTTGCCCGTGCTGTGCGGCTACTACTCGTGTTGCACGACCACTTTCTCGAATGGTTTCGGAGATGCTCCCGTGCTGCGTGGCCTCAGTTGCCCGTGTTGCATGACCACTGCCCGTGCTGTGTGGCTATTGCCGGTGCTGCGCAGCTACTGCTTGTGTTGCGCGGCCATTTTCCCGAACAGTTTCGGAGATGCTCCCATGCTACGTGGCTTGAGTTGCCCGTGCTGCACGACCACTGCCCGAACGGTTTCGGAGATACTCTTGATGATTTCTGCTCTGATACCACTGTAATGTTCTGACTAACTTTGAAACCTGAATAGCCGTACGAAAATATGAATGCATAGACTGAGAGGTTGTACAGGCCAAATTTGGGGGGCAAAATGCAGAGCCATACGGTGTGGAGATTGCTAGCCGTACGCAGGAGTGTCAATCTGTATGGTGGAGGTTGTGAAGCCGTACGGTGGAGGATAGTTAGCCGTATGGTGTTTGTACTTTGTAGTAGGCCGTAAAGTGAGAATAATAGGTCGTACGGTGGCTCAAATGGATGACTCGAAAGCCTAAGCCGTACAAGGAGGTGAAGGATGGCATAGAAGGATGGATGGGGTGAGGAATGAGCAGTGCGGAATCACACGGTGACGGAAACACAGTGTTGCTCATACACAGAATGCTGATGGAATCCACAAAATAATAGACACCAAAATGGAAGTGCACAGAACAAATAATAGATCGAACCAATAGTTATTCGCAATATGATGGTGCTTTGGCTTTCTAGATCTGAGCAAAGAAGTACAATGCAACAACGGAATAGGGTGAGGGTTGAATCCCACTGAAACCGCACGAGCCAAATAGGGAAGGTCTTTAACTTCTGGAATGGCGAATTACAGAGAACCCTAAACAAGAGTTCGCAGTATAGAGAAAAATAATCAAAAGCATACCTACAGACTACCTACAAACTGTGCTTAAATACCCATCGGGAAACTTTCCAAGGGTGTACAAAGATAGCCGACGATGACACAAACTATGGAAACAAAAATAAAAATGGGTCCGAGATACATTAAATCAATTGGCCCGTTACAAAAGTTTAATTAAATACATTTATTTTATGACGGGGACATTACAAATTTTACTTTAAATCTGCCTTTACCAATAATTGGGCCTCTTCAAATTTAGATCAGATCTCGGAAAATTCAATCTCTCTCCAAACTGTGATGCCCTAGCAAAAATCAGAATTCACCAACCTTGTTAAAATTTGCTCGTGCCACTGAATTTTGACCACCTTGCCAAAATCGCCCAAAATGAAGGAAATTGCTGCCCTAGGGCAAAAGAAATCTGCTCTAAATCAGAATTTCGGTTCACTAAATTCGCCCAAAATTGCCAAAATCCAGACCTTAAATTGCCTTGCCAATTCACCAAATAAAATTGCCAAAGCTGGAAGAAGGAATCGCTGCCAAAGAAGGAAATTCAGACTCCAAAATTGTTGCCAATCTTGCAAAAATCAGGTCTCTTCACCACAAATTCGACCTAGGGCAGAAATCGCTCAAGGAAAAATCAGGTCTGCTCTCCAAATTGCCCCAGGGCAGAAATTGCCCAACTTGAAGGGAAAAATCGCTGCCAATCAATGGAAAAATAAGACTTCAAAATTGCCTTAGCTGGAAATTCGCCCAACTTGAAGAAGAAATTTGCACATTAAGTTAGTCCCTCAATTAATGGCCCAGATTTAAAAGAAACATTAAATTGACTTAGCCCTATAGTGAAATTGGCCCATTTAATTGCCAGTTTGATCCGAATTTGCAAAATAGAAACAAGGTAAGCCTAGGAGATGTCAAAATTTTCATTTAACAATGCTTTGGTAATTATAATATCATTAAAATCAAATCTAGCAAGCCAAAATCGATTTTCAATTCCAAATTTCCAATTTCCTTTAACATTTCTAAAATCCTGTAGACAAAATTTCAACCAAATTAATGAGAATTTGCAATTTAATTCAATTTCAATCTTGCAATGCAATTTCAATTTTTCAATAGAATAAATCCTTTTCCTAGAAGTCAAAATTCAAATTCCAATTTCAATTTCACTATAAAAAAAAATCCTTTTCACCAAAAACTACTAAATCTAAAAATTCATTTTGAAAATGCTCAAGCTTATACAATTATATCAAATTTTCAAAATCCATCTAAGTTCAAAATTTGCAAATTTATCCTGCCAGATATCGTTTTAACTATCGAGAAAAATGTTGTCAAATTCTATTTGGCCTAAGGATAAAATACATGCTCCGGAAAATCAAGTTTAGCACCGGGTGTAAACAAACCAAATAAAATCCCTCCTAGAGACCAAGACGTCCAAGGTGTAAAATTACCAATTCGAAACCTTTGGACAACTCCAAATTTTGCTAAGGCAACCAAAAAAATTCCCAATAATCCGTGAAAATTGCCAACGCTTGCCCAAAAAAGGGGGTCCCTAAAAATTTTGGGGCGATGGTGTGAAAACCTCACAACAATGCCATGTTATGGTAAATTGGTATTGCATTAAATAGAGGAGATGGAAGTTCCTTATATAGATTTACAAAGGCGATGTTTCTCTTATGAAACAATCATAGAATTAGAAAGTTCCAAATATATACAAAATCTACAGTAATGACCATTAAATAAAAATAATAAAGATATTATTCTAATATTGGGAGAACAAAGGGAAGGAGATTTTTGGGATGGCTAATGAGTAGTGGGAAGGTATCAAAGGAAAGCAAATTATTAGGGTCAATGTTTCCTTGAGGAAGGTGGAAGTAGAGTCAATGAAGGTAAAACATTTTCGAGGTGGTGAAGAGTTTATGTCCTGCGAGAAAGCTAAGTCTATTAGGGAGAAGGATAAAGTGGATGATTGTGCTGATCATGCTATTGAGGAGCTCTCCATAAGGAATTCAGTTTGCAGAGAGGACACATTGGAGAGGGACAACAATTTTTCAATAGAGTATCGTAAAGTGGTACTTGAATGAAAATGGGAGACTAGAAGCTGGATTGAACCAACCATTTCAATAGGTTAATTGAAAATTTGAAAACATTCCCAATTTGAGTTCATTGGAAATGATTGGAACAAACATAAGGATTTATGGGGGTTTAGAAATGCTATAGATGGCCTTTATTCTTGTTTGAGCTAGCTTGAAAGAAGCAACAAGGATTTGAAGGTATCTAAATAAAATCATTGTTCTCAATTGGATCATGATCAAAATTCTTAAGCCATTATAGTCATGCTCCAAGAGAATATGTTAAGAAAAACTAATCCATTATAGTCGTGCTCGAAGAGAATATGTTAAGAAAACTAACTTAAGATATGGCATAGAGTTAACGCCCTACAAGAATGCTAAGTTTGCTAGGGAAGAGGATAATGTGGAGTACTTTGCTGCTAATGCCATTGAGGAGCTGTCTACAAAGAATGTAGTTGGCAAAGTGGACTCTTAGGACAGGGTCTAGGATCTCTAATACAGTATCCTATAGTGATTTATGCATCAAAATAAGAGACTAAAAACAAGACTGAATCAGTTGTCTCCCAGTGTCAATATAATGTTGAGTTTTTAGCCTGGATAGGAAATTCTGCACAGGTTCAGTGTGAATGTGCTTGGAAAGCGTCCAAGTAGTTTGAGTTATTCCATTTATTATTTCACTTATGAGGATAAAAGTGAAACGTTTTTTTTAGGTGAATAATTCTAAACAGAGTGCAGATAAACATTTAGATTTATCTTCCATCTTAGGTTTATCAGTGATAAGTTTTTTCGTAAGTAAAACTGATTTTTCAAACTTTTCTGAACCTTTTTTAATATTATAACTTTGCCAGTCCTTTTACCTTTCTGAACCTTTCAAAGAAATCTGAGCCTTGTTACTATGATTGGAAAAGGAACAAAGCGACATTTTGAATCCTTCTCATTTGTCACTAAACTTGTAATTTGTATTCTTTTTAGTGTTTGTTTGTCATAAAAAAATTAACTGTTGGAAGGTTCGATTATGCTTGTTTCTAAGTCTGAATGATATTGAAAGCTTACAGACCATAAGTATAAAAAAACATTTTGTATATGTAAATATTCAGAATATTTATCTATTGTATTTAAATACTATAAAATACAAGAAATAATCTTTATCAAGATGACTATATCGTATGATATGGATAGACAGGTTCTTGGGGCTTGTTGGTATTTTCTTGCATTGGAACGACGAGATACTTGCTGGCGAGAGGCTTGTAGGAACACAACATCATGTGAAACTAGGATGCTCTATTGTGAGAAGCCTCCTGATCATTCCCATATATTATCTGAAGCTGACAGGAATGCTTTTCAGTCTTATTGTGATGCGTCTGGTTCTGAATATTTTGATTTTGGGATTTATAAAGATGCCCTTACAAGTGGAATTGTTACATCACGGAAATTTTTGCAGAAGTATTTCTATTGCTTGTGGTGGGGCCTACGGAATCTAAGGTATGCATGTAACACTGTTTCATTTCATGCTTCATCTTGTTCTTCATGTCACAACCATACTGATGCAGTGAAAAATGCTTCAAGTTAGATTGATTCTATTTTAAAAATGAGTGTATATTATTTGATTACATCAATTATATTAGCAATGTTTCATCAGAGCCAATTTTGTTGATATATTAACTCTTGATAGTGATCTTCTTTAGTAGATAGATGCAGTTTGGAAGAAGTGAAATCAATATATATAGCAGAAGGCCTGTACTAAAGTATCACCTTGAAATATTTGATAAACTAATATACATACGTTCTTTTATTAAATCAGCAGTAATTGAGCTATATAATGCAAGCATCTAACAATGATTGTTGATATTTTATCATTAATCATCCCAGAGCGGTTGTTGCTGATTTCATTTTTGTTTCAGATATTATCTTTAGTGCAGTTTTTGCAGCGATGCACTGAACTTTGTGTATTTTCCTTGTAATGCTGTTACTGTTTTCACAGTTGTAATAAGCCTTGATAAGGTTGATTTTGTAATATTTTCTCCTCATTCGTAGCAGTCAACCTTTCTTTGAAAAAAAACAGGGAATAATAAGAAATGTCTTTTTATATTTGCTTTTGAATTTTTCATGTCATCATGTTCAGATAGGAGCTTATTCCTGCTGTCAATCAATGAAGCAATGAGAAAAACAAAGTAATTTATAAATTTTTGTGTATAGAAATTTTGTTTGGGACATCACCTTAAACATAGTAGAATGTTTCCTTGAGTGTTTCATGTTTTTGATGAAATGTACCTTTTCTGAGTGAATTTCATCAATCCAGAAAATTTGGTTGAGATCTGAATTCAGAAAACAGGCTTTGCTTTCTCAGTCTACGCAAATTTTGCATTCTAATTATTTTTGTGGTGTTATGTGGAAAGCCTTTTTTAGATGTTGCAAAGTCTGAGCTGGTTTTGATGTGCAGTTCACTTGGGCAGAGTCTGGTCACAAGCACTTATCTTTGGGAGATCTTATTTGCAATGTTTATTGCTATCCTTGGCTTGGTTCTGTTTGCCTTACTTATTGGCAACATGCAGGTCAGTATGGGACTAAAAAATATTTCCCCCATTATTAGCTTTGTGGTTGTTCTTTTGGATAATTTACTTTTGAAGACTGTCGTTGTTACCCTTGGTTGCTATTAATTTTGTTATAATATTATTTGGGATGAAAATTTCCAGAATGTATTCCGTCTTTTATTTTATGTTCTGATAGTTCTATTTACTAGTTTTCATTGTATTGTTGCTATTTAACAGATTAAGGAATTTTTCTTTGGTTGGTTCTGAAGCTTTAATTTTCTCCACTAAAGTAATGACTAAGGATTTTTTTGCACTTCGCATGGACTAGTATTATGGTCTCTTCTAGAATATCAACCTCTATCAGTTTTAGATGTTCTACTGGTTTATGCGTGTGTGGTGGAGGCCATTTATGAATATTACTATTTGACATTTTGTGTAATGTCTTCATCTAATCATTAAGTTTTCAATTTGGATAATATAACCTTTGAAATTTGTTTTTTCCCAAATAAAGATTGGTATAAATGATATTTTTGTTTCTTTTCAAAGGAAACCCTCACATCAATTCTTTGAAAAAAAAAAAAGAAAATGTGTCAAACAGATTTTTGTTGATGTAATGCTTCTGCTCCATTATTCTTGGTTTGCAAACTATTGGTCATTGTTGTTATAAGATTTTTGAAAGTTTGTCAGGGTGCTTTGTTGCTGGTTTCTACAACATTTTCAGTACAATTCAAAAAAATATTTTGGTTCTTTCAACTTTTATGCTACTAATTGAACCTAATAATTCCTTGAATCTCATGTTGTAGAAGGGAAATTTCTGTTAACCTCTAGCATACTTGGAATGCGTCTCCACTTTCTTTTTCTTTATATTTTTTGAAAAATAAACTTTCTTGCATCTTTTGTGGGGTATTGTGGTATGGGTGGAGGAGAAGGGGGGTGGTTTCGTATCTCCAACTTAATGCATGTGAGTGAAAATTTTTCCTTGTCTAGGATTGGTATTTTAATTAGGATAGTTAACATTTTAAATTCATACAAACACAGAATGGATCAGCATGTAGGGTATAGATTATTTCTTTGAATTTGTAGGGCAAGATTCGTCTTGAAGCATGAAGCTGATGATAAGATTCCTTTTACAGAAATTTACAGTAATAACTAGAATTAGCAGGATGCCTTATGGCATACAAAGCAACCAAACTGAAGGTAAATCTGTCCTTTTGTTCTTAGGCCTGAGCACAAGATTAATCAACACTAGTGTACAAGACAGTAGGCTCATTGATTTGTTATCTAATGTGGAAAAGCTAATCTAGAGAAAGTGAATACATACTCACTTCAATTCACTGCAGTACTATTACATCATCAATTAATATATAAATAGGACATAACAAAGCATACCAAGTAATTTGTAAATCGATTCATTGATTGTTTTATTCTAGGGTAGTGCTTGTGTAATGAAATGTAGACCAAGGATGACTACATAAAATCAGACTGCCTTACCTGATTACGAGAATCATATTCAAAGTACTATACGATTGTCAAACGGAACATGAGCATAGAGAACCACTTGCCATTAATTTGTAGCAACTGCTCAGAAGCCAAGAAGTGATTAACGCATAGTTAGGTACAAACATACTAGCAATTCAAACAATATTAATGTATATGAACTACATTGCTCCCTCAGAAAAAGAGAAGTGGGATTCCTAGCTGATAAGAAAATAAACAAATGGTACAAATCACATCATATTAGGGAAGATTTTCCGAGTTGTTTTATCACTCTTTAACCATTATAACGTGGTGGTCAAAACTCGAAAGTTTGACAACAAAGAACTGAATGATTGATCTTTTTGTGCAGCCAATGTTTTTCAGCTAGAAATAAAAAAGAAACCAACTGATTACACATTAATAATCGCATCTTGAATGTCATGCATGATATGTACATGCTAGTGACTATGCAACTCAATGAATTATTGAAACATACAGATAATTTGTCACTCTGAATGTATCTTTACCTCAAAAATCTTCACCAAGCTGGTTACTGATAATTGTCGGTATAGCTGCAAATTAGTAGCATGCTTTGGCTAGATGATGGTGTATGGGGGACTATAAATGTCTGGTGTCAACATCAAGTTATTTGTACCATGCAACTAGAGATCTAGCAACAGATTTAGAAAGATGATGGTGTATGGTGGTCTATAAATGTATGGTGTCAAGTGTCAACATCAAGGTATGGGACCATGCAACAGGAGATTTAGCAAGAGTGCTTAATGTTGTTAGGTCATACAATCATAAATGCTAAATAGCATTTTATTATGGTAAGGAATTTTGACTGTTCAGATTTTATGGTAGAAGATATTTCATCAAGAAGTTGTTTGATAGAAAATTCTTGAGAAGAGTGTATGGTAGCAAACTTTATAGAGTATATGAAGGACACTGCAGTAGAACCATATGGCTGGAATAGGCACACCTCCATATGCAAAACATATGATATAAGAAGTTGGATATGGTTGTGTGCAGTTTACAATATGAATTTAGTTTATGGTGGAGTGCACCAAACAGGCTTTAGACTATACAATAAAGTGTTGTACTCATGGAAATGGCGCAATAGTGAATTCTACCACAGAATTTTCTTTTAGAGGAACCTAAGATTTTGTATAAATCAGTACAGTGAATGAAGGATTACTGGAGAATCATACAATAGCATGTAGATTTTCGTAAATTATGATAGGAGAGTGTATGGCTATGTTTTAACTCCCCCTATGGTGGTTGTGGGGTCTACCCAAAATTCGGTAGTAATCCATATGAAAATGGAGTTTGAAGCCAAATCAATACTGGAGTATGCTTGAAGTATGGTTGCAGAAGTTGGTAGTACAGTGTTCAAATTACTTTGAGTTAAATGATTTGACAAATAACAAGGATAGTGTCCTTTATAGCATTTTTTAGGGTAACAACTTTTAATAAAGTTCAAAACCATTTTTCCTACTTTTTTAGTTCTAATTGTACCGTGCATATTATCTTGTACTTCAGCTAATTCGATTTCCCAGACATGGCTAGAATGTGAAGTTGTCCAAGTCAATCCTATGAATTGCTTTAATGCTTGGAACTTTTGCTTTTGAACCACTCACAATGTTCTTCACATTTGTACTCTCCAACTTTTCCAATTGCATTGAATCATTCTCCCAAATCTGTTGAATTTTCAGAAGTTCCAATATTTGTTAACTATCATCTCTTGCTACTTGTTCATCTTCATTAATCTCCATTGTTTCCAATAAAGTTGTAGTTAGGTAGAAATGCTTTATTTTTATGCATTTGTCAACAAAATATTCCATTGAGGAAACTTGTTCAATCTTTGAAACATCAACATAGTTACTGGATTCCTTTAACATTCAGCTCGATGGGCTAGTTACCTCTCTTCTTTGCCTACACTTGTTCAAAGTTTGAATTTGACAAATCCAAGTAAACTGCTTCATGTGATTCTTCAAAGCGATCATATATTTTGGCCTTTATTTCTAATCAAGATTTTGTTAATTTTCTCTTTATGATTGACTTTGGTTGCTACCAACCAACTGCTACCCAACAATGCATCATATGCCTACTTATGTAATGAGATGACAACAAAGTTTACTAAAAAAATGCTTTGTTTTTTATTTATTACCTTCCACACCATCAAAACTCCAAAGACTTCTTGTTGTTTCAATCCCACCATTTA
Organism: Cupressus sempervirens; assembly: GCA_028749045.1. Classification (NCBI taxonomy): domain Eukaryota; kingdom Viridiplantae; phylum Streptophyta; class Pinopsida; order Cupressales; family Cupressaceae; genus Cupressus; species Cupressus sempervirens. The sequence continues at coordinate 633,200,174 of CM053789.1, read as the reverse complement.
AAAGGTTGGAAGCCAAATAAATGGCTTGCTCAAGCTATACCGAGTATCTTCTTGAGTTCATTCACTCCAGAAACACCATCAATAATTGTACTTGTTAGTTTTTTTATGAGGATTTACATACATACAGTGGTTGGTGTCCAAACAATAGAGTTGCATTTATTAGGTTTGTATTATTCCCCATTTGAGATGCTAAATTGGTGGGAGAATGCACTATTTTATCTTTCTCAGGAAAACTATGAGGTATTGCATTCCTAAGTTTGGGAATACTATGCATAAATCCACTACTTTGAGGTTCTTGCAATAATTTTATTTGATTCCAATTGGTTCATTAGTATACTTGCATGTTTAGTTGAGTGGCAATATTCATTTTTCATAGCATGCTCCACATTGGGTCTTACTTTGCAATGTCTTCCTTTTTTGTATGAGGGTTGGGGTACACAATTCTTCTTGCTTGGGCTCATGTTAAGACCATTGCATCCTTTCACATCAATCTTGTCGATTTTCATACTTGATGTTTGCTCTGGACAAATTTTCTTGTCATGGTTTTTGGGTCCACACCATTTATGGAGCCTTCTTTTACTACTTTGAGTTATTTGTTAGTTGTTTTGAAGTGTCCCCATTCTTTTACTCTTGATCTTGCATGATTGGCCAACCCATGGATTCTTATCATATTTGAACTTGGACAGACCTCTACTATTATTTTGGCATTCATAACCTTTATAAATCCTATGATTGTAATAGTTGCTTGGAGATATGCCTTCATTATTTCATGGCTCTAGAGGTGCAGTTGGTGGGGTTGCCTTACCCCATTTGAGTAAAAGTACTTGTGTATTTTATTCTTCAAATCGTACATGCAATCCTTAATATTTAGCAAATCTCACAAAAAACATATTTTAGGTGTCATTTACTATCTTGCACTTCATACACCATAATTCCCTTGGCTCTTTGATAGTCTCAACTTTGAGTGAGTGAAACATTTGTAGCATCTCTTCTTAGAGCTTGAAACATTCCTAATTCACTATTGTTGCTTGCATCTGAGTCAACATCCTCTTCTTTCCTACATTGAGATCATAAGACCATCTAGCATTTGATTCAAATGTCCATCTCTCTATCGTATGCCTCCTTGTAGGAAAGGTGGCATATGCCTCATTTTTCTTTTCTTAGGATGATATCAACTAATATTTCTTTAGTTCATCTATAGGTCCTTGCTTTGATATTCCAAGTAGTTCCATGAGTCATGATTGTATGCTCCTACATTCTTATGCTTCACATCTCTAGTCCTACATACTTATACAACAACCTTGCTATATTTTTGAAGGGGTCTAGACTCTAAACTCAAACATTGTCCTCAACTTTTCCCACATATATATATATTTTTAGCTCGATATCCATGTGCCAAATTATGGCTACCTTTTCAGGATGGTTGTAAATGAATGCAACTAACACACTCAATCTGTCTGTCCATTCACTATCCAAATAGTTTCATGTCTTATGATGCCTCATTGGATCTCCAAATATATATCAGCAGTAATTTAGGCAACTTTTTGCTTTAAATCAATACTAGTTGCTGGAATCATGATTAGTCTTTGAGGTGAATTTAGTGATTGGAACTTTCTCTTTGAGAAGCTCTAATTTGGACCTCTGGGTGCTTTCTTAGCACTTTCTAACATGTTAGAATTCTCAACCCTTCTAGAGACTTAAGGTAAGTTGTAAGTTAGTGTCACCACTAAAGTCTCTCTTGTAGAGACCCTACTCATTGTGCACTTGAAAGTTTTATCAGTGCACCACTCTTTCCAGGCAGCGACAATCCTACAGTGGTTCTAAATGGCATTCTAAGACTGTGGATCGTTTACGGGTTTACCCCTCTTACTGATTTCTTTGTGACAAGGAAGGACCCTTAGTCCTTACCTTGTCTTCTTTCTTGTTTTGTTTCTGGCTTTTGTTTCTTCTCAGTCACCGTTTGGTGCTTCTGCTTTGGCTGGCTCTTCTGTTTGTATGCTCAGTCCCATAAACCTTGTTGGTTTTTCGTGGACATTAATAATCTTATCTTATCTAAAGAACACACTTTGCTGCTATGCATTAACTCTTACTGCTGAATGAATGGCTTCGGATGTGTGTGTATAAGAGATATTTTCTGTGTTTATGTTATCTTTCATAGTTTTCATTGACCTTCATGAATGTATAGCAGAGGAAGAGCACAGATTTGTAATAATTAGTAACAGATGTGAGGAATATGATAAAATTCATTTCTGCAATATTCAATATAGAAAAGACAATTGTCTTGAAAAAATTACAGTTGTTCATACACGGGTGGAAGAAAAACTACAGAGAACAACATAGACAGGTTGCACCTTAATATATTTATGCTTAGCAGTCAACATCATGGAGGATGAACTGATGAAAGCATTAAATGCTCACATTTGAGAAAGTGCCAGGGTTTCGGCATCATTTTCATCAACTCAGCCTAGCAAACTCTTACAGCAAGGGAATAACTCGATGACAGAGGTATGTGCCTAGACAAAAGAGTTAATACCTGTCACTAGAAAGTGTCTTCACCAGATGGATGGTCCACGATATTCCAAGGATCATTCATGCCAAGAAATGGGAATCACTAAAACGGCTTGTGATGTGTCACACCTCCGAACTGTAATAACCCCCAAATGGCTCTTGTTGCTGAAAATAAGTTTATTCAAAATTTCTTACAGAATACTGACATATGCAAATATAATAAACTTTCACAACCAGCTAAGCTAACTAACCATCAAAATATTCTCAGACTTGCAATAAAGACAACATGTATTATTGTTCCACCACTAATGATTTTATTTCAATGCTATGATTAGTACATCTCAATTGCTCATGACCAAGCAAAATGTTATTCAATATGCAAGGAAATTTGGAGACAATGCCACTTGCAGCAGTACACAACTTCAACCAGTTTGCGGCCTATAAATATTTTATTTATCTTCACAATAAAAATTTAAACAAGGAACCTGATTTTGGATAAGCAGCTCCAAATCGCAGCAGACTGAGAATGCACACATTTATTGATAATTCCCTCACACAGTCACTGTTATTGGCAAGGAGGACATTTGCCCAGCTTGCACGCTAACACCAGGCCTATTAAAATGATAGCAGGCAGTCTTAAGCAGATTGAATGGCAGAGAATTTACTGCTCAGAACAGGCATGCTGATCACCATTTATTGCCGCCCAAAAATCAGTATTTAGGATACCCCAATCTTCAGTAGCCAGGCACCCAGTTGTGCAGATGAACATACACAGGAAATTGCAGGAATAACGTCCAGCCAAGGATATAATAAAACAGCCCGATAGGGCTTTCAACCCACAATTACATAATTCCAATTTGCAGCATAAATCCTTCACCCAACAATTGATATAATTGATCATGCAAGTCAATGATCTCAAACACTAAACTCTTCAGCACACAAAATCTTCCTAGCTACAGTAAATATAGTAATAGAAGATTCCAAACAATTTGCCAAACCACTATACCTCAGCAGTGATTTCAAACGATCTGCAGGTAAAGAATTCACAATACTTCAGCTGTGAATTACCCAACACTTCTCAGCTCCAAACCCTTATTCCTCAGCTAGGGCATCGAAATTCAGAACCTTAGAAAAAGCGACAAAGGCAACAAAGAGAATAAATATCCAAGCATACTTTTCTCAACAAATGGACTTGTATTTTTAACCTCTAGATGCCCTTCTTGTTGCCAAAATGTAACTTCACTCAAGAAGCTTCACCACACAACATTAATTAGAAGCTTCCATTAGATTCTTTCACTTGACTTGGCTTAACTAATTAATAAATGACTCTTTCCAACGATAACTCAACTCTCAAGTGAAATTATAACTTTTTAAATAAGTCATTTAATAAATTAATAATTATTTGGCCACTAGAAATATAACAACTCCAAAATACTCATCATTTGAATATGTCGTTTGAAATAGAGTTATACCTATTATTTCTCCATATGTCCAAATGCACTTTCCAAAAATAGAAAGAGTCCATCTCAATCAACATGCAGCTTACCACAAATAGTAAGTACACAAAACTAAGCCCAAACGAAGTCCAATCTGAGCCAAACAAAGACCAACTTGTACCTTACTGGATTGTGGAGAAGACAAGACCCTCCTAAGCCAAGCCACTGCTTAGAAGAACCTCTATCCACAATAATTAACCTACGAGGATCACAATAATAGGCTAATCCTTAAAACTTTGATGTGGGCAGAAATGGGGACATTACACGAACTTGTGACAAACCAGTGGAATCACATTATAGTAGGAGACTCGCGATATGAAGAAATAGAAGTGCCAAAGAGAATATATTGCCCAACGATAATCCTTATTATGTCTGCAAAAAATAAGAGTCACCAATTGCTTAGAAATGCCACAGCTATATTTGCGGCAATGAGATAAAAAATTAGAGCTTCACTAACTTTCTTATTTGTCTATATTACTCCTGATGAAAGCAAAAAACCAAAGGAAAATTTGCAACTTGATAACACAAATGTCCCTTATTTAGTCGATATAAAGTTAATTTTAATCTTTCTTTCCTCACATGGAGAAAGTGGCTAATATTAAATATACTGCATGTCAACTGTATCTTTAAAATGAGACTTTTCCAACCATTAAAATGGTACCCATTGACAAACATCCATGACTCATAAATCCAACAATAAACATAGAACCGCCTGCAAATTTGTCTCCACAGGAGACTTCACATATTTGACATACACTGTAAATGCAATGTGAGATACTTGGATGATACCTCCAACTCTGGCTGAGGCATATAGTCGCATTACCAAAATCAACAAACCCTTAAGGAATTTTGGCCTAGGGCTCAAGCTTCATGAAGCTCTCCTAATCAGTATGAGAAGTTACCCAAGCATATCATGAATAAAGCCCAATTTCCCTCTTTTTGACCTTCTGATTTTCCCCTTCTTTCTATTTTAAATTTGAACTTGAGGGAAATAATAAAAAAGTGACTTTATTAAATTCTCACTTACTTACCCTATAAGCCATTTTAATACATTATTAAATGAATTAAATAATATTACCCTTACGATTTTCCTTTTGAGGGATATATAAAACAATCAAGTTAATTAATTCCCTTAATTTGATTACAGCCTTCAAAAATTGAATAGGCTAATAAGTCCTGTTGGAGCAACTATGTGGAAGGTGGCAATACATCTGTTCTTTGCTTCAATCCTTTATGTTGATGTTGTTTGGTTCACTTCCATCATTGAGTAATTCTTTAATACCATGGATATTGTGTTTGAATTTTGTATGCATATCTTATCTTTTTTGCTTTGGTGAAGAAGTCTTTAGACCATATCTTAGAATGAAAGCTTCCCTTGTTTGGAATCTCTTTTCCAGTTTGGTTGAAAATATCAATGGTGCCTCTTTGAAAAGAGAAAGTTGCTTGACAAATTGAACCTGTGGATCCTTTATAAATTGTCTCAATGAAGTTGGTTAGATGTAAAAAGTCCTTCGTTACCAACCATGACTTTGATCTATACCTTTTTTTTTGGCTTTTACTTTAGCTCCAACTTTTACTTTGATTCTAGAATTGTATTGATGGTTTTTCTGAGGCTTCTGTATGTGATTAGTGGAACAATCTTTGGCAGCTTGTCTTCACCATCCTAAATATTCATTGCAAGGGCAGACAAATCGTCTATGTTTTCATCCTGTTGAGCTTTCCCAAGTTTCTCTATCATTAGCCTCTAAAATTCAATCGCCACTTCACCATGCTCAAAGAGGGATGTCATTAAAGAGGCTTCTTGCTGCCTTATTTCATCTAACCTTGCCTTTAGGCCTCCTAATACAGTGATGGCCTTATCATGAAGCTGAGTCAAAATCTTGTATTAATGTGAGCAAATGAATGTATGGTCCTCGACACTTGCCACAACTCCCATCTCAATTAATCACATGGGACATCTCTGAAATCTCCAGCTTATAAGCCCCAACTTGGGAAAGAAGGCATAAAACTTATCAAGCAAGTTTGAGTCTCGTTGACTAATTTTCCTATCCATTTTTGTGAACTCTTTCCATATGCAATCAGCTGATCCAGTCACCTTTGGTGATCCATAGACTGCTAAAATTTAGTATGAAATTTATAGATGTCAGTGTAGGCTGGAGGCAAGCTATGAACTACTTGAGTCGCTTGTTTTCAGCTATTGAGGCAGTTCTATCTTCCACTTCCATGAGATTTCCTAAGATTTCTGGAAACTACTTCTAAGAGATTAAAATTATCTTGTTGTGTTCTTGGCCCAATTAGTCTCAATCACCTGAAAATATATTGACTAAATTTCACGTTACTTTCTCCTTGAGAGGAATAGCTTTCCAAGACCAAGTGATACATTTCTATTCTTTTTCCCACTAGATTGCATCTTTGGCATTTTTTATTCTGGCTTTGAAGGATTTGAAAGAAGCTCTGCAAAATTGACCTGATAAGAACCATCAAGTGGGAATAGATGCTACAACCTCACGTTCTATACCATGTTAATGATGAGGGGATATTGTGCTCTTCCTGGTTTTAAACTTCAAGATCATCAGAATTGTATTCGAAGCACTAGCAGTTTGAGGAAGGTGATTCTCTTCTTCCTCTTGATCTTTACTACTAACAATTCGTGCTGATTTGGATGCAAAACGAAGTGTGCAACTTTGTCTCGAAGATATTGTGGAACCTACTGAATTCTGCCTTTTCGTGACCTTTTTGCTTGTAAAAATATTATAGTTCTATTTGCAAGCAATTTGTTCCTGTTAGTAATAGAAGTACTCTCCTTGGCATTCTGATTCACAGTGATTACTGGTAGCTGTTCTAAATTTCGTGCTATGAAGCAAGGTGACAATCTTCGAATTTTGAAATGTCCTTAGGTGCTTCTTTAACAATGAAATCAATTATTCTCTTTATAGTTGGTAAGCCATAATCTCTTTAGCTCACCTTGTACTCATCTTCACAGGTTGCTGAAAACTCTTCAATTTGGTTCATGTAAAAAATGAACCCCCAACCTCTCATATAGGTCACCTCTTAGATTGTATGTGCATTTTTTTAAAGAATAACCTCAGTTCGAATTTAGCTGACTACACACCTATGCCTTTTGAATCAAGGGCTTTCTTGCATTTATAGAAAGTGAGCTGAATAAGGAAATTTACTGTTTTCTCATTCCTATCCCTCATCATGAAATGAACTTTGAGCACTTGTCTGCGAAACTCCAGTTGAACCATTTGATCATTAGGGTAGCTTTTAAGCATGAGTGGGAAGGATGAGAAGCCAAACTGTAATGTCCCCTTTCCAGATTCACCATAGAATTTGGTCTTGAATCACAACTGCTGCAAGTTAGGATTAGGATCATATCTTTAGTAAGTAAAATATCTCCTTTAGAAAATATGAGCTTGGATTTAGACCCTGCAACCATAACCAAGGACTCTCTCTCTCTCTCTATCACACACACACACACACACACACACACACACACACTCTTCCAATTATTAGGGCTACATAATAACAAGTAATATATTTGAATCAATATATATACAATATTTGTATCAGTTCCTACTATTCAACACACTGTGTTTGAAGGAAGAAACATGATAGATCTGCCAAAAGTTCATTCTGCACTAAGCCCAAGAGCGACATTCTATATGGACATCCACTCAGGGTAGTCAACCTAGTGGGGTGCTTGTATCTGTTTTCCCTATCCACACCTCATCCCTTCAGGTCTATAGTCCACGTAGAGTCACAGAGGAGATTGTAATAGGGGGGTTTCTTGATTATCCTATCTAAGACCAAGAGAGGATTTTTTCCCTAATGACCCTAGTGGTAGACAACGTGGACATCCACCCAAGGTGGCCTACCTAGATGGAAATGTTATACTTTCTCCTCTTCCTCACACCTCCTTCCTTTCCTAGATGATGGTGGTTTACAACAAGTTTATTAACAAACATGTGCATTTTATTAAGGGATAAATGCTGGCAAATAAAGCATAGACAATATGTATATCACAAAGCAATTATTAGAGTGTTAGATGCTCTGAAATAAATAGAGGTCAGCGACTTCCCAAGCTTTATCAGAATGTTCTCTTCTTGAGCGATGGATGTAATTGCTTTTACTTGATGATTTTTTGTGTATGATTTCTTCTTTAGGAAGGTTGATGTGTGCCTTGGAAATCATTGCTTGTGCATTTGATTGTTGAATGATTGAATGCATTCGTTTTATTTGATGATTCACCATATTGGTGAGTTATGAATAAGTAATTGTGATTGGATGATTGAAGAGTTAATGCTTACAAATTTCCACAATCCCATTGTCTTGTTGTTGCTTTTGGACACACAATCGTATCTAGAACCAACAACAAGATGATTGAAGAGTGACAATATAATGAATGTTAGATTGATATATTGTTGGATGATGTCTTAATGAATTTTGATTTGATGCAGTGATGCTTGATTTTTGAATTGCATGCTTTCTTGGTCCCAACATGAAGTGATGATTTATATGGGTTTGATTGTCTGCTTGATTTTCTGATTGATTGCTTGCTTGATTTCTTGAGGGTTTAATGATTGATGGAAGAAGGATGATGATTGATAATACCAAAGTTCACATACGTGAACTCGGCAAGGCCAACTCGACTTGTGACCTGGCAAAGTGAGAAAAAACTCTTCAAATTTAGAGATTTTAAAGGATGTAAACTTGTTTCATGCATCCATAATTGAATAAAGCTTAAAGACACAATGACATCATCAAATAGAAGCTAATTTGGTCACATACATCGATCACATAAGTACAAATGCCAATTGATACTTTTACGACAATTAATACACCGACACATAACCAATACTATCAAACACAACAATAGGCATTGTATAAATGTACATCAATTATACATCAAGTAATATCTAGGATGACCAATAACAAGAGTGTAGATAATGACTCATGCTGCACAAACTCCAAAGGCATGAAGGTTCAAATGGATCTCCAAAGAAGTGCTTGATTGTGGTTCAAGTAGTGTAAGTTCACTCAACATGTTGTATGTGATGATGTAATGTCCCCTTCTTAGGTAACAGGTTGTTGAGCAGGGATTGGCCTATCATTGGGTTTCCATAATCTATTGGGGTGGTAAGAGGACCTATATTGAGTCTTGTGGATCTACGCTAGGGCTTTATAAGCCATTTTGGACAGTTTGAGGCACCAAGAGTGAAAAGAACTGCAATTTTGTTAAAGTTTTATCTTCGCACTAACTCATGTGGATCAAATCATGAAGAATTTTTAATTTGCTTTTTATTTTTTTGAGTTCTTGTATGATAAATGACACCTAGTTAGAGGTCAAGCTATAAGAATGGAGTAGGGGTATTGGAAACACAAATGCTTCAGAGTGCAAACAGAGTTAGAAGCTTATGGGAAGGAAATAAAGCTGAAGAATATGGACTTACGCTCCTTAGATGAGACCAACTATGATGGATTATTATAGCGATGGTGAGAATCCATCAATATAGATGATGACAATCAGTAGTGGTTCTTCATGCCATCAAGATCATGCAAAATATAAATGTAAAACCCTGAATGTTGCTGTAATTTCATTATCATCTTTGATTGTTAGGTAATAGATTTTCATGTCTTTGGGTAATGTAAGGGCAAAACATCCCTTTTTTGCTTGCAAGGGCTCAATTATTTCAATCACACTTATTAATTTTGGCTGACTATTATAAGCTAAGTGGAAAATGCAAAAATTTCACATTCTACATTGTGTTGCCCATGTCAAGCGTGGCTTGGGCTATTTGCTCCGTGTTGTTTAGAAATTGTTGTGAAGTAATAAGAGAATTTACAAGGGTTGAACAAGGAAGTTGCTTTGAGTTAGGAACTTTTAGAGGATTAGATTAACCATTTGGGCTAGAGTTAGTAGGTGTGATGGAGGATGTAGATCCCTTCCTAGAGCAGTGCAACTTTGGTTCTAGGATTTGTTGACATCCCAAATTTTGGAGCAGCATTGATGAATTTGGTACAGTCAAAAGTGGTAGAAAGTAAAGTCCACCAAGATAACTGAGAGGGGGGGGGGGGGGTGTGAATCAATTATCAAATCAATACAGCTTTTATTAACCTTATTAAACCTCAAACATGTGACCAATATAAACAACAATCATAAGAAGATATACATATACAATAACACTAGATATGTTAATTAGGGAAACCCTTGATCAGAGGGAAACCTCGATGGGGATGGTATCCACAAATTGATGTACTAATATATAAGTTCTTTGTAAGAGGACGGACTTTGTTAGGAGCCAATGAATTACGTTCAGTACATATCAGCTCCTGTTAGGTGACTTTGAATCTCTGTGAGGAGATTCCAACCCTATTAGGAGCTGTAGAAGGTAGAAGGGCCCATTGTCCAAACGACTTCAGGGGCAAGACCATCGAACTCACTATCCTATTGGCCTTTGTATTATTCCTTACAGAATAATAGAAATTACAATTGATCTCAGCAACTCAAACTCTTGCTCTGTCCTGTTACTGTGCCTTTTCCGCACCAAACACTTCTCAGATCTCAATACTAGATTTGAAAACTTGCATCACAATAATCCCTTTGATCACTTACTCGCATTTACTAATCTTCTTCACTTATCGCATACACACTTCACATTTGCATATCACATTCTTCATCTCCAGAAAAAAATAACTTTCCTTTATACCAAATCCTTAAAATAATCCATTGAGTCAGCCTTGAGCCTTTCCCAATTACTATTACAATAGGACCTGATTAAGATAATACATTACATTACATTTTCATAATTACATAACACTGTCGACTCACAGTATTAACAACTTCTCACACGTGCGACCTCGGACTTTGCGCATTCACTAATGTCATCATCAGGATGCTTTCTATCTCTGTCTAACTCAGAAACTCTACCTGTAAACTGTCTTTTGTATATCTCAAATAACTACTACAAGTCTTTGCCTTTCTGCATACACACTTAACTACTAAATCAAGATATTTTGTGGAACATGTCCCTAATTGCGGTTGACCTCATCTTCAATTCTCGATCACTGTTTGCTACTCTGCCAATCTTCAGAGCATGATGACATCAATGACAAATACAATCATGAATGCAACACACAATCATGCTATCAATCTCTCCAATGTTCCACCAATGCTAGAATACTCCCCCATAGGAATATCATCACCATTCATGCTATTAATCTCTCATTACATAGATGAAGAACATCTAGTTTCCAAGAATACCAAATGTAACCCTGTTGTTTCTGTTGCTCTCATCTTTTCAAATCCTCTTCATCAATCAAATCTGAATCTCTTTGGAACAACTCTTCATCAGTGTTGTTGCTCTCCATTTATATACTTCCCTATTGACATCAATCTTTTCTTCAGTACTCTTTCCCATTCTTAGGAGATGTTTTTCATGCATTTTCTTCCCCATTGACATCAATGACAATGGCATCATTATGTCAATCTGCTACTTAATGTCTTCAACCAACTCATGTCTAAAGACACAGTTCAATACTGGCCACCAAGAGTCATTTATGACTTAGCTCAATCACAGATACTCCCCCATAAAGGAAGCATCAACATTAAGTCTAGATAAACAATAGTGCTCTCTATCACTGGACTGATGCAATATTTGCATCATTTACTCTGCAGTAGGCAGGGGCATAACCCCAAGCATACCTCTCAAATAGTGAAATGTATCCTCAAGCAAAGGCTTTGTAAATATATCCACAATTTGCTCCTATGTATTCACATATTCTAGTTTGATCTCTTTCTCTGCAACTTTCTCTCTCAAAACATGATACTTGATAGATATGCGCTTCGTCTTAGAATGTAGCATAGGATTCTTAGACACACACTATACTTGTGTTATCACAATGTATGATAACATGTTCTAAAAATGTTATCCCAATATCTTTCAACATCTGTTTCATCCACATGATTTGATTGCAATTGTTTGCTGCTACTACATACTTTGCTTATGCTGTACTCCATGAGATACAATCTTGTTTCTTGCTTAGCCAAGAAATCAATCTTCCTCCAAAGAAAAATGCTCCACCATATGTACTCTTTTTGTCATCCATACGGCTTGCCCAATCCGCATTAGTATATGCACATAGAGTAAAGTCATTTGATTTGTCATACCACAACCCAAAATTAGGTGTACCCTTCAAATATCTAAAAATCCTTTTTACTGCTGCATAATGTGATTCCTTATGATCAACTTGAAATCTTGCAACAATGCCAACTGCATTTGCTATATCTGGTCTTGTGTGAGTTAAATATTGCAGACCTCCAATCATGGATCTGCACTTCTTTTGCTCAAGAGTAGGTGTCTCATCTTTGCTAGATAACTTATGACCAGCTATCATAGGTGTACCAATATGCTTACAACTTTCTAAACCAAATCTCTTCAATAAGTCTTTCAAATACATAGTTTGAGACATGAAAATACCTTCACTGTTCTGCACAATCTGCAAAACCAAGAAATACTTCATCTCACCAATCATGCTCATTTCAAATTCCTTCTCCATTTCATCAACAAATTTATCACTTCCCTCATCATCGCCTCCAAAGATTATATCCACAAATATTACAATAGTCAACAAACCATTCTCAATTTCTTTTAGATACAAATTACTATTTGCAATACCTTTAGCAAATCCCAAATTTTATAAATACTTGTCCAACCTCGCATACAGGGTTCTAGGTGCTTGCTTTAATCCATACAATGCTTTCTTCAACTTGCATACCATATCTCCACCTTCTGTCAAAGGAAATCCTTTAGGCTGCTCAATGTATACTTCTTCGAATTCTCCATTCAGAAATGCTGACTTTACATCCATCTGATACACTTTGAACTTCTTGTTTGCTGCATAAACCAAGAACATTCTCATTGCTTCAATTCTGATCTGCACTCTTTCATTGTATACACTGCTGTAGTAACTGCTTCTCTCTAGAATGTCTTCGATACATCATTCTCAAACATCATAGCTCTCGTTGCTTTTGTTACAAACTTGTTTCTTCTCTCAGCTATACCATTTTGCTCAAGTGTTCTAGGAGCTGATAGCTGTCTTTTAATACCATTCACTTCACAAAAAGTATTAAAGTCATTCGAGGTAAACTCTCCACCTCTATCAGATCTTAAACACTTAATCTTTAATCCAGACTCATTCTCAATTCTATTCTTGAACAACTTAAGCTTCTCAAATGCTTCAAACTTTTCTCTAAGGAACGCTACCCACACCGTCCTAGTAAAGTCATCAACAATAATTATGAAGTACCTTTCACCGTAGAATCCTCTTGTCTTTGTAGGACCACTCAAATCTGTGTGAACAATCTCCAACTTTGTTGTTGTAGTAAAGGAAAAGAGATTTTCTTCTGCTTAGCCATAACACATATTTTGCACACAACATTAGTAGGCTTTACAATTTTTGGCAAGTCTCTAACAACAAATGTACTGCTTTCTTTTACAATATTATGAAAGTTTATGTGATAGAACCTTCTATGCCATAACCAACTGTTACCAACTTTAGCAACCAAACATGTCATCTTTGTAGGATTCAGCTGAAAAACATTACCTTTGGATCTCGTGCCAGTGCCAATCATCTTACCATTCTTTTCCTTGATGATACATGTCTTCTTTGTGAACTGTAATTGATATCCCTTGTCAATCAATTGTCCAACACTTAGAAGATTATGTTTTAGTCTGTCAACAAAGTAAACATCATCTGTGTTAGTTTTACCATCAAGAGTAATAGAACCTATTCTCTTAATATGACAAGCCGCATTGTAACCAACTCTAGCAATTCCTCGATCACAACTGTTGAACTCAACAAATTTTTTCATATAAGAACTAGGAGAAAATTGTCAGTCTCTATTAGCAAACACACTTATGCAGTTTCCAATATGTGTGCTAAACATCCTCTAGGGCATCATAACTTTAGATGCTCTTTGGTTCTGATACTTGATATTTCCATTTGAGTTCCAAGTTCTGTAGTGAATAACCAAGTCAATGCAAAGTAGCATCACACTATGTTTCTCATTAAGAAAATGCCTGAAAGTGATTGCGTAATCTAATAATAAAGTTACAGGGATAATATGAGTTTGGAATAACCGCGATGCTTGATATGTATTTAACTATGAGAATATATGATGATAAGTTTGATGAATATTAAGTTGAAAAAAGTGCTTCCACTTAGTATGTATCATTTAATGGTCACAGCAATTGAGAATGTGCATGGCAGTACTAGACAGTAAACTTTTGAAGGTGAGTCGACTCTCATTAGTTTACCAATAGTAAAATCTTGATGTTTTGGATCATTTTCAGTACTGTCTCCTGATTGCATAGATCAATCAAAATACCCACAGTAAACTTCAACATTTCAGGGATGGCAGTGGTCATGGTCTGTAGTTATATTTATATTACTTGATGCTTCCGAAGCCTTATGTTGGCCACATGAAAATAATTCTTTGCAAGCTTTCTTAAGAGACTTAATGCCATGTGGCCCAACTAATGTTTGCTTTGATTTTTTGTGTTTCTAAATATGTTTGTTGCATTTGGAAACTCCATTAAGTGTGACCGCTAATTTAAACTGTCAATCTTCCCCTAGTTGTAGTCCACTCCCTATAGGTGAAGTGCTCAGATACTGGGACAATAATCAGAACTGCCTGTTGTAGACATTGCTAACAAGAAAAACACGAAATAGATTTTGAGAAAGCACAGTAAAATATAAGATGGATATGTTTTGACAGCAGTTTTCAATATTACAGAATATATCTTTGGGACGGAGGCATGTAAATCTAGTTCAGTAACTCAAATCCTGAATTTTTTTCTCCACACAAAGTAGCTATTTCTATAATAGACACTAGTGGAACTAAAACTCTGTAGATTTCTTCGTTTTCTGACACAATGATGATGCAGCTGTCTTTGAATATCAATGTCTATCTCAAATGAATAGAAATTGCGGGATCTTTGGAAGATGATAGACAATGATTAATGACTACAATTAAAAAATGTTGAACTCTAATGTTAAAAAGTTGAGTTATTGTCTTGTTGTTGCAGACATATCTGCAGTCTTTGACTGTTAGGTTAGAAGAAATGAGAGTGAAACGCGGAGATACAGAGCAATGGATGCGCCATCGTTTACTTCCAGAAAACCTCAGGGAACGCGTCCGCCGGTATGACCAGTATAAGTGGTTGGAAACAAGAGGGGTAGATGAAGAGACCTTAATTCATAACCTGCCAAAGGATCTGAGACGTGATATAAAACGTCATCTTTGCTTGGATTTGGTCAGGAGGGTGAGTTGGACACTTCAAATATTTTGCTAGAAATTATGTGTATGCGTGTGTGCTTGTGTAGGATAGATCTTGCTCCTTTGTTGCTTCAATATTAACTGTTGTTTTTGGTATGCATTTGTTCAGGTACCTTTGTTTGAGAGTATGGATGAACAACTTTTGGATGCAATGTGCGAACGCCTCAAGCCATCTCTTTATACAGAGCACACATACATTGTAACAGAGGGAGATCCTGTTGATGAGATGCTTTTCATTATTCGGGGTCATTTAGAAAGTGACACAACAAATGGAGGAAGAACTGGGTTTTTCAACCGGGGTTTACTTAAACAAGGAGATTTCTGTGGGGAGGAACTACTGACATGGGCGTTGGATCCCAAGTCTGGTGCAAACCTTCCATCTTCTACAAGAACTGTGAGAGCCTTGACTGAGGTAGAGGCATTTGCACTGAGGGCAGAGGATTTGAAGTTTGTTGCAAGTCAATTCAGGCGTCTACACAGCCGTCAGGTTCAGCATACTTTCCGTTTCTATTCTCAACATTGGCGCACTTGGGCTGCTTGTTTCATTCAAGCTGCATGGCGCCGATACTGTAGAAGGAAAAATGAAGAGATCCGCCGCAAAGAGGAAAAACGACTGCGAGCAGCTCTTTCAGGAAATGGAAATGCTTCTCCTAGCCTTGGAGCAACTATATATGCATCTCGATTTGCTGCTAATGCACTACGTTTTCATAGACAACGTAATTTGCAGCTTCCAGAAAGAACAACCCCGGTAATTAAGCTTCAAAAGCCAGCAGAACCAGATTTCAGTGCTGAAGATATTTAGTAAAACTTGTGTATGTGTGAGTTATGTATGCTAGATTGAATAACTTTTGTAAATAGCTTTTGCAAATTGCCATCTTGTACTGTCCCATGCATAATGAATTTTTGTGCTCTTAAAAATCAAGTCAGATGTCATATGCCAGTTAAGGTAAGCTGGCATCTGTCCAGCAATCTAATGCCTGATGCATTGTACGGATATACATACCTCTGAATACAGAGAGTTCATTGAGAATTTATACATGATTATATTTCTGTATTCTTTAAGCGTTCCAAATATGTAAAGCAATCTATTCATTTTCCTCCTGTAGTTATTCTAATTGGACTTCTGTTAGTAGTGTTGGGTATGATTCTTCATTTATTCAAGCAGAGGATAAAATAGTGAATTTGACATTTGTGCTCTGAAATTGTCATCAAAAGAGATCCATGTTTTTAGCAGGCTGGATTAGAGAACTCAGTTTTTTGCGAACTAACAGTATGCCGACCAAGCTTATAGCTTATGAAACATGGAGGGATCAATGAATGCTGAAGTGCTACGTTAGCATTTTGATCCAGCATTCAATTCTCTGATTGCTGAAGATTAATCATTATTACAGGTCAGTTGAAAATAACATAAATCACAAGTTCTGCTATTTTTTTTGACGTTACCACATCAGCACTCGCACCAAAATGAAGTGCATTGATTACACTGAGAAAAGTATAGTTTGAATAATATAGGAGACTCTACAAACATGTGGAATGTATAAACTGCATTTATTAGTGATGATTATTTGTAATCTAAATGAATTGGTTGTACTATAATAATACAAATTAATTTGAACATATTACTTATAGAAAATGTTTTTACAATATATGGAAGCAATTAATTGATTACATTTTTTCGTTGATTGCAAAATGAAATTTCCAAGAGTTAAATTTAAGTATTTTATATAATTGAAGTTTTGTATTGGCAATTATATGAAGTAAATTTAGTGGAGATGGAGTAACTTTTGTCTTTCAATGTTTTTGATTAATGATAAAAACATTGCACAAAAAAATCAACATACAACCAAAAAGCAAAGAAAGGACTAGAGAAAATTCCAGCCCAACCACCCACAATCAGAAATCATTAAGATTTTCTTTTAGTCCTGCTATTGTGAGAGTGAAGAGTCATGTCAAAAGAGGGCAAAGACGTCTTGGATTTCTTGCCCTTTATTGTAATCCAACCCTCTTCCACCTTGTTGATGCGAGTTTTGTATCACTGACATAACTTATTAGTAATTAAATATCCAATACGGAGTATCAAATATACAATTTCTCTCTTGAAAGGTTATTGCTCATGGGATATGAGAATAACTCCAATGTTCCTTATATTTGTGGATACTCACTCAATTTTATCGATATGATTCGCTGGTAATCACGTAGGCGGCCTTACGTTGTTCATTCAAGGATGACTTGGACTTCGGTGGAATGATGGAGATGATGATGGGTTTGTGAAATATGCGGGTGGCAGATAATGTTGATGGTGGTGATGATGGAGGATGTGTCTATCAATGGTGATGTTGATGGGAAAGCGATGGTGGTGGAGGGTGAATGGGTGTGTTCTGATACTTGATTTACTTCTCTAAACTTAGACTACCCAACTGCTCACTATTCTACTCCTACTCCTATGAATGGAAGGTTGACAAATGGATGGGGATCGAATCTAATGAAGGCTAACCAGTGGCTCCACCTCTATAGATGCAATGCTTTAAAGGAAAATGCACTAGTTTACCACACAAGGCTTCCCAACCAGTCGCTAGGACCCTGGTGGTCTAGTATTGATCCCTATCAAACATCTACCAATGCTACCATACAACTATCCATCTACTTTACTCTTGCTTAAACAACTTGAAATGCAACCAACTTTAACAACTTGAAAACAAATCTAACTATGTGGAAGTAGAAACCATGCAATAACACCCAATGTTCTTAATCACCATACAAGTCACAGCAATGAAAAAGAGAGCGATTTTGGTATTATCTTAGTGACAATTTCTCCAAAACCTTACAAATGAGAGCAAATGGCCTTATATAGGGGCCAAAAAATACAACGGACGGTGGAGATCAAAACAAGATCAATGATCTAGATTGGATCCTAAAAACCCTAATTAGGGTTGCTACCCCATCGGCTAATGAGAAGCCGCCACCTCGTCAATGGATCAATGAAAAAAGTCTAAAAGTGGCAACCAGTGAGAAGGCACCAAAATGGTGGCCAATAAAAAATAGACACTTGTCCTATTCTAGAAGAAAGCGAAATTGCTACTTGGGCTTACATCAAATGATCTTCTAATATAACTCTTTCCTTTTCTTTCATTTTCTTAGCTAAGACAATGAACTTAGCTAGCCTTTTGTTAACTTCCTCCATAGAAGGACAAGGTGTGTGCTTCGTCTCGAGTTTCGCTAATTTCACCATGCTACTTGTTGCTTGTAGTATCCTTTCATGATATTCTCATATTCCTTCGCAAATCCAATAAAACCATTGAGAGAGGAAAGGGTGCCCAAATGCTTTTTCTTGATAGCAACCTTTCTTAGCTCATCCAACCTCGATCCAAAATTTGTCTCATTGACGTCCTCTTCTCTGATATCCTCAAAATCAAGTGCCACCCCAACGTCGCTCATCATGGTTGGAATGGAAGTGTCGACGCTTGGGTTGTACCATGTAATCTCATTATGTATTTCTTTGCCAAGGGGAATTGTCCTTCCTTTAGTCTGTCCTTCACCCATATCATGTCTACTGTACTGATATTGGTGTTGGTTATTCGCTTCATTTTCGAGAAGAAAGGTGTTTTGGGCATCATATCCTCTGTCTTTTTTAGTGTTTGTTCACTTGGGATTCTCACTTGCACTAACATCCTCCATACTCATTGCCCTATTACGAGATGGTAGAGTGGTGGACCAGAAGGCAAATAGAACCAAGGGAAGCAATCTTTAGACTAGAACGAAAGAAGGATGTCAGCTTAAGGACCCCTTTCAACTCTAAATGATTGAAATTCACCTTAACCAATAACTGGACAACGACTTTTCAGAATTTAGGATTAGACCTCAAGAACTTTAAATCCCTTCCAAATCAGAATTTTACCATGTAATTCACCTCCAAACAAAATTGCCCAACCTAGGGCAAAAATCGTAGCTGCTTGCAAAAAATCAGAATTTGCAAATAAAATAATGCCAACACCATGAAAAATCTGCCATCCCACCAAAAATCGCCCAAGACAAGGGCCAAATCTGCCCTCTGAAGAAATTGCCAATGGAAGAAAAATCTGCCCTCAAGACAAAATCGCCAAAAATGGAGAAAAATCTACACTTGCAAGGAAAATCGCCCAACACCAAAAGCTGCTCCAAGAAGAAAATTCGCCCAACAATGGAGAAATCTGCCTTTGCGAAAAAATCGCCCAAGACAAGGAGGAGAAGAGGAAAAGTGAGGAATGAAGAGGAAGGGGCTTCCTCTTATAGCCAACTCCACAAACTTTCCCTAACTGGCCGACTTGGACTTGGAGGGGAGAAAAAACAAAAATTAATTCAAAATTATGGCCCACAATTAAATACTTAGCTAAAATTTAATTTTGCCAAAATGAAAATTGTCTTTTAAAATTGCCAATTAGTTCTAAATTGCAAAAAGAAATTAAATGGTGCCTTGGGGTGTTTAAATATTTCTATTTAATGAGGATTTAGTAATTAATATGTCATTAAAATTAGATTTTGACTAACTAAAAGCCATTTTTCAATATTAAATTACCAATTTCATTAAAGACAAAAAGTTTTCAAGGCAATTTTAATACATTTAAAGCCAAATTTTGCAATTTATATCCAAATCGATTTTGCTAAACCATAAAGTTTTTTTGACAAAAATGAAATTGCCTCTAGAGTCAAAAATCGATTTTGCAATTTAGCCTCATTTCTACAAAATTAAAATTTTCACCAAAAAAAATTTTAAGATTTTCCAAAACTCAAGTCTAACGAAATTTCCCTTTTGAAAGATTATTCAAATTTACACAGTTATATCCGGATTTTCAAAAGAAAATGTCTAAGTACAAATTTACAATTTGATCTTGCTAAATGTTCCCTGTTGAAATTTCTTTGGCCTAAGGATGAAATTGGTTGCTCTGGAAAATCAAGCGAAACTGTGTGAAAATAAGCTAAGCCTTTCCCACATTTGGCCTGAAGGTGTCCAAGGCTCAAAATTCTTGAAAAATCAAAATTGTTGGGCAATCCAAAAATTTGCCAAGGCGATTAGAAAAAAGGGGGTCCCCAAAAATTTTGGGGCGATGGTGTGAAAACCTCACAACACACCTTAGCAGTCACATGTTGCCAAGTCAATGAATCCAGTGCTGGAATTTCAATACTCTGAGAAAGAAGACCAACAACACTCATAGAAGAACCAGAGATAGGGCCAACAACCAGAGAGACCACCAACATTGTGTTCAACAAATAAGGCATAGACTTTTGTAAAAGCCCTATCACATGTAACAATTTTTTGAAATATAAGCTTAGAGCCAATGACATCATCCAATCCAATGACACCACCATGAGGAAAAATTGCACAAGCAACTAGAGGCACATTGGCCTTAGCACATCCACCATCTTACATAGGAACTGTTGGTTCTTCAAATTGTTGGTTGGAAATCCTATGAGCTTGCATCTTCAATGTTGGGACCTCCAACACAATTTGGCCAACGAATGAGAATAATCCTCTAAGATCAAATTCCCTTGCTCGTTAGGCTTTGCAAAGCCTAGGTGGGTGAACGTACACTTGAACCTTCAAAACTGGTTTGAAGGCTTTTTATTGCAGTCTTCTTTATGAAATATTTGGTGAATCTCTTGAAATGGAAAATAATTCTCAAGGGAAACCAAAACCATGGACTGGATTTAGGTGTTTTATAATGTTTGAAAATAGATTGAAAATGGAAAACAATTCAATGATATGCAACTGAATATGGCAATGAATTTCACTAGCTACAAAAGTGTATTAATTTCAATGAAACAAACAAAAACTAGTTCCTTATCCAATCTAGGGCAAATAGAGTCGAACTTACATTAATTCACAATCATCAAACTCTTTGGAGATAGTGCATGCTACCATCAACCAATGGATAGAGAACTTCAGACATAGAACCCAAGTCTAATTGTCTAAAACTTCAACCAAAGAAGACCAATTAGACAAAGTACGCTACCATGAAAACTTTGATAATCGAGAGTTTGTATTGTGTTCAATCTATCAACAACAACGTTAATTCAAGAGGACAATTGTTAAATGCAATTACTTGGAAACCAATTTCCCAAATTGAAATGGAAACAAAGTCTTTGTAGTAATTTTCAAAAAATAGGTACAATTGAGTGATGATTGGCTGCAACACCTATTCGAATAATTGCAAAACCATTTGTTCTTTCTTATCTTATTTGTTGTATGTATATTTTTGTATATATTATCTTATATATATCTAAGGTCTTGGTACCCTTTCTTATAGAAAACGAAGGGGTGCAACATAGCTTCAAACATTTTCGAACTATAACTAACTAAAACAAATTGCAATCAAACACATGTTTGTACAATAATAAACAAAGAACAAAAACCCCCATGGTTTCCACGATTAGGCTAGTCGAATTCCTCATAGCATTTCAATTATCTCGTTCATATGATGGCCGCGACCCTATTGGTCTAGAAAATATGCTAATGCTGTTTGCAACTCGACTTTATCTTCATTTCAAGTTCATGGAAGTCACTTGTGTAACGAGTATAACTGGTCCTGAACTCTCAAGATTATCTTGTTTAGGGGTTAAATCTAGTTGCACCACTGGCTTTGGTTCTTCATCTGTTGGATGCTCCTGAATGGGTAATCCCATTTCCGCAACTTTGCCAACTGAGAACATGACCTGATAATGGTAGATCTTTGACCTGTGTGCTCCAAGATTTTTCACAGTGATATCAACCTAACATGTTCGCATAATATAACAAATGTGTTTAATACTCCTTTATTCTTGAATGCCACTTCAAAGACATTCCACACATATTCACATTCATCCATGCTCTAAAATTGTCACATCTGATCAGATATTTAATTCCAAGTTTGTACTTTTCAAGGCATTATTGTAGATCTCATTTCGCTCTTTCACATGCCTCAGCCCATGGGTTTCAAAATTGCGATCCATATGTTCGCCATTCCAAATTTTGCTAACTCGGAACTCCCTAGCTTATTATCTGTGATTTTGCAAAATTTTGCCACTTCATAGGCTTCCTTGACCATATTTGGGAAATTGCAATTTCAAAAGGTCCTTGCAGAGTTTTTTTGCGAGATACTGAAAAGTTATCGTTTCGCTCACCTTTGGTATGCTATATACAAAATAATGAAAATTTGTTGTTTTGCTGGTTACTGATTTCTTACTTTCGGAAAAACCCTCTTGATGGACTCTTGATAACAAGGTTTAGGAAAATTTTGAAGGCTACATCAATGGCTCTTTTTGGGAACACATATTTCTTGCAAATGTGACAAGAATCTAGCTATATCTTGAAAACAAAAATGACACAAAAAGAAAATCAAGCACATTACACCTATCCAATTATACAAATAAATCATACTCAAGAGAAAAAAATGTTTGAGATATTGGGCGTGTACAGGGAATTTCTGGATGATCCCATCAGTATCTTGTATGAAATAAGATCATTTTCTCACTTTCTCTAATAAGATGAAGGGACCTAGCCATAGGGCATCAAATTTACCATGTTTTCTCTTGTCTTGATCCTTAACATTCCATTTTAGAACCTAGTCTCCAATGTTAAAAGATATTTTCTCTGACCTTTTATCACGAACTTAACTTGTTTCTGCCTTGAATACTATGTTTCAGTATTGATTTTGTAATCTCATCCAATTCAACAAGTGCATTCTCTTTTCCTTCATACAATCAATATCTTCAAGCCATTCCTTAGTCATGAATATGTATATTGGTAATAAGTTATTTAGGAGTCTAGCTTCCTTACCATAAACTAGATTGAATGAAGGAAAACCAATAGATTTTTTTATTGTAATTTGATCTTCTTGTAATGTTAAATTTAATTTTGTGTCCCAAGCCGTCTTATTGTTACCCAACATTCTTTTGATGATCTTCAATATGTTCTTGTTACTTGATTCTATTTGTCCATTTTCATGGGGATGATATGTGGAAGAGTAGGAGATGATTATGCCATATTTATTGCAAAAATCAAATAATTCTTCTAATTTGAAGCACATGTTATTATCCACAACAATCTTATGAGGGAATCCGAACCTAGTCATGATATTTTCCCTTAGGAATTTGGTTACCACTTTACTAGTACACTATTTAGTTGGTTTAGCCTCAACCCATTTAGTAGAATAATCACTGGCTACCAAATTCCAATTGTGTCCCCACTTGACTTAGAACTTATCTCTCCTATAAAATCCGTCCCCCACATTTGAAAGGGTTCCTCTATTTGCATGGTCCTCAAGGGAAATACTCCATTATATTTTAATTTTCCTAAAACTTTCTAGCATACTTCACACTTTCTTACATAAGAATAACAATCCTTGAATATGCATGGCCAGTAATATCTCGCACACAAAATCTTATGTGTTGTAGTTTTAGCTGAGAAATGACCTCCAAAAACCCCCTCATGGAACTCCCTTAAGATAGATTTTGCTTGTTATGTATCCAAGCAAAATAGTAATATCCCATCTCTATTTTTCCAGTAGAGCTCACCTTGAATCAAAACATACCTTAATGCCTAGAGTTTTATGGTTTTCTTCTGGCTCTCATCCAAATCATTATGGCAATTCATATTTCTCAAGTAGTGGACTATCTCATTATACTACGAGCATCTTTCAATGGTCACCTCCATGTACTCAAGATTTGTTTGATTTACCTAAGTTGCTTCTAGGTTTGCATCAGCCATAAGTTTTGCCAATCCCCGACCTCTCACTAACTTTGTTATTTGGATGTTGATGTTAAATTCTTGGATTTGGTTTATCCATCTGCATCTTCTTCCTATACTTTCGGCTTGTCTAAATATATCTTTAACAACAACATTTGACACAGATGCAACCATTTCTACACCAACCAAGTAAGGTTTGAATAACTTCAGCACTTTTACCAATGAATAAGCCCATTTCTTATTGATGTCATAATTAAGCTCAACACTTTGCAAACTTTTACTAAAGAAAGCAATGGGTTGTCCATGCCTTGTTTCATTCTTTTCCAACATAACTAGAGCAATAGTGTGATAAGATGCAAATGAAAAGTTTTGTGACAGTTTATTAAATCAAGTAAGTAACGATGCTTCTTTAATTTCTTTCTTTATGTTAGAAAATGCTTGTAAGGCTTCTTCATCCCATAGCACCTTTGCTCCCATTTTTAACGTCTTAGCAATAAGGTTAATTATCTTTGCAAAAGTGGAAACAAATCTTCTTACAAAGTTAATTTGGCCAAAGAATGATTGAATAACTTTGACCATCTTACATACTTTTATCTTGTCAGTTGCTGCTACTCTCTTTGGATCAATTCTTACTCCATCCTTGGACACAATGAGTACTAGATGTTTTCCCTCTGCGACCCCAAAATGTCACTTTTTATGATTGAGTGAGATTCCATATTCAAGGGCTCTTTTGAAAATCTTCTCCAAGTGATTCCAATGATCCTCTGCCTTTTTTGAGTAAGCAGTGAGGTCATCTTGATAAACAACTAGGATGAAATCCATCAGGCTCTTAAAAGCAACATCCATGAAAAAGTAGTGATTGCATTGGTCAATCCAAAAGGAATTCTTGCATTCACATAAGTACCACACAGAATCGTGAATTTCATTTTATACCGTTTCGACTCCTTAACTTTTACTTGATTATACCCTAAAAAACCATCCATCAATGAAAGTTATTCATTTCCTATTACTTTTTGTGATAATGCCTCCATGTTAGGTAGTGCATAGTTGTCTTTTAAGGATGATATGCTCAAATTCTTAAAATCCACACAACCTTAGATCTCCATTCTTTTTTCTAACTAGAACACAATTAGAGACCCACGTGGAATGCCTGATTGGTTTTATGATTCCAACATCTCTCGTTTTTATTAGCTCTTCCTTCATCTTAGGAACCAACATTAGGTTGATGGGTACCTACTTTTGTACTTCCACTTGATGATGAAGATAACATTTCCTATTATGAGCGTACCTTATGGAAGATTCAAACTTTTGATGATATTAAGAGTTTTGATGATCCAAAGAGCCTAGTTGGAGTTCCTACTTCTCCTATTGAGATCACATATATTGTCATTTTTTATGATGCTTGTCTTCACACAACCATGGATTCAGGTGATTCTTCCAAACTTAATTCCATGGGATGACTACTTGACAAACATTGCAGGTTTATTTGTGGAGTCCTACATTGCAGATTTTGGAGACTATTGATGACATTCATCTTCTCTTTGGTGAAGATGATCCTTCTCCAGTTGTTGCAAGGGAGGATGCTCGACCTCATCTTCATTCTCTACTTGATCAATTTTTCAAGGTTGACATGATGGTGGATACTTTGATACACTAGTTAGAGGTCACTTTCTCTTTAGAGGAGACACTTGAGTCTTTGATTCATGTTCTACATTCATCCTCAGTTGATCCCGATTTCTCTTTTTCAGTAGAGTGACATAGTACACATGATTTAGAGGAGGCACCTTTCAGTATTAACATGGGGACACTTGAGAAGGTTTTAGAGATTCCATACATTTTGAAGTTTCTTCGTACAGATGGGGGAGGTTTCATTGATAAACCTTTGGTTTAAGTTTCTTTGTAAGGGGAGGAATGTTGTTCTACACTCATGGAGTAGTTTCTACATTGAGCCTGAAGTATCTACCACAAGTGCACATTCTACATTGAGGGGGGGCTACTTGGTCTCTCTTCCAGTTATTCTTTCCTATGTAGGGATTCTATATTCTATATGCATGTTGCATGTCATAATGAGAGGAGGGTGGAGTGGGGGGTTTTGATTACTCCATCAATCCATGCATCTTTCTTTTCTTTTCATCTCTCTCTTTTTGGGAGAGGGTTTCTCCCATGTGGTTTTTCCTCTTTCTCCACTCTATGGGAGATTGCATTTGTTTGTTTTTTCATTTTGTACATGGGTACCTAACATGGCCTAGTAGTTGGGACCCATCATCCATTTTCATCTAGCTTTTGTAAGCTCTAGTGCATTCCCCTAAGTTGCACTTAATGGGGAGGGGGGGAGGGGTGTTGGTGCAATTAAATATTACAAATTACACTTAAGTTTTCTTAGGTTAATGCATTTTCTTATTAGTTGTCATTTAGACACCAAGGAGTTTGCATATTCATATGAGTTTCCATGTAGACAACACAATAGTTTGCATTTTATTTGGGAACATGTTGTCTAGTACATCTCTTTATGAGATACACCTTCGTGTTCTTAACATCTCATTGTTGCATGTACTTTCATGCACAAGGGAGGATAATTCACTCTTGGTGGACATGTGCTTAGTTGTTTTTCTTATCTCTTTGCATGACTCCTAGTCATCTTGATTGCCTTTGTATACAAGAAACTTCTATGATCTGATTATCTCATTACCCATTATCATTTGATCAATATTTAATCATTTATTTAATCATATCGTTTTGTCTCTCTTATGCTATCAATTTAGCTTCTAGAATCGTTTGATGACCGACCTAGCTCAATTTACACATGATTACTGAACTTGGCTTCTTTAGAAATTTCTCTCAACTAATACTGGAGTCTTCTGAGCTTGGTTACTATTGGCATTGCTTGGTTGGAGTTTAGCATTTGTGTAACATCAATGACAATAAACAATTGAATAATTGTTATCAACAATCTCCCTCTTTGGCATTGATGGAAACACATGTCATTTTACAAAGAAAGCTTTGGAGCATATATCCTTAGTTTGATTTAGATTCTTCAACCATGAGATCTCCCTTTGAGATTTTCCCTCTACCATCCTATCTTTAGACTCCATCAGATCAAGTTCTCCCTCTTGGTGATATACAAATTTATTTGTTTGATTTATGAAATCAATCAAACTCTCCCTAAATTCTTTTGATATGATATATTCAATCTCTCTCTTTCTCTCTCTGACATCAAATGTCAAAGACTTGATACAATGAGTTTATAATGTACTTGATGTATTGATTCATATCCAATGAGCTCTGACTTCTTTGCATCAACTTGATAGAACTTTGATGCAGTTTGGTTGATGCATCACTAATCTATACTCTAGTGAGCATCAAATAGCAGAATGACCCCTAGCTTTCCTTTGAGATACAATAATGCATCCTTAGGTAATGGTTTGGTGAAATCAGAGCTTGAGGCAGATTCTTACATAAAACAACTCCTACCTCATTACCTTTCTTGCTACAAGCTCCATCAAAGTACATTTGCCATATCTCACCACTTTCATCCTTCAAATGCACTTTATTAGGATTATCAAAATTTTGGGCTAGCTTATTTATACTCACTTGGAAATTATCCATGTCAGTTTGACAAAAGTCAACTCTATGATTGGGGTCAAAATCCTCCACCAAATATGTTGATCTTGTAAAACAAGTTCTTTTCTAGATTTGATTGTGTTTTTTTTAGGATCAACATTTCCGATCACACTACATGATCCATCATTAGGATGAGAAAGTATAGGATAAGAAATAGTAAAAAGATGCACACTAAACCTTGATCAAGAGCTATAAGAAGAGGAGTGATGATGCACAAAACTATGTAGAGAAAAAATGAATGAAATGCAAACAACCAAAGAAAAAATAACATAAAATAGGGTGACAACAATCAAAGAGGAATTAGGGAACCAATAAGAGGTTAATTAAAAAAGATGAAAGTAACAAGATACCAAAAACCAAAAATTGATCTAAAAGATTCCTAAAAATAAAAATTAATAAACCAAAACCAAAGAAATATGAACAATGAAAATCAACACCAATAGAAGCACCCAAAAAGATAATAAATAAATAAATAAAATTAAGACTATATATATAACCCAAACATACAAATGCATGAAAGCAAGCACAAATTTGAGCAAAGATAAAGTTAAAGAAATTAAAAGAAAAATTGATAACCTACAAAGCTGAAAACAAGATGAACTAAAATGCCTAAAACAAAGATCTAAATGTAAGAAGACACATTAAAAATATAGATAGACAATAGACCACTAGACCAAAGAAAGAAAGAAATTAAAATAAAATTTATAAGGTGGTAACACAACATGCATGTGCACACACACACTCGCACACACACACACACAGACATGGACACAATGTATTAGTTAGTAACTATACATATACTAAAATATTATAATATAAATAAACTAAAAATAAAAATAGTAAAATATATTAACTATATATATGTATGTATATATATGTGTACACACACACACACACACACACACACACACACACACACATATGTATATATGTATGTGTGTGTGTGTGTGTGTGTGTGTGTGTGTGTGTGTGTGTGTGTGTGTGTAAATTACATACCAAGTACACTTAATTTGAAAAATGAAAGGCCAAGGAAATAAAAAAAAAGGAAATCACAAAAATCATCTAAATGTATATAGGTCTAGGTATATGTAAGCCTATATGCATATAGATTTAGGTCGAAGACTTAAAACAAGGAACACCAAATCAATAACAATAAAGAGAATTAAAAGAAGTCAAATAAACCAACAAGCCACACTTCAAATAAACAGGAAATACCTAAACCTAGCCAACTCAAGCACTATTCATAGCCTACTAATAAACTAGCACAAGCCATGACACTAATGTACAATCATTTTTAATGTGTATGAGTGAGCATGAGTATGCATTTGTGTGTATGTGTGTGTGTGTGTGTGTGTGAGAGAGAGAGAGAGAGAGAGAGAGAGAGAGAGAGAGAGAGAGGGGAGAGAGAGAGAGAGAGAGAGAGAGAGAGAGAGAGGAGAGAGAGAGAGAGAGAGAGAGAGAGAGAGAGAGAGAGAGAGAGAGAGAGAATGCAAATGCAACCAAGCACATAAAGACAAGACAAGAACAAGGACTATGAAAAAACAAAGTAGAGAAAGTCTCATAAAGAGGGTAAGATCAAGAGAGCGGGAAGGAGGGATAAACAAGAACACAACTACACAAAAAATTGAAAAGAAAAAAACTAAGGGAGAATCAAGGATGATGGGGTTTTTTGAGTGTGCCATGATGGAGGCTATCAAGTGCACCAATCAAGGGGTAGCAAGAATGGTTAATAG
Organism: Cupressus sempervirens; assembly: GCA_028749045.1. Classification (NCBI taxonomy): domain Eukaryota; kingdom Viridiplantae; phylum Streptophyta; class Pinopsida; order Cupressales; family Cupressaceae; genus Cupressus; species Cupressus sempervirens. Next base: position 633,170,777 of record CM053789.1, on the reverse strand, counting down.
ACCATCCATCATCTCGATTGAGGTTAATGGGATGGTAGGTAATGAAAATGGCCTCTTTCAACTTCCCCTTGAAATAATTGTTCTCTTTGGAAAATATTTTGGCATTCTAAAAACACATATGATGTTTGTTAAAAGACAAGTGCCCTACTAAGGCATATTTTTGAACCATCTTGTGCTTAATGTCAACACTATGCTTGCAGATCTTGGTGATAAAGGAGCAACCCATTTCACCTATATAGGGCATGTCACAAGAGCACTCAATCTTATAGACACCAAATTCTATAAGAGAGTTTTTGGATTCTTTGAGCGAGGGGATACGATTACTTAGCTTTGAAAGGGGTTTGAAGGCAACATAAAGGCCCTTTTTGGTTAATTTTTTTGCAATTCTTTGGGAGATTCCATCCACAAAAGGAAGGGAGACATTGAAAAGGAGATTGGGTTAAGGGGGGGTTGGAACTATGATGCAAAAGATAAGCAAACTTGACTTGGCTAAGAGCATTAGAAATTTGTTTCTGGGAGTAGCTGTTAAACTTGCAAACCTAGCAAAAATGGGTAAGCTCTTGGGGTAAATTTTCTTCATCGCAAATTCTATAGGCTCTTAGTGAAAGCATCTTGAGGATACCAAATTTTTGGAAAGGGTGATGGTGGGATTATGAGTGGAGGTACAAATCGATATCAGTGGCCTTATGATACACATGATGACCAAATGCACCATCAGGCTTCTTGATGATGAGAACATCAAGGAAGGGTTATTGGTTGCCCAACTCAAGTTCCTTGGTGAAGGAAATGGTGGGGGGCAATATTTTGATGTGCTTGAGAAACAATTCAAGTTTTTCTAGTCCATGTGGCCATCAAACATTGGTGTCATCAACATATTGCTTCGACCATTTGGGTTTGAGGGGAAAGGAGTGGAGGGTCATCTCTTCAAAATACTCCATATAGAGGTTTTCTATGACTAGGGAAAGGGGGTTTCCCATAGCCATCCCATCCACTTGCTCATAGATGACATTTTGGAATGAGAAGAAGGTAGTTCTCAAGCACAACTCTACCAAGATGATGATCTCATCACTAACCTTGTGCCACAGTATTTGGACATAGTCATGAATAGGAACCTTGGTAAAGAGGGAGAATATCACCTTGTTTCCACTTGGCATCCTTTATAAATTGAAAAAAATGGTTGGAACCTTTGACAAAATAGTTGGAATACCCCAACAAAGGAGAGATAATCTTGGCAAGATGAGTGGCTAAAGAGTGTGTAGGAGACCTAATCGTGTCAACAATAGGTCTCATAGGAATGCCCTCTTTGTGAATTTTTGGCACCCATATATGGGACGAGTTACTTCCTTAGAGGAAAATCATTTCCTCTTAATAGTATCATCAAAGGAGGAGTTGGACACACAAGCTTTGACATTTTTTAAGATCCTAGGCACAGGTTACAAGAGAGGATCTTGTAGCTATGAGGATATGAGAGCAAGTCAAGCATCTTAGAGACATAGTCTTGCCTATTCATGATGAGTGTGGCATTACCTTTATCCATCTTGGTGATAAAAATATTATTATTGATTAAATTATGGAAAGCAGATGACTTAGCTCTAGGGATGTTGCATCTAGTCAGTTTGGCATGTTGTAGAGCGATGACACAATCTTGTCTAATTTCTTCTACCACACCTAATGGGAGGGATCGAAAAGCATTCTCAATATAAAGAAGAAAATAAAAGTGAGGGATGGAGTGAGGGGAACATGCAAAATTGAAACCCCATTTCAACCTGTTGTATGGTAGGAGGTCTATGGTGGCATTGGACAATTTTACCACCAACCTATTTTCCCAATCCAACATTGAGCAAGGCGAAGGGGAATTGATCAGTTGGACTGAGGAAACCAACCCAATATTTGGGGATTGGCTAGGAAGAGACTTCATCTGATTAGAATGAGCTATTGATCTAACCATGTGGAAACTCTCAAAAGGAGGGGGTTTATAGAAAAGAGATCCGAGAGTTGGCACCAACTCCAAGGAGGATTCCAAAGAAGAGTTAACTATGGGAATAGCCTCCATGCAAAACCTTTGCACTGGTTGCTCAATGTTACACTAGTTGACAAGACCCATTTCTAGCAAGCTAGGGGCTTGATGTGATATAATCATTTAGGAATCATCATGAACACAATGAAAGAAAGACTTACAATTCATACAAGGCAAAGAGGAGGGACTGGAGTACATAGTTGTGTGTGTGTGTGTGTGTGTGTGTGTGTGTGTGTGTGTGTGTGGTTAGTATAATTTTCTATATTACAATATTATATTTTATAATATTATAATAAATTTTTAGTTACTAACCCATTGTACTATATATATATAATTTGTTACTATATATATATATAATTATAATATATATAGATGTATGTATGTATATTATGCACCAAGTACACATAAATCTAAAATTGAAAGGCCAAGGAAATAAACATAAAGGAAATCACAAAAACCATCCAAATGTATATAGGTCTAGGTATATGTAGGCTTGCATGCATATAGATTTAGATCAAAGACTAAAAATGAGGAACAAAAAATCAATAACAATAAAAAGAATTAAAGGAAGTCAAATAAACCAACAAGCCACACTTCAAATAAACAAAATAGACCTAAACCTAGCCAACCTAAGCACTATTTCTAGCCTAGGAATAAATTAGCACAAGCCATGACACTAATGCACAATCATTTTTTGTTTTGTTTTGTGTGCGTGTGCATGTGCATGTGCGTGCATGTGTGAGTGCATGCGTGTGTATGTGTGTGTGCATGCACACACATGCATGCATGTGAATTCAACCAAGCACATAAAGAAAACACAAGAAAAAATCCAAGAGCAAGGACTATGAAAAAAAAAACTAAAGCAAGACTCATAAAGAGGGTAAGCTCAAGAGAGCAGGGAAGAGGAGGCATTCGAGAATGCAACTAAACAAAAATTGAAAAGAATAAAACCAAGAGAGCATCAAGGATGATGGGTTTTTTTGGGGGTGCCATGATGGAGGATATCAAGCGTACCTAGCAAGGGTTGCCAAGAATGGTTCACGGACCACTCATCATCTCAATTGAGGTTAATGGGATGGTAGCTAATGGAAATGACCTCTTTCAACTTCCTCTTGAAATGTTTATCCTCTTTGGATAATATTTTGGCATTCTCTAGACATATATGATGTTTGTGTTGGCATAAAGTTATTTTCCATTAGTGACAACACTCATCTCACAGTTCTAACCGAGCACTGAGTAATACAGTTTAGACCGAGTGATGGCAACACAGTTCAAACCAAGCACTGAAGACACAGTTTAAACTGAGCATCGAAGACACAGTTCTAACCGAGTAAAGAAGCACTTAGTGTTAACCGAGTGAAGATGCACTTAGTGTTAACTGAGTAAAGATGCACTCAGTATTAATGGAGTGAGGAAGCACTTAGTGATGACTGAGTAAAGAAGGACTCAGTGATAACCGAGCTCAGGAAGTTAACGAAGAAGTTAGTTTCTATCGAGTGACACTATATCTACCGAGTCACCAATGGTTACCGATTTCCAGGCAACGTTGTATGTCTTGTATGAACTGAGCCCCTACCTCTACCGAGTGCATGACGATGCCGAGTAACGTAGTGGATGCCGTGTATCAGAAGGTCATCAAGTCTGTCTAAAGAACCTGAGTTTATTTTACTATTTGGCCAACTCAGTTATATTTTGTTTACTTGTGTTTGGCCGACCTTTCATGAATAATTATTGGAATGGTATATATATGTAATGTATTATATCATTCAATAGATAGATACAAGGAAGATATATAAGATATAAAATATTGCACAAAAGACATGATATGCAAATTCATCAGCAGTAAAGAATACTCAACAAGCTCTACAAGGAGCAGAAATGATTTCATCAATCACAGAAGGTGATCTACAATAAAGAATCCAGTCAAGTTGTAAGTTGATTTGTTGGTTCATTCTAACAGGTGAATCATTCTTGTAAATCCTTTAACAAGGTAGACTTAACCGTCTTTATTCAAATCTCCTAACAGAGTGCATACTTGTAAAGTATGTTTGTAAATCCTCTAACAAGGTGGATCTAGCAATCCTCTGTGCTCCTAACAGGGCAGATCACCAGAAGTGATCATTGTAAGCCTTAACCGACCAACTTCATACTGCAGTAACGAAGCTTTGTGGGTATCATCCCCACCCCAGTTTTACTTTCTATTTGGAAGGTTTCTGGGTCACCAAATCTCTGTGCATATATGGTTTAAATGTTTAATAGTTCTTTTATGCAGCAAGCTAGATGAGTAAATGTTGTATATGGTTATTCTGAATTGACTTAAAATTTTTATTGTTATTGATTCACCCCTCCCCTCTCAGTAACTTATTATATCTTGAATATTTCCAACAGTTTGCTGGAAGACGAGTGCTTTGCTAAGGTAGTTTTTTGAACCCTCTCGTGCTTAATGTTGGCACTATGCTCTTAGATCCTCGTGATAAAGGAGTGACCTATTTCACCTATATAGGGTATGCCACAAGAACACTCAATCTTATAGACACTAGAGTCTAGAAGATATTTTTTGGAGTCTTTGAGTGAGGGGATACAATTACTTAGCTTTGAAAGGGGTTTGAAGGCAACACGAAGGCCCTTTTTGGTTAAAAATCTACCATTTTACAAGGATAGTTGTGTATAATAGATCCAACTGAATATGTCCACCAATTTTGACCATTGTCTAGATATAAGCATTCCATAGTAGGCTGGACCTCTACTACAATGACATGTATTATATGATACTTCTGGGCATGCATGGAACTTGAAATCAACACTCCTCATGATTCCAACTACATACACAAATCTATTATCCATTGTGTAGCACCTTCCATAGGGTGTATCCGTTGTTAATCCCAACTCTCTCATAACATGTGCAAGCATAATATTCACTGCAACACTTGAATCAATCACATTCTTAAACATTTATTGTTGATCATTAGAAATAAAATGGATTCACTTGCAGTGAATTCTCATTAATATTGATTACAAGATATATGATTGGTTATCTACTAATGATTTTCCCTTTTGTATGATCTTCAAAAGGGATTTCATTCCCTTTAGACAAAATGTTTACAACTTCTTCCCCACATTCAGAGAATCTCAATATTTTCAAGAAAAGGAACTAAATGTTTTTACTTGATATAAATAATTGGAAATAAATGAATTGGTACTTACCTCCTGATTACCTATTAGTTGCTTGTCAAAGGATTTGTTACCTTTGGAGGAATTACTTGTTCTTGGGCATTGTGATCATTTGACATGGCTTTCTCCTTGTCATTCTCTTGTACATTAAGATATGACCTTTTAACATGGACTTTTGGAGATTTTCCCAAATTTGGATTTATAGTCCCATACATTAACTATTGGAAGTCTATTAGGAAAGTTAGATACTAGGGGCGGGGGTGAATTAGAATCTATACAAATTTTACCCTTTGAAACAAATGTTAGATCTAATAACCTCTAATCCTTATCTTTACAATATCATTAATCACATAAACATTTGTTGCAATGATGTTAGATCTAACTACTAATCACATCAATGAAATATGAAAGTAAATGATCAACACATAACACAAAGATTTTGGTTACCTAGAAACCCTCCAAGGTGAAGGTAAAATTGGGGTGGGGATGACACCCACAAATCTTCACTATTGCAGCAAAAAAGTTTTCCTATTAGGGTTACAATGTCACTTCTGATGATCTACCCTATGAGGGGTCTACCTTGTTAAGAGCTTACAAGACTTATTCAGTCTAACTTGATTAAATGATTTAAACTTACAACTAAGTAAGAAATATATTAGGAGACTTACAAAGATCTTTTAGGACCACTCTATTGAGAGATCTACGCTGTTTACACTTGCCAAAATGAATCCCTACCCGATCCTTCAGTTTGTGCTTAAAATGCTGATTAAAAATATTCTCTTTACAATCTCCGATTTGATATGTCTGTATTCTTCCCCTCACTGCTATGTTCGATTTCCATATCTAGTATACCTTCACACTTCACCTCTAACATCCAAACTTACAACCTTTCTCACACACACTTCCTAAAATAGGGTTTGGGTTCTCCTTTTATAACCATCTAATGAAGGTTCTAGATCAAGATCAATGATTGATATCTCTCTCTTTTGCCACTTAATCTCTCTAACATTTTATTGGTTGATCACCTTGCATAGGGATTAATGGTCAATAAAAAATGTGCGATCACCTTTGTCATTGATTCCTTGAACAAAATTATACATCTCTAGATCATCAGAAATAATTTACTTTGTTGTTTGTGCCATTTCAAATAATTATATCAAATTGGTTCACTTGGCACTTGAACATTCTACCGCTCGGTCATAATTGATTTGCATGTTGTCACTTGGTCTCCACTTGCTCAGCTTATACTATGTGACTCAACATGTATACACTCAGTATGGACAGTGTTTTGGATGTCTCGACATGTATTGGAGAACTTGGTAACCATAAACTTGCTCGATAGTCACTAATGCTCAATTCATACATGAAATGTATACAAGTATAATTACAATGGTTGACCTATATATGATGGCTTAGTCGTAGTGATGACTGACCAACTCTACCAAGTATATGACTAAGTGTTTAACACTAATAGACAACGAGACTTAGGGATCAACAATCTCCTCCTATGAAATTAGTGGAAAAAACACTTTGTCATGATCAAACATTACATATCAATACAAAAAGTACCCTCCTTGGACTCTAACTAATAACTATGACTTGGTCCATCATATAGACTTTACAAACTCCTTATGATTCCAAAACTTATATATACAACAAAATTTTAAAATTTACATACATGATCAAATAAATATACAATCTTTTATACATTATTACTATTGATCATGAAATACAACTAATTCCTCCTTATTTTGTCATAGTAATCCTTACATGTAGCTAGGGTCCAAGAATTTAATATCCCCCTCTAGTATCGAGAATTGACATTAAATCAAAATAATTGATTCCTCTTTTGAAACAATTAAGTAATCAATTGAAGAATAAAATGACTAAATAATTACTAAATAGATATTAATTAAATATTGATTGAATGATGAATAATAATCAATGTATATTCAAAGCCAAATAATACATTACTTAAATAATTGTGTTATAAAATTAAATAACATAATATTCACTATGAACTATAACCTTAACATAAATTAAGGTTCGCAATGAACTATAAGGTAACACAGATTTAACTTTAAGGGGTGTAAAATAGTGTGACTCTTATAAGGGTCATGTCTACAACACAAAATCCCATATTAAATAGACATTAGAAAATATAACAGGATCATCAAAAAAGATCTAGAAAAAGAAACATCAACATTGACCCGCCAACAGGCAATAAGACACAACACCAAGAAAGAGAGAGGAAAAAAATCATATTTAAAAAGGAATGAATGAAAAAAGGAAAGGAATAAAGAATCAACTAAGAAGAAGACCGACACATAGACACATGACATTGGATGTGTGACAAAGACAATTATCAAATAAACATTTCCATTCTTGCATGTATAGATTAAAGGTCAAGTCAAAAGGTTTATAGCCAGTTAAAATCCATGGTGGCAAGTGTGGAACCAACATTATCACATGAGAGATATAAGGGACAATACATAAAAAGGTAATGAAAAATAATATAAAAGACCCCACCAGTGACTGGGCAAAAAGGACATGTAAGAAGAAAAATGATTAAGCCCAATATGCTAAATACAAATAATCCACAAAGAGACTATTAAATGAGTTTTTAGCTATGACAAAAAGACAATGAAACTATGAAGATCAATCATATCATATATTTTAATTATGAAATTATCAACCAAACTATTTTGGCAATCATTTGGGAAACTTACCAACCTCAACATTACGAAATATACGAATCACCCCATGTCATTCAATCATCGAGTACAAATCAATCGTACAAGGTTGAGTCACTCACAAAATACACTTATCAACTTATCATACAATCCACTTGGTTATATTATCAAATTCAATCTTGAAAATTGAGTAAGTTGTCTAACAAGATCTAAGGGTCAAATGAAAATTGTAGTTCCTTGAGGAAAAACAATTTTGAGAGTATAGGACTGTAATACCCCCCTCCAGTATCAAGAATTGGCATTAAATCACAATAGCTAATTCTTCTATTTGAAATAATTAAGTAATAAATTAAAGAGTAAAATGATTAAATAATTACGAAATAGATATTAATTAAATATTGATTGAATGATAAATAATAATCAATGTATATTCAAAGCCAAATTACACATTATCTAAATAATCATATTATAAAATCAAATAACATAATATTCAATATGAACTATAACCTTAAGGTAAATTAAGGCTCATTATTAATTATAAGGAGAAAAATATTTAAGGGGTGTAAGATAGTGCAACCCTTATAAGGGTTGTGCCCACAACATGCAATCCCTTATTAAATGGACATCAGAAAATATAACAGGATCACCAAAAAGGATCTAGAAATAGACACATCAACATTGATCTATCAGTGGGCAATAAGACATAACACTAATTTTTTTTTGAAAAATAATTATATTTTAAAATGAAAAAAGAGAAAGGAACAAATAATCAAATAAGAAGAAGCCTGATGCATAGACATATGACATCTAATGTGTGACAAAGACAAGTGTCAAATAAACATTGCCATGCTTGCATGTATGGATTAAAGGTAAAGTCAAAAGGTTTATAGCCAATTAAAAGCTACAATGGAAAGTGTTGAACCAAAATTATCATGTGAGAGATATAAGGGAAACTATATAAAAAGTGAATAACAAGTAGTATAAAAGACCACAACATTGATTGGGCAAAAAGGACAGTACATGAACATAATCACACCTACCACAAAGTATGGAGAAATGGTGCAATCATTAATATATTGCATGCATCGTGGGGAATCCCATGTTAAGAAAAGGGAATAATATGTAAAACCCAAATACCTTACTTTTTATAAGGGTGATTCATTAGCACATACTTATAATTGAGAATATATTAAATATCACTAATTCTTCTAAATCAATATTTATAGGAAGTGTCCTTTAATATTATTTTCAATAATTATCAAGCAAAGGATTATTTTAAGACATACTTATAAAGGAACTAATAATGGTATTTGAGACATTTCTAATAGTAATCATGTATTTAATTCTCCCTAAAAATATTATTATAAAAAATATCTTCAAACATTGTTTAGCTGAAATCAAAAGGATACATTGTTACCAAGGAGGGGCTTGTATAAATCTAATCTAGTGGACCTTATCCCAACACAGGGTAGGGGTCAGCGTCACATTCATGAAATGGGCTTGGATATGTAAACTTGAGGGAATCCATAGATAGTGTGTAGGCAAGTTAGATAATATTTGTATATTTTGATCATAAATCTAAATAGAAACATCATTTGATAATTGAAATAACTACTACAATTGATTTAAAGAAATGAATCTTGATGAACCTAGAAAGAGGACATTACAAGGAATCACTCCATATTTTTCCAAAAAGTATTCATGGAAGTTGAGAGTTGTATCCATTGCCTTCTCCCAATTTTCCTTTAATTCTAAATTTCTAATTAGGCAGCTATTAAATGAACCATATTGTCACCAATAGATAGTTGTTGATTGCTGTGGATTAAATCTTTAGCAATATTAATATGTTTTTGTATGATTGTCAAATGTGGAGTCAAAAATCTTGAATTTTAAGCAAGTCAACTCTTATTTTTCCTTCGTCATGCAAAAGTTTAACTTCTTGGTCTGCAAAACTCATAACTTTGAAAAATGAATAAAGCTAGAACTTGCTAGAAACTACAATTGAAACAATTGTTATGTTTTCGTTGATGTCAAATCTACTGATGAGACATGTTTGTGTCTGGTTTAAATGTCATATCTATTTGATTGATGAAGAGGATTTAAGAAGTTTCTCATAAAAAAAGCACCTAGAGGAAAGGTCGAGTTATGAAAAGGAAGCTAGAATGGACATTTGATTAGTTAGACTTTGACAAGATAATTTGAATTTTTACATTATGAAGACATGAGAAGAGACTTAGATTGCATAAGCTTGATCGAGGAATACAACATAAGATTAAGGAACCTTAAGTTCATGCTAAGGGATGCTAGTGTCTACCGAGCATCAAAATAGAGCAAGTTGAGCATCAGTACAAGTCGAGTGAAAATTAGTTTTGATTGAACATCAGTATTGATCGAGTAAATAGTGTAAGTGTTGAGCAAGTGAACCTAGTGATGAACGATTTTCATAACTTAATAATGACCAAATGACAATATTTTGAATGCATATGAGAAATCATAATTTTTAGCCAACACAGTTGATTTCTTGGGATATGGAAAGCATGTTGAAGATAAGGATTGGCATGTTAGACCATTTTATTCAAGGAGAGGATTAGGTAAGATATATAATGAATGAATTCCATGAGAATATTCTAGAAGAGAAGGAAATGAACGGATACAATGACTCTATTGGATCAAATCATTAACCCTAAGATCTACAATGATTATGAGAAACAACAAAGGAACAAAATTATCTATTTAAGGAGGCACATAGGTGAACTTTATAAAATGATGCGAAGAAGAGAAGAAAATAGAGAAGTTGTGTGCATTTGAAAGATTTGCATTAAGATGGAACAAAGTTGTTGAGGTTGATAAGCGAATCTAAGAAGACTCAAGTTTTTTTCTGAAGAGGAGGGTGATTTCTTGAAAGATTGCTAAGAAAATCAAGGACATAGGTGACAAGGAAGGCTTATCAGGGAATCAACAAATGAATTGAACAAAGATCTGAAACTACAAAGTGAGTTGCAATCATACAGATCAAACCCTACTATTTTCTTTCTAATCATTATAAATAGTTTGTATTGAAATCGTTTTAATCAAAGGTTGACCTAATAGTTATTAAGACCTTAACAACCTGTGCAAATCCTTTATCTAGGTGACATTCTAATGGAATGTTCTAAATTTCTCTGACAAGGCCACTTCTAATAGGTTCAATTAAATCCTTTCACAAGGTCACATTTAAGAGTGTGTATTGTAACCTTTAATAGGGTTGGCTCCTAACAGGGATCAATTCAGTAGAGTGAAAAAGTGGTGACATGTTGTTGGTGCTTTTTCCTAAATTGGGTTTCCACGTTAAATCTTAGTATCAAACTTGTTTTAAATGTTTTTATAGTGTTTTACATTTCAAATGTTTACATTTTGTAAATCTTTTATATTAGGACAATTGACTACTAGTTAATATTGTTATTGAGATTACAATAGCGATTGAGTATCATCATAAATAAGATAGAAAAATGTTTAAGCATTTGACTGTTCAATTGGTACTAATGGACCTTGAGTAACTGAGTCAAACCCCCTCAGTTATTCTAAACATTCTAACATAACTAGCATCCAAGGTAAATCTTTGTGCACTTGTCTACATTTCAACATCTAACTTATCTATTTGTTCCTTGACCCCCTTTGTGAATGTAGGAACATAACATAGCTTGCTGAATAAAAAATTGATGTTAGTGACAATTTGCTTGGCATTATTAGCTTCGGTAGATAGATCCACCATCTTTATTGCAATCTTGGAAGCTACCTTCTCATGCCCTTATTATTATATTACCTCTCTTCTCTTTCTATCACCTTTTGTTGAACATCAACATCTGACTCATTTATTTTGTCTACAATATTTACTAACTGATCAAAAATGGGTTTATTCTCATCTAAGTCATCAATAATAATACTATCTAAAATAATATTTCTAATCTCAAACAAAACTTGTTTCTTTTGGTGCTCTCTTCTTAGCTCAACTTGCTTAGCCTTCCTTCAATATAACTCACTCAAAATTAGCATTTTCTTCTCTTTCAATTTTAAATTATCATAGTTTTGTATAATAATATCTTCATCTAAGTTAACTGGCTTACTTTTTATTGTCTATGGTGAGTGCCTTACCTTCTTTTTCAATCTTTTACCTTTTGAATGTGGGATGCTAGAGCTTGGCAATGTCAATTGCAAACCTTTGCTTTGAATTGGCAGATTCAATACTTGTGATCCTTGAATCACACCACTCTACTTCACTTCTCCTCTTGTCTATTCTACTCTTTGCTATGGTGTTGTTCAACCAAATTTATTTGTGGTCACAACATCTTAGGGTTCACTTGTTGAAATTAGTCTCCTTGTCTCCTTTTCTCTTCCTATTACACTTATTTGCAATGTATCCTTTATTCCCTCACTAAGAGGCCTTGAAACTAGTGGTCTAGCTTCTCTTGTAGTATATTTCTATACTCAAGTGATGTGGCTATGTGTGATGTGGCCATGTTCTTTCTTTTTATCTTCTTCATTTCTACCCTACTCAACTTTACACACATTAACAATCTCTTCTTCTCTTACCTCTTCAACAATCGACACACTCTACTCCTCAACATCTATCACAAGTGTCTTTTGTTATAATAGTGCATTGTAGTAAACAATAAATGTAGGTACTTCTTTGATAGTAACTATTACTTTTTGAGTTTGATCCTTGTCTTTACTGGTAGGATATACTTTTATCTGTACAATTACTAGATTAGACTTGGTCAAAATGTCTTTTATAGATTTGGAAGCTTGTTCCTTTTCTTTCTTGGTCTTCCTTATCTTCTCCAATTCTTCAAAATATGTCACATTAGACACTATATCTTTAGGTGACTCATCTTCTATAAGGACTATATCAGTGAGATTCACAACTTCTTGATCCATTTGTTGCACAATTTCTACAAGTTGCTCGAAATAAGAATAGATGTCATCTATGTTATCTAGTTCAACTTTTTCTTCTTCCTTTTCTCCTTCCTCCGCTTTAGTAACCACTAATGCAAAAAATTTCTTCCAAATTAATTTTCTCTCCTGCATGACATCCTCAACTATATTCCTCAAAATTTCATTTTCCCTAGTCTTTGGCACCAATTTCTTTGTGTAGTCTCTCAAGGCTATAGACATATGAGATTTGCCTAAACCAAACATAGTTTGGGCCGATGTAGTTTCCCTTATTTTTCTTTTGGTGGTTAGAGCCCATTTCCACTTTGCATTTAATTTATTATATAATTCTTTAGGAAATTCCTTACCTAACTCTATTGGTGTGTAATTGAAATTCACCATCATATCTACTACCTGCTCTACCTTTTCTTTATCAACTTTATCTAAAGTATCATATTTTACATGTTTAAAACCTGTTAAGCATGATGAACTTGTTATGTTCTCACATAAATTTTTAATATCTCGAGGATCTCTTCTAGGTACTATTTGAAACTTTCTCAAGTCATCAAATTCAATCCTCTTGTCTTCATTATCCTCCTCATTTGGTTTGACAAAAAGTTTTCTCCTTAGCCTTTTCTTCTATTGACTTTGCTCTATCTCCTTGACTTTAGATGTCCTCTTCTTTGGAGTCTTTTGCTTAACTATATTGGTTATCTTTACTAGCCCTTTCTATGGCTTGACAGTTGCAAGACTTGCTGCCTTGGATCCTTGTCTAGTGACTCTCCTTGGTGTTGAGGTGTTGGTGTAACTACTTAATTTAGGCTCTTTTTCACCTTAGGATCAACAATTACAATATTTTTACCTTTTTTTTTTTCCCCGAGGCTTGGCAACAACAAGCTCTTTTCCTTTTTCTTCATCTTCATCATCAACATCACCTTCACTGCCATGATATTCCCCTTTGCCTTCTATGATTTGTAGTGGTGATTCTAAGGGCTTACCTTCAAAGTCTTGGATTATTTTCTTCCTCTTTTTGTCCATCTTAGGGATTTTTTTTGCATTGTCATTTTGATCTTTGCAGTCTCATATGTACTAAATAACTCGACACTCTTGTCAATTTATTCTACCAATTGTGTTGTAATAGTAGTAGACACTTCAATAATGTTAACTTCATACTGCATAGGACTTATCCATGCCACTCTCAGTATTATTTCTTGTACATATGTATAGTTGGTATCAACCATAAAGAATACGTGATCATAATACTGATCAATCACCTACTTAGGTATCCTTAAACTATTCTTCATTTTAATTTTGAAATCTTTAAAATATCCATCCAAAATTGTTTCAAAATTGTCACCTAGTTGTTCAATATATTCGTCTATCTACTTAGTCATGGGTCTAGCGTTATCCCACTCTACATCTCCAATTATGGGATAGGATTTCTGGACATAAATGAGTATATATAATATAAGTGAGCCAAACTTACATGAAGTAATATTGGATTTCCTGATGGCTCCAAGGTTTTCTGTAAGCTATACCAATTTTAGCTTGACCAAGTCATAGCTATGGTCCTTCTTGACTAGTTTAAATCTCATGTCAACTACTACACAAGGTACACTATTTAGTTGACTTGACTGATAGAACTTATGTACAATCACTTGGACTAGAATCTCAATGACTGGATCAAATTGAATCAATATACATCCGTTAGCGATTCTACTTCACCTTTGCGAGGTCTTCAATTACATTTATTGCTTGGCAGTAAATGGTCTTTACTTAGTCAAGAGTGGGGTAACCAATTACATGTTGTATGATGGCTTTTTTGAATATAATTTTCTCATTCTCCAGCCATAAATTTATATCTTGCAGCCTGCTCAATTTTTTAAAATCCATTCAACCTTGAATACCTTGGGGAATGCTAGGGAATAAGTTAACCCTTTCTTGGAAATAACTTTAACGTTTTGCTCCTTCAGTACCCCATTCTCGCTTTCTCAATTCAAAATCACCAATTTTGCCAATTCTACACATGTATCATAATCTCACATCATGCACCGTGATAACATGGGGTGGAATTGAAGACAAAGCTTTGGATGAGGCTCTAGTTTTTGTAATCTTTGGATATGCATTAAATTTTGGAGGAGGGCATACATCATTATGTACAATATGAGCATTATTTCTCTTCAATGCCTCCCTCTTCCCACTTGTGGTTTCAGATGATGCCATTCAAAAACTAGGGTTTGGACTTCAAATAAATTCACAAATTAATCAACTTAGTTCAAAGAAACTTTTCTCTCTCACACTCTTTGGCCGATGAAACACACTAGAATCTATCTGGAATTCACACAAATCACTCTATAATCACCTTGATATCATTATGAGAGTTCTTGATCATTGGGTGAATGAGAAATGAACTAAAAAATTGACTAAATACCTTCAAAAAGTCAACTGATCTTTCATTTGATGCTCTATACTTTTGGTAGGTAGATGTAAAATGTATGACAACTATCTTGGCTTACATAAGACAACTAGGCCTTTATACTTCCATTTTCTAGCTAGGTCTACACATCAACTCAGCCAATATGAAAGCTTGATCTTCATTGTAACTTGATCACAATTGTCATTCATATTGATGCTTGACACCAACTATGCTCCAACTCAGTGTATGTGCACTTTGTTTGGGCACATTTTAGATCTGTCCTAGTGCATCTCATTTTATGCAAATATGGACTTCATTACATCACATGTTAGGAATTGATGTATGATATATAATTTGAAATATAGTTCCTCACATACCTTTTTTGCTTAGTTTGAGGTAGTGTGATCACCTGATCCATTGGATTGGGTGATCTCATCTTCACTAGATCTACTGTTGTTACCTTCATCCTTCTTTCTCTATGTTTGATTCAGCTAATTTATTTTCTATTCTACATCAATAGTACCTTTACCTTTGTTATATTCATTGTTAGGTGTTGGTGCTCAGGTCCTACAATTTTTGCTCAAATGTCCAATCTTATGACAACTATAACAAACTTACTTCCATTCATCAAACTCTTGGATTTACCGATGAAATTTGTCCTTGCAATTTTATGCAATATGATATATTCACCACATAAATGACAATTGTACCATGTATTTTATTCCCAATTTTATGAGTTACCTTGCTTAGGTGCATTTCCTTACTTCTTGGGTGTCTAGTTAGGTTTTTCCTTTGATCTTAGTCCTTGTGCTCTATGGCCATACTTCTGACAATTGTAGTAGTATCCTTCAAATATAGGTGCAACTGGTGTATTACTGACTTTTGATCTAAACTCATGTGCTTGATGTCCTTTTAAAAAAAATTGATAACAATATCCATTAAATTTGGGCTTAGGGTTTTTCTTACCAATCTTACTTCTATAGATATTTGTTGTGTGACTTGGTTTTCCATAATGATGATATGTAGCTTCATTTTTCTTTAACCTTGCATTCCTTTGTTTTCCACTCTTTGATGATTCTCCTTCCTTAGTAATTGGTAGATTCTCAGTATAACCTAGTCAAGATGTGTGATTAGGTCTTCTTTGTGACCTCATCATCTCTTCATAGTATCTCATAGCTTCTTTGGGTTTATCAACCTTTCAACATGTTGGTCTAATTATTTACAGAATTAAAAAAATATAATTGAGTCAAAATTGTTGCCCTCATTTTGAGAATTTTGAGAAAATCAAGCCCCATAAATGCTTATAAATACATGTGTACCTGACTATACTTGAGAGGCCTATGAGGTGTCTAATGTTTCTAACACCTTCCATTTAGCCTATCCACATGTTCCATGAAGTTAAATTGTCATTCTGAGCCATTTCATGAAGTCCCATTTTGAGTAGATTCCAAATATGTATTTTACCCTAAGTATCAAACAACAATAGGAGGCCATGTTTGCAAGTGAATATCTTGCACCCAGAAATGTTTCATGACTTACTGCTTTGGGAGTGTCTAGTTTCCATACCCAAGAACCTATGTTTCAGATTTTGAGTTGTTTCGAATCCATTTGACAAGGTTTTGAATCCCTCAAAGTTGGTAGTTTATTGTTTTCATGCTGATGCACATAATTCTGGGAAGCCCTATTTGACGAATTGTAATTTTGACCTAGTTGACCAAAATATTAAATTTCCTTTTGCATTGCATTTTAGGGGTTAGAGACATGTTATGTTTCAAGTTTTAGCTCATGATGAATCTATTTGATCGGTTTTCAAACGCAATTCCAAATGCAATTTTTAACATTTTACTGGTGTTAGCATTTGCAAATTTGTCGGAAGCCCTGTTTGTGATGTTACATCTTGAAATCTGTGATTTCCTAGATCAAATGGATTGTACCAATATTTTTCCCTCTGAAAATGCTTCAAGTGTGTTAATTTTTAAGTCGTGACGAATCCATTTGCACACTTTCCCAGGTCCTTTCCATTTGCAAAAATTGCTTTCTGCCATGGTTTCCTGTTTACAAAATTCTGAGTAGCCTAATTTGACCGCTCGCCATGCATGTCCTATTATTCGTCATGAGCCCAAATTTCATATTTATAGTCTCCTCATGATAGTGAACCAATGCCCTAGTTTTCATTTCCCCATGTGCTCATTTGCCCAATTTTTGAAGCCAAATCCGAACATGTTTTATTATTTTCTGACATGTTTTCTTGCAAGTAGTTCTGAGAGGTCAACTTTGACGGTAAAATATCTTTTGACCTTGAATTCATCATGAGATGAGATTTGATAGGGTAAAAGTGTGCAGAACAAAGAATCAGTGTGTTAATTTTTAGAGCCCGGTTAGGTGTTTTGATAAGTTTTTAAGGCCAATCAAAGGACCTCTTGACACAAAGTTGACTAGTTGCAGAAAGAGATAAATTAAGATTCGAATGCTAATTCAGTGGTCAAATCTGATTTGGATTTGTATCAGATGGTGAATAGATCAATTCAACATTTTAGTTGTCTGGAAATGAAATTTTTTTAGCCGGACCCACTTTGGGGCTCAACTAAATTCGTTAGCTTTAGGACATTTGTGAGGACAATATGTTTTAAAACCAAGTCAATATGCCAGGTTTCAGTTTGAATGCAGTAATTACTCTGGGGCACTTGATTAAATATATTAGTATTGTGCTTTTTGTACAAACAATGACAGGAGTTTAAGTGTTCTATGGGGCAAGCTCGCAGCAGAGATTTTGATGCAAAATTGGGATATTGCTCAAACTATAATCTAAGAGTGAGCAACATTTTGTCCTGTGGATAATGAAGACTATATCTAGAGGGGAAGAGTTTTAGTGTAGAATTCCACATGTCCCAGCTTCTCAAAAGGTTGTTCTTCATCAGACTTATGTTAGTCTTGATTGTCCTCTTTGTTTGTTTTCTATGTTTTAATAAGTATGCCGATAACAAGGAGATGATTGATTTTTAAATAATTGTGAAGTGGGTTTGGAATGGAGAAGTGGACAGAGGAGAGGATGATGTGCAAAAGACATTAAAATATGCTTCCAACTCAGAGAATACTTGTGATGAAAACCATGCAGTGTTAAGTTGATTTGGGCTAAATGATTAGAAAGGGGAAGACAAGATTTTGTTTATCAACAAAATGGACACCACTTTGTCTAACAAGAAGATTTCTCTCCATGAGGATGTGGGAAAAAGAGATAAACTTATCTATATGAAAGATAATAATGCATGTACAAAGGACTTAGATTTGATCCATTATCCAGAGGACTATCCCCAAATCTTCATGCCAGCTTGGGTCAAAGTTGATGAAGAAACTCAAGGTGACTTCATCTAGTCACTAGCAACAAGGGTCAAGGCAACTGGATATGCAAATATGGAAGACAAAGCGACATGATTATAAAGCCACAGTCAAAACATTGACCACGCCAACAACTAATAACAAGACCCCATGCCACACAATGAGGAGGTGATGGCTTAAAAGGTGGAAGTAGCTTGCATCATTTAAAGTGGGATCCACGTTTTTGCAGTTGCAAGGGAGAGTTCATGAAAGACCAAGCAGCAAGGGCGACATGAAAGAGAAAAGGAGCTTGCCACCTTACACATCAAAGTAGGGGAGCTTGAAAACATTCAAGCAACCCAATCAAAGCTGCCAAAAGCAAAACAAAACAAGATGAACCTACATTTTGTGAAAAGCAAGCATATAGAAACAAAGATGAAGCCGTTAAAAAGGGGGGAAAACCAAATCACATGCAGAAAAAGCCACAACAAATTAAAAAAGGAGGAGTTCCAGCAATAAAAAGGCCCACACATGAAAGGGTTGGGTCAACAAAAGATGGCAAGTGAATGTCAGAGATAGAGTGCCCATGTTTTAAAGCAAGTGAAAAACATAAAAAGTTGTTCCCATTTAGACACTGATCTTAAAATGCCAAAGAATGAAGAAGAAGTTCGCAACAATATAAAAGAGCCTTCATGCCAAAATGAATAGGGGTTAACATTTTTAAGAAAGAGGAAAGCCATTGGAAGCCCACGTGGGGTAGTTAATGGCTTGGAGAAGAAGGAGAGAATTTAAAAAAGGAATTTGCCATGTAAGAAGAGGAAGCCACTGCTAGGAATTCACAAAGAATAGAGGGAAAATAGTGAATTTGTCTATACCCCACATTGAGGCCATGAGAAATCATTTTATTCTTTAAGTACTCAAACAAGCATCATTTATTGTGTCTTAAAGACACACACTCTTTTAAAAGCTGCAAGCTTATGTGGAGGGGCCCGCAGGTTCGAAAGTCAAAGTTTTTACCCGAGAAGTAGGCTTATGTATGAGCGTAAGGAGGATAAAGATGACTATACACTCTTATGTCCAAAGAGGCTCATGTATGAGCGTAAATCTTGATTTAGAGGCATTCTGATCCTTTGGTGGTTAAAGCCACTAGTAAGAGCATAAAGCAATTTTTCAAGAGTCCTAGGCTTATGTTCACCGTGAGGGCATAAAGGCACATGGGTGTATGGTTGTGAATGGAAATTTGAAAGGGCTTGGTCATACATTGAGGTCGTAAAGATGTAAAGCGAAGTGCAAACATATGAATGCAAAGAAAATTTCAATTGCTCACACTGCTATGGGAAATGAAATTAATTGAATTAAAGGGAATTAATTAATATACATTAATTAATGGGCGGGGGCCCTAGCTCGGTTGGCTAAATCTTCCCTGTTGCAGGGGGTTGGTCATGGGATCTAGTCTCCCCCGTCCCTGTGGTACCGGTGGGCGTGTCACGCCAGCGCTATCGGTCACGTTAAAAAGTTTACCTGGTGCACTGTAGTTTATAGGGGGGGCTGTGCTGCACCCAATTCCTGTAGTCTAATATATATATATATATACATATATATATATATATACATATACATATATATATATATATCTATATATACATATATATATATATATACATATATATATATGTATACATATATATATATATATATGTATATATATATGTATATATGTATATATTATCAAGTTTCGACATATGGCAATGGCAGATTGGAGGGAGAGTAAAAATGATTTAAAATAAAAATTCACAGAAGATCAATGCACATGATGAAAGATTTGAATTATTAAAAGTTTTTATATAGTTTTCACTATATAATTTTTAAAAAAATTCATTTTTAAAAGATCTGATTCACTCCAGGACTTGATTTTTCAAATTGGTACTAGGGGGCATTTTTTGTCCGAAATAGGCACTATAATATACTGTTGGAACTAGGAGAAGCTGAATTTTTTGAATATGAGGTTAGATTTTGCACAATAATTCACTGGTTCACTCTATAAGCCAATTTGTAAATTCTAGGGCATTCTTAGTAAAAGGGGCAGAATTCATCATGGGATGTCAAAATTAGTTTGGAGGCAGATATCAAGGCTTATTGAAGCTAGAATGTGGGAAAAAAAAGTTTGACAAGATTATATTGCATTTTTGAAGTCATTTAATTGATTTTTTGCTTTGGTTTTTAGTTCCAGATTGGGAATCAAAATCAGTTATCTTTTCAACCAAATATCTGAGATATTTTGTACTGTTGGGAGGCCAAATGATGAAGATTTGATTCACCAGTTGAGGGGAGAGATTAGAAAGATGTTTTCAGCTTCTTGGAAGGAATTTTGAGGGTACATTTGTCATTGTTTGATCAAATTCGAGAATTCTTTCTCCTATATCACTTTCTCTCTTTCTCATTGTTGGAAATTGTTAGTTTTCTCTGGGTAATGCCAGCAAGGTTCTAGTGTTCTACTATGAAACCATGGTTGTTGATGGTTTTACTTCCTGACTATTGAGCTGAGCTCTAGTAGTGAAGGCCACACACCTTTTTATGTGTAGATTTTCAGTTCATGTCATGTATTATTTTTTTGAGATACTGGAAATTGATGCTAGATTATGTGAAGTAACTATAGTTTCATTTAGTTTTTATAGTTTATGTATTTGGTCTTTCCAAGGATAAATATAAAAGGGGATTTACAATGAATTATATAGGTTCTCTTGTTCTATCTCCTGATTCTTCATGTGTTATTAACTTTGAGATGAAATGGATAATGTTCATTTGATTTAAGGTAGCTTGGATGAGTTGTATATCAGATCTATTGTTGCTTTTGATTCAAGGAGTCGAGTAAATGCTTCAATGTTTTGATAGGGTTTCTAGGTATGTGAAGGGGATATTGCATAAGAATGGGATTAGGGAATTTCAGTTGATAAACTTGATTGTAATGTAAGCAAGTTAGGTCATCCTACTGGTAATGACTCTATGTTTCAATGGATAAGGCACTGATCACTAAATTAGATGCAAGCTGATATGAATGTCATTTGCACAGGTCATTTTAATCAAAATAAATTCAGCTTCTCATGTCTTGTAGTGGGCTAAAAAGTCTAACCCTCACTCAGTTTACGGGTTCATAGGTTATGATATGTAGCTATTTCATTCCTATGTCATTGCATAAGTGTTAGAAGATAAAAGGGGTTTTAATCTACTAATATTAGGTTCAGATTTATGTTTAATTGCACTGGTACCATATCTTAGAACCTCAAGGTTAACCTGCCTAGGTCTGGCAGAGCCTGAAGTGAAGAAGGAGTTATGCCTTATAGTTGGGTCAAGATTGCAGTTAGGTACATCCATCATAGGAAATTGCTAGCCTTAGATGCATTTGTCTGGTTTCTTGGTTATTTACAAAACTATTAAATCAGGAGCCAACATAAAAAATTCCATTTTAGATCTCAACTCATTCCTCAAATAATTATTTTCTGATCTTAGATGTGGAATCTCTACAATTTTCCTATTTAGCTCTTGATTTACACTTAGCAGTTGATTGAGCATATCAAATTTCTTGTGTGTAAGTTTCTGCACATCAAATGTCCTTTCATCAAGTCTTGTGGCCATTTGTCTCTTGTCTTAATTAGACATTATCTTATCTCCCTTATCTTTCTTTCTTTGTTTAGTCACTTCATGATAAAGTCTTACTGATTGGATTTCATGTTCCTTGTTTAGTCCTCTTATCTCTTCATTCAGTGTGTTATTCCTATCCAATAGATATGTTATTATTGCATTACTTTCACTAGAATTTCCATCATCAAGTAGACCTTTAGTGTCTTCTTCTTAATATTGTGTGTCATTCTATTGGATTTCCATCTCCTTCCTTGTTTTTAAGGATTTCTTCAACTCCTCTCTTTCTGCTTCAAGTTTCTATAGTGCAATATGTATATCAAGCTTTTCATCCTCCAAGATCTTGACTCCCAAGTGATTAGACTTATGCTAAGAGAAAAAAGATTTGATACCAATTTTTGGAAGTCTATTGGGAAAGTTAGATACAAAGAGTGGGAGCGTGGGGTTGGGGGAGGGGGGGTTATATTAGGATCTATAAATTTATTACCCTTTCAAACATATATAAGATTTGATCACTTCACCCCTAATCATTATCTTTACAATATCATGACTCACATAAATATTTGATGCATTTATGTATTAGATCTGATTACTAATCACATTAATAAAATATGAAAGTAAATGATCAACACATAACACAAAATTTTTGATTACCTAGAAAACCTCTAAGGTGAAGGTAAAACTGGAGTGGAGATGAGACCCACAAATATTCACTACTGCAGCAATAAAGTTTTCCTATTAGGGATACAATATTTTGATTAGTTATGACGATCTACCTAGTGAGGGGTCTGCACTATTAAGAGCTTGCAAGACTTATTCAGTCTATCTTGATTAAATGATTTAAACTTACAACTAAGTAAGAACTTTGTTAGGAGATTTACAAAGGTCTGTTTTGATTAAGTAAAAATAGGTTTTAAAGGACCCAAAACCTTTACAAAATAACAAAAGTCTAGAGATACACAAGAGATATAAACATCAGAGAAAAGCAACATAGGACAACATGAAACATACCTCCAAAAAGAACAACCATGAGGTCACCCAAGATAGAGTTGGAAAAGATAGAAAAAGAATAGTAAAAGAACAACAACTAACCAACTAAGAAGTTTTTATTAGGTCAATAGCCTGATCCGCCAAAATATGCATATTATCAGCACTGGCCTTCACCTCGTCCTTCTTACTGACATCCTCATTCTTCTTAGAATGAGCTTGGGTGTGTTTGCTTGGTCCCTAAGTCTCTACCACCAGAGGGGAGTGCTGCCCTTTTTCATTCTCATTCTGCTTCAAGAGGTTACCCACATTGTCTACCATTTGTTTGAGCAATTTTTCCAAATTGCCTAGTTTAGTATCCATTTTTGACACCTTCCCCTAAATACCACTAATCTCTTTATCCATCACCCTTTGTTGACCTCGAGCAGTGGTATCTTATGCATGAGGTATTTAACTTCTTTTGCATTCCCAATAACCTCTGAAAGTCTATCTATATGTTGGCCCAATGTATGTTCACCTTGGCAGTTTTGCTGACTTGCTCCATGTCCTTGCCGAGCAACTGCATTTTTTGCTTAAGGAAGCCAATCTCCTTTAGAATTGAACCAGGGTTACCAAAAAGACCCTTGGACAACCCGAGCCCACCTTCAATATTATCATCCAAATCTGGAAAGCGCCCCTGCTCTCCAACATCCTCATTATCCGAGTCCCCATTCTTCCTAGTCTGTAACCTTTCCTCCTGTTGCCTTAAAGATTTTCTTTTCCTTTACAGCCGGTGAGCCAGAGGCTCATCATCAGAAGGAGGAGAAACCCGATAATCTTGAAAGCCCTTACTACTCTTTCCTTTACTTCCACTCCTCTTATTATAGTGGTCTCTCACTAAATCCTCAATGAAGTCACTCTCCCAGTCAGAATCACCTTCCTCAACAATCTTTTTCTTCTTTTTGGAACTGCAACTAGAGCCCTTTTTCAAACCACCCAAACCCCCTTCAGCTTCATCTTGGGTATCAGAATCATACCCCTTATTTGGGAGACTACCTTCTGTATCTTGGTCTACCCCTTTCAAACTACCCCTAGGTTTCACAATATTCTTGGACTTTAACATATTCATTATCAAGACCATAAGACCCTCATGGAAAACATGCTCATCATTTGGGTCTTTCTGAATAGCCTGAGTGGAAATGCTACGAGACCACAATAAATAAAATAGAAAATTGATCTTAACATCATGCCAAAAGTGATTTGTCAACATGAAATGGTGCCCATACAGCTTAGTGAATCTCCCATCTAAAGTTAGATATTCCATTATCACAAAAAGCACAAATCACCATGGTCGAGAAATAGAGGCCAAGTTGTAATACGAATTACCTATTTTAACCAAGTGACTCTTCTCCTATTATATCTCCAAAAAATTATCGACGACCTTGTCTGAGAGCTTCCTCTCTTGATAAAAATTAATCCCATCCATGTCCAGCCCCGTGGCCTCCGCAATTACTTCTTTGGTAACATCCATTCACTAGTTACCAACCATCATAGAGCCAGCCTTCCAAGATTTGACAAATTGTTGTGTAATAGTTGGATTGTTACCTCTTAGCCTTTCCATATACCTTGTAAAATTGCCTCACCTTAGAATATCCCAAACCTCCTCTTGTTCCTCCACTTTGAGTAGTTTGCTGGCTCTACCCTTTTCCTTTTTCCTCCCATATTCTTTGCACCAAATTTGCTGGATTTTGTTCTCTAAAAACCCCAAATAATTCTGTAACTAAATGCCACACCACAAATGAAAAGAGAATTGGCAAAAATTGCCAAGAATCTATGCAAAATACTCGACTTTCTAAAAATCATAACCCACCACACTCCAAACGAGTTCACCTCATAATTACAAATCACTGACACCATCATAATTAAAATATTTTTGCTTAGATCTCCATTTATCATACTCGATAAGTTGGTGACCATCTAGAGGTAATGACTCATAAAAATCCCAAATAATTTTATGATCACTGAAACAAGCCACATTCGTAGCTCGATCAACAGTACAGTTGGCTTCTCTAAAATTATGAGTTATAATGCAAGTTTGAAAAGAATTTATAATATACATAGCCTTGAAGATAATATTTCTGATAGTCCATGATGGTTTAGTAATTTTATTCAAATAATTAATAATGTCAAGGGAGTCACCTTCCACCCATATGTTCCTCAAATTCTTACTTTTGGCATAGATAAGACCATGAAGAGCAGCAAAGGCTTCTGCAACATGATTAGTTTGGTCCTCTATTGGAATAGCCATACATCCCACAAAATCACCATTAGAGTTTCTAATAACAAATTTGCATCCTACTTTGCTCGGGTTCCCTTTTGAGGCCCTGTCAAAGTTTATAGTAAACCAATTCGTTGGAGGATAGTCCCATCTAGCACTATCCCTTGGATTAAGATCCTTAATATTCATTCCCAAACTCCTTATATTCTAGCTATTAAGCACCCCTTCTTCCCACTTATTACAAGGTTGCAGTCCAGAACCAATAATTTTAATATTTTCAATCATAAGGACCTTAATTTTATAGAACACTTGATTAGGACTGGATTCCAATCCTCTAAAGATCTTATCATTGCGCTCCTTCCAAATGCCCAAACACAAATAAGGAGGAATGAAGTTCCACAATTTGACAATCAAAGCATTCTTGGAAGGAGCCATCCAACTAGTAAAGAACAATTAGATGG
The DNA here is from genome assembly GCA_028749045.1 of Cupressus sempervirens. Classification (NCBI taxonomy): domain Eukaryota; kingdom Viridiplantae; phylum Streptophyta; class Pinopsida; order Cupressales; family Cupressaceae; genus Cupressus; species Cupressus sempervirens. Next base: position 633,144,916 of record CM053789.1, on the reverse strand, counting down.
TAGCATGGAAAACCCAATCCACTTTTAGTAAGCTACAAACTTTATCCCAAAGCTTCTTGGTAAAGGGACAATGCAACATGATATGACCCATCGATTCCCCGTCATTCTTGGAAAGAGCACATCGATTAACAATGATGAAACCTCTCTTCTTAAGATTATCAAGAGTCAAAATTTTATTCTATAGAAGAATCCAAAAGAATATACTAAGTTTGGGTGTCATGCCTTTCACCCAAGCCTTAGCCCAGCAGGGTTCATCATGATCCTTGAAAGAATTAGCATAGGTTGAGGCAATAGAGTAGTTACCACTGGGGTCAATTTTCCATATCAAAACATCCTCTTCATGGTTTAAAAAGAACGCTTCAAACAATTGCCAAGCTCAACCAAGTTATGGTCCACACTATGAAGATCCACCCACATATCATCCTTCCAATAATTGCCCACAAAAGTACCAAACTGATTCTTGCATTGCTCCATATACCTATTCCTCCTTAGATCATCACAAAGAGGGTGGTCCAAGATCCAAATGTCTTCCCAAAAAATAACTTTTCTACCATTTCCCACCTTCCATTTAACCCCTTTCCTTAAAATATATTTGAATTTTTGAGCATTCTTCCAGATCAGAGATCCCCTTTGTTCTCAATCACTATTAAGGAAATGATGAAAATCAAAGCGGTCCCTATTATATATATCAATCCAAATATTCTTCGATTCCCCCTCTTCCTTGTTCCATCTCCATAATAATTTAGCCAATAAGAATTCATTCATTATAGTAATCCTTCGCAATCCAAGCTCTCCCTTCCCCCGGGGCATACAAACATTTTCCCAAGCAATTAGAGGGAGTCTTTTATTAACCTCCATTCTATTCCACAAGAAAGTCTTCTGAATTTTCTTAATAACAAGAGAAAAATTTCTTAGAATTTTGAAAACACTCAAAGCATAAAGTGGAACACTTTGTAGGATAGACTTCAAAACAATAACCTTACCAGCCTGACTGAGGAGAGAACCTTTCCAACCAGCAAGTTTCAAGTGGATTTTATCAATCAACGAGTTCCAAAAGCTGTTAGGAGGGGCTAAACCCAAAGGTAAACCTAGATAGGTTCCAAGCAGAGAACTGCTCTCACAACCAATAATCTTTTTGATCTTATTTTGTCTTGCCTCACTAACATTAATAAAGTAGATCAAACTTTTGCTCCAGTTAATTATTTGACCAGTGGCCATCCCATAGTCACCCATAGCCTTCTTAATGTTCTTAGCATTTCTCACTGAAGCCTCCCCCATAGCAATAGAATCATCTACAAATTGTTGATGAGAGTAAACTAGAGCAAAAGATGAGGGATTAAGGCCCACAAAGTTCCCTTTCTCCACCATATTATCCACAAATCTCCCCATGCATTTAGCCAGAATAACAAAAAAAATAGGAGAGATTGGGTCCCCTTGTCTAAGACCCATAGAAGCCTTAAAGAAAGAGGTAGGGAAACCATTAACAAGCATCAAGAAGGAGGCCAACAAAACTAACATTAAGATAAGGTCTCAAAATCTCTTATTAAAGCCAAACACTTCCAATCCACAGAGGAGGAAATTTTAGTCCATTGTGTCATAAGGTTTTGAGTGATCAAGCTTAAGAAGAAACCCTTCCTTCTTCAACACTACAAGAAATTTACAAAGGTCTGTTAGGACTACTCTATTAAGAGATTTACCCTAACTAAACATGCTAGAATTAATTAGTACCTGATCCTTTGGTTTGCACTTAAAATGCTGATTGCAGATCTTCTCTTTACAATCTCTGATCTGATCCCTTATCTGATATGTTTGTATTTTTCCCTTCAGTACTATATTCAATTTCTTTATCTAATTTACCTTCACACTTTGCCTCTAACATCCAAACTTGTAACCTTTCTCACACACACTTCCTAAAATAGGGTTTGGATTCTCCTTTTATAATCATCTAATGAAGGTTCTAGATCAAGATCAATGATCTAGATCTCTCTGTTTTTACGCTTAGTCCTTCCATTCTCTAATTGGATGATCACCTTGCATAGGGATTAATGATCCATAAAAAATGCATGATCACCTCTGTAATTGGCTCCTTACATAAAAATTTACATCCCTAGATCAACAAAAATTGTTTACCCTATTGTTTATGCCATTCCAAACAATTATATCAAAAGTGGTTTACTCAATATCCACTTGCATGGCTTATACTATGTGACTTGACATGTATATGCTTGGTATGAACTATGTTTTAGTTGACTTGACATGTATTGGAGTACTCAGTGACCTTATACTTTCTCACTAGTCACTACTGCTCAGATCATACATGAAATATATACAAGTCTAATTATAATTCTCAACCTATATAGGATGGCTTGGTCGCAATGATGACAAACCAACTCTACCAAGTATATGACTAGGTGTTACACTAATAGACAACAAGACTTAGGGATCAACATTAACTTTTAATTTCTTCTATCTTGTTTCACTTTTGCTATTGCTATTTCACAAGTTCTCCTTTCTACATAAGTTGTTATCCTTATTCTTGGGGTTTCATCTTCATCAAAGAAAATTTGTTGTGAATATTGCTGCCTTGTTTTTATAATATTGAAATTAGGAATATATTCATCCTCTTAATACTCATCATTCCTCCAAAGAGGCTTAGATGATAGTTTATTTATAGTGAGTTGCTTAGCATTTTTTTGGTTCCTTTTTTCCATAATACATTGCACAATTAAGCACTGCTTAACTACATGTGGTAATACGAAAATTTCACTCTAGGGGCTATCTTAAATATAATGATTACTCTTATTCAAAGGACTAGGAGTCTCATTACTCTTTACCACTCTACCATCTTTCCAAGTTGTGTTGTATGGCATATTTTCCAATCTAAATCTGTGAGGCTTGAAGTAAGATCTATCATTTCTATTTGACTTGAAGCCTTCAATTTTGTTTTTCTTGACATGTAAATCTTTAATTGTACTCAGTAGATTATCAATCGTATCCTCATCTTTACTTTGTTTTAGTTCTTTTGGATCAAACAATGTTGGTTATTCTCTCTTCACAATTTAGCCAACAAATTTTCCATCATTTTCAACATTTGTTGCTACCTTGAATGCTTCCTACAATGTAGTAAGTCTATGAACCCTTATTTCATAATGTGTTTTACCGTCAAAGCACTTAAACATAAGTTTATTAAGAAATAATCCACTAGTTGAATGTCTATTGGTATTCTATTTAAAACTTTATTGAATCTTTTATTAAATTTAACCACTAATTCATTTGAATTCTTCCAAACAGTAATTAGTTCATGTGAAGCAAAAATGTTTTTTGTGGTCTCCAAGCTATACTATAAATAAGTCAACAAATTCTTGCCAACTAGATATAGAACTTTCATGAAATCCCTTATACCATTCGACAATGTCATCAGTTAAGGATTACATGAATAATTTCATGATTCTCTTCTAATTCTTCCATTTCATTCTTTGAATTGATCACTTTTATAGACTAAGTTTCTTCTCCAAAGAATTTAGGAATGACAATTCTGAGCTCATTTGTAATAGGGTTCGTATGTTATACAATTCTTGTAAAATCATGTTGTCTATACCGTTTAATTGTCATTAGAGCTCTTACCCTTAGACCTACATTTAATCGATGAAAATTTCAACATCTATAATTATTTCTGCTATTCTACTGACTATTTTGAGAATTATTTCTTAAGTTATATTCATGTCTATTTAATCTATTTTGATTCTTATTATGATATCTACTTCCTTTTTTTTATCATGTCTCTAGTGACCATTTACTTCTCTTTTATTTCCTTCATACAAAGGTTTCTCATGTGAAGTATTGAAAATAGATTTTTTATTTCTATGAGGAGGATTGTAATTTTATGATTTACCATACTCGTTATTCCCCATTATCTTTAATCCTTCTTGTGATCTGTATCCTTTCTAGCATCTCGCTGGGGACTCTTCTTCAGGCCTTGGTTGCCTTTGTAGCTGAAATGCTGCACGATATCTAAAAAGCTACTTCCAATTTTTGGGCTTCTTTGTCATTGTCCTCATCTTCTTCCTCTCTAACTTCATCTTCATCTTGATAGATTTCTATCTGCTCTTCATCATTACATTGAAGAATGCGTTCCTCTTTCTCTGGAGTTTTTTTGTTCAATTTCTCATCGTCTTCAATGTGAGGTCCCTTCTCATGGTCAAAAATATTTTATATCCAGTGAATGACATATTACGCATTTTTTGATGAGAAATGGTCAAACGTACGACCTTTTTTTTTATCATCGTAGTTTTTCTATCAGATGATCGATGACCAACTTGGTAATCATAATTACAACCAATTTGTCATAAAAAAGGTAAACATTGTCAAAAGATGTCATCAAAATCAAAGATTTGGTCATTAGAATTATGACCAACATCTCATAAAAAAAAGGTGAATGGGGTCAAATGTTGTCATCATAATCTGTGATTTGCGACGCTAGGAAAAATCCACTTTTGACAAGGATGCTATATAAGTGACGTAGTCCTCATCATTTTTGTTTGTAGTTTTTGTCAGAATTACAATGAACAATAGTAGCCAACAAAAACTAATTTTTGATGAGGTTACTATTTATGCAATGATATCAACATCAAAACTATCAAGTTGACATCAAAATTATGATGATAATAGTTTATTTAAAATTGATAATTTTGTTACAATTATGGCATGCCATGACACTAGATTTCTTGAAGGCATTATTTTATAGTCTTGATGTACAAATTAGGGTAAAAATATCCCAAATCTCCACAAATTTTCCCACTACATCTTATGACAACCTTATAATGCATCCATCTATTAGCACAATTGAAGCTTGGTTGAAACCATCCACAAAAAAAAAGGAATAAATTGGCTCAAAAACACCTCAATGACCTTATCTTTGTGCAATACAATCTTCGGTTGCATATGAGAAAGGTAGAGAACATATCAAATGATCCAATTGATTTAGATGAGATAAATTTATAGTGATTTTCAGGGATAACTTTAAGAAACCCCTCATTGGAAAAAAAATATAAAATAGTGGCGAATCCAACATTATTTTAGGTGGAAAATTTTAATTTCTATTGGCGATTTATTTTCAAACTAGGAAAAAAAAAAATTTTATTGGCAATTTTATTTCTGTCGCATGAAAATTCTATAAAACCTTGGTAAAATTTTAATTATTGAAGAAACGTGTGACCATAAGTGCAAATACCTAGAAACCATAATTTTATGTCATCTAAATATAGTGACCCTATTTAATAACCATTAGATGATCCTAAATCAACAATATAAATCCTATTTTTTGGCCAAAATGTTTAAGGAGAATAAGTTTTACAGAAAGTGTCCGGAATAATGACACCTATCTGTAATCACCTAAAAATGGTGATCTAGACTATTAGCCCCCTTTTCAACATTTTGGCTAAATTAATTTAATCACTTACCTAAGCCAAATTGCTAATGATCAATTTATTTGATTATAACCTATAGTTTGACTATGCTATCCTAAGTTCATTATTTGATTAAAAGAACATGTCCCCTTTTAATTAAATAAAAGACCCCATTCTTCTAACCCACTTAAAGTGCACACATAAAGTCCTTTTTCTATTTTGCAATTAAAAGAAAAGGCTTTGTGACTTTTGTCTTATATGACAAGTCAACTTATATTCTATTGGTTGACTTGTGTGTGCACATGGATCACTCCTCTTTTTGAATTTCACCGTTGATCATCCACCATCTTCATCTTGATCTCTACCGTCCATACATCTTTAAAAGGGAGAGAGCTTTCTCCCTCAATCCATCCATCTTTTGAACATTGTTATGCTGCAAGTTTTCTAACAGGTCTCTTTGGAGCTTTGTGGAGAACTTCTATTTCTTGTCTACATTCTCTCATCCATGGCATCATGGCATTCTAGCTTAGCTTAGCTTTCACTTTTACATGCAGCTTAAATCATATAGTCTAATAGTTGGATTGCAACACTCTCATACATGCTTAACATAGCTACACTTTACATTTCATTCTAGCTTAATCTTCATTTACATTGCATTCTTGAGGAACTCCTTGGGACATTTGCATTCTTGCATCTTGTCTTTGGAACCTCCCATTGCATGGTTTACTAGCAAGAAGAGTATCTCTAAGGCTCATCTGAGAGCCCTTGAATTTGAAATATACTCTCTTGCACTCCGTGGATAGGGAGCTCTAAGCTAGCATCCAAGCATTCCAAACTCATGGAATCGTTTGGATAGAAGGGTTTAGAGTGGGACACTTTCGAGTGTACACTATCCATAATCAAACCTATTTTGGGCCAAAGATTAAAAGGATAAAAATTTACTTGGAATGTCTTTGGAATAGAAACATGTGTCAAGTATATGTACTTAACCTATAACCTAATTTAAATATTTACCACACATTGGCGAATGTGTCCATCGAATAAGACACATCTCTTAAATTATAGGCAAAAATATTTTATTTACCATGTCGAAAGATTAAATTCCATTGGCAAAGTCATCACCAAAATAAAAATTATTATGTATCATTATTGGCAATTAGTCTAAGCATGGGACCCAATTTTCACAAAGTGTGAGTGACACAACCATTGTGAAAGTGCAAATATTTGCCAAATTCAAGGTCCCCGATTAGTGAAATTTGGCATTTGGAAAATATTCACCACTAAAGTTATCCCTAGTGATATCCTTTAAGCCAAGCCAAGTAAAATCTATTGTTTAATCAAGATGAGATCCTTTATTATGAGAGGTAGGCATTAGAGAACTAATATTAGATGACATTAATGAGGGTGAGTTGTTATTGACACCAACATATACATCTTGGATAGAGGCCAAGCCACAACCTATCATGTCAAATATAGGAAACACTACAAACTCTAAGAACTAGACCCTATGATTCTTCCTCTCTCTTATTTTTCATTAGATTAGGGAAGAGGAAGATGTAAAATGTTGTATTTAAATTTAGTTTCACAAAAGTAGTTTGATATTTTCATTTTATTTCAATCTATCAGCCATCAACATCTTGAATGAGGATGCCATTTTGTACTCAATTTATGTTCAAATCAATCAAATATAATGGAAAACACTTTTGTACTCATTTATGAATTTTTTGGATGCAATTTTCATTGAATGTTGTAAAAATGTGTTTCTAATGAAATTTAATTAATTTTTTAAATTAACAAAAGGTTTTAAAGAGACCCTAAAACCCTGTACATGGAAACCTTAAAGATAAAACATTAAGCCCATTAGGAAAATTAGGACAAAAAAGATAGTGTCAACAAATGAACAAAAGCCAGCAAATAAAGGAAAACAAAGAAACTAACTGATAAAAGACACATGAAAGCACTAGGACACAAAGGAACTTAGCCCATATTCTTTAAAAGCTCATCAACCTACATCTCAAGCTAGTCCATCTTCTCAACAACTTCCTTACTTTGACATCAATAGAGACAACTACAACCATTTTCCCAGTACTAGCTCTGGTCCTCTTACCTAGCCTATCCTTTCTATTAGTAGATGCACCTTGATCCTCAAGCACAACAATAATGACTATCTCCCCTGAAAAATTCTCCAACTTATTGATGATAATCTTGATATGCCCATTGGAGGCTTTGAGAATTTTATAACTTTGATCAGCAACATTTCTTAGAGTACTCTTAATACCATTAATCTTGTTGTACAACTTTAACACCTTGGCCTCCTCTCTATTAAAGGTCGCCATATCAGTCAAAGATCCCCTCATAGGGCTCTCCTTATCAAAAATGTCCATAACCCTATGGTTGTGAATCCTTCCCTCTAGGAGACCCATCTTGTCCTTTAAATCAATGACCTTATGGAACAACTATTTGATGGATGTGAAATTATCCAACAAGCTATTTCATGCATTTTTTAGCACATCCATGTTCTCCTCCTTGTTGTAGTCACTATGGATAATAATTGAAGGGTCAATAAGCCTTTAGAGTTCAACTTTTCATGGCTCCACCTCACCAACCATGAGATTAATTTTCACTCTAGCAATGTTGAGCCTCACTGAATTAATACTCATATTCTTCTAGACCATTCTCCTACCCTTGGAAGGAGCAGAGAGAGACTTCAACATGATTCTTGACTTGAGTAGCCTAGGTGACTTGAATTTTCTATTCAGCATCCTCGACATTGTGATGTCCCCTTTTGAGACATTACTCATTTTTTTCCTTTGATTTATATTTTTGATTTGTAAAATCAATTCCTATCCCCCCATACTAACATAATACTTCTTTTTATATAGTAATAAGAGAAGAGACACATCTTTTCATTTAATTTGTATATTATATTACTAATATTAATATTATAATATTATTTATTAATATAATATTATTAATATTAATTCAGTATATATACTTTAATTAGAGAATTCATAACCTATATGCTTAATATATTAATATTTATTATTGTATAGTAAAATATAATAATAGTTGATATATATTTCTATATATTATGTTATTATTATTTCAATATGTATATGTCTATAATGATATGTTATTATATAAAAAATATATATTATAATTTATATTTAACCTTAATATTATTATATATATTTTAGATTTAAATATATTCTATAGTATATATTAAAAATATTTAATATTATTTATCTTATTTATTATAAATAATATTTGTATTTTAAAATAATAATAATAATAATATTTTAATAATCTAATATTGATAATGAATCCTTATTTCCTATTAAAACCTATTCTAAAATTGGGGACATCATAGTCCTCGCCTCTCAAATTTTCTTGTCCTCAAGCAATTTATGGCTCAAACTCATTCTTTTCCCTGCACATGTGTTAAAAAAAACTTGCAAAGTATATTAGGGTTTATGAATCAAGACACAAAGTGGACACATTAATGCATGAAGACGCAATGCAAACATGCGGCAGACACACAAATGCAAGAAGATATGAAGAAGACACGAAGAAAACACATTGATGCATGAAGACACGATGTAAACACATAGTATACTTGTTAAAATCTTGCTTAAAATTTTAAATAAGAAAAGGTAAGGAAATATTTTACCACTTTGATCATGAATGTCGTACTCCTTTCCCATGTCTCGAAATCAAAAGTTCTCAAGGATGTGTCTTTTAGAAACTTTTCTTTAAAGTTAATACTATAATAGGATGTCTAATTCCCTAGTGAATGGTAGATTTACCATTGCTCGAGTTTGGACACACTCAGCTTGGAGCTCCCTTAGATCTTTATCTATATTGGGATCCTTTTGCCCCAACATGACTGATTTACTCCTCCCCCTGTGCACACTCCCTACCCACTAGGTAGATGTTTAATTCCATTATGGATGGTAGATTTACTACTGCTCGAGTTTGGACATGCTCAGCTTGGGGGTCCCTCAAATCTTGATCCACATTGGAATTCTCTTGCCCTGATGTGATTGACTTACTCCTCCCCCTATGTACACTCCCTACCCACTAGGAACATGTTTAATTTTGATGTGGATGGTAGATTTACTATTTCTTGAGGTTGGACACACTTAGCTTGGGACTCCCTCATATCTTTATCCATATTGGGATTTTCTTGCCCCAATGTGACCAATTTACTTCTCCCCCTATGCACACTCCCTATCCATGAATTTTAGCACAAAGGATTAAATAATATTTCCCTTCAGAGACCTTTCTCTATAATTCCAATTTTGTTTCTTGAGGTCACAATTTATAATATTCATTTCCAATTTTTTGTATTGGATTTAGTTGGGATCTTCCTTTAATTTGATCCTAAAACAATAATTAGACCTTAAGATTAGAATCTCAATATATTAACTAATTTGATTAAAAATAAAAACAAAGAATTTGATAACATTCTACTTAAAATTCTAAAAATAAATTAAAACATGAACTTATCTTGATTTTGGTTCACATTATTTGATGACTATTCTCTTAAGACAATATTCTTCCTATGAACCATTTGTGATGATGTGTTAAACTAAATCCTCTTTCACAATAAATAACGCCATCTTCGTACTTCTTTTCTTCTTTTTCACTCATCTAAAAACCCATGTTGATCTTATAAAGATGGGACACCAATATTTGTTTCTTTATTACCAAAATTAGTTTTCCTTATTATTCCAATGATCTTTTTTATTAATGATAATCATGTTTATTCTTTGATGTTGAACCCTTTTTTTATCTTAATGCAATTGCAACTTATATTTGTAACCAACAACCATTTAATATTATTTTCATCATTCATAGTAGTTTTTGATGTCGTTATGACTCTTTATAACCTGATGGATATTTGCTATTATACTCTCTTGTTCTTACTATGGATTTCATATTAAATACCTTACTTTATATTCCTTAGGTCAATGGTGATGTGGCTATGCTCCATGTCATCTCTATTTATTCCAAAATCACATACATAGGTGACTTATGCCTCCAGCTTTCTCAAAGATTCTTCCCCTTTTTTATTTCTTATTCTTCCATCTTATCCACAAAATTTCCCTTAGAGCCCATTTGGTTGCTGGAATATGATGTGAATTGGATTAGAAAATTAGAATACGTTTTTAATTCTTTTTTTGGCTCATGGAATGGGAATGAAGAATAGGATTATGAATTCCTATTTTAGCCCAAAATGAGATTTTATCCATTTCCAAAAAAACTTGTAATTGGAATGGCCAATCCCATTCCCAATCTGGCTTTCCCAAAATTTGGCAAAATGTATAAATCATTGGGTTTGTGGGAGCCTTTTACCTAGTAAAAAAAACTCTCACTCATACTCTACCATTTCATGAGATCCATGTGAGCACCGAGCAGCGATAGAGTGGGGGTTTTGCATGTATTTGGCATTCATGTCCATTTTCTATTCTAATGAAGGGCTTAAAATTTCCATCAAGGCTAATCCGGCAATGCCGATGAGAAAGAAAGGGATTTGTTCATGTTTGGAGACTCATATGCCGACATAGGAAATCACAATCCATATAATCATAGCGAAAATGAATCTTAGAGATGACCATACAGTTTAACTTGGCTTGGTTATCCTACAGGCAAGTTTTCTTCTAGAAAAATTCAAACAAACTTTTGGGCTAAATATTCTTTCCACTGACTACAAATGGTGATTTTTTAAGGATTTTAAGCAACCTTTGTCTTAGTATTATGTGTTTGTGTGGTATGCAGCAGATATTTTAGGGCTTCCTATTTTGATATCTTATGAATAATTAAAAAGTCATGAATGTAAAGCAAGTTTAAAAAAAACAGAAAATGAGTGAGTTTTGTAGTGGGAGGTAGTGGAATATTTTGAGCCTATGGATTCATAATAGTTCCACAACAAGTGAAGTAGTTTAAGAATCTGGTTGGACGATGTCACGGGTTCGATTCTCACAAGCTCTTGCATTTTGCAGTGCTCATCTCGCATGAGGTAGAGCCTCATGTCAATGGACTCTGATCCTTTTGCCTACGATTTAAGCCCCTTCACCAGACCATAGCCAAACACCAACTTATATTCCATATAAGCTAAAATAAAATTCCCAATCAAATATCAAACAAACCAAACAAGAATGGGATTGCTCTTTTCCATTCCCATTCTCCATTTCCATTCCTAGTCAAATTTCTCATTCTAATTTTCTATTCCTATGCTAACAATCAAATGGGCCTTAATACTATTTTTTTCTACATTTCCCATACGTGGGTTTATTCAGTTTGGTTTCAATATGTAAACTATTTCTCTTTGCCATTGAGGAGTTATTCTCTTATCTTCTATTTTGTTGGCTGTGTAGCTCAATTGAAACCCTTGTTATATCTCTACCTCTTCATTCTATCTGACATACTTTCTCATTTGGCTGAGATTTGATTTCCTTTTTCTTGGTCATTTGCTTACCTCTTCCCCATTATTTCAATAATTAATGTTTTCTTTGCCCAACTAAAAATTTATTTATTTAGTCTTTCATGGTTGTCCATTTATTCTGAATTCAACATGGTGCACCTACCAATAACTTCTAAAACATAAAATTTGATTCAATTTGTTATCAGTACAAGTCTGATATTGTACCAGCCTGCTTCAGTTTATGATGATCTCATATCATAAAAAATTACAATCAATCTTTGTCTGCCATGTTGATTCTCCCAATTAGAAGCTTCTTTCTACATTTATAGGAGGTGGTAATGGAGCTCCTGAATATGAATATGGTATGGAAAAATGAATCTTTTCCTCATTCATATTGGGTTTTTCCATCTTCATGTTTGAACACTATTATTTCTTTATATATCTTGCCTCGTGCCTCACTATTGTTTCACTTGACTTAGTGATTAAAAATCACAATGTTTGTTCTTTTCTCACCTCTTATCACTCTTGATGATTTAATTAAATCAATTCATAATATATACATGTAATCATCCATCAAATATAAAGGTTGGCTGACCCGTTGTAAAGACCGAACTCTTACAACATTATGCCAAAACATCCATAAAATGAGAAATATGAAAAAAGAAAGATACACATCAGCAATGGAGTTGAAAAGTCAAGACATTTTATTTAGTCAACTAAAAAAGATTTCATAGTTCAATATAACTCCAATAACAATGTTGTTCAGATGTATTTATGATCAAAAGATAAGACTTCATCACATCCATTCAATGAAATGTCGATGTAAATGAATATGGTACATAGGTACATTTCAAAATTACATATACATCATATAGACATGATGAGTGATCAGCCAATGGGCATTTACAGCTTTCAAGTGTTCGCTGCTCTACTTCTAAGTGTTTTGATCCTTAGTTGGCAAACGATGTCTATCTACTATCTGAAATGGGGGTGTGCCCCAGGCGCTTTTACCATGCCAACCACAGAGTAATTACTCCCCTGGGGTCCTTCCTAACATGAAGAACTCTCCGACCTTGGCACGAGAAGGTTAGCTTCCCAGAACAAGATGAATTGGATGGATTCAGTGCAACTGTGAAACTTACTACAAACAACCATGTGCTAAGTAGCCTAATCATAGATATATGGCAAGGAAATAAAATAGCATTCTACACATCAACACATATGCAGAAAGTAAAGAGAACATATTTACCCATATGTACAATTCAACATATCTAATCTATGCTTCAAATAAAGTATGCATATCTACCCATGCACAATGTTAGAATAACAATATTTCTACTGAAATGAAAAAAGATGGCTTGGTCAAGCACAAAAATTCGTCAACATGATGCATGGAGAGTCAAAATGTAATGAATCCTACCATGCAACACTAGACAAGTTGAGAGAAGCAAAACAAAATGCATCCATCTCCACCCTCCCATTGCCATATACACCCATCCATAAGGAAATAAGAACAATCATACTTAAGACGTAACAAATTCGCAATATGTTTCTAAGTTATATATTGGTTTTCAGCACTACTCAATGTTAAAAAAAATATTGAAATCTACTATATCTCTTCTAATATTAATCAACTGTTGGATAATTGTTATCTTGTTTCATACCCACTCATGTTAACAATATTCATAAATTGCCACAAGAAGGTACCATAAAAAAAAGAAAAGAAAAAAAGAAAAAAAAAGCACTATGTTTTAGAACTACGTTTCTTACATCTCAAGCTTGCAAAATGATATAATCTCTAGCATTAATACGGACATCATCATTTAACAAAGGAGAATAGACTATTCCCTGCTAAGTCCATGATACACTATAATTTCTATGGATAAACAATCCATCAATGTTGTTATATAGACATATGCTTGAACTGTGATAGCAATTAAAATCATTAAATGTTGGAAACCACTCACAAAAGAAATAAAATAAACAAAGATAATTTACTTAAAGCAACGCACTCCTTCTTAGTACAAAAAGTTAATTTGCCCCTTTCCTATGGTTTTCAATTACATCTTATCCTAGCAACATATTCAAAATAGTAAATATTTGTATTTAATACCCTTTTTCCAGCCGTACATATTGTTAGACATTGTATTACTGTTTGTCTAGGACTGAAGTTTATCTTTAAAAAAAAAACAAACAAAATTTTAGGAAAGATTCTCTCTATTTAACTCAATTGCAATCATGGATATTTATATTGATCAAGTCTAGTAACTCTGTTCAAATCTTTAGTCAAATTTGACCCCATTGGATATGAATATGTATTGTTATATAAGAATTTTCATTGCTGTAGCAATAGTGAGTTTGATTGGTATTTGACAGTTGATCAATCCCTACTGCTGTGAGAACATTAAACTTATTACAGGATTACTACCAGTAACCTTCACTAAGATTACGTCATATTAATCCTAAAATTTGAAATATCAACGATTCAACATAGACAACAACTTGTTTTATAGAAACATATGCTTGGATAAAAGAAAGTAATCAGCTAAGGAAATAAAAAGAATTGTTCAGAAACTTTAAATAGAAGATGGGAATAGAGCATAACAATCAAAGTGAGTGTTTTAACAAAATCAACCATTTACATCAAATTTCTTATGAAATGATAGGGTCTCATCAAAAAGCCGACTGGTCTATGACAACAGGGTTTTTTTTTTGTGACAAGCATAAGCTTTTAGATTTAATGGGTACCACAGGCTAGAGATCTCAAGTTAAGTTTTAAAACTATTTAAAATTTCAAAAATAGTTCAAGCCTCAAACATGTGGCTTTTGACAAGATGGAATGATATGATGTGGGTCTCATTGAGCCGGTTATAAACAAACTCAAGAAAAAACCTCTTAAATTTTTGGAATGCTATGCAGATGAAAAACAACCACAACTAATTAGTATTTGCTTCCTCATTTGAAAACATATTATCAAACTCTATGCCAAACTAACCACAACAAACTAGATAAAGAATTATTCATCATATTGGTTGAATTTAAATGAAGAAACATGAAAATTACTGTTCTTAACAATGGCAATGGATAGAAAAAATTGAGTACGCTCTACCCCTTTCTTCTTCCCCAATGTTGTGCTATTCCCCTGCAACGCTCAGGCGTCCTCTCCCTATTATGGTTTCACCTCCCTTCTTTATTTATTTATTTTTGCCTCCCTTCTTAATGTCTCCGTAGTGGAAGAGAACAACACCCACACTTTGCTGGAAATGGTTTATTTTTCCATTACTCCTCATTATAGCCACCATAAAAATGATTTCCCTCACTAACATTTAAAACTAATATCATTTAAAATATGCAACATTTTAAGGACTTAAGTTTAATAAATTAAGATTGCCATATAATAATTATCACTCCTAATTCATTTTATAAATCTTCAAAACTAAAGGAACTATAAGACAATTGTTTTCTTTTCATTAAAAAAAATAGAGCCCTACTCATATCATCAAACTTTATTTCAATATCTTATTACCATTATATATATTAGGAAATTAAATAAAAAACAAATGCATCAAAATCATTTCACACTAGACTAAGTGGTGTGTGATATGCTGCAAGGATTATTCGTCTATCCCCTTCCAAAAGGCTAACATTCTCTACCTCAACCACACCCTCACCTTCGACACCTATGGACACTCAAACACTTGCAAACATAAGGAGTCAGTAACCGTCAATCGATAATAAAACATTATTTATGAACATCATAACTATAATGCATATACATACATACAAGTATGAACTTAAATCACATCTCCATAATATCATAAACATGATCATAAGATGACTTAACCATTCATTTAACATAACTTAGAAAATCATTTAATAACACTAATTTCTAGATTAGTTAGCATATAAAATGACAAGATTAAATCTAATCCAAGAATTATTCTAGCAAGTTTAAAATAGTTGACCTAGTCAAATAACAAGATTTCCACCTAATCATCATGTAGGCGCAAACAAAAATGGTCATATGACAAGTCGTGACACCCTTGTTGTATTGCTGACTGCTCAAGTGCAATCTAATTTGATATAACCACTCTTTTTTCTTGATTGTGGATATGTAAGCATGTCTCCTAATCGCAACACCATTACTTTGACTTCATCATTCAAATAAGTAATATGTAGCAATAGTGTTCTGAACAGGTGATCATTTTATGTTAGAGCCTTGACTATGATGAAATTCAATATATTCCCAATAACGACATAGAATTATTGGTATTTTATCTCTTTCAAAATTTGTTTCTTTAATGCAATCACCAAATATTTCTAGATATCAATTTTTTGTAATTTTATGCACAACTCCACAAGAGGGCAAGATAGGTGCTCTAATACCAATTGTGATGTCCCTTTTTGGAACATTACTCATTTTTTCCTTTGATTTATATTTTTGATTTTATAAAATCCATTCCTATCCCTCATATAGATATAACACTTCTTTTTATATAGTAATAAGAGAAGAGACACGCCTTTTCATTTAATTTGTATTATATTATTATTTATTAATATAATATTATTAATATTAATTCATTATATATACTTTAATTAGATAACTCATAACCTATATGCTTAATATATTAATATTTCTATAGTAAAATATAATAATAGTTGATATATATTACTATATATATTATGTTATTATTATTTCAATATGAATATGTCTACAATGATATGTTATTTTATATAAAATATATTTTATAATTTATATTTAACCTTAATATTATTATATATATATTTTAGATTTGAATATATCCAATAATATATTAAAGATATTTAATATTATTTATCTTATTTATTATAAATAATATTTTTATTTTAAAATAATAATAATAATAATAATATTTTAATAAAATAATATTGGTAATTAATCCTTATTTCCTATTAAAACCTATTTAGAAATTGGGGACATCACAGATAGGAGACTCACAGGAGACTCACCCTTGTACTAGTCTTTAATAAGATTTAAAGGGGAGTCTTTTCCCTTGCTAACACCATCATTGCCTTTCCCAACTTTCTATTTTTTTCTTAAGGGCTTTAAAGTTTTTCTCGTTTGTTTCTCTTCAATGTTTCTTTCCATGTCATCACCCTCATCATAATCATTAGATGAAATAACAATTTTGGCCTATTTCTTGGTCACATGGGTTATAAAACTTTTCATAGCTGGGCTATCCTTCTTTTGTTTCTTTTATAACCCCTTCCCATTTTTATATCTTCTATAACCCACCTCCTCAACATCAGTCTCTATGCCTTCATCCTCTTCTAGGTAATCATCATCAAATTCCTTAACCTTCTTGCCTCGCTTCTTACCTAGAGAGATGCTTATTTTTTTCTTAGGTGACTTCACAGGGGCTTTAGAAACATAACCCTTTCCCTAAGTTCTAACCTTATTTTTTAGAGCCACATCATTATCTTATGAATGTAGACCCTTACTGTCTTCAGTATCAAAGAAACCCTAAGAATGCTTCGAGTCCTCTTCATCCTCCACAGTATCCTTCACCTCAATAAATTTTCCTATGGAATGAGTTTTAATGTGCTCATAGATAAGAAACATTAAGCCATGATGAAGGGGAGGATTGGTGATAATTTTCTCTCTCAAACCATTAATTATTGTATTAATCAAGGAATAAAGATAAACTGGAATGGAAATCTTAATGCCATGCCTAAAATGGTTAGAATAGAAAAATGGTGCAGACAAACCCTAGAAAATCTACCATCCAAAGTAATATAATATACAATAGCACACAATTTTTTTTGCTAGAGCTTCTTGATACACTTAGGATCAAAATAGGTTTTACCTTCTTTCTTGAGCAGGGCCTCACTCTCACCCAACTCATTGGGAAACTCTTCAATAGAAGCATCTAAGAACTTACATTTCCTATAAAATTTTCTTCCCACAATCAGAATGCCCATCGCCTTGGAGATAAGTTCCTTTGTGATGGTAATATTCCAATCACCCACACTTAGTGTTCCCTCATTCCACATTCTTTGGAACAACTGAGTGATTGAGGATTCCCACTATGGTATTTTTCCATGAAGGTGGTCATACTTCCTCTCTCAAGAATGTCCAAAAATTTGGTGCATTATCTCCACTTCTCATAGTTAGGGGGTTCTCATCTCCTATACTAGCCACCCATTTTCTTGTTTTGATTCTTGTTAACTAGAAGGCTACTGTGAAGAGTATTTTCACTAAGAAACATAGTTTGAAGGCAATAAAACCAAATAACTCTAAAAAAACCCGTAAAGCATGCAATAAAATAGAGATATAATC
The DNA here is from genome assembly GCA_028749045.1 of Cupressus sempervirens. NCBI lineage: Eukaryota > Viridiplantae > Streptophyta > Pinopsida > Cupressales > Cupressaceae > Cupressus > Cupressus sempervirens. The sequence continues at coordinate 633,126,765 of CM053789.1, read as the reverse complement.
ACAAATGACATCCTTTCTCCCCTTTCAATGTCTCATAATAAAAAATACATTACTTATAAGTAATTCCATTGCCATTGATAATTATCCCTTCCTTCTCATTAATAATGTCAAGATAAATGCTTGACATGACATTCAAAGAAAAAATTGTATTTCCTTCCTGGATCATCTTTTGGTCACACCTCACCACCACATTGGCAATCTCATTTGCAACAATATTGGACTTTCTATAATCATTACTTATATTGCATTTATCCATAGAATTAAGGATATCAATAGTTTCCCTAATGATATTATCAATTTTCCATTAGGGACTAGAGGATCCATTTAGGCACTTAACTATATTCATTTAATTACCCTCCAACAAAAGCTTAGAGACTCCATTATCCTTAGCCAATTTGGTAATATGAAGGGTGGACATTGCTTAAAAAAAGTGGTTAGTTTGAGTTCCCAAGGGAAGTGTCATCACAGTGAAATAATGACCAAAATGATTTCTTATCACTTCCCCGCACCCAACTAGCTCAGGGTTACCCTTGGTTGCCCAATCAAAATTATCCTTACACCATCTTCCAAAGGAAAATACTATCTTCTCTCTAATAGCCCCTTTTCAGAAGGAATCCCAATGCATATTCTTAATGACTAGCTTGAAAGTGAGACCACTTGCACCTTTGGCATTGAGATTTCCACACTAGCATTTTCAATTTTGGAGTACACCACCTTAGGAGGGGAAGCCTTGTTCCTAAAAATTCTATTTTTCCTCTCTTTCCAAATATCCTATAGCATATGACATAGAGAAAGAGACCACAAATTTTTGAAATCCTTAGAAGATTTAATAGGGGAGAAGCTTTGAGAAAAATAATATGTGATACTAGTTGGAAAATCCCAAGAAAGAGACCACGAATTTTTGAAATCCTTGGAAGATTTAATAGGCGAGAATCTTTGAGAAAAATAATATGTGATACTAGGGTGGACATTTCTTAAAAAAAGTGGTTAGTTTGAGTTCCCAAGGGAAGTGCCATCACAGTGGAATAATGAACAAAATGATTTCTTATCAGTTCCCCGCACCCAACTAGCTCAGGATTACCCTTGGTTGCCCCATAAAAATTAGCCTTAAACCAATCTTCCAAAGGAAAATACTATCTTCTCTCTAATAGCCCCTTTTCGAAAGGAATCCCAATGCATATTCTTAATAACTAGCTTGAAAGTGAGACCACTTGCACCTTTGGCATTGAGATTTTTGCACTAGCATTTTCAATTTTGGAGTACACCACCTTAGGAGGGGAAGCCTTGTTCCTAAAAATTCTATTTTTCCTCTCTTTCCAAATACCCTATAGCATATGACATAGAGAAAGAAACCATGGATTTTTGAAATCCTTGGAAGATTTAATAGGGGAGAAGCTTTGAGAAAAATAATATGTGATAATAGTTGGAAAATCCCAAGAAAGAGACCACAAATTTTTGAAATCCTTGGAAGATTTAATAGGGGAGAAGCTTTGAGAAAAATAATATGTGACACTAGGGTGGACATTGCTTAAAAAAAGTGGTTAGTTTGAGTTCCAAAGGGAAGTGTCATCACAGTGAAATAATGACCAAAATGATTTCTTATCACTTCCCCGCACCCAACTAGCTTAGGGTTACCCTTGGTTGCCCCATCAAAATTATCCTTACACCAATCTTCCAAAGGAAAATACTATCTTCTCTCTAATAGCCCCTTTTCAGAAGGAATCCCAATGCATATTCTTAATAACTAGCTTGAAAGTGAGACCACTTGCACCTTTGGCATTAAGATTTCCACACTAGCATTTTCAATTTTGGAGTACACCACCTTAGGAGGGGAAGCCTTGTTCCTAAAAATTCTATTTTTCCTCTCTTTCCAAATATCCTATAGCATATGACATAGAGAAAGAGACCACGAATTTTTGAAATCCTTGGAAGATTTAATAGGGGAGAAGCTTTGAGAAAAATAATATGTGATACTAGTTGGAAAATCCCAAGAAAGAGACCACAAATTTTTGAAGTCCTTGGAAGATTTAATGGGGGAGAAGCTTTGAGAAAAATAATATGTGATACTAGGGTAGAAATTGCTTAAAAAAAGTGGTTAGTTTGAGTTCCCAAGGGAAGTGCCATCACAGTGAAATAATGACCAAAATGATTTCTTATCAGTTCCCCGCACCCAACTAGCTCAGGGTTACCCTTGGTTGCCCCATCAAAATTAGCCTTACACCAATCTTCCAAAGGAAAATACTATCTTCTCTCTAATATCCCCTTTTCAGAAGGAATCCCAATGCATATTCTTAATAACTAGCTTGAAAGTGAGACCACTTACACCTTTGGCATTAATATTTCCACACTAGCATTTTCAATTTTGGAGTACACCACCTTAGGAGGGGAAGCCTTGTTCCTAAAAATTATATTTTTCCTCTCTTTCCAAATATCCTATAGCATATGACATAGAGAAAGAGACCACGAATTTTTGAAATCCTTGGAAGATTTAATAGGGTAGAAGCTTTGAGAAAAATAATATGTGATACTAGTTGGAAAATCCCAAGAAAGAGACCACAAATTTTTGAAGTCCTTGGAAGATTTAATGGGGGAGAAGCTTTGAGAAAAATAATATGTGATACTAGGGTAGAAATTTCTTAAAAAAAGTGGTTAGTTTGAGTTCCCAAGGGAAGTGTCATCATAATGAAATAATGACCAAAATGATTTCTTATCAGTTCCCCGCACCCAACTAGCTCAGGGTTACCCTTGGTTGCCCCATCAAAATTAGCCTTACACCAATCTTCCAAAGGAAAATACTATCTTCTCTCTAATATCCCCTTTTCAGAAGGAATCCCAATGCATATTCTTAATAACTAGCTTGAAAGTGAGACCACTTACACCTTTGGCATTAATATTTCCACACTAGCATTTTCAATTTTGGAGTACACCACCTTAGGAGGGGAAGCCTTGTTCCTAAAAATTCTATTTTTCCTCTCTTTCCAAATATCCTATAGCATATGACATAGAGAAAGAGACCATGAATTTTTGAAATCCTTGGAAGATTTAATAGGGGAGAAGCTTTGAGAAAAATAATATGTGATACTAGTTGAAAAATCTCAAGAAAGACTAATCCTACCCATAAATAGAACAATGAATAAAGAGGCATTGATCAATAGGTTCTTCCTCTAAACAAAATAGGATACACATATTGGGTAAGAAAAAACAATGTTTATACAAATTGTCAATATTAATAATTCTAAAATGTTCACTTTTGGTATAAGGACCAAATTCCAAACCTTCACCCAACAATGAGGCTCATCCTAGTCACCTCAAATCACTTGATAAGATGAAGCCATAGAGAAATTATGAGAAGCCATAGCTTCCCAAACTAGAGAGTCCTTCTTATTATTAAGAACAACCTAAAGAGAAGAGTCAAAAGAGGCCAGAGATTAGGAGAGATTTTACCAAGATTAACCCATCCACCACCCACTTAATAATTTTCTACTCTAGTTCTATATCTGGTCACACACTGATCCTTCCATACTCTAGAAGACTAATTCTTTTCTAGGACCCCAGATGGAAACCAATTATCTTCCCTAAAAATATTTAAGTCTCCATTGCCTGACTTCCATTTAACTTCTAGTGAGGCTAAGCATCTAGCTTTAAGGAAACCATTCCATATAAAAAACACTTAGGAATGTCTTCAACCACCAAAAAATCTTGGAAGGCAGGGCTGTTGAAAAGATATTTAGAGTTTAAGATTATGCTCTTAGCCCTATAATTTTGGAAGATTCTCCAAACTTGTTTGGCCAACAAAGCTTGATTAAAAAACTTGATCTTTCTCAGCCCTAACATCCCATCCTTTTAGGGAGGAATTCATTATCCCAAGAAATAAGGGACACTCTTTTGTGATCTTCATCTCTCAACTATAATAATCTCTTTTGAATCCTCTCTACGACTTCAAAAAATTTGGAAGGAATCTATAAAAGGTTGAGAGCATAAGTAGGAAGCTTTTGGAGAGTAGATTTATGTAGTGTAGTACCCATCCCCTTTTTATATCATTTTGTATTCTCTTTCAAACTCTGTTTGAATCTCCCATGAACATGTTAACCCATAAGTGATATTCAAGTGCAAATACTTGAATACTTCAATATAATTATTTTCTTGATGATACCATATGATATGTCTTTAAATGAAGATTATTGTGTTTTCATCATGATGAGTTGTTATAGTGAATTCTGATGTTATTTGTGGTACTTACCCTAAACTCGCATGTGTAATGGTGTACATATATTTCTATCTGGCATGTCTAATGTGGTTAGGGGAGGGAGTCATAGTCACTTGCTAGATAGGATCTACATGATGTACCACTCCCCACTATTGCCTATTTAGCACATATAAATATAAATATAAATAAATAAATAATATACATAGACACAAACAAACAGAGACACACAAACATGCATATGCTCATCTTTTATGTAGGTTGCAGGTCTTGGGCATCGACTTCCTTGAATTGTTAGGATGAGCATTCCTTTTTGCAATAACTCAATGGTAAGAATGAGAAGTTAATGATAAGATCCAATCTCAACCATAGCCTAAATACTTTTCCTGCAAGGACTCATATCTAATTGTCTACCCTTTTTAAACCTATGAGTCTTTTTGTGCGTATGTTGGTTGACTTCCGCTTTGGTTATTTTTTCTTATGCATTTTATGTGGTTTTGACTTTGTGAATTGCTTGGTAGAATGCTTATTTATGATTTTTAGGATTAATCATGGATATTTGAATTATTAAATGTTATTTGTTTTAAAAAGAGAAATATTAAATAAGATCATATTTCATGTGTTGGAATTATTAGAATATTTGGCTAAATTAAAAGATTTAACTTAAAGTCCTAATTTAGAAAATTAAATTAAAAAAAAATTAAATATTGTTTTAGTGTGAATATTCAATTTAAAAGTGTGTTAAATTTGTATATAAGGATTAATTAAATAAAATAATTATATTTTAGGGAGTTTAGAGACAAAAACCCTAAAGAGAGCTAGGGCTCTATGTTAGAGGTTTTTGGGTCATTATTTGACACACAAGTTTTGGAGAGAAATTTTTGAATATTAATAAAAAAAGAATTTTGGAGGCTTTTTGGTCATTTTAGAGTTAGACAAGTTTCAAGAGAGAAATTGTGTAGAGAAAACTTAAAGGATTTCTTAAAAGCTTAGGAGAATTTTTGATCACACATTTTGGGATTATGTTGTCTTGAAAATTCTACTGGCAAGTTTGAGGTAGGGTTTGAGAACCTTGCAAATCTTACATTCAAAAGATTACCTTCTTCGTGTTTTTCAGGTTCTCTTGTAGTGAATGTTAAAATTTATGCATGGATTTTATTTGTGAAATTCAAAAGGGAAATATTTCTAGGTTATATTTTTTTTGAGAAATTGGGAGAAAATAATTTATTGTTCTTATGTAGAAAACTTTGGTAATACTCAAATTTAGAAATATTGTTTTGAATTAGCAAAAATTATGTTGCATGAAACCTGTTAAAACCCTAGGTTCTTCTTGAGAAAACTTACATGTAAAATAATTAGAAAATATGAATATTCATCCAATTTAGAGCTTGATTAAATGCCTTTGCAAATCATTTATAAAATTAAAACAAATTGAAAGTCAAAGATAAGTTAGGCATTATTATGTAAGTTGAAAGTTAAATCTAATATTTGGAAAAATAGTAAAATAAAATTGAAAAAATTATATGACAAAAAATATTTATGTATTTAAAATAGAGTGTATTTATTGTGAAAAGAATTACGTTTTTATATTTGTGCGCGTATGTAAATGAATGTAGTTATGCATGTATAGAAATAAATATAAATAAATATATTTATGCATGTTAAAAAATTGATATAATAATCTTGCATGTTTAAGAGTAAGTAGATGTGAAAAAAACATATGCAAGCTTTTTCCTATTTTTAAACAAATATATGTTTAAATTTTGAAAAAAAAAACTTTTATTATTATTATTGTTTATTAAAAAGAAAAAAGAAAAACAATTTAATAAATATTTTTGAAAAAAAGTGTTATTTTTTAATTTCAAAAATTGGATAAATATTACTCATTTATTTGTAAAGTGGATGTTAGTATTGATGAATTTTTAAGTCTAGTTAAACTATTAGTTGCATATAAGTGATTATATATTTATTAATGCAAGTGGGAAGTTACTAAATACATATTTGTGATTTTAGTTATATTTTTAAGAGGAGTTATAGTGGAGTTAGCTATATAATCATCAAGTTATGAATATTTAATATTATGAGAGAAATTATAAATACTTTAATTATAATTATAATTTCAAGTTTGAGTTATTTGTAGTTGCATTATAAATTAAAGGAAAAGTAAATATTAATATTGGACTCAAATAGAAGTCAAATCAATATTTTAGAAATGAAATTGATATTAATATTTAAATCTTATAATATAAAAGTCACTTATGATTTAAGATTATTTAAATTAATAATAGGGTAATATTGCATGATGTTTTATATGCACAAAGAAATGGGACATTTAAATAATTAATAATTTAAACAAGTAAATTAGCATAACAATTTACATTAACATGTATATTCTTACCTTATTATTCAACACATCCTTATGGCTCAATCTAAACATAGAAAATCATGGAATTAAACTATATGGTCTCAAACTATGAGTCTCTTTATATTTTATTCATGGTCTTGTGATGTTTATTTTTGTGATAATTTAATGTGACTTGTTAGTTGGCCAAATTAGGATATGTACTAGAGGATTTTGAATTTTCTTTTATGATTATTTGACTAGATGCCATGATGTATTTTGTGATTCAAATTGAGATTTATTTTATGAGTTTTATTTCAATGAGCATTTATGAAAACTTGGGCTTTGGGAACCAATGCTATTTATGGGTTGTCTATCATGGAACCAAATTCAATAATTATCAATTTTATGGTATAAGACACAATTATGGTTTGTGATTTTTGGGAAGGTTTTCTAGGTGTATTTCTATGGAAGTGCCTTGCAATGGGGGCCAATGCCCAAAGTGGCTACTAGGGTAATTCATTGTAAGCTGTGTAATAAGTGATACCATAGTAATTTCAAATATTTAGACATACATTAAAAAAATAAGTTAGAAATTTTTCCTTGCCCATGGCTTGAGTGCTTATATAGGATAAGAAGGAGAATATGATTATACCTAGTGATAGGTATGACTAAATGTTCCTTATCTTCATGAGAGCATATTCTAGTTCTGCATAGGTTATGTTGAGGGTCTGAGGTGTAGAGTGATTAGTCCAAGATAACTTAATGTTTGAGGGTCTGGGGTCTTGAGAGACTAGTCTAGAGTAACTTGAGTTGTTTGACCATGTGATGAAACTCCCTAGTATGTAGCCTAATTCTCCTTCATATTTTTTCTATATTCACCTTTGGTGGTTACTTGTTGACGTTCCTCTTGTTTGATGTTTTTATTATGGGTTGTTACATATTGGCTAGATGTCATTCATGGTTGGTGATTTTCTTTTATTGATAGCCATTGGTGATCTATGGTTTACTATACTTTTGACTTGGAGTAGATATCTTTCATTGAATTTATCTCTTAATTTCTAATATTTGATTCATTCAAGGTATTTTTATGTTGACTTGGTATGTAGTGTTGGTATTAGATTGAGTGTCCTTTCGATTTTGACTATCTTTCTTCTTCAACAGTTTATGTACCCTTGAGGCAAAATTTTCTGTTAGGATCCTATTGATATGAGATTGTTTTGAAGTGAAGAACCTTTAATGGAAAAATCATTATTTTCTCAATAATGTCAAGCTCCCTACTTGCTGGTGAGACAACTACTTTTTGGTTTAAAAGCTATCATTTAGTTGATTCATAAAGAGGATTTGAGAAGAGGAGATAACAAGAACACCTAGAGAAAGGTTGAGTTATTTGGTATGTAAAACGAGTACTAAGATCAAGTAAGACATTGACACTATAGTGTATCATTTATCTACTTAAATTATAAAATGAAAGATTAATCAAGTTAAGATTGGATGAAGATCAAGTAAGAAAAGTGTTTTCTAAGCCTAGTCAAGCAGTCAGTGCAAGCCAAGTAGAAATTAGTTAAAGCTGAGTGAAAATCAAGAGGTGCCAAGAAAAGATGAAAAATAGTGCAAGCTGAGTGAATGTAAGTATATGTTGAGTAAAGTTTAGTTGGTTTTGAGCATCAATAAAATTTAGTGTTAGCTAAGTGAACCAATGTTGGTCAAGTGACAAAATAATATAGATATCAAGTGACAACAAATAATGTTAAATCAAAGATTTGACAAATTAGAGCTGATTATTTTAATTTCTTGAATTATGTGAAGCATGTGGAAGATAAATATGATGAGATGGTGGCACAAAATTCAAGGTAAATTATTTTGAGACAAATACAAGGAAGATTGTAGAGGAAGTTTTTAGAGGAACCAAATGGAAAAGTGGGTAGATTTATTGAACCCTACCTAATCCCACCTAAGCCTAAAATGGACGATTGTGGTTAAGTAGAAAAATATCTATCTATTTATAGAGATATTTGGTCAAAATAAAAGGTTTTCATGTGCAAGAACCTAAGGAAAACAAGGAGTCTAGGGTATTGCTTCATTCAATGGTTGAATATAAGAGACTGTAGTTGGCATGCAAAGCAAGAAGGCTTAAGGGGATGAATGATTGAAAGGCGAACAAGCTATTAGAGCTAAAGAGTATGAATGACAAGCATAATGGAGGACTAAAAGAATGATCTGTAATTTGTAATTGAGTAGTAAATTTTTATCATATTAAGTTCTACTATTACTTTCCAATAGCTATACCAATGTGGATAAAATCCTTTGGATTAAGGTTGAACTAACATTCATTTGTAAATCCTTTAACTGGGTGACATTCTAATGAAATGGTATAAAGTCCTCTAACAAGGCTCACTCCTAATAGGGTGATTGAAATTCTTTAACCAAGTCACATTTAACAGTGTGTATTGTAACATTTAATAGTGTTGACCTTTCACAGGGCATCACTTCAGAAGAGTGAGAATAAGTAGCATGTTACTAGTGGTTTTTCCCAAATTAGGTTTCAACGTAAAATCCTTGTGTCAAGTTGTGTAAATGTTTTTATGGTGTTTCATGTTTACATTTCTATAAAGTTGTTCTAACATAGGATAGTAACCTACAAAGTTTAAGTATTGTATGATCTAATGGATGCATGCATGTTGAGGTTTAATGGATGTGGATTTGATTAGTTTAGAAAAAATTTATTTGTACATCTAGACCTTGGATAAATGATTTACCCCCTCTCATCAATTCTAAAGAATTCTAACAATTGGTATCAGAGCCATAGTGCTCGAGAGGAAATAGTTTGAAGGTACTAAAAGCTAAAATTCAAGATGTATAAAAAGGAGGTGGCCAAACAGAACAAGGGAAACTTTCTTGCATGAAATAGTTTGATGAAGCTACACCTACGAGGTCTTGGAGACCATGCGCAATCTACCATCACCACTAAGCATGTTTATCCCACTGGAGCCCTAATTGTTGATGATCTAAAAAAGAAGAAAAAGCATAATCAAAGAATGTTGGAGATTGCCTCTACCCTAAGTTATTTAGAGTTTGATGATATCAATGATTGTGACACTTCAAAGAAGATGTGGGATGTTTTACACATAATTTATGGAGGAGATACAAATGATTTGAGAGCCAAATCTAAAAGTCTAAGAGGAAAGTTCAATGACATGAGAATGCAAGAAGGTGAGAACATTGTTCAATATTGCTCTAGAATAAAAGATGGTGGTAATTCTATTAGAGGAGCTAATGGTATAATTGATGATGAGACTATAATAAGAAAAGTAATAAGAATGCTACTCCCTATCTATGCTATTAGAGTTTCTTCCATACAAGAACTAAGAGGTACACCTAGTAGTAATCTGAGCCTTGAAGGATTGATGGGTATGGTCATTGCCTTTGAACTCTCTAATTTTGATAATTTCAAAACTTAAAATGTTGAATATACTTTTAAAGCTAAACTATCATTAAAGGAACCTAAAGAGAAAAAGAAAAAGGTCATAAATGTTTCTAGTGATAGTGATATAGATGAGGAGGATGTAGAACAACTTGAAGCATTGCTGGAAAGGAGATTTTACAGAGACAAAGGAAAATCCAAAGGTAAGCTACCTATCATGAGCTTTAAGTGTAGTGAGGTTGGTCCTATTGCTGCTAGATGTCCAGAGAAGAAGAACTATAGAAGTGGAGACAAATACAGAAGCAAAAGAGATGAGGACAAAAAAGATTATAAAGATAAAGGAAAGAAGTCTTGCTACATTTTTGAAGAGGAAACCAAAGATGGATCTGATGACCATAATGATGAAGTGGTGTACATTGCAATGAAGGATAATTCTAGTGAGAATGAGGCAACCACACTAATGGCTTACATGAACATGAGTGATAGATGGATCATTGATAGTGGGTGTTCACATCACATGACTAGAAATAAAAGTAAGTTCATTACCCTTGATTAATATAATCGAAATAGTGTAAGATTTGGTAATGATGCACCTTGTTTGATACAAGGTAAAGGATCAATCAAACTAACAAAAAGGATCATGTGTGGCAATGCTTATTATGTAGAAGGACTTAATGATAACTTGTTGAGTGTGTCACAAATGAATAATTCAGGTTGCAAAGTTGAGTTTGAGAAAAAGGTAGAAAAAGTCTATGACACTGATGATAAACTAATTGGAAAAGGTGATCATACTAGAGGTAATATATTTTATCATGACATGAATGATGCTACTTATCTTATTGTAGAATTTGATGATATGTGGCTATGGCACAAGAGGTTGTGTCATGCTAACTTTGATAACTTAGTCACTATCAATAATATGAAAAGAGTTAGAGTTTTTTCTAAATGGAAGAAACCCAACAATATGATTTGTAAACAATGTCAGCTAGGCAAGATGATAAAATCTAGTTTTAAAAGTAAGACTCAAACCTCTAAAGAAATTATGGAATTAGTTCATATTGATTTGTGTGGACCAATTGATGTGAAAAGCTATAAAGGTGACAAGTACATTATCCTATTTGTTGATGATTATTCTAGGATGATGATAGTCATTTTTCTAAAACAAAGATCTAATGCTTTCCAAATGTTCAAGTGGTACTTAGCTAGAGTTGAAAAGGAGATAGGAAAAATATTGAAATGTCTAAGATCTGAGAGGTGGAGAATTTACATCAAATGAATTTGATATATTTTGTAATGATAAAGGAATCAAGAGATAAACTTTTGCACCTAGGACCCCTCCACAAAATGGGATTGTTGAAAGGAGGAACTGATCTGTAATGGACTATGCTATAAAACTCATAATGGAGAAGAATGTTTCTTTGAAATACTTGAGAGAAGCTATAAGTATAGCTACATATACCTTGAACCTTGTACAAGTCAAGAAAGGTACTCATTCAACACCTTTTGAACTATGGTATGGATATTCACCCAATGTAAAATATTTTAAGTTATTTGGAAGAAATTGCTACATTCTTAAGAATTTTAGAATGGTAAATTCGATGCTAAAAGTGAAGAAGGTATATTCCTAAGCTATTCCACAAGAAGTAAAGTATATAAGTGTTTGAATACTAACACTAACAAAGTTGTGGAAAGTGAAAATATGAAGTTTGATGAATTTACAGTGGCACATGAAGCTAAACCTATGAAGGAACATGAAGAGTAAAAATATTTTATATACTTTTATGAAAGTATGCCTACCGAGAAGTTTTTGTAAACCAAATTGTAAACCAACATCAAGTTTTAGTGATTTCCAAGTCACACACAATGAATGTAGAGTTGCATTTAGAAATTGAGTTACAATCAAGAGTCAAGTTACAAATAGAAGTTGATGTACATTTTGATTCTCAGATAAGTTTACATGAAAGGAATTTTAATCTATCTGATAGAGAAGTACATAGTGATTTTGAAGTTGATAGACCCATTGAAGAAAGAAGAGCAAAACCAAGATTGTCCAAGTATGTTAGAAGACATCATCTTGCTAAACAAAATTATTAGAGATATAGAAGCTAGACCAATGAAAAGGAATAGGATGAGAAGTGATACATGTTTAATGAGCATGTGTGAAACTAAGGTAGTGAAAGATTCCTTAAAGAATGAAGACTTAAGTAAAGCCATGAAAGAAGAGATTGATCAGATTGAGAAGAATAAAACATGGGCTCTAGTACCCAGACTAGAGAAAAAGAATGTGATTGGAACCAAGTGGGTGTATAGAAATAAGCTAGATGAGAATGGTGAAGTCACAAGGAATAAGGAAAGATGAGTTTGCAAGGGGTATGAAAAAGAAGAAGGAATAGACTGTCAAGAAACATTTTTTCCAGTTACAAGATTAAAAGGAGTAAGAACTTTGCTTGCTTATTCTGCATATAAAGGTTTCAAAGTTTATCAAATGGATGTGAAGTTAACATTTCTAAATGGTATATTATAAGAAGAGGTTTACATAGAAAAACCTAAAGGATTTGTTGATCCAAATAAAAAGAACATAGTATGTAGACTGCACAAAGCTTTATATGATTTAAAGCAAGCCCGAAGAGCATGGTATGGAATGCTTCATAATTATCTTGTGAAGATTGGTTTTGAGAAGAATAATGATAACAACAATATGTACTTGAAGATAGAAGGAGGTAAAGGTATTTATTAGCTGAAATTTTTGTTGATGATATCATAGTTGGAGGTCAAAATGAATTATGTAAGGCATTTGTAAATGAAATGAAGAAAGAATTTGAGATGTCTATGTTTGGAGAGATCAAGTTCTTTCTTGGTTTGCAAGTATACCAAGTGAAATATGATATATACATCACTTAGTCTAAATATGTGAAGGAAATATTGAATTTTTTTGGCTAAGAGGATTCAAAACTAGTTAGCACTCCTATGGTGATAGGACACAAACTATCAAAGAATAACAATTCTGTTGATGTGAATCAAACATTGTACATGTCTATGATTAGAAAGTTACAATATGTAGTAAATAGAAGATCTAACATCGCATTAGATATTTAGATTATTGCAAGATTTTTTGCAAATCCCAAGGAGAATTATTTGATGACTATTAAGAGAATTATGAGATATTTGAAAGGAATAAAAGGATATGGTCTATACTACAAGAAAAATGAAAAATTTGAGTTAAGAGCCTATATAGATGCTAATAGGGTTGGAAACATTGATGACATAAAGAGCACAAGTGGTGGAGTATTTTTCTTAGAAAAGAGATTGGTCACTTGGACCAGTAAGAAACAAAATTGTATATCTCATTCTACTACTAAAGCTGAATATCTGGCTACTACTATAAATTGTACAAATGTGGTATGGATCAAAAAATTACTCAAAGGTATGAAGGAGGAAATTAATGAACCTATGGTACTTTATTGTGACAATACAAGTGCTATAAACATATCAAAGAACCCTATGATGCACATAAAGACTAAGCACATTGCAATCAAGTATCATTACTTGAGGGATTTGGTTCAAGACAAAGAAGTGAGGATAAAATATGTGAATACAAAAGAACATATAGCTAATATATTCACAAAATATTTACCTAAGGATGCACATGCATATATTAGAGGTAAACTAGGGGTGATACCCATATCTAAGACTACTTAAGAAGCATGAGTAGTGCACTACATCAACTGAGTTGAATGTTGTATCTTACAACTTGATGCAGTGGATCTTACTTTAGGATTTGCCTAAAGTAATGAAGGAGATGAATTAGAAGACTTGCAATCACATGAAAGGTGATAGAGGGAGAACTTGAATTGATTATATCTACATATAGAGATGACAAGTCTTTGACATTGTTGTCAAAGAGGAAGATATAAGAAAGAGGGAGATAAGTACCTAAAAATCAGAAATAGGGAGAGATACTCTAATGAGGGAGATATAAGAGAGATACATTGAAGGAGATTGATAAAGCTTACATTACCCCATATAGTGGAATGACATATACTGATAGAGAGAGAAATTTCAAAGATATTATTTTCTTTTTTGTTATTGTTGTTGGTATTGGTTTCCCATCAATGCCAAAGAGGGAGATTGTTGATATGAGATTGTTTTGAAGTGAAGAACTTGTAATGGAACAATCATTATTTTGTTAATGATGTCAAACCTACTATCTATTGGTGAGATAATTTCTTTTTGATTTGAAAGCTATCATTTAGTTGATTGATGAAGAGGATTTGAAAAGAGGAGATACTAAGAGCACCTAGAGAAAGGTTGAGTTATTTGATATATAAAAGGAGCACTAAGACCAAGTAAGACATTGATACTATAGTGTATTTTTTATCTACTTAAAGTCTAAAATGAAAGATTACTCAAGTTCAGACTGGAAGAAGATCAAGTAAGAAAAATGTCTGCCAAGCCTTTTCAAGTAGTCAATGCAAGCTGAGCATAAATCAATTGAAATTGAATGAAAATCAAGAGATGCCGAGAAAAGATGAAAAATAGTGCAAGTTCAGTGAATTTTAGTATATGTTGAGTAAAGATTAGTTGATGCCGAGCATTAATAAACTTTAATATTCACTGAGTCAACCAGTGTTGGCTATGTGATAGAACAATATAAATGTCGAGTGACAAAAAACAATGTTAAATTAAAGATTTAATGAATTTGAGCTGACTATTTTGATTTCTTGAATTATGTGAAGCATGTGGAAGATAACTATGATGAGTTGGTGGCACTAAATTCAAGTTAAACCATTTTGAGGAGAATACAAGGAAGATTGTAGAGGAAGTTTCTAGAGGAACCAAATGGAAAATTGGGTAGATCATTAAATTCTACCTAACCCTAAAATGGATGATTGTACTTAACTAAAAAAGATTTAAATTCTCTATTTATAGAGATATTTGGTCAAAAGAAAAGGTTGTCATGTGTGAGAATCTAAGGAAGACAAGGAGTCTAGGGTATTGCTTCATTTGGTGATCAAACAAAAGAGACAACAATTAGCATATAGAGAAATTAAGCTTAAGGGGATGAATGATTGAAGGGTGAACAAGCTATTAGAGCTGAAGAGTATAAATTCCAAGAAGAATGGAGAACTGAAACAATGATTTTTAATCTACAATTAAGTTGTAAGTTTTAACTAGATCAAATCAAACTGTTACTTTCTAATAATTGTATCAATGTGGATAAAATCCTTTGGATTAAGGTTGACCTAATAGTCATTTGAAAATCCTTTAATCAAATGAAATTTTAATGGATGGTCTAGAGTCCTCTAACAAGGATCACACCTAACAAGGTGATTGGAATCCTATAATCAGGTCACATTTAACCGTGTGTATTGCAACCTTTAATAGGGTTGGCCTTTCATAGGGAATCACTTCAAAAGAGTGAGAATTAGTAGCATGTTACTGGTGGATTTTCCCAAATTGGGTGTCCACATAAAATCCTTGCATCAAATTGTGTGAATGTTCTTATAGTGTTTCATGTTTACATTTTTGTAATGTTGTTTTGACCTATGATAGTAACCTACAAAGTTTAAGTATTGTATGATCTAATGGATGCATGCATGTTGAGGTTTTATGGATGTGGATCTAATTAGTATAGAAAAGATTTATTTGTACATCTAGACATTGGATAACTGGTTCACCCCCCTCTTAGTTATTCTAAAGAATTCCAATAGATCCTTTGCATAGGATTTTTTATATGATTTGATTAGTCATATGTAGATCATTCATTATCTTACCTGCATGATGGAAGTAGGAGCCTAACTACATAACCACATGGTTGGGAGGTAGTTCCTTCTTACCAATTAGGTCCCCCACAGATTAACCCTGATGTTGGATGTTTATTGATGTGGATGTACCTTTATCATTCTTGTTTTTATCTTGGATACTTCTAATAGTTGATGTATATATGTATCATGTATCTTGCATTTTGAGATCCTACAGGGTGTAGTTGTTAGCATGAATGATAATGGTATTCCTTTAGGGGAGTATCCTAAGCATTTCCAGAGCATGTAGAGATTGGTATTATGATTGACATGTTGCATTCATGAGTGTGTTTGTCATTGATGACAACATAGTATGGTTTCTATGAAGATTGGTAGAGTAGTAGACAAAGATTGAAGCCATATAGATAATGTATAGATGGTAAAGTGAAGCATGGTTAAGGACATGTTCTACACTATGTATTAATGATAAGGTCAAGTTCACATGAAGTAAGTCAAAGATATACAGGAGATATGCATGATTTACAAAAAGTAGTATACAAATAGAGTATCTAAGAAGTAGTTTTTGAGGAATGGATTGGATCTCCTAATATAGATAGAATCATGATATGCAAAATTAGATAGCAAAAGATGAAAGTTTGATGATGACATTAGAGAGTGCACAAGGTCTAGAGTTTCACATATGAAAATTTGTAAAGATTGTAAGCTGACAATGTTGTGTAATTATGAAATAATTAATTATCTTAATATGGTCTTGTTATAATTAATTGGGAAAGCCTCAAGGCTGATTGAAAGAATTTTTTTGTAGATATGGTATAAAGGAAAGTATTTTCATTGATTGAGAAGGATGTGGATTATGATTGAGAAGTGAAAACAAGAGAAGAGTATTTGGTAAATGTGAGTAAGCAATTTAAGAGATTATTGGATGCGAAGTTAGTGGTCTGGTATCAAGATCAAAACACGAAGAGAAGTCTAATTGACAAGATAGAGGAAGAGGAAGTTCAAGTATAGTTCATTTATATTATTCTACAAGGAATAATAAATAGATCATTTGGATAGTGGGTTTATTTGTCTTTCCCCTAAAACTTCTTGGACAGTGGGTCCTTTTGTCTTCTACAACTCCTAATAGGGTTGGAATCTCCTAACATAGACTCAAAGTCTGCTAATAGGAACTGATATGTGCTAAATATTTTTATTGACTCCTAACATGGTCCATCTTCTAACAAGGAATATTTATATTAGTACATCATTTTTTGGGTACCATCCCCACCGGATTTTTTTTCCCTTTGATCAAGGGTTTCTCTAGTTAACATATCTGGTGTTATTGTGTATGGGTATCTTGTTATGGTTGCTGATTATATTTCTCATATGGTGAAAGATTAATAAGGATGATAATTCTTATAATAGTTGGATAATTGATTCACCCCCCCTCCCCCCCCTCTAAGTAATATTGGTGGACTTTACATTCTAACAATTGATATTAGAGCATCAAGTCCTTGAAGAGAAATATTAGTAGCTTTGGGAGATCAATGGTGAGTCACTTCATAAAGGAAAGTCCTAATTTTGATGGAGTTAACTATGAAAGCTAGATAGAAAAGATGACTCATTTTAAATGTATGGGTCTAGGATATTAGCTCTTGACAAATAGTGATAAAGAAATTGTAAAAGAAGACAAGCTTGAGGAATGCAACAAAGTTGAAAGAGACTTGCTTATATGTAATTGAGAGCCAAATGAGCCTTACTAACAACCCTTCTTGAAAATGAATATAGTTAGGTAAAATCACTAGAAACATCTCATAAGATTTGGGAAGCTTTAGAATCTATTTTTGAAGGAGATAAACATGCAAAGAGAGTAATATTACATAATTGGATATGTTTATTTCAAGATGCTAAAATCTTGGAAGATGAATCTTTGAGAAGCTATATTGGTAGGATATCTGAGATTTCTGTAGGAATTAGATCTGGTAATGAATCCAAAGAACAAGATGAGATTGTATTGAATATTTTGAAAAATTGACATCACCATTCAAAAAAGTAGCATATATGATTGAACTATTGATACCCTGCACTAAGAAGTTCACTTAGGAGACTTTTCTTGGAAAATTGGAAGCAATAGTATCAAGTTTGAGATATTATGAGAAATCAACAAAAGTAGAGACATATTTTAGTGCCCTAAGTGTTTGTCCTTGCTTATCCAAAAGTGCAAGTACCCATGGAGATCATACTAGTAGTACTAGATCCAAATCTAAAGAGGATATAAAAATTGAAGAAGGTATAGCCTTGATTATGAGGAGAGAACCAGATGGTAAGAAAATCTTTAAATGCTGGACTTGTAATAAATTTTTTCATTATGCATCTAAGTTTCCTAAAAGAGAGAAAAAGTATACAATGAATTTCAAGCCTAGAAGACCTAGAGATTGTTTGAATGCAAATGGAGATGATGAATATGAGGAAAGAGTTCATAGTAAGAGTGATGATGAATTAGGATTTGTGACTGTAAAAGAAGAATGTTCTAAAATTGGAATTAAAGAAGACAAAGCTCTAGTTTCTCAAGTTGAAAAGAAATATGATTGGATTATAGCTAGTGGATGTTCATAACATATGACTGGTGATATGAAAAAGTTTATTAAATTCATGAATCATGACATGGAGGTATTGTTAGAGTTGAAAATAATGTAACCTATTACATTGTAGGGATAGGATCTATTCCTCTTGTTGGAAAAACTAAAACTGATGATGTTTACATTGTTGATGGTTTAAAACATAACTTTTTGAGTGTTGGACAATTGGTGGATAAAGGTTATCAGTTGTAGTTTATATTGAAGAATTTTATTATCAAAGATAAGGATGGTAAGCTGATTGGAATAGGTACAAGATCAAGAGCTAATGTATTTCAATTGAATCCTACTGAGATAACATGTTTGGTTGCAAAAGTGGATAACATTTGGCTATGGCATAGAAGGTTCTGTCATATAAACTTTGATAATATTGTGAAGGTGAGTAGTACATTTGTAGTCATAGGTTTGCCTAGAATTATGAAGCCTTCTAATGTTGTTTGCAAGGAATGTATCATGGTTAAGAAGAAGAAGGTATCATTTCCTAGAAAAAAGTTCATTAGTATAGAAAAGATGGATATTTTTCATACAAATCTAAGAAGTCCTACCAGTACAAGAGGATTCTATGGAGAAAGGTACTTTATGAGTTTTGTTGATGTTTTCACTAGAACAATGTGGGTAGCATTTCTTAAAGAAAAATATGAAACATTTGAGAAGTTAAAGAGTTCATAGTGAGAGAGATGACGAATTAGGATTTGTGGCTATAAAAGAAGAAAGTTATGAACTTGAAATCAAAGAAGAAAAATCTATAGTTTCTCAAGTTGAAAATAAATCTAATTGGATTATAGATAGTTGATGTTCACATCATATGATTGGTGATATGAACAAGTTTTTTAAATTTATAAATCATGATGGAGGTATTGTTAGAGTTGAAAACATTGTGACCTATTCCATCATAGGGATAGGTATTGTTAGACTAACACCATTGATGTTTACTTTGTTGATGGTTTAAAACATATAACTTGTTGAGTGTTGGACAACTAGTGGATAAAGGTTATTAGTTGTAGTTTACAAAGAAGACTTGCATTATCAAAGATAAGGATGGTAAGATGATTGGAAAAGATAAAAGATCTAGATGTATGTATTTTAATTGAATTCTACTAAGATGACATGCTTGGTTGCAAAAGGAGATAACATTGGATATGGCATACAAGGTTCTATCATATAAAATTTGATAAAATTGTGAAGGTGAGTAGTACATTTGTAGTCAGAGATTTTCCTAGAATTTTGAAGCCTGCTAATGTTGTCTGCAAAGAATGTATCATGGCTAAGAAGAAGAAGATATCATTTCCTAGCAAGAACTTCACTACTATAGAATAGCTATAGATTGTTCATATAGATCTAAGTGGCCCTACTAGAATAAGAGGATTCTATGAAGAAAGGTACTTTATGACTTTTGTTGATGTTTTCACTAGAATGATGTTGGTAGCATTTCTTAAAGAAAAATATGAAGCATTTGGGAAGTTCAAGATATTTAAGAATAGAGTTGAAAATTAATCTGGTCTAGATATTAAATGTTTGAGATCATATAGAGGTGGAGAATTTAGTTCTAGAGAGTTTAACATGTTTTGTGAAGAAAATAGGATTAAGGGATACTTATCATCACCCAAGACCCTTGAGAAAAATAGGATAGTAGAGAGGAGAAACAAATCAATATCAAAGGCAGAAAGAGCAATGATGTTTGAGAATGATGTATCCAAGACATTTTGGAGGGAAGAAGCCAATACAACATTATACACTGTAAACAAAGTGTAGATAAAAAAAGGTACAAATAAGACTCCTTATGAATTGTGGTTTGGTTATACACCCTCAGTGAAGTACTTCATAATTTTTGGAAGTAAGTGTTTCACAAAGAGAGATGATGATATTGGTAAGTTTGATCCAAGAAGTGATGAAGTTCCTTGGTTATTCATTAAAAAGAAAATCGTATAGATGTTTTAATCATAGATCTAAGACAATTGTTGAGCATAAAAATGTCAAAATTGATGAAAAGTTTAGACTTAAAAAGAGGATGATGGATTATAACTCTTATGAGGAAGAAGAAAATCCTAGAATTGTTAGATAGAATGCAAAATTTTCTTTGAGACTACCAATGACTTGCAAAATAATGTACAAATTTTTGAGCAAAGAGAAGAACAAAGATCTAAACCAAGAGAAGAAATATGAGTTGAGATATACTACAAGATTTTAGGTCAAATTGTGGCGATAATTTGCAATGACAGTGTGCTTTGTTTTTTATTTTTATATTTTTTTTTATAAGTGTCCTTGAAATTGTCATTATACCAACATTGGCATCATAATTGCAATGTCCACGTGATTATTAAAAAAATAAAATAAAATAAAATGACATCAATCATTCCTCATTTGATTGATTCTGGAGAGCTACAGATGAAAGAATGTGGAGAGCTCCAAACTAGGTAGAGAGCTCTGAATGTTGATGGAGATTAGGTACAAAAGAATGTGGATTCATTGCCATACCCTTGTTATCTTTGCATTTTGTTGTTGCACCCTTGTGATCTTTCTGCCCTTGTTTTGCAATGCCTTGGAGTGGAAGAGAAGTAAGTGTTATCCATGTTCCCTTACTCTGCATTTTCTTGTACATCAATTTACTAAGCTTAATCAAACACCACCTCTTTGAATCATATAAAATTAAGTTTTTACTAAGCTTGATGCAATCTCTATAAAAAAATCTTTACCAACTAGATAATCACTACAATAAGAGGCAAGGGAATTTGTTAGTCTCTGGAAATAACTAGGATGAAATTTGGTTTTGTTTTACTTGAAACACCAGTACATGACTATCCAAGAAGGGAATTTATTCTAGCAAAAGAACTTTTTTCTTTCTTTCTCCTATAAGTGATGTAGAATTCTATGAACCTAAGTAATGGTTCCTCCATTACCACGACCCCCCATGCATAGTTCTAGACTACTGGTGCTCTGCCGAACTCATTTGGCATAAGATCCTTCTCTTTAATAGATTTACAATATATTGGAAATCAATCTAATTTAATAAAGATGTTGACACAACAAGAACAATAAGATTTTACCTTCCATATTTAAGATTCTAACTTTCCAAAAGTTGTAAAAAAATCACCCAACTAATAATTTTGATCCAAAGAGAATTACACATTTTAATACTAAAAGATGGGTTCAAATAGTAGGTGGGTTGCTCTTGCTACTAGAATTTAGTCATTTCCCCCAATATATACTTCATGTTAAATAACTTCAAATTTATTGTAAATATAACCTCCAAAACATTTCGTCATTTGTTTAAATAGATCCAACCCTCTAGAAAAAAATATTTAACCACATATTTGAAATACAAATGACACTTCTATTTGTTACTTATACTAACACATCTTATGGTGGATTCTAAATCATTTTATGAATAAAACTAACTTCATTAATTCAAAACCAATAGCATCTTGATATCATCAAATAAAGGTACAACCACATTATTCAAAAACTCGTAACTAAACCCAAATACCTCATCTTCAATAGTCTAGTGACTTAGATTTATTCTTATCAAAATGTCAATGCTTTGAATATTCTACTTTTGTACTAACACACCCAAAAGAATATGTCTCCACATATAACTCACTTAAACACTTTATGAGTTATGAAGTTAATTTTATATTGGCATGATATTCCTTAAAAGGGTTTCATCTATGATTCATCTCAAAGCATATACATAACAATAATTTGGAGCTCTTAAAACATAGAATATAATTTCTAGCTACAATTCAAATATTTTCCTTAGCACATGGTGATGCTAATTCAACTTCATTATATCTTACCATACTAATTTATCTCTTCAAAGAATAAACTCTAGACTTTCAATTGATCTTCAAGTTCAACGTTGTTCTACATTTGGAATGCATGCATCCAATGTAGCAATGTACTTAACCAATACTTATAACTAACACTTTAAATTGGTACTAGTTATAATGAATCCAATCTGGGTGTATCATCAAACCATTAATATACAATAGAAATTATCAAATTTTTAATGATCACATACTAGTAATCTCCTATGCATTTAATACCAAAAACATCACACAAGTTGATCCCAGAGGTGATTTCCTTGAAAATTTACTTCCACATCAACCAACAATAATATCACTCATCTCATGCATTTAATAAATGTCTTTTACCTCTTCTCTATCAATTTGAAACTTTGGCTCTAATATCGAATGATGGGGAGATAGAGGATGTATAATAGATTAAGTAGATAAAATATAAAGGGTATTTCCTTCAAAATATTTTAATTGCACTTACTTCTCATTTATTGATAATATTTGGTTCGATACATAATATTTTGTCTTGGCCACTCACATACTATGACAAAGGCTAACACCACCTTTACCAACTCATAACAAAAAACATAACAACATGGAGATAAAAAGAAGAGAAAATATTTTACAAAACATACATTATTACTTGAAAAGTCTTAGAAATTCTTCAAGATGAGAGAACTTTAACTTCTTACAATATGAGAAATCTTCCAATATAAGATCTTAGTAAATGAAATGGCCCTTTTCTCTTTTTTCCCCTTCCATTTTTCATCACTTTCTCTTCATCATATTATTACTTGGCCTCTCTATGCCTCTCCTACTTAGGCTTACAATGAATAAATATAACTAATTTAGAAACAAAAGATATTTGTGGAGCAGGGGGTGGATGTAGTGCTTGCCCCTAGTTCGCATTTCTGTTATCATTGCTAAACTCTTTTAGGCTAGTTTTATGCTTGATTACTAGTAGTATTGTTTTGAGATTATTAGATATTGTTTTACATTCAGTTGATTATATGATGAGATTACTTGGTACTCTATATTTCATTTAGGCATGATGATTGTTATAGTGTTTTCAATTATTGATGATGTTTAGTTAGATGGATTATTATGTGTTTTCTTATGGATACCTACCCCATATTGCATGTGTATGGTGTGCGTGTTTGTTTTCTTTATGTATGGCATTTTTGATGTGGTTAAGGAATAGAGTTGTAGTCACCTACTAGTTGGGATCTACATGATGTACCACTTCCTACCATTGGCTATTTAGCTTAGAATATTATGTTTGTACATGCATAGATTTTATGTAGGTTGCAGGTACCAGGTATCGATTTCCCTGAATTGCTAGGATGAGGGTACCCTATCACATTATCTCAATGGTAAGAGAGGGGAGACAAATTCTTAAGTCCAAATCCTAAACCCTTTAGCCATTTTTCCTAGATAATTAGGACAAGTATCCGAGTTGAGTACCCTCTGAATGCATTGAATGATGTTAATTCATGATTATAATCCTTTAGTTTGATTTTGTATGTGTTTTTCTATAATGGGTTTTTGTATGTTGTTTTATGAGTCTTTGGTGAATTTTTTATTAATTAAGTCTAATTAAAAAAGATTAAATTAATGATTTAATTTAAGAAAAAATTATTATGATATTTTAATATTTAATTAATTGGGACATTAATTAAATAAAAAGAATTAAATTTGAAGATAAAAGTTATAAGTATAAATTTAGAATGTGATAATATTTATTTAATTTACTAATAATATATTTAGACTTCATTTTTAAATAAATGCTAAATATTATTATTATTCAAGTTAATAAATATTTTATCGATTAAGTTTCAAAAATAAATTTAAAAGTGAAAATATATTAATTTATTAAAAGTTTTAAGTTTGCATGATACATGCATGAGACTAGAATATAAGAAATTAATTAAAAGATAAAACAAGTGAATCTAATAAGATATTTTAATTGCATAAAGTGCGCATGAGATTGAAAATTAATAAATTAATAAAAGCCGAAGTCAAATGAATATTAAATAAAAAAAAAATTAATTAATGAATGTGCATGGGAAAGATAAATAAAAGTTAATAATGAGTTAAGAGTTGTGAGCAAGGGGTTCTCTGGGTGAACACACAATTAGTGCCCCGATTTTTGGGAGAGAACTCCATATCACAACTTGGGGGTTCATTTTCAATTGACCGTAAAATTTGGAGGAAAGGATTTCAGAAAAGGAGAAGGTTCTGAGAGGAGAGATCTTTCTCTACAATTTTTTTGAGGTGTAGCGAATTAGCATCAGTGTCTAGGTAGACGCTTGTGATTTTCACATATTTTAATATGCTCTTTCCTTTCTTGTCTTTGTCGTGCCTATTAAGTGCTTTTCCAAAGACTTCTTGTGCCGAATGTTTTCAATAATATGCATTCTTAATATGAATAATTGATCATCTATTTATTGGGAAATCAAAAGATCTATATAACCCTCTTCAGTATATTAAAGGAATGAGAAATTTATTAGGTAGGGTTTGTACTTAAATGGAAAATCTTCTTAGAGGAAATAAATTAATAAGTGGGTACACTGTATTCCTCCATCAGATTTATTCTGGGCTTTGATTAAAAAATAATAATAAATACTTAAAATAAATTTGTTTTATTAAATTTTATTAATTATAAAATTATAATAAAATAAATTGGTTTTTTTGATAGAGAGGGAATAACATTTATATAAAAATGTTTTATACAAAAAAAATTAATTTTTTAAAAATAATTTTGGAGTGGGAGGGAATTACCCCGTACCCCCCTTACAGTGGCTCTACAACAATACACCTACCGTCATAGTTACTGCGATGATAGGTACTCTGTACCTATCGCTGCAGGCCCAGCGACATCAGGGTACTATGGCCCAGAGGTCGTAGGCCTTTGCATAAGCCGATAGGCTTATAAAATATATGCTTTACAATTATTATTTTTTAAAAAGTATTTTTAATGTGTTTTAAAATTAAATTTTATTAAAATATTTTTAAATTACTAATAATTATAAATTATTTAATATTATTAAATAAAAATTTATAAAAAGTTTTAAAAATTTATAATAATTAACTAATATTATTTAATATATATATTAATTTATGTAAAATAATTAGTTGCAATATAAATAGATATTAAAGTTATTTGATAATGAGGGCTAATTAAGAAGGTTGGGAATTTATTGAATCTTGTTGAAGAGTTAGTTAAATTCTAATTTTAGTAAATTACAATTACCTTACAAAAGAAATTAAGGAGAATTATTTTTAGCAAGTTTTAAACAAATACATTATTACCCTTAGAATATTTTAGGTAATTGACTTTAAATATAATGGGGTGATTCTATATTTTAATTGATTAAATGAATGAGTTAAATTATAGGGTAAACGACAAATCTTTTCACTAAAAAACATACACTAAAATGGAAATTGAAACCCCACATTTAACTCAACCATGTGATTTAAAAAAAAAACCAAACTATTGGTCTATTCTATTTTTGTGTGTTATCTATGTTTGGGGTTTGGAGCTGACTAGAGTTTTGACCAGTCTTAGGTTGTTACCAGAGGTTAGGGGTATTGTGAGTGTGGTATCATGCTGACTCAATCTTGATTACTTTTACTTAACCATGGTATGTGATGGTATGCTCTATGTTGAGTATGTTTATATTGTTGATTATTGTTTTCAGTGCCTTATGGGATGACAAGATTTATGCTATGAGATATCTGACTTAACCATTTTGAGTCATCGATTAGTTATACTTGGGTTACTTTCTAGTTTCTTTGATGGGAATGAAGTGTTTGCTTTGATCTTGGCGATGTCATGTTGTGTAATGTTTGACTTAACCATTTGAGTTGTTGATCAATATTATTGGGATATATTTTGGTTGCTTATTGAGAACCGATGGATATTGTGACTTATCTTTGATGCTTTCTAGTTGCTTGTAGAGAACTATTGTGAACATTATGATTATCTTTTGATTCTTTCCTGTCACTTGTATATGACTTAGGTTATTTTTATATGATTATTGATTTGTGATTTTATGAGCCTAGGGTAGGTTATCTACTTGTAGTGTTGGGAAGTGACTTGCAATGGGGGTTGGGGCCCTAAGTGGCTGCCAGGGTAACCCATTGTACGTTGTTTAATAAGTGAAAAAATTACACTAAATGGGGATTAAAATGAACCTAATAAGACTCTTTGTATGTTCTCACCCATGCCGAAAGTGCTAGTACAGACTAGGATGGGAGTAGAGAGAATGCTTGGTTGCAACCTTGCATTTTGTAGTATGCCTTGTTAGTACAAGAGGATACTAGTGGTTGCATAAGGATCACTAGGGACCCTAGGGTCCTAAGAGACTCCTAAGGTAACTCCAATGTGATTCATGCAATGAAACTTTCTTGCTTACATAGTAGGCTTCCTACATGTCCTATGTGGCTCTAAGAATTAGATGTCAACCTATCTTAGAACCTTTGAGTTAGATTGCTTTTAGGATTTCTTGGACTTACAGAGTATTTTGATATTTGGTTTGGTATCCTATTTGGGACTTGAGACTATCTCCTTAGTGTAGTGGGAGTGGTCCATTTAGGTTCCACGCAGTCGAATGGTAGTTCTTTTTTACTCTTACCATTGAGATCCGTCTATAGTCACTATGGCTAGAGCTTCCTTATCCGCATTTACTTTCATTCTTCCTATGTATCATTATGATGGATGTTATATCTTTTATGATGGATAGATGTATCATGCATGGTGGTGGTTTTATTTATTTTTATTGTACTTTGTATCATGGATCTGAGGAGGATGATGTATTTCTATTTCTACATATGTATATTCTTTTACCCTTTCATACCCTATGACATGTATAGTGGATGATTGAGCATTTCAAATTAATTTTCCAAGAGGCATTAAGAAAAAATGTATATTAAATGGACATTGGACTTTATAATTATTCTTTCATATAGATGTGGTATTTGATGCACTTTGTATTAGATTAAATTTATATGTAATTCAATGTCTTGGGATCCTTAAGAAATGTAACCTATTATGTATGTTTT
This sequence comes from Cupressus sempervirens, assembly GCA_028749045.1. Classification (NCBI taxonomy): domain Eukaryota; kingdom Viridiplantae; phylum Streptophyta; class Pinopsida; order Cupressales; family Cupressaceae; genus Cupressus; species Cupressus sempervirens. The sequence continues at coordinate 633,099,561 of CM053789.1, read as the reverse complement.
AGTTGATTGTATGTTATTGCTTCTGCTACTATGTGTTTAATGTGTATGTTATTTTTTCTTATTTCAAAAAAAAAAAAAAGTTGGCAAACTTAGTAAAACTTTAGGTTATTTCTTTTGGATCCCTTGGTGTGGTGTTACAATTACAACCAACTCTATCCATCTAGACATGTGACTCATCCTCTCTAGAAATTATTCATCAACATAGAGAATAAAATTTCTTACATCAAGAAATTATAATTCCTCATAAATGCCAAGACCATATTTTAGAGATTTTCCCTCCAAAAGATTGATGACTTGGAAGCTGGGATGCTCTTGCATTACATAGACGATCATCCTACCATTTATTTTATTTCTCAAGTTTTTGAAGGCCAATTTTTTATTATGTGGAATGGTGGTTGAAAATATTCAAACATGAATTAGGGCCTTCTTAATAATTTAATGATTTCCCTTCTTTCTAATTAAGTTGTAGAGAAAATAGAATGGATAAGCTTATGTAAATTGAAGTCAGATCAATTTTTTTACAAATGCATATAAAGATTGAATTTTAGTAGGAAAGTAGAATATCATTTTTCTTTTATATTTTTAATTAATGTTAGGGGATTTCAAAAATATGATTTAAAACTTAATTAAATTTAATATAAATACATACATGCATGAATGCATACATAGATATGTATACATACATACATACATACATACATACATACATATACATACACATCTATACACACACACACACATGTGTATGTATGTATGTATATGTGTGTGTGTGTGTGTGTGTGTGTGTGTGTGTGTGTACATACACACACGTGTGTGTGTCTATGTATGCATATATTTATATATATATAGAGAAATCTTTTTTAAGGTGCTTATTACATCTTAGCACAACAAAAAAATTGATCCAATTGCATACATATTCTAGAATCCAAATAATAAAACAATAAAACTCACTCAACCTATGCTAAGTGACTTACCTCAAGATCTTGCACAAAAATAATTTTGACCAGAAAAAATTGGCAAAACTCACAAGAATTTTACAAAAATGCATCATAGAAAATATTTTTAGAAAGAAACAACCCCAAATCAATCCTTCAATCTATAGATAGTAAATGACATTTTAGGGCTCTAAAATTGTATTATATTAGAAGATTGAAGGAAATCTACAATATTAGAGTATTCAATATGATTAGACATGAGTAGCTACAAGTATGACGGTTATTAAACTTGATGTAAGGAATGTTTGAGTTGCTTGATAGTTTACCAAGCTTATATTAAGGACATTGGTTTCTAGGAATTTTTTAAAGCGGTGAGACAAGTTTAACCCCATACAATATAACCTATTGGCTAAAAAGGGTTCGAAGGCATGTAATTCTTACGAAATGAATTTTTTTAATTTTTATTTTCTAATGAATCTACCAACAAGGCTTTTGAATTCATTTAGAATGCTTTTAAAATGATTTTCCATGTAATGTAGAAAATAAAGAAAGTGTAGATGAACAAAAATGGTCAGTAATACACTATTTTGATTGGTGAGAATACATGTTCTTGGTATAGATTTACATCATTTGGAAGTATCTTTGCAACATAAATTCCTATGACATCCATTTTAAACTCCACATAAAAGTTTCATATGATATTTTTTGAGCTTCATTCAAACAATGTACATTTTCTCTTCATTATATGTTTAGTTTATCAATGATTTGCTCTAGTTTGATTATGGTGCATCTCAACTAGCTACTCCAATAATGCAATCAACCATATATCACTAGATTGTGCAAGCACTTGTTTTTTTATAGAATCTAGATAGATAGCAATAGTTCCAAAATCATGCAAAAAATCTAGATAGTTGTTATAGATCATGCAACGACCTTGAAATCTAAATTTTAGAGTGCCAGATTATATGTGAAAGTGGTAAATTTGAATCACCTCCCAGAAAAAGTGGAACTAATTTCAAAACTGGTGAAAATAATATAGGAAATTATATATGAAGATCTTCCAAATAATTACTTTGCATGTAAAAAATAGGGGCATAGGGTGAAAAATTATCCTAATAAAGGTAAGAACAACCCTAAGATTGAAAAGGAAGATAAAAAGAAAGAAGTAAAATTCCAAAAGAAAGTTTAGAAGCCTAAAGTTACTCATATGAAAGATATGAAGGATAAATTGAACTTGGAACTTTAGAATACTGGTAAAATGTCAAATTCAGCCTTGAAAGAAAATTTGAGCATTGAAAATCAGGGGGTTGGGATGATGCTTGAATGTGCATCACCTGAGAAAAATATAGAAATTATGGTGGATATGATGAAATAACTTTTAATTTATTAGAAGATTGATGCAAACTAGGAAGATCTAGTTGAGATGGATGAATTAGAGGAGGGGAAAATTCTATTTGACTATAGTAAATTGATGGTACTAGAAGATTCTCAGAATCTCTAGTTGATTAAAAATTAGAATGTTACTCCAAAGTCTCTCAAGATGCCAATGTGCAAAGAAATCGTTCCCTTTAGGAATCTATTTGAGCTTGAGGAGATAAAGGAGGAAGGTAAGGATCTTAAACATAAACTGAGTCAAAGGAAAAAGATAGAAAAAAAGAGTAATATAGTTCCTAAAGGAGTGGAGACTCATAGTAGTAAATTGGAGTAGCAAGCCAAGGTGAAACCAAATGTTGGTACTCTGGAGAAACCTAGAAGGAAATCTTCTAGGAGAACTAGAGAAATGGAAAACATGCAGAATATTGCTGATGGAAGATAGGCAACTATTCTAGATTTTACCCCTAAAAATAGATATGAAGATTATTACTTGGAATATTAGGGGTTTGAATAGTACTCATAAACTTGATATTATTAGGAATTTTGTTAAGAGTATAAAATGGATTTTCTATTACTGCAAGAAACAAAGATGGAAAAGGAGAGAGTTGAACAAATTAAATCTTTTAAAGATTATTGTTTAAAGATAGGTAGTTCAGAAGGAGCTTCAGGGGGAATATGATGTTATGGAAGAAATCTTATTACTTAGGAATTGTGTTGAATGCTAGTAAACATTTAATGGTGGTTAAAATTACTAGCATTGATCAGAATAATGATTGGTATGTTGTTAATATGTATGCTCCAAATATTAAGAATCTTAGGAAAAAGGTATAGGATACTCTTTCTCATATAAAGAGTAAAGATTACTTTGGTCGATGGATTTTCATGGGGGACTTTAATGTTCCTCTTTATGACCATGAAAAAAAAGGAGGTAATGTGAGTTAGTTGGGAAGGAGACGGATCTTATGGATTTCAATAATAAGGAGGGTTTAATGGATATGGATATTCATGGAATTGAGTTCACCTAGAGTAATAAGAGGCTAGGTAATGATTGCATTCAACCTCAATTGGATAGAGCCCTTATTTCTCCTGATTGGACTAAAGAGTTTGTTTGCAAACTGAAGGTTCTTTAGAAAATTGAGTCAGATCATTTCCCTTTGAATTTTACTACTGATAAGATAAATCTTAAGAAAAACTTTACTTTTAGGTTTGAAAAAAATGTGGATGCAGCATCCACAGTTTGAAAGTAAATTGGCTGAATGGTGGAATATAGATGTTGAAGGAACTGCTCTTTTTAAAGTGGCTTCAAAATGAAGAAATGTTAAAAAGGAGGTTAAAATATGGAATAAAAGATGTTTTAGTAATTTTTTTTTATATTAAAGCAAGTATTAAGGAAGATCTTCAAAATATCTAGGACAAGATATAGAAGGAAGGATATACTTCTAACCTTATAAGAGAAGAGAATGAAAAATTGGTAGAATATCATGACATTGTTACTAAAGAGGAAATCTATTGGAGGCAAAGATCCAAATCAATCTGGCTAAATGAAGGAGATAAGAATACTAAGTTTTTCCATCTTTCTACTTTGAAGCATAGAGCTAAAACTCATATCTCATATCTGAAAAAGGGTGATTTGAAGATTACTGAGGAAAAGGATATTTCAGAAGAGATGGTCTCCTTTTCTTCTATAATGATAGTTGACCCTAACATTGATCTTGCTCACCAGGCTAAACTTTTAAAGGTGATTCCTTCATTAATCACTGAGGAACATAATAAATTGCTAGGTTCCATTCCTAAGGAAGAAGAAGTTTTAAAAGCTATATGCTCCTTAGGAAGGGACAAGTTGCCAGGACCAGATGGTTTTCCCAGGTTCTTTTTCTAGAAGACATGGAAGCTAGTTGGAAGAGATGTTTGTGATGCTATTAAGGAATTTTTCAAAGAAAAAAGAATTCTTAAGGAAATCAATTCTACTTTCCTCTGTATTATTCCTAAAAAAATTGGGGCTGATTCTCCATACTAGTTCAGGCCTATTAGTTTCTATAATTCCTTTTACAAGATTATTTCAAAAGTCCTCACTTCCAAGTTTTTGTTGGTGCTTTATTCTCTTATTGTAGTTCAACAAAATGGTTTTATCCTAGGTAGGTAAATTCTTAATTCTCTTATTGTTGTTCATGAGAACATTCATTCTTTTATCATGTTTTAATAATCAGGGTTTTATCATGAAAGTTGATATTACAAAAGCCTATGACAGAGTTGAATGGGCTTTTCTTGTAAATATTTTACATGCCTTTGGGTTTGATCATAAGATTGTAAGAGCCATTTATCAGTTGATCTCTACTACTTCTATAGCTGTCTAGGTGAATGGTTGTTCTATTGAATTTTTTAGTCCTTCTAGAGGATTGAGACAGGGAAATCCTTTATCTCCTATTCTTTTTATTATTACGACTGTTTTCTTGGGGAGATATATTGGGAAATTGGTCTTACAAGGGGATATTAAAGGTTTGAAGCCTTCTTCTCAACCTTTTACTTGTTCTCATGGTCAGTTTGTCAATGATACTATTTTCATGGGCAAAGCTGAAGTCAAGGAAGCTAGAAATCTTAAGCGAGCCCTTAATTTGTACTCTTCTACTTTAGGTTAGTTGGTAAATTGGAATAAGAGCTCTTTGTTTTTTTTTTATTAATACCCCTATTCCAAGATAGAACAAAATTTCCAAAATTCTAGGGTACTCAATAGGATCTTTTCCTTGTACTTATTTGGGTCTTCCTTTGGGACCAAAAGCTCTTGATTCTTTTTTGGGAAGATCTCATAAAGAAATTTAACAAGAAATTGGTGGGCTGGAAGGGTAACATTTTGAGAAAAGTTGGTAAAATTACCATCCTTAAAACTTGTCTCCAAAGTATCCCTACCTATGCTTTAAGTGTTTTTAGAATACCAGTGAAATTTGTAGATACTATTGATAAAGTTCAAAGAAATTTTCTCTTGACTAGCACTGAGGAGAGGAAGAGAATGGCTCTGATTGCCTGTGATCAAATTTGTAAGCCCATTAGGGAAGGTGGATTGGGAATCAAGTCTATACAAAGTATGAATATAGCTCTTCTGGGTAAACAAGGATGAAGAGTTTATCATGATGATAAGGAATGGAGCACTAAATGGAAACATAAGTATCTTTTTAATGCCAATTCTTTATCTAATTTTCTACCATCTCTTGATGTTCTCTCCTCTTCTGCTATTTGGGGAGCTATTCAAGGAACTAAGAGTACCTTAGCCAAAGGTTGTTCATGGAAAATTGGAAATGAGTAGAAGGTAAGATTTTGGGAAGATTCTTGGTTAATGGGTCATCCCCTGATTGAGGACTTTGAGGATAGAACCCAAGTTGATGGATGCAAACAATTGTATGGGAATTTTGTGTGACATTATTGGTAGAAAAATAATTGGGTTAACTTGGTTGATGTTGACCAAGGTTTTCATAACATTTAGATTATGCTAAATGCTTATTCTTTGTATCCCCACTAGGCGGATAAGATGATATGGACTACTGATCCTGGTCGCTAGTTTAAAGTTTCATTTGTTTTAAATTGAAGGAGAAAGGTAATCAACCTTTATGGACAAAAGCTCGGATAAAGGGTCTTATACCAAAAATAAATATCTTTTATTAGATTTTTCTTCAAAACAAAATTCTTACTCTAGATAATTTGCGAAAAAGAGGCATTAACGTGGTTAATAGGTGTAATCTATGTAAAGGAGATTTTGAAGACAAAGATCATTTGTTTTTAAACTGTTCTTACAATCAACAAGTATGGAGCTCTATTCTCAATTACTAGAACATAACTTGGGTTCACAAAAATAATGTTGAACTTTGTTTTAAAAGTTGGAGCTATCCATCTAAGGATATTAATGTTGATTTTCTATGGAAGATTACTCTTCCCCATCTCTAGTGGGGTATTTGGAAAGAAAGAAATAACTGAATTTTTAGAAATAAAGAAATGTCAAGGTGGGTGCTTGGCCAAAATATTGTCAGGGCAATAAAGGAAAATTTTAAGTCTTAGAGAAGATGTTATCAAAACTTTCAAATTGACAATCCAATGTTATCCAAAGATTCTAATATAAAAAAAGAAGACCCAAGATTGAAGACTAGATGGAAGGCTCCCACAATTGGAAGGCTTAAAGGGAACTTTGATGGTGCTCCTAAGGGAAACCTAGGTAAAGCAGGTCATGGAGGAGTTTTGAGAGATCATATAGGTAATATAATAGATGCCATTGCTATATCTATTGGTATCTCTAATAGTCATAAAGCTAAGGCTACTGTAGCTCTATATACAATGAGGCTAGTAGTGGAAACTAGTTTTCAAAACTTCAGGATGGAAGGAGATTCCTTAAACATTGTGAATATGCTTATTGAAAAAAATTCAATTACTTGGCCAATTGAAGCTAGTGTTATGGAAATTAAATGTTTAATGAATAAATTTGAAAAAGTGATTATATCCCATTCTTTCTGTGAAGGTAATGTGGTGGTTGATTGGATTGCCAACCAGGCTATCCAAAAGGGGTATAAGATGATGTAGCATGGTGATTTAAGTAGGAATATGGATTTGAAAGTCCTTATTAATTATGATACAACTCATGTGACAGAGGGAAATATTTTCTAAGATTAGAAATTTAATGATATATGGGAGAGGGGTTATGAATGTTAGTGTTATCTCCTCGAGGAAGTACATTAATGTGATTTTTTTCCTGGCTTTGCACATATCTATTTTAATGCATGCCTTAGTTGTTTTAATGAATGTATTTCCTTTGATTAAATCATCAATTCTTCGTGTCCATTTGACTTTGGCCTTTTCTAGTAATTCAAAGTCTTTGAAAATGGGTAGAGAACCAAGAAAATAGGAGCCAAAAAATTGTAAGACATGGAAGGCCAAAGCTTCTATTTGGAAAATTATGCAAAAGGGTAATGACACCACTTATTTGGAGCACCTTCATGGATGTAAACCTAATGTTATAGAGGCATTCTTCAAAAAATGGATTGAAGATAGGGTTTCCTTGCATGGAGTGACAATGCATTTGATCGAAGAGTTCATAGCTGAGGTGACAGGTTTTCCTAAGGAAGGCGTAAAGTTTAGTAAAGAAGCAAGTATTTCAAATGCTATATTTATGAAATTTCCCAAAATAGATGAATAGGAAAATAATTTGAGAAGAACAACGATTTTTATGAACTGGGTCAGATTAAGGTTATCTAGCTGGACACGTTCTCTTGCATTTGCGAGTATTTTATTTTAGATGGTAGAGCTAAGTGTGTTCATAAATTTAATTTTGTGTTCCTCAACCACCTTAGGCACAAGGATAGGCTCTCGTTTCCTCTTTATTTAAGATTTTCTTTACTCTAAAGTTTGCAAGCTCATAGGAAAAAAGAGTCTCATTTGATTTTACATGAAGGGTTAATTTTACTTATTGAGGATTACTATAAAAACAAGGCCATAGTGTTTTCTCCTCCTTCTAAGAAAAAGAAGGGCTCTGTTAGCAAAACTTACTCAAGGAAGAGTAAGGGTGATGAAGGGGTTAAGGGAAAAAGGAGGAGTCTAAAGCAAGAAACCCAAGAAACCCCTCAGAAAAATGTGGAAGAGATTACTAAGTCTGATAACTCAAAAAATAATGTTGAGAAAAATTTGGAGGAGGAGAATATGGATGTGGGAGATTTTAGCTCCAATTTTGAATGCTACCCAGGTAGTAAGGGTGAGATTGGAAAGGATGAGGAGGAAGAAAGAAATAAGAAAAATATAGGGTCAAGTAATGTTGGTGAAGAGGAAAATCAGAGTGAGCACTCCAAGGGAGTGAGGGATAAAAAATAAGAAATGGTAAAGGAAAAGGAGGACCCTTCTAATGTGAATGTGAGGGAAGATGTAAGGATAGAGAAGGATGAGTCTTTTGGTAGGGAAGAAATAGGGAAGGAGAAGAACGATTCTACTGATAGGGATACTATGCTTTCTTTCTTGCATATTGCAAATCTTAAAGCTGACATCTCTCTACAAGCCAAATCATGGATGTATAATGAATTAATGAGTTTGAAAAGAAAAGTGAAAAAGGTGCAATAGAACTAGGAAATTGACCATGCAAAGATCAGTAAGATGGAAGTTTAGGTGGGTAATATTCTAGAGAAACTAAAGGAATATGAACATAAACTTTATTTATTGATCAAAGAAAGTGGAAATAAGATAGAGCAGGTTACTTCCAACATTTGTATAGCTACTGCAAGTTTAGGGAAGTGAACCAATGAAGAAATCATGTCTCCAAGTGGACCAAGTAAAAGAACCAGATAGAGCTCTAGGAAAAAGGTAGCTGAGGTTACTAGAGGACATGCTGCTGATACCATCCAAAGCACTGTGGAGGTAGGAAAAGAGGTGGTGAAAATGATTAAAGAGCTGCAATAGTAGCTAGGTGTTATTGGTATCTGGTCTCTAATTTTTGTAGTGGTCCTAGTGGTTTTTTTTTATTGTAAAAACTAGGTTCTAGGTCCTTGTAAAACCTAGGTTCATTTTATGGTCCTTTTATGTGGTTTCAAGTTCCTGTAAAACCTAATTTTTTTACTATTAAACTATAGGTTTTAGGTCCTTTTAAAACTTGGTAGTGCTTCATGGTTTATCTTTTTCTTTTATGTTAAGTGTTTTGGGTCCCCTTCAAAATCTATTTTTACCTTAATTTAAAATAGTTCCAAAGTCATAAACTTGAAGACCATCATGTGTGCATCCCACTTTAGGGAAAAATCAAATGTCATGTCCTTGTGCATATGTTTCAATCACTTACTTCAAAATCAATTGAGGTACATCCATGATATTATTTAGGTGAATCCCACTACCCATGGAAGCCGAGGCTTGTTTTTGAACATATCTTTCTATTGAAGTGCCCCAAATTAGCATTGCTCTATCACCCTAAGATAGCTTACATTCTCTCTAGCCCTAGGTTGTTCCATAGTCATACCCTCTACATCTTGATTTGTCATTTCAAGTGCTACACTTAGCTAACTTCTTATCCTCTCATTAGCAAGAAGGTTGGGGAAAAATAGTCATTTTCATCCTAAAAACCAATGTGTTACTTCATTAAAATTAGGATTGAATAAAGCCAATGATAGAAAACCTATTGCCATTTTGGGAAAATGGTGCCTCCAAAATTGAAACCATATGATAAATGGGAATAACAGATACCCAAGCCATAACCTTATTAAATTGGTCTAGTATTTGATTAGATGGGTTGATTACAAATTCCTATAGAACTGTCATTAGATTAGGTACAATTAAATGAACAATAAGATGTTCCTAGCTAGAAAAATCAAATAAAATTTCCAAGGTGATAAAATTGTATATGCAAATGCATCACTTACATGCCAAACATGAAGCACATTCCACAACTTATAATACATGGTTGGATGTATTAACATAGTCTCCCTATGAGGATCCCAAGTATGTACTACTATTGTTGATTTGGGTATCACTATATGATCCATAATGTTATGAAGTACTAAAGCTAGTAGAAACTTATCCCATGTCTCCAAAAAATGTAGCATAGGTTTAGGGTCCCTAGGCTCCTAAGAATTTGTAGCAGCTATTCTCACTTTTGGAAGAATAACTTTAGTGAAGATTTGAGTGTAAGGAGTTGAAGAAGCAAGTTTTGCTTCTATATAAATGCCACAATCATGAGGGTCATTCCCTTGTAGAAGCCTCTACCACAATGATATTACCTCTAAACCATGAAAAGGATATTGAAATGGTTCCCAACCTTGAAAAAGTCTTTTAAGAAATGGAAAAGAAAATGCATAATATATGACAAATTGCACAGCTTGTAGTGCTTCCAATATTTGGACTGTAAATTCTCAAAGACACTTGCAAGTGATATTTGGACTATAAATTCTCACAGATACTCACAAGTGATTCCAATGTCATAGAACCTACTGCAACACTTTCATGGATTCTATGCAGTGCTCCCATAATATCCTCTATGTTGTCTAGTTATTTTTTCTTCCATGTAGTCTCTTTTTGAAGCTGCTCTTCTCCTTTTGGTATATTACCATAGACTCTCTCTCATGCCTTAAATTTTGATCAAACTTTTGAATATCTACCTCTACCATATCTAAAATCAAATTCACATTGTTTGGTAACTTTGGCATAGGTTTTTGATCCTTGATAGCTAATAGTTCTTCAGGTGCATTTTCTTGTAAAACATTAATTTTGTTGAACAATTGTAAACTTTTAGAAAGTGCATTTTTGTTTTCTCTAAGCATTGATAGGATTCCCTTGAACAAAATCAAAATAAAGAGGCATACATGAAACAAAAATTATGACATTTCCTTCATTGCACCCATATCTTTTCTTTATGTCACTAAGATAGAAAATAATGTCTATTGGTTCTCATCAACAACTAAGATAATTAGTTCTCAACCATTATCAAAACTCATCAATGGGATAAAGTCTAAAGAAGTAATCCATATGAAATGAGAGTTGTATTGATGTAGTAGATGGAGATATAAATGGAGCATATTTATAGGGGTGAGATGGGTTGATCATTGGGTGAGAAATGTGGTGAATAGGGATAAAATGCAAAGGTGGGATGTTGAAAAGGAATATTGGTGAATTTGAGCAAGGTGAGGTGAAAAACATTTTCCCAAAATAGTTTTGAGTTTTCCAACCACTTATAAGTTTAATCAAACACCATATTTAAGTCTACCATTTATGAGTTTTGAGAGGTTTTAAAGGACTAACTAGTTCAATAATTCTACCATCTTTAAAACCATATGTGCAAATATAAACATTAAGTAAAACATGCCCAATATTTTTGCAGATGTACACATTAATTACACTAAATTTTTCTTTCAAAACCATATGTATAGATATAAAAATTAAGTACACCATGTCCAATATTTTTGCAGATATACACATTAATTACACTAATTTTTTTCTTTCAAAACCAATGTGTAGATATAAACATTAAGTATAATATGTCCAATTTTTTTTCATATATACACATTTAAGTACACCATATTTTTCTTTCAAAACTATGTGTGCAGATATAAACATTGAGAACACCATGTCCAAATCTTTTTCAAGGTTTTCTCTCTAATGTCATTATGTATGTTGAAATGGTTATCAATGATAGTTCTAGCAAGTAAAACCAATTCAATAAGGGTACAAGAATAATTTATTCCCATGAAGAAGGATCATGTCAAATAATACAAGGGAATTTGATCAAAATAGGGAGACAATCACTAGATTGTTGTCTAACTTTCAAAGAGAAGGTGATGACAAATGTTATTGTCCTTGCAAGAGTTGTAATGACTCAAAGACAAGAAGAATCAAAACCAAAAAAACTAAGAGACATTGTAGGGAGAATGGTCACATTGAAGTGAGTTTGATTATCATCCATTGGTAATTTATTTGTTATATTATTTTCATAATTAATATACACATGAACCATAGAATGGGGGTTTGATTACATTAAAGGAGGTTTTGATTATCATCATTTTTATATAGGTGGATCTTTTTAGGGTAGTATGTGATATGGAACACCACATCTCGGAGGAACATAGAGGTGTGAGTATTGAAGGAGAAGATCATGATCCCATGGAAGATGATGATCATGTGTTAGAAAATAGATTTGAAGATTATGGTACAAATGAATTTATCTAGGACACATTTGGTATTGGTGTTGTTGTTGTTGTTGATGATGATGATGATTATGATGAGGATGACATTGAGGCCTTCCATGATATACCTCTACTTGAGAAGACAAACACAACCCTTTACGAAGGATCCCAATCAAAATTTATCTCTTTTTTATTGCTGTCAGTAAATTTGAAGGTTATGAATGGTTTATCCAACATATCAATGTCACATATGCTAAGGTATATATGTCATTATAGTCTATAAAAGGTGAAAGATGTACAATTAAGATTGTTTATACTAAAAACTTATATTTTTTGTTTTAGATTGATAGGTGAATTTTTTTTACCACCATCAAATGTTCTCCCTTGCTCCTACCAAGAATTATGTGCCACTATGAAACATATTGGAATGAAGTATCAAGCAATAGATGCTTATCCTGAAGATCATGTTATTTATCATAAAGAACAAAAAAATGCAATAGATTTCCTTGAATATCATACAAGAAGATATCAAGATGATCAAGTAAAAAAAATGTGTCTCACAAGGTTCTATGTTACATCCTCATTATTCCACATCTTAAATGATTATTCAAGTGTAGTAGCTTGACACAATTTATTGATTACCATGTGCACAATAGAAGCCAAGATGACATTATTTGAGTGCCTGTAGATGGTTTAGCATTTATGGGCATAGAGGAAAAGTGACCACACTTTAAAGAAGGACCTCAAAATCTTAGGATTTCTCTAGCAACTGATAGTGTCAATCCATTCAGAGAGATGAGATCTTTTTACTCGGTTTGGCCTATTTTTGTTATCAATAATAACCGTCCTTCATGGATGTCAATAAAGAGGGAGCACATTATGTTGGAAATGATTGTTCTAGGTATATTATTATTTAATTATTATCTACATGTAATTATAAGTCTTGGAGTGAAATGACCACAATAATTATTTGACATGGTTCATTCAACTAGGTGAGTGAAAGATATGAATGTATATATTGTGCCTCTTATTGATGAGTTGCTGGTGTTATGGAATGGATTCACTATTTATGATATCTATAGACCATGGACAAAAATAATTTCAATTCCATCAAATGCTTGTTTGGACAATTCATGATGCCCCAAGGTTGATACATTTTTGTGGTATGTTATGCTGAAATCTAGTTGTACATGATAATACTAATTCTAAAAATTAACATATTGAATGCAATTGTATCATTATGTAATAGGTCTTCAAAAAAAGGGAAAATTTGCATGTCTAATGTGTGGTCCAAAGATGAAGAAAGCAACTGTTTGATGAGTGTGAATGCTAAAATTGGTTAGACACAAACTTAAATAGTCATTGTTTGTGAGGTTCATCCAAGAATGAACATTAGATTGTTCATCCTAAACATCTACACAATGTAACCTGTTGCCTCCTATCTAGATGGGGTTCTTTAACTTCTCTCAAAATCAAGAGTTTAGTAAACCATATACCATTACTAGAATGAGGGATTTGAATTATTACATATATATTTTTGTATTTTCAATGCAAGTATGAATCAATCTAGAATGATATGGAAAGAAACCATTAATCTAGATAAGTAAATAGAATTCTAGTTTAGCATGAATGCAATTAAAAAATAGAATGAAAAACTATTAACAATCTAAGAAATCTAATACACAATAATCTAACATGAATTTGGTATAATTCAATTACTCAAATTGCACCCTCCTATTTTTTTAATGAGGGGTAGAAGTCCCCCTTTTATAGAAATCCAAATAAATTAATGGTCAAGATTGATCTAATTGAAAGGTTGATTCTGATTCAAAGTTGAGTTCAAATAGAAAGTTTCTATCAAAGAGGGAGCTTTTGAGAGATTATAGGAATTGAGATTTAGTTGAGAGTTAGTTGACTGATTTATTTACCTTTCTTTTAAAGTTAACTCAAAGTATTCATTTTTTTGAACTCAAGATGAGATCTTTAGAAGATATTGAATATTTTCTCAGTTAATGAATTATTTAAATTCAATAATTGAAACAAGGAGATATTATTTAATTAAATGTATTTAATTCCTATTTTGTATTATCTAAAATGGATGAATTTAATTAAATTAAAGTACTAGGACTTATAATTAAATTAATTCAATTAAATGGTTAATTTAGCCAATTTAAGTTGATGGTTAGGAATTAAATAAGATTTGTGATTAGTATAGATTAAGGGTTTTCTATATTTGACACTTAGGCCAATTAAAGACAAGTTGTAAAAAATGCCTAGTGCAATAGGACTTTATGATTAAGAGATTGATGTTGAGAATAATGCAACAAAATTAGTTCCATATGGTAAGATGCCAATTTTGGGGTATTACATTTGTCTCTATTTGAATTGGTGTGTGAGTAGCACATTGATTCAAAGAACAATCAAAAGTATGAACCATAGAATGAGAACTAGGATTGTCTCTGAGGCTGATGATACAAAAACCAATTGATGAGATTTTCAAGGTTATCTCCAAAATGAATCTTAACCTTCCACAGTCCAGATGAAACACCTAGATACTGGTGTAAAAGAAAAAAGATTGTCACGATTCATAAGATTATTCCCAGTACGTGACTCAATCCTCAGGAGGTAGGGTTAGAATGCCCTGATACCTGTCCATTAAAAGATGACAATAAATACTTGTCATAAACTATAGGAATGTCCCAAAAATGAGGCTTAGTCCCAAGGAGTCTAAGTAGAACACTCTAATACCTATCCATCAAAGTATGACAAGATCAATTAAAATTTAATAGGATTGTCCCCAAAATGAGATTTAATCCTCAAGAGTTAGAGTTAGAATGTCTTGATACCTGTCCATTAAATAGTGATTGAAAGAAAGCTTAGAATTATCTTTGGAATGAAGCTTAATCCTCCAAAGTCCGAACACCTGAGTATTGGTCCATAAAAAGATGACAATATCAATCACAATTTATAGGATTGTCTCTAGAATGAGGCTTTGTCCTTAGGAGTTAGGGTTAGAATGCCTTGATACCTATCCATTAAATAGTGATTTAAAGAAATCTTAGAATTGTCTCTAAAAAGAATCTTAATCTTCCAAAGTCCAAATAGAATACCTAAATACTGGTCCATAAAAAAAGATAACAAGACTTAATCATGAGTCATAGGATTATCCCTAGAACAAGGCTTAATCCTTAGGAGTCTAGATAGGACACCTAGATACTTGTCCATCGAACTATGATATGGACTATTATAATTGTGATCAATTGATCAAAAGATGATATAGATGACATATGATGCCAAATAAAGGGAAAAAAGATGCCTCGAGTGATGAAATGCCCCTAGCAATTAGGACATTATGTTTAGATTAAGTTGAAACTAGTTTTGAAATATTCAATAATGTAATCATCTTGTCCCCTTAGGAGCTAAATTGAAAGATGAAACACTATAATATTGATGTAGACTATTAAATTGGAAGATACTAAAGTGGTCTAAAATTTAGAAGAATGTAGAATAGATTAGAAGAACAAAAAAAAAATTGGAGTTGATTCAGAGTGATGTTTAGGTCCATTTGACCAAGTTTGACCTTGGTTGACCAACATTGACTTTTGATGAAAAAGTTGAGAATTTTAAGAAAATGTTGATATGATAAGATGTTGAGATGCATATTGTGTCAAAAGGATGGACTACATAAGCGTTCGATCGCATCAGTCTCAAAATTTGAAAATATAGTTTTGAGCTATGTAAGCGTGTCAAATTTTGATTTTGATCCTAAAAATGAGTTTAGAGAAGTCAAAGTAGCCAGGAGGGTGATTAATTGGTCAATTTTGTAGTTAAGATGAAAATGTGAAACATATGAGAAGTTTTCTACTTCTCAAGTCAAGAAATGCAATGAAATGAGTTACCAAAATTACGCCATAATGCAAGTCTAATATGAGATGCAGTCCTATGCTAGATGTAATCCCTAAGATTGGTTACTGAACTCATAAGATAGTTTTCATCACAAAGGATATAGCTAGACACAAAAATTTCATAGAATTCACATTGATATTGCAATCACAAGAATATGAATATGAATATGACACTATCTTAGTTTTGTTAGCAGTAAATGTAAGCATTAAGGCACCAAAAGCCAGAATGACTAGAATATTTGTCCCTTTTACTGTGGAAAGCAAACTTAAGCATAAGAGCATGAACACTAGGATGAGCATAATGCTTCTTGTATGAAAACACACTAGACACATGAGAGATCCTTCTCATGCTAAGTAATCAGTAAGTATTATGTTTACAATGACCCTTGCAGTTGTAACTTGAGACAAAAGTGCAGTAAGTATACCTGTAGTGACCTATGCATTCACCTAATAGGATGAGTATCTATATTATACTGTAGCATAGAGAATTAACTCAAATAGTTAAGGAATAGAACCAACCTCACTAAAGTATCCATATAAAATTAGTCAAGGTACACATGACCATCCAATATGAGATAAAGGCTCTTATAGTGGACACCCCTTTTATATATATGCTTTAGATCATTGGAACTAAACCATAAAGCACAAAAAAAAGAAAAGATCATGCCCCCAATCCTCATTTCTATAGTCAATCATGTCCCCAGTCCTCATTTCTATAGTCAAAAGAGTCATCCTCAAGTAAAATGATAAAGCAAAACAAAAAAAAAATAAAGAAAAGCTCAACATAACTCACATAGTGTCAATTTTTCCATTTCAATGTCAGTTTTATAGGATTGATGTCAAATGTCAATGTTTAGAATATGTGTAAGAAAATCTCTTTAGTAGGACGATGATAGTAGACAGACTGAATTAGGACAACTAGTGATTGACATTAGAGAAAAATTATCATTAAGAAGAATCTTAGCAGGAACCTAAGTGACAATAGATTGACACAACTAGAACAACTAGTGACTAACATGAAAGAGATCTTCTTTGAGAGGAATCCTAATAATAAAGTGAGAATAGACAAACTCAGTTAGAACAATTGATTATTGATGCAAAAGAGATCTTCTTTGAGAGGAATCTTAATACTAAAGTAAGTGATGATAGACATACATAGTTAGAAAAACTAGTGACTAACATGAAAGAGATCTTCTACAAGACCATAGGGTGTTTCCCTAGAGACTATGACAAGATTCAATCCATGGATGCATGAGCAAAAGCAACTAACTAAAATAGGAAAGCAACTATACAAAATCCATAAGATGCACTAGAGGATAGAGAATTTGAATTCAGCAGTGCCTATTTACCAAATTTTCACCTTCTTGGCAGAGATTCTATTTTTGATACCACAATGCCTGTTTGTCAGGCTTTCATCAATGACACTTTTCTTGTTTTTCAATTTTTTTGAATGTTTGACTTTTTTCATTTTTAAATTAATTTTTTTGAATATTTTTGGTATTAACAAGGTGCCTATCTCTAGGTTTTCACCAAGATAATAGATTTTTTAAAGAATTTTTAGAATTTTTAGACATTTTAAAGGACATAAAATTTAAGAACTTTTTTAGAGATTACTAGCTCTCAAGAAGGATCATATCTTTTCATTCTAGTGTCTAGCAAGGTGTAGGCTAAGATGTGGTAGCAAGTTGGTGGATAACCATAGATGGATAGGCAAGGAGTATGAAGCTAGTGAAAGTGATCCTCAAGAACCAGCTCTCAAAGAGTACTCAAGCTAGGGAAAATGTAAGATAGCCTTATTAAGTGGGTTTTGAATAATCAATGAAAGACAATGTGTGAGATAGCATGATGTCATGAAAGTAAGTAATCCAAAAGAGTGGACCCATTAGGAGGCCTCTAAAAACCATATTTTTCTTCTTTTTTCTTTTGATCAAGACTAAGGGGTCAAGTGGATAGGATAGTGATAAGATAACATGATTAGAATTAAGGTAATGGAAACTATGAGTGAGTGACTCGAGATAAGGAGGATGGTGATAAGAAGCTTGGTGGATCAGATAACTCATGCTCATGAATAACTCAAAAACATCAAGATCAAAGAGGAAAGATAGAATGGATAGATTATGGAAAAATTACACATGAGACTTGTTTGCCAAGTTTTCATTATTTCACTTGTCCAAGGTGTCACAAGAAGTGGTTTTCACCATAGGATGAATTTATTTATCTTTACTTTTGCTACCAAGGTGCCTATTTATAGGTTTTCACCTAGGTTGATTTTTTTGTTTGTTGGATTTTTAGATTTTTTGAAAAGAATTTAAGCCTTTTGTTAATTTGAATAGTACTCTTGTTAGAAGGAGAAGTTATAAGCCAAGACCATAGAAAGGTATGCTCAAAGATGTTGATAGGGTAATGGAAGAGAGATAGTACAAAAGATATATGGAGGATAAGATATTAGGCTATGGATGAGATAAATGTGATGGAAGGATAAAAGGTGGAAGGACATAAGGTGGAAGGATAGGTAATAGGGTTATTGAAAAAGGATGCACAAGGGTAGAAGAAATAGTTGTCAAGATCAACATTGACATACCTTAAAGGGTAGTGGAATGATGGAAGAAATATGGACAAAATAGTTTGAGGTTTTGATGCATCATGTAGTAGAGTAATTATAGATAAAGATGGAGAGGAAGGTTTTGAAAGCTTTTGTGGAAGATTTTTAGAAGAAGATGGAATAGAAGCCTTTGGAAGCTTGAATGTTAATATTGGAGTATTTTCAATATTCAAGTCTTTCAAGAGAGACTTGGGAATCCATATAGATTTATATTTTTCTTTTCCTTTGGATGCTTTAGAGCTTAGTTCTTCAATGTTGGATTTAGGAACCCATATTTTCTTTGATTTCATTATTTTCCTAGGGGACCTTTCTGATCTCTTGAATATTTATTTTCCCTTTGTATTCACATATCGATTAGAGAAGAAATAGTGATCTTCATTTTTAAATGGATGCTCGAATTTATTGTTAAGTTGGTCATCCAAATTGCTTCCAAAAGACTTGGGACCTATGGATGAATAAGGTTGATATGACTAGTTTAGATGAAAAGGTGGACATGAAAGGTTCAAGGATGAGTGTCTTTGTTGATCTTGAGGTATGATAGGAGAATTGGGTTGTAAGCTAGGAGTGAAAGTGGGATATAGAGGAGCATAAGGTCCTAATATGGAAGGAAGGTTTGAAGGTTTTATCTTAGATGGATAAGGACCAAGGATAGACTTGTGGGATACAAAGGGATAGTGGATAAGTATATCAACATCTTTAGAGTGAAAAATATGACCAAGACCATAAATAGATTCATGAGAAAATTTGATAGGAGCAATATCTTTATACAAGTATTTGACGCTTGAACATATTTTTAAAGTGAGTATGGAGAAGTAGACCAAGAGGGATATTTTGATAGTATAGGAAAATTATTTTTCCCTTGATCTTCAATAATCTCATTAGGGATGGTGGAAGGAATATCATGATCTTTCCTAGTAGAGAGGCATGATATGAGAGATGGAGGACTTTGTGGCTCTTGAGATGGAGGGCTGACATTTTGAGGGATATGAGAGGGTTCTTGATCTTGATCTTTATATTTTTTTAAATCCTTTTAACATGGATCCACTTCTAAGGAAAAGGTAGATTGTAGAGTTTTCATGGTAGGCTCTTGAAGAGATAGTGAAGGGCTAGTTGGAGTGCATATAACAAGATTAATAAGTGAATGAAGGGTTTGAATCTTTAGTTTGAGTAGTATGGGAGAGGTTTTCAACTGAGTCAAGATTACCTTGGATTTCTTTTAGACGCAGCCCTTGAGGGTACACATAGTCAATAGGAAATGAATTAGGTGCTTTGTTTGTTGGAGGCATGTTGGAAAGCTTAGACACTATAGAAGATGATGGCATGTTGGAAGAAGTAGAAGTTTCATTTGAACCATTACTAGACATGGTTTCATGATGTTGATCAAGCCTGAGAGTAGCATTTTTGATAGATAATTTCTTAAGTTTTTGAATAATGCCAACATCAAATAGATATTGGATTTTATTTTTTAACTCCATGCAATGTGAAGTTCCATGTAGATTATGTCTATGATAGGAACAATAATTACTCATAAAGAAGACCCTAGCCAAAGAGAATTTAAGTAAAATAATGAGTTTCTTTTGAAGAAGTTCTTCCAAAAATTTATTCATAAGATCTTCCCAAAGGGGTGAAATTATGCTTTGGTTTAGGTTTCCAAGGTTTTTCTTTAATGATATTTCTATATTTCTTGGGTGTTTATGGATTGTTTTGAGATGGATTGGACTTGGAATTATATGAAGTTGATGGTTTTTTGTCATGTGAGCAAGGTAAATAATCTCACAAGGATAATTTGTTTGATGATGTTTCATCTTCATCCTTCAGTCTTTGAAGTTGAGTGCTGATTGATTGGATTTTTTTCTTCATGTTTGCAATAAGTATCTCTTCTTCCTCACTAGAAATATTTGATTTAGTGCATTTTTTGTTAGCCATTGTGATGTCCTAGGTTTATGTGAACAACTAGACATAAAAGTTTTGATAGGTTTAGAATATGACCATACTTAAAATGTCATCTCAAAGTAGGTGTAAGTTACAACAAGGGTGATGTTTCCAAGATATGAATACTCAAAAGAGTGGCTAGAATAAATGAGAGATTGACTATCATGACAATAGTAGATAACAACATAGTAGAAAAAATAGAATAGTGGAGCAAAGAGACTAGTTTAGATGTGGGTCATAAGTGTTCAACTATGATAGTTTAGTTTTAAATAGTTGCAAATAGAGTCATGTAGGGAATCATAGACTAGTGAAGATTCAAGAAGATGGTGTAGCATCATTATCAAGAAATTTCTCATCAAATTTTTAACTCACCATTTCACTACTTTTAAAATGTTTATGTAGATTTTGGACTTTGAATACTCAAACATGCCAAACACATCAACAATCTTATCAGGGCTTTTAACTAGGATATACAAAGATTAACTATAGGGTTTCCTTGATAAAAAAAAGGCACATGAGGCCCAAATCTATAGATGAAAGAAAATAATGCCACACAGCTAAGAGGAGATAGTAACCCAAATCTCTACCTTCACTTCCCAAAGGTATACAATTCTTTGGGGCTTAGCCAAGAGTGGCAAGATTATATTTCCAAGAGAGGTGTCTTTTGATTCACCTCTTAATATTTATACTGCACCAAAATGTGGGCACTGAGGTCATCCCAAGAGGTGATGAAATCCCCAAGTAGGCCTCCTAAAGAAAACATGTCCACTTATTTCTTGTGCACTCAGGATCATCCAAAGACATAAGATGAGTGAATACATAAGTGGCCTTGGGGTTTAGAAGACACTTGCTCTTTCCCAATGAATCTTTAGATTTTGTAATCTATTGTTAAAGACACTCATGTTTACCATGCAAGGTTCTTTCCAAATTACATCATAGTCGACATAAGAAATCAAGATTTTGTGAACAAAAGTAAATCAAGCATTGTCAACATAAGAAATCAATAGGGAAAAGAGCCAATTCCTTTATGCATTCAAAATTGAATGAGTGTTAAAGATTCATTCCAATGAAAGCATGTAAATTTCCTTTAAGAACTCAAGATTGTGTTTTAGCATGTATTCCAATGAAAAAATTATATTTTAGTTCATGGCATTCAAGATTGGTTTAAACAAACATTAATTCAATGAAAGATTTGTCAATTTATTAAGACACTGAAGATTGAATTTGATTGTTTTAAGTTTGAAGGAATTCAAGAGTGTGTTTAGATTTTAAAATTTATTTATAATATTCATTCAAAGAGAAACACTTAATCATTCAAGTTCATTCTTTCCTAATTTAAAGTCCTCCCATGTCTTCTTCCTTGCCACTTTCCACAAACCTGAAATAATTTTTTTTTAATTAAAACTCAAAGATTTTCATCATGAGTTATTTTTTTTAATGAAAAAACATAATTTTTTAAATTAAAAATAGAATTTGGAACAAGAAAATCTAATATATATTTTTATAGCCTGAAAACATCAATATAAACCTGCAAAAAAAATTTCATTAATAATTTCCATGTCTTTTAGAAGATATGAAAAAATCTTTAAAACTTGTAGGCAATAATTTATCAACATCTAAAAAGTGAGAATTTGAGACTAAATATCAAGTTTAGCCCCATGGTGCACAAAAAATCTATGTGCTAAAATTGGTTAGACACACACTTCAACATATTCATTGTTTGTGAGGTTCATCCAGGAATGAATATTAGATTGTTCATCCTAAACATTTGCACAATGTAACCTATTGCCTCCTATGTAGATGGGGTTCTTTAATTGCCCTCAGAATCAAGAGTTCAATAAACCATATACCATTACTAGAATGAACGATTTGAATGAGTGCATCTATATTTTTGTATTTTCAATGAAAGTAAGTATGAATTAATCTAGACTGATATGGAAAAAAAACTATTAATCTAGATAAGTAAATAGAATTCTAGTTTAGTATGAATACAACTAAAAGCTAGAATGAAAAGCTATTAACAATTTAAGAAATCTAATACACAATAAACTAGCATGAATTTGGCACAATTTACTTATGCAAATTGCACCCTCCCATTTTTTTAATGAAAGGTAGAAATCCTCCATTTATAGAAATCCAAATAAATCAATGGTCAAGATTGATTTGAATGAAAGATTGAGATTGATTCAAAGTTGAGTTCAAATAGGAAGTTTCTATCAAAGAGGAAGCTTTTAAGAGATTTTAGGAAATAAGACTCAATTGAGAGTTAGTTGATTGATTGATTTTCCTTCCTTTTTAACTTAACTCAAAGTTCCCATTTTTTTAAACTCAAGATGAGATCTTTGGAAGATATTTGAATATTTAATTAAATAATATGATGAAGGGTGCTCCCCTTAATACCATAAACCATACCAGAAATTAAAGAAACAATAGGAAATGTGAGAATAAAATATGGACATCTTATTTGCACTCCAAATGTGGAATCACAGAATTCACAAGTACAGTATGCTAACCTACTATAGCTTCATTACAATAATTTGCAAGATAAGCTGCGAACCATCACCCAGAGTTATTCTAGACAATGTTTGGGCCTTTCTTAAATACACAATTCTATGCCACTTGGGAAGGTTCTAGACAATGAAATTTAATACCTAGGGCTGAAAGACCCTAATAATACATATAGAGTTGGCCAAATACATCTTTGACAATTATTTTCAATATTTCAAGTAGCCTAACTTTAGAGGGCCATAACTCTCAAATCATTGCTCCAATTGGCTATTTTAATCACTTTTCAGAAACATTAGCTCTTGATCTATAGGCTTGGAATTGTGCAAGAGCACTTCCATCAAGTTTTTGGAACTTTTCTGGGCACTCTAAAGCCTCCAATGGTGAGCCTAAAGATTTTTCTACAAATTTTTCTAGCAAAAATTCACAATAACTTCTCTGATACTTAAGCTTAACCAATGATATTTTTATGGTAGGCTTATAATTCTAAAATGAACCTTCATATAGAAAATAAGAATATTCTAAACTCGTATGAAAAACTTACTAAAAATAGCAAGCTCCCATAAATAGTAACCACCCTATCTACTAGTCCTTATTAAAATAGAAAAGATTGAAAATAAAATATTTTTGGGTGATGCAAGATTGCTCATACACCCAGGATGCTCTTGCATCTTACCTCATATTTGATGATTTTCTCAATTAGTGTATTATTTAAATTCAATAATTGAAATGAGGAGATATCATTTAATTAAATATTTTTAATTCCTATTTTGTATTATCTAAAATGGGTGAATTTTATTAAATTAAAGTACTAGGACTTATAATTAAATTAATTCAATTAAATGGTTAATTTAGCCAATATAACTTGATGTTTAGGAATTACATAAGATTTGTAATTAATATAGATTAAGGGTTTTCTATATTTGACACTTAGGTGAATTAATGAGAAGTTGTCATAAATGCCTAGTGTAATAGGACTTTATGATTAAAAGATTGAAGTTGAGAATAATGCAACAAAATGGTTCCGAAAGACAAGGTGCCAATTTTTGGGGTATTATAATGAGTATAGGAACTTCCTCCACATAAATCATAAAAATCAAAGTGTCAAAAAATCTCTTTTCAATGGGAAAGAAGAGACTACATAAAAGCTACAAAGAATGACACCTCACCTATGGTAGTTGGAATATAATAGAATTCGAGGTAGTATCACTCCATCTAATGGTTTATGCTTGGAAATTATATATTTTGATTGTGTTTTGTTGGATAATTATGTAATTGATGATCATGAAGGTTGTCAAGGAATCATTGACCACATTCCAAAGGGACTAAAATGTTATCCTAGAGAATTTAGTTGGTTGCCCTACTATGAGAAGCTACAAATTGTGCATTTGTTTGATACAATGCATATTGGAAAGAATACAATAGAGACACTGTGGAAAATATTGGATGGAAGGTGTGACAAAGAAAAATTTGCCAAAATTTTTAACTTGACATTCATTATTCCAATCATACAATGAAAATATCATTGAATCAAATAGAAATGGAAATCGGATTAGTGCAAGTGTCCTTCCTTGGTTATCACTAGAGCAACAAAGTAATACCATAAAATAATTCATATGAAAAATTCAATTTCCTATAGGATTTTTTGTGAATATAAGCAATCTCATATCAAAGAAAAGAGAATTTGGGCCAGGGCTGAAAATGCATGATTGACATATCTTAATCAAGGTAAGTCACGCTCTTTTGTATTTACAATATATTTGTGAAACTACATTCAATTTTCACTGTATTACGTTAGAAAAGAATAAAATGATCAGTTGACAATTGTTGCAATATGAGCTACCCCTATCACTCCCAAACAACTTAAAAAATAATATCAAACAAGTGATATATGATCTTAGAAAATACATAAAGTAAGTAGTGATATTTGTTCAATATACCAAACAAGTAGTATTTTATAAAGTCTCATATTTATATGTTTTTGTGTCTTAAATCCCTTATAGGTGGTTTTCATCTAAAAAATCTATTAAGAAGATATAAAATAATGGAAGAAAAGAATTTGTTGACTAATGTGTGAAATGAAAAAGTGTTTACCTTTAACTTTTTTGAATGCACAAGAACACTACCTCATACACCAAGTTGAGGAGATTGAATTGTGTGGACCTGTACAACCTAAGTCAATGTGGATGGTTGAGAGACACTTGAATTTTTTGAAGGTTTTGGTTTGAGAAAGAGCACATCCCAATGGTTCTATGGTTGAGGGATATATTGTATACTAGATGATGACATATGTTACTCATGTGCACTTAGAAAGTGTCACACTCTAAACCCTTCTATTCAAGTGATCCCATGATTTGGAATTCTTGAATGTTGACTTAGAACTTACTATCCATGAAGGTCAAAGGTATGTTTTGAGAAATGTAGATAGCTCTCAGTTGAGCCTTTGAGACACAACCCTTGTTAGTAAAACATGTAAAATGAGGTTCTTAAGATAAGAGAAAGAATCCAAGTGTCCATAAGAACTCTCTAGCTATGCAATGCAAATATGGACTAAAGTAGCATGCAATGCACAATGCAACTCTTTTGATCAAATAAGAGTATTACAAGATCCAAGATAGTTAAACTATATGAGCTAGATTATTGCAAAATAGAAGCTATACTATATGAATCTAAGATAAAATTCCATGGTATGAAAGAATTAGACAAGAGGATGGAAGTTCTACGTAAGCTCTAAAGAATATTGACTGATAAACCTACAATATAACAATACTCAAGAGTGTGTATGCTTTGAGAAGGGGAGAGGTCTTCCTTTAAAGGTGTATGGATGGTGGAGATCAAAATCAAGGGATGGTTGATCAAGGGTGAGAGTTGACTTTGGCATGATTGATGTACAAGACCAAGTCAACTAATGGAGAGAAGTTGACTTTTCATGTCAGAAAAAAAGCCAAAAAACCTTTTCTTTTAATTTGAAAATAGAAAAAGGAATTCATGTGTGCATATTGTGTGAGTTAGAAGAATGGGGTCTTTTATTTAATCAAAAGGGGACATGTTCTTTTAATCAAATAATGAACTGAGGATAATATAGTCAAACTATAGGTTATAATCAAATTAATTAATTTTTGACAATTTGGCCTAAGAAGATGATTAATTAATTTAGCCAAAATGTTGAGAAGGGGGCTAATAGTCTAGATGACCATTTTTAAGTGATTACATTTGGCCCTCTTTGACTAATTTGTGATCGATTTAGGAACACATGACATCAAAGAATACAAAATCAAAGTAGGCAACAATAGATAGAATTTGATTTAGAGGAATGAAATGCAGAAAGAGATAACAAGTCCTAAATGTATAGTTTGATAGTGATAGTATTGAACACTAGGATAGAAGCAATATTAGAACTCAAGAAGAGTACTAATACCAAGAAAAGTAGATAGATCAAGAGCACATGAAAAGATAAATCATATGCTCCTAACAAATAGATAGTTGTAGCAAGTGATGATAGAATATTTCTGCTCCCTTGGGATTGAAATCAAAATGAGGTAAAGGGAATGCAAAAATAAGCTAGATATGAGAAAACTGATATATAGCAAAGTCCATGATAATAGATATATGATTAGAACCAAAGAGTGATCATAAGGAAATGATAGAATGCCCTAGTTTGACTAGAGTTGACAAAAAAATTCAAATCAAGTAGAAAGATGATTTAGACATGAAAATGTGAAGCAAAATAGATATGAAGAAGTGTAGAAATGGTGAAAACATGGAGAAATGAAAATTCCCTAGCTAGGATTCAAATATTAGACCTCAAAAAGGGTAGGTAACTGTATAGAAGAAGGTAAAATTTTGAAATGAAATTTTGACTATCAAGATGAACTCAAATTTCAATTTTTATCCCAAAAATCAATCTAGGATGTCAAAATTAGCTAGAGGTGCAATTTTTGCAGAATTATGAGGATTTTAAAAAATGAGTCAAAATGATGTTAGAAGGCTATATAAGGGGTCCAAAAGTCATTTTCAATTAATTTTTCTTTTATGGTTTTGAGAGCTTTTGAGTGATTTGGAGAGAGAAAAATGGCTTTGGTAGGTGTTCCAACAAACTGACATCATTTTGAGGGTAGCCAGTTACACAATTGACCACCTAACTATTAGGCCCCAATAAGACATCAACATTTGTCACTTTTGAAAGCATTTATTGCATTTTTAGTATGATTTAGGGGTTTGAAAAAGAAATATCTTGCAATACTTTAAAAGTAACACATGGGTATTTTAAGAAATACTATGTGATATTTTTGTTAGACCAAAAGTATCACACTTCCTTAAAAAATCTATCATCCTAGCCATACCCAAATATCATCCCGCATGGTGTGAAATGTCACATGGGGACAAAGAATCACCCAGGTATTACAAGAAGTATCATATGAAAATTAATCAGCAAAAAGTATCACTTGCATATAAGAAAAAGTGTTGTATGGTCTATTTTTGAGTTTTTGCTACATGTTTAAGCACTTATTTGATCTTTTTGATGTTCATTTTACTTGGTTTCATAGATTGTTTTTCCCACACTTCATATCAAGGTCCCCAAAGTAGTGGGATTACATGTCCTTCATCATCTAAATGATGATGAGAATTCCACCTTATCAAGTATGGGGTTGAAGTGGCTGACACACATGCCCCATATATAGGTGAATCATGGGCTACTGAATGCTTTAGCTAAGTGGTAGCATAGTGAGTACAACACCTTCCACTTGTCAAACAGAGAGGCTACCATTACATTAGAGGATGTATATCACATCCTTAATGTTCCCTACTATGGAGATCCTGTGAATGTTCATGTTTGGTTATTCATTTTCTATTAAGTTTTTGATATCCATCTGGCATGTACTAACATGAGTTTTTGCATGTCATAGGTATAGTATGATCATACCTCGATAGAGGGGAGAGTAGTAGTACAATAGGTTTTCTAGGATGTTACTATCTTGGATCACCACTTGAGTTGGGAGTGGCTCATAGATGAGTATGGGGCTAAGTATCCACTACCTTGTCTTCTATACTCACTGATTGCCTAGGCTCTACTCATCAATAAGGGCTAGAAGGGATTTCCAATAGGATGGGGTAGATTATTAGTAGATTTATTAGGTAGCCTCAGAGGATGGCATTGGGACATATGATTATGGTAGATATGTATAAGGAGCTCCATGAGATAGCCTACCAATTAGAGTGGACCTAGACATGTAGTATGGTGCTCACTGATGTATGGGTGTGGGAGCATATCATAATGATTCAACCACGAGTGCAGTCGTGAGAGTGTAGTGAGCCTTATATTTTCAAATATATAGAGTTCATCCCACAAAGTCACAATGGAGATGTGACCTACTATCGACATCTCTTTGATGAGATCACTTCATTTTTTTGGCAACCATATCATGAGTGCCATAGATGGTTTGACACATGGGAGCTATAGTTCATATGCTATAGCTAGCCACTAGTCGGGAGGCATGCAAAGATAGTGAAGCATTTTCTCATTAGCCGAGTATGGCATTAGTTTTTCTATCAATAGGGGATTTTAGTGGAGACCACTACTTATGCCTAGTTTCATGAGGAGGAGGCTTAGGGTTGGCTGCCCATGTTAGATTATTAGGCCACCTTACAAGAGACAATAAATTTGATGTGTGAGCCTTGGGACTACTATCTAGAGGTGGAAGATGTGGGAGAAGATCTAACTTATATGCATGAGATATAGAGGCATCCTTTCCCTAGATTCACATGGTTGGATTCCCCACCCATGGTAGGAGGGCAGGGGGGAGATGAAGGAGATAGTAGTGGAGGCAAAGGTTGAGGTGGCAGGTGCATGGAGGTTAGGAGTAGTTTCTCAATCTAGTGGGAGGATATGGACATGGGCCTAGGCCACAAGAGAGGAGGACATGGAGAAGCATCCATTAAGATGTAGGACAATGGTGTAGGCAGAGGCATGACTTGAGTAGCCTACTGGAGGAGATGGAGGGGAGGATGACTAGGAAACCAATATCTAAGATTTGGAGATAGAGCTATAGGGATTGAGGATGACCTTAGCATTCAGAGACTAGTATCTAGTGGATGTGCGAGTAGAGGCTGATAGGTAGGAACAATCTCTAAGGGATGATTTAGCAAAGGCCTAATGGGAGGTGGAGCAATAGATGGCCAGAGTAGCCTAGTACCTTGACATGTATATTTCTATAGCTCTAATGGATTGATGAGTACCTATATACTCAGAGAGGGTTTGTAGATCAGACCAGCCACCATTAACGACACCATCAACTCCTCCCCAAGAACAACCTACTCATGAGATGGGAAGCTAGTCTTAGGTCTAGGATAATGTTTGGTGACAATTTTATTGTATCGTATATATTTTGAGACATTCATCCAAGTTTTGGATCCCATTTTGTATTGTGACATCTTCAAGATATATATGAGATACTAGATTTGATCGATATCTTTGTGTACTTGTCTCATTTTGTGAATATTGTATATGGATTTTTTAATTTTTATGTTTCCATGTGATGTTTCTAGTTTCCTACTCATGTATGTGTAGTTTTATATTCTTGTAGATATGCTTATGGATCTCTCTCATCTATAGTTTTTAGCTCTCATGTGTATGATATAGACTCATGTTTTGAAAGTATAATACTTGGATAGATCAAATGTGATTTTTAGATTAACCCCTTGTGATGATAGGATAGTAGAGAGACAAAGTGAAAGATCATGAAGATGAAACGACATGATCAAGAAGAAAGCAAAGAAGATATGAGAGCAGTTAGCTAATATGTCCAAGAAAAGATGAAGGGAGAGCTCTCCCCATATGCAAAAAATGTAAGACTAAGCTTAAATGTACCTATGATGCAAACTTGCATGCAAAGTGGTTTACTTGAAAGGGATGTAAAACATTTAGACTCTAATTTTATCTTTGAGCATTTATTAGGGACATTGTAAGTCCATACAATCAACACTAGTGTAACTATGAGGATATGAATATGATAGATATAAAGATAAGAATGTGGGAATCCAACATAAGCATTGAAGACATATGAGTCAAGATGACTATGCAATTAAATTTCCTAGGTTTAATATAGCAAGATTACACCTATATCAAGGTATAAGTGTTAGGATAACCCTTGATTGCAATCTTGTGAAAATAGACAAGGATGATACGTTGTAGATCCAAAGTGTCAAGTAGGACAAGCATGAATTCTCTAAACACTTTAGACTAAACAAGTATATGCACAAGTAGGAAGCAAGTAAAATATGCCTCATGCCCCTAGTCTTCTAGTCCAAGATATCCTCAAAAGACTATTAGGGAGGGAACACCTAGCAAATAAATTGTCATAAACAACACACAAAGAAGATAAAATTCATCATAGCTCAACAAGTTTAATATTTAAGTGCATGTGTGTATATCACATGGCCATTTCTTCAAGAATTGAATCTAATAGTGAGAAATATCATAGGACCCTAGACAGTAGGTAGACTATTTGAAAAGTGTTGAAAAGGACTTGATGTCAAGTTGGGGTAGTGTTGATAAAAACTATTTTTCCAAAGAAACCCTAATACATAAGAAGACCTCAATAGGCTAAGCAGCCATGCCCTTGAGATGAGGATAAGAGAAAATTCCAAGCTAGGAAATGTGTTGTAGAGTGAATGATTAAGATTGATAGACATAGATGTGAGGGTCTCAAGTAGTACTCATTTCTAGGCTTTCACCACTTGAAAAATTTATTTAATTTTTTTGAATTTTTTGAATTTTTTTGGTGATACATCAAAGCACCTATTGCTAGGTTTTCACTAAGATGATCATTTTTTCAAGATATTTTCTAATTTTTAGGATTTTTTCAAGATCAATAGATATATACAGATAGCTGAGCTATGAGCCTTAGGCATAGAATTTCTTTAAATGTTGAATATTGATAGGCTCAACTAGTTTTTCTCCTTCAAGAGTAGAAAGCTAATAAGTACTAGATCCAAATGCTATTGTTACAATGTAAGGACCCAACTAATTAGGCTTGAATTTCCATTTCTTCTCTTTGTTCTACTAATTGTTGGGGTTTTCTCTAAGCACAAGCTCACCCATTTGGAATTCATGGGGATGAACCTTCTTGTTGTAGGTAGTAGACATTCACTTTTGATAAGCCCTCATGTGGTTGAAAGAAGCCTTATAGTGCTCATCAAGCGTTTCTAGCTCTTGAATCCTCATAGCCCTATGATCTTCATTAGTTATCAACTCATGTAGGGAGACTACTAGAGAGGGAATATCAACTTCTAATGGTAAGAAAGCCTTAGAACCATAGACTAATGAAAAAGGTGTAGCCCCTGTAGGAGTATGAATAGTGGTCCTACAATGTTAGATTGATTTGTAGATGCCAATCTTTTCCTGATTTGAGAACTATTTTATATAGGATATTGAGCAATGTTTCATTAGAGACCTCAACTTGTCCATTCCCTTGGGGATAGTAGATTGAGGACCAATTTTGTTTGATCTTGAATTTGTTACACAATTGTTTTAGGTCCTTGTTTTTGAATTGTCTTCTATTGGTGTTTAGAACAACACAGTTCCAAATTACCCTAATCAAAACAAGATACATCTAGGGGAAACTACTTCCAATTTTCAATAGCCCTTTCAGACACTAGGCCAACTATAACGCTAGACCCTTCTTCTACTTTAGGCTCTACAAAACCTAGACAAGTGTACTTGAGATTCACTTATGTTGTACCAGTGCTAAAATATACACTTGAGTCTTGACAAAGTAGATAAAAACCCTAAATCTTCTGACACTTATGTAGAGATCTCAGACATGGAATAGCTAATAACATCACCAAAAATTTTTCTAAGTGAGGGCATCCTTTTCAGCTCTTCAACATTAAAGGAAAAAATATTTGATTAATGACGTTGATTTTAGCAAAACCCCAAATATGTAGTAGTAAGGACAAGTTGATCCTATAGTTGACTAGTGCCTTATCCATTGGGAAAAAGCTAAGTCAAAATATACACATGGATACCTGAGATATACTCATATATTCAAATATGTGATCTATCCATCCACCTTGTAAATAAACATCTATCTTCATAAAAAACTCTCATACTTATGCAATATCCTCTTGGTGAAACCTATAACCCTGTCAAGATAAATAAGCATTTACTTAGCTCTTTGTTCCAATAGCAAACCTATCTAGACATATAACCTTAAGGGATTAAAAATGAGTTTAAGCTCTTTGTTATCAAGCACAAAACATTGTAGACAATAGAGGAAGGAGATGAGAATCAGAATGAAACTAAACAGATTCTTGCTCATTTGTATTCGTTTCCTTGAAACTATACATTCATATGCATGAAATTAAAACATAGAAATGCCTAATAGATCATAACTATCTATATTATCTTCAATACTACTATTCATACAAGAGAAAATATGTTGAAAAATATGGTGGAATCATAGTTTTGGAACCAACAATGTAGTCTCACATTGAAAATTGCCAACCCTTGAGAAAGAAGAAAGAAGAGACTAAATAGAAAGGAACAAATCCCAGATCAGATCAGATGCTGCCATTTGTCCACTTGGAAAACCTCCATTTGTAGATGTAAAACATCATTCTACTCTTTCTCTATAAGTACACATTAGATATTTTCATTGTTTCTTAAGAATGCCTTGAAAATATCTCCGAATGATTGAAATGAGTAGTTGATTGTGATGCTAGATCTGAGATCAAGGCAAAGGCAAAAAATTAGTCAAATGACCGTTAGAGGCAAGATAAAATTTTTAGAACCATGTTTATCCACATTCAAGCTTCAACAAACTTTCATGTCTACCCTCCAACTAATTTTGATGCTCAATGATGAATTTTTCCCATTCTACTGAGAATGCCCTAAAAAATACAAATCTACTTATAGACTATACTACTGAATACCTGTGCAAATTTTGGCCCCATATTTGGAAAATTCATCTCCTCCCAATTCCAACAATATATTGGAGTCCATATTTTGGGCAAAAAATGCCCCCTAGTAGTCATTCAAAGTTCCAAGCTCCAACTACAGTTTTACACATTAAAATACAAAAAAAATTGAAAATTTTGAAAAAACACTAGCAAAAACTATAGGTTTTTAAAAAATATAAATTTAATTCTTTTATCATGAATGACCATCTCAAACAAATTTGCAAATAATATTAAAACAATATCATTTTATTGCCCCTAAATCCAGCCAGGTGCCAGATGTATGCCATGTGACATGTTTTAATTTGCCTAACCATGACACCTCATCACCACCTACTAGTGGTCAATTCATCCACACTGTAATGTCACTATCCAAGCGAGCCCCACAATTTCTGCCAATTTATAAGTTTTCTGGGAGGTTGTCATGTCTCTACTAGTGAAACCCTCCCATTTTTTGGTGGCAACATGGTGACCACTAGAATTTGGCATCTTTTTTGATGAGCTTCTTTTTCCATTCAAAATTGTTGACTTTGCTTCCACATGGCCATGGTGGGCCCCTCCTCATTCGTTGTTGCCTTTCAAAAGGCATTGTCTTAAAGACAACTAACTATAAGAGTGTTTTTATATTTAAACACTCAAAAGTGCACCCACCTGACAAATGTGGGTTTAAAATCTTATTGTTCTTGTCTCCCTTCTTTGCCTTGCACATTTTACTCCCCTACTATGGGCTTCCTTGCCTCAATGTGGGGCTCTATCCATAATGGTGTCTCCTACATTTAGTAATTTTGAGATTGTTCATTTTAGTAGAAGTGCATAAAGTTTCAGACCATTTTTAATAAGAGCATCTTTGATGGCTTTACTTGCTACACCCTTGCTCATTAGTGTACTACATTCCTTAGTCTTAAAAAATAAGAACAACCCACATCATATTAATTAATTGAGAAATACCACACAAACACCAACATGTTCACTCTTCCCACCACCTTCCACCTTAACACCTTGGAAAATGATTCCTTGGACTCTCCATGCCATGTCTTGTTCTGCAACATATACATTTGCAAGTCTTTGAGCCAACACTTTTACAATACAGATCCCTAGCCTTATCAAGATGTATTCCCTTTGCATATGGATCCTTCTTCTCATTACATGAAGCTATTTTCAGTTCTAGGTTGCCAAGCATGGTAATCACATTTACTGAGGTTTTATCCATCTCAAGTTCCTTTGATGCCCTTGCACTCCTTGTTGACACTTTCATCTTCTCAACTACTTATATTTGTGAAAGCGGAGAGATCCACCTCAAAATTCCTAGCTCTCTTTTATTATAACTTACACATGCCCACTTTAATCTAGAGCTTCCTAGCAGTACAAATGAGACCATCTTTTGATGGGTTTCTCTGCTTGAGGCTCTTCATGACTTTCTCCACATATTCATCATGTTCTTTCTACCTCCTCTTAAAAGACTTGCTCTTAGACTAGACATCCCCAAGCCATGCATAAAATAAATCATGCACTCTATTTTCTTCCTTCCCATGGTTCTTTCTTAACTCCAAAAACTCAAAAACATTAGTATGCCATGGTTCAAGGTACATGGCAAAGGAACCTTTTCTCTTTCCTCCACCTTGATCAACATACCGAGCAATATCATTGAATACACGCAACATAGGTACAATTCCATTTGATGTCCCATTTGTTCCTCAAATATAACTACCAATTGCATGAATATTATAAACTAAGACACCAAGCTCTCTCGCTAATTTACTGATTACCACACATTCCTTCAAAGTATCACATCTTCCCTCAATACTATCATCTTTCATGCAAACAAGGAAAAAACTACTCAACTGTGGCTTTGGTATTCCAACATTGAAGAGGGTAGGAGAGGCATGAGAGAACCATTGTTGTGACATTAAATAGTATGGTCGGATAGTTGAATGAATGTCATTCTTATAAATTCTAACAAAAACTCTCATTAACATGTGTTGAGGCCTCTCAACAACAACTCCATTATCTTTCAAAAGATAAGACCTCTCAAGAGTCTTAAATCCAAAGTAACCTCTACTATGTTAAAGTTTACTAATGTGACCCTAATCCATTTCTTTATTATTCACACTATGTATAATCTATACACCTTTTTGATCTTGAATAAACATATAAGAATATTAAGATATTTAGTGACTACAAACATTAAGACCTTTAATATAACCTTGATATCCATGATATTAAATTGATTTGATAGAATCAGTCGAGCCTTAGATTGGGTCCAGCTAAAAAAAAAACCATTTTCAAACAAATGACATTTAAAACTGATCCACTAATTTCCTAACTCTGATTGAAAATAATCTACATTATTGGTTCAATTTTTAAAACTCAATTCACCTCCTTTTGCAACTTGTCAACTTTGTGCTAGGAAATCCTTTGACTAGCTTTAAAAATTGACAAACACACCTGACCAGGCTCCAAAATTGAACATAATAATTCTTTGTTTGACATACTTGCACCATGTCAAATCTTGTCTCATGAAAAGTTCTCAGTCAAAAGATATTGACTGTCAAAGCTGCCCTCTTAGAATTACCTGCAAGAGAACATGTCAGAAAACAATAAAACACATTTGGAATCACATTCAAAAACTAATCAAACGGATTCATCATAAGCTCAAAATTGAAATATAGAAAATCTTTGACCTCTAGAATGAAATAAAAAAGGAAATTATTATTTTGGTCAACTAGGTTAAAGTTATAACAAGTCAAACAAGGCCTCCCAGAATTCAAAACAATTTGCATCAGCATGACAATAGTAAATGACCAACTTTGAGTGATTCAAAACCTAGTAAAAACATATCAAAACATATCAAAACAACTCAAAATTTGAAACATAGTTTCTCTAGTATGGACACTAAACATTCCCAAAGCAGCAAGCCATGAAACATTATTGGGTATGAGATATTCAATTGCAAACAAGACCCCCTCTCGCTATTTGACACTTTGAGAAAAAAGAAGATTTGGACATTGCTCAAAATGGAACTTCATAGGATGACTCTGAATGAAAATTTATCTTCATAGGACTCATAGATGTACTAAATGCAAGGTGTTAGAAATATTAAACACCTCTTAGGCTTCAAATGGATAGGTGGGTACACATGCATTAAAAGACACTTATAGGGATTGATTTTGAAAGGTACTCAAAATCAAGGCTTCAATTTTGAGTCCCATAGTGGCTCTATTTGAGGATGCATGTCCCTTGTGGGAATGGAAATGATTTGGATCTTTGGGAGAAGTATATCACACACTTGAAAACAAAAAAATTCTCTTGAATAGCTTTATTGAAAGCAAAAACCACTACTCCTAAATTGTACAGGCGATGGGCTCAAGCCACCAAACTTCAACAATTCTTTTATCTCTATCATATATCTACTTTTAATTTGAACCTTCATGAGGTAAGATGGAAATATTTCTTCTATCCATTTCACTAATCAAATTATCATCTTGAATCAAATCACTCGGCAAAACAAAAGAAATCCCTTCATCCTCATAGTACATGTACAAACAAACCAACATTAACTTCTACATCATGCTCAGTATGAGAAAATAAATCAACATGCTCAAACATATCAAACTCAAACTGAAATTCTCCTTCATTTAATGATTCATGCATGTTATTAGTCTTGAACATGAAGGCTTCATACTCAACTTGGGGAAAAAAGTCACACATACCTTGAAATTGTGTATCCGTATGTATGACTAGATGGTACTTGAACAAGAAATTAGATTTATATTCACAATTGTCATCAATGTCAAAATCTAAAACTAATCCAAAGTCCTCAAATGATTCTTTGTAATTAGAAAATAGACTAACCATCATATTAGAGTATTCATCATAAAACTCACTACAAGGTGCATTCTGATTTTCAATAACAACTTCATCAAACACCTTGTCATCAATCTCATAAGATGCATCATCATCATCATAATAACTGTTACACCTTGAAGAAGAACAATCTGACCTCTTATAGTAGTAGGATAATGTATCATCATTAAACTCATCTTCAACTAAATCTAAACATTCTATGTGCTTTTCAAAAAGTAGGCTGATAACTCCATGGCGAGCTCCTTTGTATACATTATGAAAAGTGATGTGCTAATCTTTTTTAGACTCTTCACCATACAATAGATTCATGAAAACTTTGAAACCATTTCTACCATCATTGTCATGAACACTTTCAATATATGAAGAAGAAAAATTAGAATCATCACAAGAAGACACACCATCCATTCCATCAACAAAGCATGTAGAATATAGTTAAACATTAATTTTATTGTCTTCATCAAGATAATTCAAATATCTTGAAAACCAATCATCTTTCATCTTACCAATAGGTGTTAATGCATTAACCTCAGAATCATTTGCAAATTGTTGATTACTACTACATGCAACTTTATGACATTCATCTACATAACTAAGTAGTTTGTCCTTATAAATGATATCTTTATGCTCATATTATGTAGACAACTCTTCTTCATAACTTTCAACCTCAATTTGATTTGCATAATTCTAAAATGGAACTTTACTTTTAGATTCAGAAATAGAACTCATATCTTTACTTTTATAAGAGTACTCACTTTGATCATTGCTTTCTTCTTCCCAATTTGCATTAGATTCATATAAAGATGAACATGTGCCATAACTGTCCTCTTCTTGACTCAAGTAACAACTCTCATCATTATCTTCACATGATGCTTCTTCATAATATGTCAAATCAACAACTTTAACTTCATCACTTGAAACATGACTTTCAACTTCTTCATCCTCATACTGAGATGAACATCCTTCAACTTCAAATTTTATAACATTCTAAATTCAATACAATCCATCAATAGGAGAAGGAATAATTGAATTTACATCTTGTATGTATAATTCATCAAGTGAATCAAGTCTATCATCTGCTGCTATAATATTAGAAACATGTGCATTCAATTCATGAAGAATGGACTCAGCTCCTTTTTGCAATGAAGAGACTTCATGTTCACATGTTTTTACTTCTAAATTTTCAACAAAATTGTTTACAACAGAAAGGGTACCTATTTGCTGATTTGAAATTACACACTCTTAATGACATTGATTTGTCTTTTGAACCTCATCTTGCTGGCTAACATTTCTAGAGAAATGACTCCTAGTTAGTTTGTACTTTATATTGTTTTCAATCTCCATTGCTATCATGAATGCCTGATGCAAACTCTTAGGTTCTTTTTTTCTTAATAGATAACTCATCTTCTTATTGAATGCATCAAGATAAACCACTAAAAACATTTGATCATCTGGCTTACCATTTTCAAGAATCTCATTTTCAACTCTCGCAAATCTGATATTAAATTTAGGAACTAATTCATCATTCTTGATTTGGATCTTCAAGAACTTCTCAAGAGAATCAAAGATGCTTACTCCTTCCCCAAAATACTTCGTGAAGGCTAAGTGTAACTTATTCCAAGATAAAATTAAACATTTTGGTAGAAAGGAAAACCAATCTCTAGCATCACCTTCCAAAGTTTGAACAAACATATTCATATGCATGTCTTCATGAGTAATTTCAAAATCACCAATCAAATCACAGAACATCTAAACATGTTGACTGGCTGATTTTTCATGTTTCCCATTGAAATTAGGTAAATAATTTCTAATATTATATTGCATAGGGTTTGGGAAACCATGAATTCCATAAAAAATTAATGACATTTATCTTTTGGCAAAAATAGATCGATAATTCTTATCCATGAACTGCATACTAGGTGAAGGAATATTTGTAATTTCTCCCAAAATTATAATTCATTCACCATAATTACTTCCAAAATTTATTACTTGCAGCAGGTCTAAATTTTTTTCTACTAATTCAAACTTTGAGCATACCTCAAAATATAAAAACATTTGCTGAATCTATCCTTCACAAAGTATGTTGAGATGTACCAAACCACTCTCCTATTTAGTGTTGAAAATATCACTTGATGGAGAATATTTTCTAGAATTTACTTTCATGGAAAGGAAATCTCATGAAAGTGGAAAAATACCTTGAGTTTCGATGCCTACAAACTTACATTGCTGATTGGCATAGGTGCAAACTTCAATTCTTCACACCACTGATCA
Organism: Cupressus sempervirens; assembly: GCA_028749045.1. NCBI lineage: Eukaryota > Viridiplantae > Streptophyta > Pinopsida > Cupressales > Cupressaceae > Cupressus > Cupressus sempervirens. The sequence continues at coordinate 633,060,596 of CM053789.1, read as the reverse complement.
AATCCTTGTAGAGCTCCCATCTCCTTGAGGAGAACAAAATGAAATCATTATTATGATTCATTTTTAACATTCAAGATTCTTATGATAGTAGATCACATATAAAACTTAAAAACTTTATTAGTCAAGAACTTATATATTCTTTCTTCTTGCCTAAATCTTATCATAACCTTTAGATCTACATAACCAAGCTGAAAACTCTTGAATGCAGTTATATAAAACCTATTTGAAATGGTACAAAGATCTTTTAGAGAGTCACCACTCACAATTGTGAGAAAGATTTAAAACATGATTTACAACATGACAAATTAGAAATGAACTTTCAACTTGTAGAAATTTGCAAATCATTAAACACTTAGAAGAGAGAAACCACTTTTAAACAATCCTAACTCTAAATTTACAACAAGACCTTGAAAACCAAAACCAGCTGAATTAATTGAAAATAAAACTTGGTAAAAATACAATTTGCATTTAATCCTTAAAAGATACTATTGTCGTAAACAAAGCATCATTGGGGTGCATGACATTTGAGTAAAACAAATGAAAAATACATCGAAAAACTCACTGCTGCAACTTTTTTCATGCACTTTTCCTATTGTATTGAATCTTCTTTTCTTAAATTCTCAAGGTTTGTCTACCATTTAGATTCAATACATTCCATAGTAGAGTCACCATTTTGTTGGTGTTTTGAAACAACACGGTTCCAAATTACCCTGATGGGAACAAGATACATCTAGGGGCAACTACCTCCCATTTTTAGCATACCCTTTCAGACACTAGGCCAACTATAAGGCTAGACCCTTCTACTTTAGGCTCTACAAAACCTAAGCAGGTGTACCTCAAATTCACTTATATGGTACTAGTGCTAAAACATACACTTGAATCTTGACATAGGACATAAAAACCCTAAATCTTCTATCACTTATGGAGAGATATCAGACATGGAATAGCTAATAACATGGCTAAAGAAATTGCTAAGCTAAGTGAGGGCATCCATTTTAGTTCCTCAACATTAAAGAGAAAGATATTTGATTAATGATGTTAATTTTAACAAAACCCCAAATATGCAGTAGTAAAGACAAGTTGATCCTATAGCTGATCAATGCCTTATCCATTGGGAAAAAACTAAGTCAAAACATACACATGGATACCTGAGATATACTCGTATGTTCAGATATTTGATCTATCCATTTACCTTGTAAATAGACATCTATCTTCATAAAACCTCTCATACTTATGTAATCTCCTCTTGGTGAAACTTGCAACCCTATCAAGGTAAATAAGTGTTTACTTGGCTCTTTGTTCCAATAGAAAACCTATCTATACATAAAACCTTAAGGGATTGCAAATGAGTTTAAGCTTTTTGTTCTTAAACACAAAACATTGCAGACAACAAAGGAAGGAGATGAGAATTAGAATTAAACTAAAGAGATTCTTGCTCATTTGTATTCATTTCCTTGAAACTTGCATGAAATTAAAACATATAAATTCCTAATAGATTATAACTAACTATATTATCTTCAATACTATTATTCATATAAGAGAAAATATGTTGAAGGATATGATTGAATCAAAGTTCTAGAATAGACAATGTGGTCTCACACTAAAAATTGCCAACCCCTAAGAAAGAAGAAATAAGAGACTAAATAGAAATGAAGAAATTGCGGATCAAATTAGATGTTGCCATTTGTCCACTTGAAAAACCTCCATCCTACAGATGCAAAATATCTTTCTACACTCTTTCAATAATTGCACATCAAATATTTTCATTGCTGCTTGAGAATGACTTGAAATTATCTCCAGAATGATTGAAATGAGTAAGTGATTTTGATGCCAGATCTAAGATCAAGAAAAATCAGTCAAATGACCTTTAGAGGAAAAATAAACTTTTTAGAATCATTTTTCTCCACATTCAGGCTTCAACAAGCTATCATATCTTCCCTCCAACTAATTTTGATGCTCAATGATGAGTTCTGCCCATTCTACTGAGAATGCCCCAAAAAATACAAATCTACGTATAGACTATACCATTGAATATCTATGCAAATTCTAGTCCCATATTCAAAAAATTCATCTCCTCCCAATTCCAATGGTATATTAGAGTCCATATTTTGGGTGAAAAATGCCCCCTAGTAGCTGTTCAAAGTTCCATGCTCCAACTATAGTTTTGTAAATTAAAATTTGAAAAATTTGAAAAAACACTATAGCACAAACTATAGGTTTTTAAAAAATATAAATTTGATTCTTTTATCATTAATTACCATCTCAAATTTTTTGCAAATAATATTAAAACAATATCATTTTATTGCCCCTAAATCCACCTAGGTGCCAGATGTATGCCACCTGGCATGTTTTGATTTGCTTGACCATGACACCTCATCGCCACCTATCAGCACTTGATTTGTCCACACTACCACATCACTATCTAGGTGGGCCCCATAATTTTTGCTAGTTTTTTAAGTTTTTTGGGAGGTTTCCATGTCTCTACTGGTGAAACCCTCTTGTTTTCTGATGGCAACATGGTGACCACTAGAATTTGACATCTTTTTTGATGAGCTTCTGTGTCCATTCAAAATTGTTGATGTTGCTTCCATATGGCCATGACGGGCCCCTCCTCATGCATTTTTTCCTTTCAATAGGAATTTTCTTAAAGACAACTAACTATGAGAGTGTTGTTATATTTAAACACTCGAAAGTGCACCCACCCAACAAATGTGGGATTAAAATCTTCTTGGTCCTGTGTTTGTTCTCTTCCCTGTATGTTTTACTCCCTTTCCATGGGTTTCCTTGCCTCATCATTGGGCTTTATCCATAATGGCATCTCCTACATTTAGTAGTTTTGAGATTTTTCAATTCAATAGAATAAGTGCATAAAGTTTCAAAATATTCTTAATAAGAGCATCTTCAATGTCTTTACTTGTCACGTCCTTGCTCAGTGCATTCCTCAGTCTTAAAAAATAAGAACAACCCACATCATATTAATTAATTGAGAAATACCACACAAACACTAGCATGTTCACTCTACATATTACCTTCCACCTTAACACCTAGGAATATGATGCCTTGGACTCTCCGTGCTGTGTCCTATTCTGCAACATATACATTTCCAGGTCTTTGAGCCAACACTTTTACAATACAGATCCCTAGTCTTATCAAGATGTATTCCATTTGCATCTAGATGCTTCTTCTCATTATGTGAACTTGTCTTCAGTTCCAAGTTGACAAGCATGGTAATCACATTTACTAAGGTTTTATCCATCTCAAGTGCCTTTGATGCCCCTACAGTGCTTTCTAACACTTGCACCTTCTCAACTACTTATATTTTTGAAAGTGGAGAGATCTGACTCAAAATGCCTAGCTCTTTTGTATTCCACATTGCACATACCCATTGCAATCCAAGGCTTCCTGGCAGTACAAATGAGACCATCTTTTGATGGGTTTTTCTACTTGAGGCACTTCATGACTTTCTCCACCTTTTTGTCATGTTCTTTCTACCTCATCTTAAAAGACTTTCTCTTAGACTAGATTTCCCCAAGCCATGCATAAAAATAAATCACATGCTCTATTTTCTTACTTCTCATGGTTCTTTCTCAACTCCAAAAACTCAAAAATATTAGTATGCCATGCTTCAAGGTACATGGAAAAGGCACCTTTTATCTTGCCTCCACCTTGATCAACATACCAAGAAATATCATTGAATACATGCAACATGGACACAATTCCATTTGATGTCCTATTTGTTCCTTGAATATAACTACCAGTTGCACAAATACTATGAATTGAGATACCAAGCTCTCCAACTAATTTACTGATTACCGCACATTCCTTCAAAGTATCATATATTCCCTCAATACTATCATCTAACATGCAAACAAGGAAACAACTACTCAACTATGGCCTTGGTGTTCTAGCATTGAAGAGGGTAGGAGAGGCACGAGTAAACCATCATTGTGACATTAAATTGTATGTTTGGATAGCTGAATTGATGTCATTCTTATGAATTCCAACACAAACTCTTGTTAACATGTGTTAAGGCCTCTCTACAACCCCATTATCTTTCAAAACTTGGGACCTCTCAAGAGTCTTAAATCCAAAGTAACCTCTACTATGTTAAAGTTTACTAATGTCGCCCTAATCCATTTCCTTATTATTCACACTATGTATAATCCAAACACCTTTTGTATCTTGAATAAAAATATAAGCATATTAAGATATTTAATGGATATTAGGACCTTTAATATAACCTTGATATCCAAGGTATTCAATTGATCTGATGGAATTAGTTAGGCCTTAGAGTGGGTCCGTGTAAAAAAAAAATTGTTTTCAAACAACTAACCTTTCAAATTGATTCACTAATTGCCTAACTCTAACTGAAAACAATCTACATCATTGGTTCAATTTTTAAAACTCAATTCACCTCTTTTTGCAACTTGTTGACTTTGTGCCAAGAGGTCCTTTGATTGGCTTTAAAAATTGACAAAAACACTTGATCAGACTTTGAAATTGAACATACTAATTCTCTATTCTACATACTTGCACCATGTCAAATCTCATCTCATGAAAAATTCTTAGTTAGAAGATATTGACTGTCAAAGTTTCCCTCTTAGAATTACCTACAAGAGAACATGTTAGGAAACAATAAAATGCATTCAAATTTGGCTTTGAAAATTGGGTAAATGTATACAAATGAGAATTGGTGCATCGGTTCACTGTCATGAGGAGAGTATGATTCTTCTATTAGGGCTCATGATGAATAATGGGACAAAATTGGCGTGCGATCAAAGTGGGCCACTCAGAATTTGCAAACTGGAACTACTAGCAAAAAAGTGGTTTTGGAAAATGGAATGGACTTGGGAAAGTGTGCAGATGGATTTTTCAAGGTGTACAAACTAGCACACTTGAAGTATTTTTTGAGTAGAACATAGTAGTACAATCCATTTGATCTCACCTCTCATAGATTTCAAGATATGACATCCCAAATAGGGGTACTGACAAATCTTCCTTTCTTGGCACTAGGAAAAAGTTACAAATTACATTTTAATCACATTCAAAAACTATTCAAATAGATTTGTGATAAGCTCAAAATTGAAAATAGCAAGTTTGTGACCTCTACAATGTAGTACAAAAGGAATTTTCTCATTTTGGTCAACTAGGTCAAAGTTATAACAAGTCAAACAGGGCCTCCTAGAATTCAGAACAATTTACATCAGCATGACAACAATAAATGACCAACTTTGAAGGATTCAAAACCTAGTCAAAACATATTGAAATGACTAAATACTCCCAAAGAAATGATTCATGAAACATTAGTGGATACGAGATATTCAATTGAAAACAAGGCCTCCTCTCATTGTTTGACACTTGACAAAAATGCAAATTTGGACATTGCCCAAAACGAAAATTCAAAAGATGACTTAGAATGACAATTTATCTTCATAAGATGCATAGATGTACTAAATACAAGGTGTTAGAAACATTAAACACCTCTTAGGCCTCAAAATGATAGTTAGGTACACATGCATTAAAAGGCACTTATAGGGCTTGATTTTGAATGGTACTCAAAATCAAGGCTTCAATTTTGAGTCCCAACATCCTCCATTATCAATAATGATGGAGGATGGGATGTCATATTGAAAAATAATGTGATTGAAATATAAATAAGGCAACATGTTTTCCTATAGAAATAGATAAAGGTATAACTTCAACCCACTTGGTAAAGTATTTAGTCATTGTGATAATAAACTTGTGACCAGTAGATGAATTTTGATGAATTTTTCCTACCAATTCAAAGGACCATTACTAAAATGATGCATATACAATAGAATGTATAAGCTCATGTCCAGGAGCATAAATCATGTTACCATGAAGATGGCATTTCTTACAAGATTTAGCATATTGAACAATGTTAGCTTGCATAGTTGGCTAATAATAGTCTACCCTAAGTAATTTTTGAGCAAGTGCAAGGCCATTAGAATTTTCCCCACAAATACCATCACAGACTTCAACTAATACCTTTTCAGACTCTTCTAGTTCTATACACCTAAGGAGTTTTCCATCTAGACCTTTCCTATACAAGTCACTAGAGACCAAGGTGTAGTATGAGGCATTACAAAGGAGTTGAAATTTTTGGTTTTGTGTGAGATTTTCAGGAATAATATAATCATGTAGATAGGATAAAATGGTGGCATAATGAGATGAATCATAACCAACAATGGTGTAGATCACATGGTTATCAAAGGAGTCATAGATAAGATGACATAATTCTTCCACCAGGAACTCAAAATGCAATTCATGTCCTTGTAACTAGAGAATAGATGCTAGGGTGGCCATAACATCTACATGCTTGTTTTTCACTCTAGGATTTTTTTGGAATGTCAAGAATGTGAAATAGTTCCATAGAACATCAATCAACTTCTTATAAGGTACCAACTTGTCATCCTTGTTTTGAAACTCATTTTTGACTTGGTTTATGACAATTTGGGAATCTCCATAGATATGCAACTGTGTGATTCTCCACTCTAAAGTCATTTTAATCCCATTTGTTAAAGCGCCATCTCCACAATATTGTTATTGCAAGGAAAAAATAGTTTGGAAGAATTTGGGATTGTGTAACCATTAGGTGTGGTAAAAAAAATGCCTACCCTAACCCCATTATGGATGTGAGAACCATAAAAGAACATCTTCCAAGTTCTTTCAGTGATATACACAGTGGAAGCATCTAGAAACTCAATCTAAATAGCATTGTATCTTGTAATGAAAAATCAGCTAGTTGGTCTACTATGACCTACCGCTTGATTGTTTTTTGTTCGATGCATTGAATGTAAAATTTAGAGAGAATCATCATCCATTTATCCAAGCAACCGATAATCACAACTTTACTTAATGAGTATTTTAGGGGATCAATTTTAGCAATTAGATAGACTGTGTGAGCCAACATATATTGTCTAAGATTTTGGGAGGCAAATACCACTACAAGGCAAGCCTTCTCAATATTTTTGTAGTTCATCTCATAGACCACCAAAGTGTGACTAATGTAGTATATGGCACACTCTTTTCTAGTTTCATCACTTTGTGCTAAGAGTACTCCTAGGGAAGAGTTTGTAGCCGATATGTATAGAATCAAAGGTTTTCCTAGGATGAGTGGCATGAATATTGGAGGTTTAGCCAAATAGCCATTGATATGATCTAAGCTTTGTCGACACTCTTCATTCTAGATAGATGTGGAGCCTTTGTGCAAGTTCTTATTGAAAGATTGAGCTTTATCAACCAATTGAGATATGAACCTCCTAATTGATTGTAGATGTCCCTATAGACTTCTTATTTAACTAATATTTCTAGGAGGAGGAATTTATATGATGGCTTGCACCTTTTTAGGATCAACTTCAATATTTTTTTTTGATATGATGTAGCCTAAAAAATTTCTTGACAGGACACCAAAGGCATAATTTTTGGGATTTAGCCTAAGATGAAATCGTTCCATATGGTTCAATATCAAAATAAGGTCATCAAGATGTATATTTCTTTGTCAAGATTTGGCCAATGTGTCATAAACATAGTCTTCAATTTTTTTGTGCATCATGTCATGGAAGATGGTGGTCATGGCTCATTTATAGGAAGCTCCTACATTCTTTAGCCCAAAGGGCATGACATTCTAACAAAAGGTACCCCATGCACATGTAAAAGCTATTTTTCTTGATCTCTAGGGGCAATTTTGAATTGGTTTTACCTAGAGAAGGCATCCATTAAAGAGTAAATCTCATAACCCACAGTCATAGCCACTATCATGTTTAGACATAGGTACAATATCGAATATCCATTATGCATAATCAATGGCTCTGATAAAGTTTGCACTTAGGACTTTTTTGAGTTCTACCTTGACCAAAAGAACCACATGTGGGTGCATATACCTCAACTTCTATTTTATAGTTTTGACACCAAGAGAGATAGATAGATGGTGCATAATTAGATCAATTTAAAGACTAGGCATATCTTAGTAGGTCTAGGGAAAATTGGTTTTCTTTTCTTGAAAGAACTTGATGAAGCTCTTCTTTTCTTTGGCTGATAGAGATTGAGCCACATCAATGATTTTAGGAGACTCTTCTATACCCAAGTTGATAGGCTGCATGGGTTTTATGAGAACTAAAGATTTGTCCTAGAAATAGCTTGGCACACTACCAAGTACCTCATCTTTAGGCACCTTAAGGAGGTTTTCACCATTGGATATCTCTTTATTTTTACTCCTTTTGGGTTTAGATACCACACCAAAGTGTTTTTTTCCATCTAACTACTTATTTTTTCTTTTTATTTTATGACTAAGGTATTTGATATCCATTTTTACCATGTTAACTGTGGGTTCACTAGTGGAAGATATCACTATAGACACTTAAATCTAATTACATCACTAGGTAATCATATTTAGTTATCTCTTAGGACATTATTGATTAAATATTTATTATTTAATAAATTAATTGTCATCCCCTAGTTAATTAATTAATTTAATTAACTATAGTCCAATTGATAAAATTGAATAATAGCCTAAAATTAATTTATCAATTAAAACCCTATTCCTCTATTAAATTAAAAAAAAGTCCAAATCTATTTTATTTAATCCCAGATCCCCCATTTATTGAATAAATCATTTAATAAATCATTCTAACTCCTAAATCCATCCCTAAACCCTATCTTTGACCTATAATCCAACCCATTCACCCATACTAACCTCACTTAGTCTCCTAACTAACCCATACAATTAAAGCTAAGTCACTTGCCTCCTAACCCCTTCCTAAGCTAAGTCTGATCCCCCTCCTAAGCATGTGCACAATTTTAAGAAAGTGTTAAAACTTGCTAACCCAAGCCAAAGTCAACAAGTCTCTCCTATCCTCTTCCATCCCTATCCAAGAGCATTAATGGCTCTTACATGCCATTAATGCCTCTTACATCCCTCTTACACTCATCCTCCCTCATTAATCCCCATGCCCTCCCTTTTGACCACCCAATCCCTTTGTGATACTTTTTACAGGGCTAGAGCCCTAAAGAAGCACAATCCATGTGTCCCCCTTTCAAAGCATCCTATCCCTCCCTCGCCATTCTTCCTTTCTTACATCTTGATCCTCCATATCACTACCCCTTAGCCTATAAATAAAGTGTCTCCCTCTCTCAATCCATCATCAACTTTAATGAAAACTTATAATGCCCCATTAACCACTATATCACAATCATATTACACCATCATAATGCTAAGATCTATCCACACCTCCATTGTTGAAACCCTCACACATCTACACACTTGGTAAAACACCTACTCATTGGAAGCTTGAGCACACCGTGAGCATACATCCCCTATCCATTAGGGACATATGTACATCATCATAGGTTACATGCAAGGAGCTTAGCATTCTTGGTTTTCCTTACTTCTTGGTGATAACCTTTTCCTATCATAAGTGTTTGCTATTTTTAGTATTGTGAATGCTTAGTTAATGTAAATATTCAATATTACACTACTAGATTAGGTGATACATTTTGGCATGCTTGGTGGGACCTCGTGTTTGGGTCATTCTAATAATGTTTTTGTACTTATTTTGTAAACTAAACAAACTAACACATTGTGCTTGTTTCTATATGTAGTTGGTTTCTTCATATTGTTTATAGGTACCAAAATCCCCAACCAGGAAGTGTGCTCTAGGCCATCCAATAAAATTCCTATTAGAACACCTTGCAAACACCCTATATTTGCAATCCCATACCCATGAAATTGTGAACCCACAACCGTAAAATCATGATCTTTTACCAGTAGGAACATGAACCCACGCGGGCAAGATCATGATTTGTCCGTAAAAACCCTCTCCATCATTCCCAGTGAACAATCCTCCTATGGGAACATGAGTTTTAACTAGCAAGATTGTTGTAAAACTTGTGAGAATGCTTGACCAAAATAGCTGAGCCCAAAAAACTAGTTTTATCCTTTCACCCTCAATCCCCTAGATACACTTGCTAGTGGGAATGCATTCCATAAACCTATGGGATTGCTCTTTCATAGGATTGCACTGTGAGTATATTTCATATGGCTTTCTTTTTTGCTATTTTCATCAATCTTTGTACCATGATCTCATGCTATTTGAGTGCATTCCCATGCCGTGGGATCATTATTTGATTCTCAAGATATAAAATATATGCATATTATGAGTTGATTTACACATATAAAATATAAATAAAAATTTTTAAATGATTTTTTGCATAGTTAAATATTCATTTTATGGATTTTTTTGGTGACTAATTAGTTGATTTTTTGTAGCATTGCAGCTTGGAGCATCTAGACATACCTAACCATGTTGTTTGCTGATTTTTCTTAAGAATGAATTTGAATGCTTACAAAATTGTCTTTGAATGCATGTCACACCTAATTTGATGAATCAAACAAAATCTTTAATGACTAAGATCAATGAACCATTGCTATGATTAACATCTCAATTTAGGCATAAAACACTTTTACTCAATCTTGAATGCCTAAAAATCAATGAACATTGCTATCCCTCACACTTCAACTTTGGAGCTCAAAAAGAAACCACTCAATATTGAATTCATAAATGAATTGACTCATTAACTCATTCCTAATCAAATTTATCTTGTTGACAACACTCAAATTTCTTATGTTGACAAACTCTCAATTTTCATTATGTTGATGACAATCTCAAGTTGGAAAGAACATCGTATGCCATAAATATGAGTGTCTTAAATCATAGATTACAAAATCTAAATCATTAATTGGAAAAGGATTAGTGTCTTTTAAACCCAAGATCACTTATGTGGTCTTGTTTTACACATTTTAGGAGGCTTGCTTAGGGATTTCATCACCCCTTGGGATGTCCTCAACTCTAGAATTCTAGAAAAGTATAAATATTGGGAGGTGAATCAAAAGACACCTCTCTTGGAAGCATAATCTTGTAACTCTTGGCTAAGCCCCAATGAACTTTATACCTTTGGGAAGTGAAGGTGGATATTTGAGTTACTATCTCCTCCTGACTGCATGGCATTATTTTCTTTTGTCTACAGACTTGGGCCTCGTGATCCTTGCATATATTGAGTACACCACTAGCTGAGCTTGTATGTCCTAGTAAAACCTTATAGGGATATTGATGTGTTTGACATGCTTTAGTGTTCCAAAACCCTCCCCACATTTCAAAAAAATTCAAGTCATTTTGCTAAAGAGATCACTCATATGTCCTTTAAGACACTTATTAGCGAGTCCATTTGCAATAACCCTAAGTCTAGTTTGCTCCGCTTTATCCATTAGTAAATCATTCAACCTAAATGAAAGGCATACTTAGCATAAAAAACATTGTCATCCTAATCACATCCTTTCTTACATCATTCTATATCTTCCATCTAATCTTCCTTATACTAAGCTAACTAAGTCTTCTTTGTCATTCCCCACTCCATTTCCATATCTTCTAGAGTTAATCTTTCCTCCTATCATGATCTTAATCCAAATCTGATTCCAAGCTTCTATACTTATCCTAATCTACATTTTCATATTCATCTATATTCATCCTTCATCCCTAAAACATGTCACAATCCTATTATGATGAGTTTTTTGAACTCACCTTTTCTCCCACTCCATCCTATTATAATGATTATGATGATCTTCTTGACTACAATAGGTATATGTTAGCCTTAGAGATATCGCTCCCAACATCCTCAAAAATCCAAACATGCCTCCCAACTACTCCATCATTCCTCTGTGCATACCCACTAGTACTCCTTACAATGCCTTTGACAAGGCAAATCCATTATTTTCCTCACCCACACTTCCTTCCAATATTGTGCCCAAATATTCCTCTTATACATCTATTATATCTCCATCTTCCTCCACCTTCATATCCCAGTCACCACCATTGTAGAACAGCTCTAGTAGCTACATCCCTAGTCCAAATCCACCATCTCAATATCTTCCAATCCCCTTTCCAAATCCCCTGACCAATCCTATTTATACAATATATCAACCTTATCCCCTTACTCTTCCTAGTTCAACACACACATCTCCAAGGAATTTTATAAGGAAACCTAGAGAAAATCCATCTCCTCCACCCATCATTCCTCTTACATCATCCTATCACTATCATCCTTATTTCATCCACCCCCCTTATCAAACCCCTTCCATCTTCTACTTCTCATCCATTGAATCCCTCCAAATCCCATGTCATAAACCTAATGGGTCCCTCCCCCATTAGCTCATCCCTATTAAAAAACCTCCTACCCATCCATCTACCTCACTTAAAGAAATTATCCATACTTCTATCATACCATCCACTCCCATACATTCTTGTCCAAAAGCACATTGAAATATCCCACAACACAAAATAAGATCCCGCCATCCCACTTATTTCCCTACATGATCCACTTTTACCATTCTCTCCATCCAAAGAGTTCTCAACATCCCCTCCATATTTGAATCCTACCATCATACCTACTCCATCTCAAGATCTATTTCCATCAACCAATCCAAATTAATATCCTATCCTTCCATCCCCTCTTCTTCATGACCATACATACACTATAATCCATAATGATAGATCCATAGAAGAAAAACTAACTATCATATCTGAAGCTTTGACTCCTTCAGCTAGTAATGGACTCACATCTTGTGTTCCAAATAATGAACATCATACTGAAGAAAGAAGTAAAAGTGTATCTCTAGATGTTGGTATCCCTTCTATCACTACATGGTCACAAGTCCTTCCCTCTTCACCCCAAAGTTCACATCTATTTTTGTTCTACATGTATTTTGAGCCCTTAACCTACTACTTCTTTTTAACCCTCCATTTTGGGTCCATATATCCCTTATCTAAATCCCCCACCCTTTCCATCCATTTTGGGTCCTTATATACCTAATATGAATCCTTTATCTCCTCCATCTATTTTGGGACCTACTCCTTCCTCATTTCCATCTATTTTAGGCCCATATCCTTAATTCCCTCCATCCATTTTGGGAAATTGTATGCATCCATATCCTGTATTCTAAGCCATCAGTCTATCCCCTTAAATCCACAAGCTAGATTATCAAAGGCACTCATCCTTGAATCCCTTCCAACCTTTAACCTCTATCACTCCATCTATAATCCCTCCATATCCTCCCTACTCTCATTCCCATACCACATCCAATAGAATCAAATTGGATGCCACATACAAAAAGCATAAATCCAAAAATCCACAAAAAATCCAAGTTTTGACACGTCCCTTCTAAAATACATGTTCTGAAAGAGAAACATTTAATCCCAATCAAAGAAAAAGTGAATAGGCCATAGAGGCCTAAGCTGCAAAAGTCAAAAATCATGTGGATACCTAGGATGCTCATAAAATAAATATGTCTAAAAGAAAAATCTCAATTAGCATTCATCCATGCTACTCAAAAAGCCTCATTCATTCATACTCTATCTAAATCTCCATATATACATCCTTCATCTCCCCAATCCACTCTTAGTCCATATGCTTCTTATCCTAAATTTCCAATCCTCCATCTTCCAGCTTTACTTGTAGTTCTTATATTTGTCTTTCTCCATTTTCTCTTGAACCTCATTCAACATCATCTTTCCTACTACTTCATCAACTCTCAAGGTGTGTGCCAATGATGATCTTTCCATTTTCCTCATCCATTTACCCACAAGTATTATGTCTTCCCATCCCTTACCTACCAATTCCCAAGCACCATTCCAATCATTTAATCAAATCCTTTTCCACCCATCCTACCAACATCTCTGAGTAAAAATGCATCAAAAAAGTAAAAAAATAATTATTTTAAAAAAAAAAAATCCACTAGTGAAAACTTGGTAATTCAAGTGCCTTGGACAAGTACCATGATGAAAACTTGGCAAACAGGTTTCATGTGTATTCCCTCTATCCAAATGCTCTACACATTGGGGGCACTTTTCATCACCCACCATACCCATCTCATCCCACCATACCAACCACATCTTATCCATTTCACTTACCATCGTCTTTTGGATCTTGATAAAAATAAAGCCCACCAACAAATACATGCTTTTGGTCATCCTTTTGAGATTCATTCCCAATCAAAGTTTGTTTTCACCTATCCTTTATCCACCCCCTCTTCCTTCTATATCATCCCTCCACCTCCTCTTTTTCAAATCTCAGCCACTACACATAATTATCCCCTATCTTCCATGCGCATTCACCTTTCCTATCCTAGCTTCCCTCTACCTTGTTATCCTCTTATCATCCAACCCTCTATCCTATCACACCCCTTATAAAGCCTCCTCTTGAATAACATATAACTGGGGGCACTGTATTCCTCGGAGACCATGTCATGTCCATTTTCATCTTGTCATCTCTAATACTAGTCATCCCCTTTTCTTTTATCCTTGCACTTCTCAACATCTTTCCATATTTCCATCACCTAGTACATCTCTTGTCATTGGTATCTATCTCTAGGCTATACCCATACACCCCAATGTCATCCATTCATATCCTACTCCTAGAAATCTACCATCCACTGCACCATCCCATTACACATCTTTTTAACTCATCCAATCACCTTCTTAATATTCTGCCCAAACTTGTTGCAATCCTTAGTCACACCCCAATCATCATCATTAGGATGCATCCTTCCTACTCCTTGAGCTTTTCATCCACATCACCCTTTTCACCCTTAATCTTTCTATCTCCTCATCCTTGAGCTTTTCATCCACATCACCCTATCTACCCTAAATCCCACTATCTCCTCATCCCGAGCTTTTTCATTCTTGCTATCTCCTCATCCTAATATTTTCATTCCCACCATCTCCTTATCCTAAGCTTTTCATTCCTACTATCTCCTCATCCTAAGCTTTTTAATCCCACTATCTTCTCATCCTGAGATTTTTACTCCACCTATCTCCTCATCTTGAGATTTTTACTCCCCACTATCTCCTCATCCTGAGCTTTTTACTCTTGCTATCTCCTTATCTTGAGATTTTTACTCCTACTATCTCCTCATATTGAGCTTTTTACTCCCACTATCTCCTCATCCTAAGCTTTTTACTCCTGCTATCTCCTCATCCTAAACTTTTTTATCCATTATCTTCTTATCCCCAACTTTTCATCCCCTCTATCTCCTTATCCAATGCTTTTCCTCTATCTCCTTATTCCTTGTGTGTCAGTCCTTCACTTGGTACCATTTTATATCTCTCATCTCTTCATACCAATTCATGTTTGATCACAAATTGTAGTTATCTTGGTTAGTTTCTCTAGAGAATCCTTATACAAGATCCCTTATCATCAAAATGTTGTCCTAAAAAGTTTTGATTGCCCGACTCATCCTAGTCCTCAATATTAGTAATAGATCCTTGTAGGATACATCCCTCCTCTCATTTGATCTTGGTCTATTAGTATCCAGTCCTACTGACCTCTTTGGAAAAAGATTCCTTTTCATAGATTTCCATTTTCTTTAAATTTATTTTCTTTTTGGGAATTCAAGTTTGGTTCTTAAATTATCTCTTCCAAGTGATTTGGTTTATTCCCTCCTTGAAGTCACCATGATCTTTAATATCATGGTGTGCTACAAATGGGGCAATTTGAGAGCAAATTTTTAATCAAGTCTCTTTCATCTTCTTTTTTCTACTTGTGAGGCAATTAGATATGACCCTTGCATAGTCTAAACATGTGTTCACTTGTGGTTACATGGTGCACTTGAGAAATATCATTTGCTTGTGGGTTGCCTAGTGTTGTTTCCACTCTAATTCTTTCAAGTTTCATGTGTGTTGCTGGGGAAATCCTTATGTGTTTGTTTCATGTTAGTCCTATGTAATATTGGTATAAAGGCTTTGATGTTCTTAGTAACCTTGGCATATATCCAATATTCCTATATTAAAATAAGTGCTCAACTACATGGTGGTGCTCCCCTTTGGAACACCCCCATGCTCAAGATTTAATGGATTACTTCACACTCCCATCCTATACAAACATCCCATCCTATCCAAGCATCCCATCCTATCAAAACATCACATCCTATCAAAGCATCCCATCCAATTAATCCTACCATCATGATCTAACCAATCTATCAATCCCATAATATCCAATCTTGCATCAATCATAATCGAAACTCCTACATTATTCATAATCATAGCTCCTACATCAATCATAATCTCCCCAACCCTACCATCTTCTAAATCACTTCCTTGGGTTCAATTTAAAAACAACCAATCAATCCCCCTCTTCTGTAACCAGTATTCTTAACCATTGGGTATCCTTGCGCACAATGTTTTCCTTTGTATCATTCTCCCATAGTGAGAGTATGAGCTTCCTTAAAACCCCTCTTAGCTAATCTCATTCCTCCTACTTGCCCTTGATTCTTGTACTTCTCAAGAAGATGTCAAGCTTCATTCTCTCTCCCCACTGCCTTATTAAAGGGGTATCACATAGTCCATTCCCTCCTTTTCTACTCAAAACTGGAGCAACCATATTGCTTTAAAGAGTCTTCTTTGCATGATTTATATTTGAACTTGATGTAGGGGACTCCCCTTAATACCACAAACTCATAATAGAAACAAAGAAACAACAAAAATGCAAGAACAAAATATGAACTTCTTATTATTGCTACAAATGTGAAATTATAAAATTCTCAATTACAATATGCTAACCCAAATAGGTGCCTTCATTATAGAAATCTAAAAGATAGAGCTACAAACTATCACCCAAAGCTCTCCTAGACAATCTTCGAGCCTTTCTTAAATAGGCAATTTTATGCCACCCTAGAAGGTTCCAGATTCTTAAACTTAGCCTAGAGCTGACAGACCCTAACAATACACATAGAGTCCTCCAAATGCATCTTTGACAAATTATTTTAGAAATTTCAATAGCCCAAATTTCAAACGCCATAAATCACAAACTGTTGCTCTGATTCACTATTATAACCAATTATTAGAAATGCAAACCCTTGATCTATAGGCTCGGCATCACGCTAATGCCTGTCCGTCAAGTTTTTGGACCTCATCTGGGCACTCTAGGCCTCCAATAGTGAGCTTGAAGATTTTTCTACAAATTTTTCCACCAAAAATCTGCAATAACTTTGCTAATACTAATGCTTGAGAAATGATATTTTTTTGGTAGGCTTACAACTCCAAAATGAACCTTCCTATAGAAAATGACAATATTCCAAGCTCATATGAAAAACTTACTAAAAATAGTAAGTTTCCATAAATAGTAACCACCCTGTCTACTAGTCCTTATTAAAATAAAAAAGGCTGAAAATAGATTTTTTTTTTTTTTGGGTGATGCAAGATTGCCCTTACACCCGGGATGCTCTTGCATCAAAAACCTAAGGTAATTTGAGAAGTGACCCCATCACATCTTAGGTGTTTAGAGGAAAACCAAGATAGTTGACCTCCTCCTTTGCTAGCCATGATTAATCCTCAATTGGTCTCCCTTTCCATTTGGCTAGATATTCCTCATAAGTTCTATTTCTGGTACTTTTTTCCAATATGACTGTCTAGTATCTCCTTAATCTCCTTGGTAGTCGAACTAGCTACTAGAATGCTCCACTACACTTCTGCAACTTCATCTCCATCACCTCCTTCATAATACTCTATCAAATCTAAAATATTAAATACTAGTGAAATATTCAATTCAGCAGGCAACTCCACTTCATATTCATTTCCAGAATCATGCCTCTTCACTATCTTGCATGGTCTAAACTTCTTCATCTTCAACTTATTATATGTACCTATTGAAAAATGCTCCTTTCTCAAATGAACCATGACTTCATCTTCCATTTGAAATTTCTTATATCTCCTTTTCACATTTTCCTTTTCCTTATACTATGTATTCATCTTTATGATGTGCTTCCTCACCTCCTCATGGATGTTCTTTAAATGTTCAACAAAATCGTCTACTTTAGCACTACTTATCTCTCCCTTGTCCAACTTCCCAAATTCAGAAACATTTTTGGGACTACTCCCATATACAATTTGGAAGGGTGATTTACCAGTACTCCTATTGATAGAATCATTATATAAAAATTTTGCCTGTGGTAAAATCACATTCCATGCTTTTGGTTTATCTCCAACCAAGGATCTCAACAAATTTCCCAAACTATGATTCATAGCGGTTTTTTGTCCATTAGTCTATAGATGATGTGTTGAACTAAACTTCAAACCTATCTTCAACTTCTTCCAAAATGTATGCCAAAAATACCCAAAAAATTTGGTATCTCTATCTAAAATTATACTCTTTGGTAGACCATGCAATCTCACTACTTCTTTGAAAACTAACTCTACAATATAAACAACATCACTAGTCTTCATACAAGGAATAAAATATGCCATCTTTGAAAAACTGTCAACCACTACAAAAATAGAATCATGTCCATGGTGTGTCCTCAGTAATCCAAGAAAAAAATCCACGCTAACATCCTCCCACAACTTCCCTGGTACAAGTAATGGATGATGCAACCCTATATTATGCTTCACTCCTTTCACCGTCTAATATACTTGGCAACTTTGTACAAACTTCATCACATCTTGTTGTAGCTATGGCTAGTAATAAATTTTAGCAACCAAAGCTATAGTTTTATCTCTGCCAAAATGTCCAACCAACCCTCCACTATGCTTCTCCCTTATGAGATTCTCTCTAATTGAACTTTTGGGCATGCATAACTGGCTTCCTTTGAACAACATATTATCCTAGATCATAAAATCTAACCACTTTGTCCTATCAAGTGTAACAAGTTTTGTACAACCCTTCCATGCTTCACCAAGATTAGGATTATTTGGATAAAAAGCATTGAGTTCCTTGAACACAACCACCTCTATCTACATTTTTGTCAAGAAAAGTTGTCTTCTACTAAGAGCATCTACAACTTTGTTAGACTTTCCACTCTTATGTTTTAAAACAAATGTATAACTTTACAAAAACTCAACCCATTTTAAGTACCTTTGGTTCAATTTTCCTTGACTATTCAAATATTGCAAATCTTGATGATCAGTATACAAAAAAAACTCCTTGGGAATAAGATAGCGTCTCCACTTCTTCAATGCTTGAACTATAGCATAGAATTCCTGATCATAAATAGAATATTTTCTTTTTGCATCATTTAACTTCTCATTAAAATAAGCAACAGGTCTAACTTCTTGGTTCAAAATAGCTCCTATTGTAGTACCACTAGCATCATAGTCTACTTGAAACACCTTATTAAAATCAAGAAGTGCTAAAAAAGGTTGCTCAGTAAATTTCTATTTCAACAAATTAAAACTCTTATCTACTCTTGTAGTCCACTTAAACTCTTTCCTATCCCCTCTCATTGTTTAGTCAAGGATCTACAAATACTGCTAAAACTTCTTATGAACTTTCTATAAAATGTAGCTAGTCCATCAAAGGATCTTACCTTTGTCACACTCCTTGGAGTAGGCCATTCAAGGATACCTTCACTTTCTCCGGGTCCATTTTTATACCTTCTCCTAAGACTACAAATCCCAAGTACACAAACTCCTTCTTTACAAAACTGCACTTTTTTAGGTTTATCAACAACTTTTCTTCCCTCAACTTATCAAACACCTTGATAATATGAATCAAATGCTCCTCCAATGTCTTACTAAAGATCAAAATATCATCCATGCAAACAATGACAAACTTACCTAGAAACTCCTTCAGTACCTCATTCATGAGCCTCATGAAAGTGCTTGGTGCATTGGTTTGCCCAAAAGGCAAGACTAATCACTCATACAATCTTTCCCTTGTCTTGAAAGTAGTCTTCCACTTATCACCTTCCTTGATATGAATTTGATGGTACCCACTCTTTAGATCTATCTTTGTAAAGTACTTAGTGTACACTCGAATTGTCTCACACTCTAAACCATTCTATCCAAACGATTTCATAAGTTTAGAATGCTTGGATGCTGGCTTAGAGCTCCCTATCCATGGAGTGCAAGAGAGTGTATTTCAAGTTCAAGGGCTCTCAAATGAGCTTTAGAGATATTATTCTTGCTATTAAACCATGCAATGGGAGGTTCCAAAGACAAGATGCAAGAATGCAAATGTCACAAAGAGTTCCTCAAGAATGCAATGCAAATGAAGATTAAGCTAGAATGAGATGCAAAGTGGAGCTATGCTAAAACATGTATGAGAGTGTTACAATACCATTATTAAGCTATGTGAGACTAAGCTACATGTAAAAATGAAAGGTAAGCTAAGCTAGAATTCCATGTTGCCATGGATGAAAGAATGTAGACAAGAAATAGAAGTTCTCCACAAAGCTCCAAAGAAACCTGTTAGAAAACCTGCAGCATAACAATATTCAAAAGATGGATTGATTTGAGGGGGAAAGCTCTCTCCCTTTTAAAGTTGTATAGACGGTAGAATAAAGATGAAGATGGTGGATGATCAACGGTGGAATTTAAAAAGAGGAGTGATCCATGTGCACACACAAGTCAACCAATAGAATATAAGTTAACTTTTCATATAAGACAAAAGTCACAAAGCCTTTTATTTTAATTGCAAAATAGAAAAAGGACTTTATGTGTGCACTTTAAGTGGGTTAGAAGAATGGGGTCTTTTATTTAATTAAAATGGGACATGTTCTTTTAATCAAATAATGAACTTAGGATAGCATAGTCAAACTATAGGTTATAATCAAATAAATTGATTATTAGCAATTTGGTCTAGGTAAATGATTAAATTAATTTAGCCAAAATGTTGAAAAGGGGGCTAATAGTCGAGATGACCATTTTTAGGTGATTATATTTGCCCCTCTTTGACTAATGTGTGATTGATCTGGGAACACATTACATCAAAGAAAATAGAAGCCAAGTAGGCAGTAATAGAAATAGATATCTGATTTGGAAGAATGAAATGCAGAAAGAGATAGCAGTAGTACTAAACACTAGGATAGAGATGATGTCAGAATTCAAGAAGAATACTAACACCTAGCAAAGTAGATAGATGAAGAGCAAGTGAAAAGATCAAAAAAATGCTCCAAAGAAGTAGATAGTTGAAGTAATCAGTGATAGAGTATTTCTACCCCCTCGGGATCGAAATTGAAATGAGGTAAGGGGATGCAAAAACTAGCTAGACATGAGAAAATTAGAATATAGCAATGTCCGCTATGACAGATAAATGATTAGAACCCAAGAATGACTATAAGAAAGTGATAAAATGCCCCAGTTTGACTAGAGTTGACCATGAAGGATATAGCATAAAAATTAGGTCAAAATGAGTAGAAAGGTGATTTTAGACATGAAATAGTAAATTGAAGTAGATATGAAGTATGGAAATGATGAAGAAATGAAGAAATGAAGATGCCCCCGTGATGATTCGGAGATTACACCTCAAAAGGTCAGCTAACTACTCAGAAGAAAGTAGAATTTGAAAAGACAATTTTGACCATCAAAATGATCTCGAATTTGGATTTCGATCTCGAAAATGAATCTAGGATGTCAAAATTATTTAAGAGGTCAAAACTTTATATAATGTGATGATAAGACAGAAAAGAGATGAAGCGATAGATTAAGAAGGTGAAAAGACATGAACAAGAAGAAAGTAAAGAAATATATGAAAGGAGTTGCCGATATGTCTGCTAAAAGATGAAGAGTGAGCTCTCCCCATATGCAAGAATGCAAGACTAAGCTAGAAAATGAACTTAAAATGCAAGCTAATATGAAAAGTAGTTTACTAGCAAGAAGTGCATAACATTTAGACTCTTAATTTCATCATTGAGCATTTATTAGGGACATCATAAGATCATACAACTATCACTAGTATAACTATGAGGATATGAATATGATCGATATTAGATAAGTATGTGGAAATCCAATCTAAGCATCAGAGACATGTAAGTCAAGATAACTACACGATTAGATTTCCTAAGTTTAATTTAGCAAGATTACACCTGTATCAAGGCATAAGCACCAAGATAAACCCTGAGTGCGGTCTTGCAAAATAGTCAAGGATGATACATTTGTAAGTCAATGTGTTGAATAGGACTAGCATAAATGCTTACAACACTATAGAAAAAAAAAAGTATACCCACAAGTAGAAATCAAGAAAATATGTCCCATGCCCCCAGTCTTCTAGTCAATAACATCCTTGAAAGACTATTAGGGAGGGAACACCTGGCAAAGAAATCATCATAGATAGCACAAAAAGTAGATAAAGATCAGCATAACTCAGTCATTTAAGTGTTAAAGTGCGTGTGTGAAAGTCACTTGGCCATTTCTTCAAGACTTGATCCTGATAGTGAGAAATATCACGACATTGGAGACCATAGATAAACTATCTATAAAGTGTTGAAAAACACTTGATGTCAAAGTGGGTAGGGCTAGTTGAGAAACATTATTTTGTGAGTTGTCAAAGAAACCCTAATGCACAAGAATACCTCAATAGGCGAAGTAGCTATGCCCCCAAGATGAGGACAAGAAACAATTCCAAGCTAGGAAATGTGTAGCGAAGTGGATGATTGAGTTTGATAGACATAGGTGCAAGGGTTTCAAGTAGCGCCTGTTTCCAGGTTTTCACCACTTGACAGATTTTTTTCAGGACTTTTTTTTTTTTTTGGTGATACATCAAAGTGCCTATTGTTAGGTTTTCACTAAGATGATCTTTTTTTTTTAGGACATTTCTTAATTTTTAGGAATTTTTTAGGATCATAGATATATACAAGATAGTTGAGCAGCAAGCCTCTAAGTATAGAACTTCTTCAAGTGTAGGATGTTGATAGGCTCTGCAAGTTCTTCACCCTCTGATGTAGACAACTGGTAAGCACCAGACCCAAATGCTGCTGTGATAATGTAAGGACCCAACCAGTTAGGTTCAAATTTCCCTTTCTGCTCTCGATGTTGCTAATTTTTTGGATTCTCCCTAAGCACGAGTTCACCAACCTGGAACTCACGGGGGTGAACCTTCTTGTTATATTGTGTAGACATGTGCTTCTGATAAGCTCCCATGTGATCAAAAGCAGCCTTGCAACGTTCATCCAGAGTCTCTAATTCCTGTACTCGCATAGCTCTATGATCTTCATCAGTTATTAACCCATGTAAGGAGACGCGCAAAGAAGGTATCTCAACTTCTAATGGGAGAACGGCCTCAGACCCATAGACTAGAGAAAAGGGTGTAGCCCCTATAGGAGTACGAATAGAGTTTCTATAGGCCAAAAGTGCCAGATTTATTTGCAAGTGCCAATCTTTCCCAGACTTGTGAACTGTGCGGTGTAGGATTTTCAGCAGTGTTTTATTAGAGGCCTCAGCTTGGCCATTCCCTTGGGGATAGTAAATGGAGGACCAGCGTTGTTTAATTCGAAACTTTTTGCATAGTTGTTTTAAGTCCTTATTCTTGAACTGACCTCCATTATTCGTAACAATAGAAGATGGGATACCATATCAGCAAATGATGTGATTCAGTATAAATAGGGCAACATGTTTTCCTGTAGCAGTAGATAATGGTACAGCTTCAACCCATTTAGTGAAATACTCCATTGCTGTGATGATGAATTTATGACCGTTGGATGAGCTTGGATGAATCTTTCCTACCAAGTCAAAGGCCCATTGCTAAAATGGCCAATATGTCACAGAAGGGATTAACTCTTGCCTAGGAGCATGTATCAAGTTGCCATGGAGCTAACATTTCTAATAGGACTTTGCATAGCACACAACATTAGCTTGCATGGTGGGCCAGTAATAACCCGTCCTAAGCAATTTTTGGGCAAGTGCAAGGCCATTAGAATGTGCCCCACAAATTCCATCGTGGACTTCGGTAAGTGCCTTCTTAGACTCTTCTAGCTCTAAACACCTAAGCAACATTTTGTCTAGACCCTTCCTATACAAGTCACCAGAGACCAAAGTGTAGTGCAAGGCATTACGAAGGAGTTGGCATTTTTGGTTGCACGTGAGAGTTTCGAGAATAACCTGATCATGTAGGTAGGAGAAAATAGCCGCATAGTGGGAGGAATCGTGACCCAAAACAGTGTAGATCACCTGGTTATCTGAGGAATCATAGGCTAGATGACGCAATTCTTCCACTAGGAACTCAAATCGCGATTCATGTTCTTGTAATTGGAGGATAGATGCTAAGGTGGCCATAGCATCAGCAGCCTTGTTTTCTGCTCTAGGAATTTGTTGGAATGTTACAAAGGTAAAATAATTCCTTAGAGCATCTATCAACTTTTTATAAGGGATCAACTTGTCATCCTTTGTTTAATATTCATTATTCACTTGGTTCACAACCAGTTGAGAATCCCCATAGATGTGTAGCTTAGTTATTCGCCATTCAAGGGCCATTTTGATCCCATTTGTTAATGCTTCATACTCTGTAATATTGTTTGTACATGGGAACAATAATTTGTAGGACTTTGGGATCGTATAACCATGAGGGGAAACAAACAACACCCCTGCTCCTGCTCCATTCTGTGTATGGGATCCATCAAAAAACATCTTCCATGTTCTATCAGTAATGTTCATGATCGAGGCATCTAGAAACTCAATTTGTAGAGGTGCTACATCTTCAAGTGGGAAGTCAGCCAACTGGTCAGCTATGGCCTGTCCTTTGATTGCCTTACATTCAACATACTGAATGTCAAATTCGGAAAGAATCATCATCCATTTAGCAAGGCGACCAGTAAGGGAAGCTTTACTTAATAAATATTTCAAAGGGTCTATCTTGGCAATCAAGTGAACTGTATGGGCCAACATATAATGCCAAAGTTTTTGGGAGGCAAAAACTACAGCAAGGCATGCCTTCTCTATACTTGTATAATTTAGTTCATAAGCCACCAAAGTTCAACTGATATAGTATATGGGTCTTTCTTTACCCATCTCATCACTTTGGGCTAAGAGTGCTCCTAGAGAAGAATCCATAGCTGAAATATACAGAATCATAGGTTTTCCCAGAATGGGTGGCATCAAAACTGGCAGTTTTGCCAAGTAGCCTTTGATTTGATCTAAGCTTTTTTGACAGTCACTGTTCCAAATATGGGTAGATCCTTTATGCAGATTTTTATT
Organism: Cupressus sempervirens; assembly: GCA_028749045.1. Taxonomy (NCBI): domain Eukaryota; kingdom Viridiplantae; phylum Streptophyta; class Pinopsida; order Cupressales; family Cupressaceae; genus Cupressus; species Cupressus sempervirens. The sequence continues at coordinate 633,035,625 of CM053789.1, read as the reverse complement.
GAAAGGTTGAGCCTTATCAGCTAATTGAGAGATAAATCTTCTTATGGATTGTAGCCATCCTTGCAGACCTCTAAGCTGACTGATAGTCTTTGGTGGAGGCATATCCATGATAGCTTGGACCTTTTCAGGGTCAAACTCAATGCCTTTTGTTGAAATGATATAACCTAGCAATTTTCCAGAAGTGACACCAAAGGCACATTTTTTTGGATTTAGCCTAAGTTGGAATTGTTCCATACGGTCCAATATCAAACTAAGGTCTTTGAGATGTGTGTCTCATTTCTTTGATTTTGCCAATGTGTCATTAACATAGTCTTCCATGTTTTTATGCATCATATCATGAAAGATGGTTGTCATTGCTCTTTGATATGTAGCGCCAGCATTTTTGAGCCCAAAAGGCATGACATTCTAGCAAAAGGTACCCCATGCACATGTAAAGGCTATCTTTTCTTGGTTTTTTGGAGCTATCTTTATTTGGTTGTACCTAGAAAATCCATCCATGAGTGAGTACATCTCATAACCCACAGTCATGTCCACTATCATATTGATGTTTGGTAGTGGAAAGTCATCCTTGGGGCATGCTTTATTGAGATCTCTAAAATCAGTGCAAACTCGTATGTATTTGTCATGCTTGGAGATAGGTACAATGTTGGAAATCCACTCGGCATAATCAATGGGCCTAATGAAGTTTGCATTCAATAGTTTTTCTAACTCTATCTTGACTAGTAGGGCCACATGTGGATTCATTTTTCTCAACTTCTATTTGACAGGCTTAACATCTGGTGAGATTGATAAGTGATGCATGATGAGATCTGTATCAAGCCCTAGCATGTCAGAGTATGTCCATGCGAATTTGACCTTCTTGTTTTGAAAGAATTGAGAAAACTGTGTCTTTTCTTTGTCTGAAAAAGATTGAGCTACATGGATAATCTGAGGACATTCTCCTATTCCCAAGTTGATAGGTTGTGTATGTTCGACTAGAATCGAAGATCTATCCTAGAAATAGCTTGGTAGACTACCAAGTACCTCATCCGCAAGTGCCTCAGAGAGATTTTCACCATTAGATACACCTTTATTTTTACTTTTTTGAGGGTCAGACACTGCCACAATGTGGTTTTTTCTGTCTGATCGCTTATTTTTCCTTTTAATTTTTTGACTAAAGTACTTGATATCTGATTCCATCATGTTAACTGCGCGTTCGCTGGTGGAAGAAATGATAGGTTCAATTGCGTTTAGATAACAAGCGATCTCATAGTCCTTTTGGAAAGACTGTATTTTAGGTCTTTGATTTTGGATAGACCAATCTATGAGATCTGGGTAAATTAGCAAGAGTGAGGGAGAAGTTTCAATGTGATTGATATGGAAGGAGTCATCTCTAGTGACCTATGAAGTTGAGCCTATAGAAAATGTCACAAAAGAGTCCAGCTCAGGAATAGTCTTGGAGGAACTAGCATGATCCATTGAGACATGTTGTGAGTCAAACTCATCCGACCCCATACTAGACCGTTTGACAACATTGGGTTGGGTTGCATAGGCATGAATGACATCCACCCCTAGCTCACAAGATGCATCAGAGAGGCTTTCCCACTCATACTCATGAGAATCTATACTTTGACTGCTATCTATGAGATGAGCAATATTCTACCTAATTTGTCCTCTATTTATGTCCTCAGAAGTAGACCCTTCTTGTTCTTGTTGTTGGGAGGTAGAAGCTTCTCCATTATTAGCAGTCACTATTTCTTCTCCCCAAAGGAGGGAAGTGAGAGGAACAAAGTCTTTGTCTTGTGTAGTAGTAGCAATTATGGGAGAATCATCATCGTTCGATTCACTAGACATGAGCAATCTTCGATCACAGTTTGGTGTATTATTGTCTAGCCCAAAGCCTCGACCAGCGGTGTCTCAAGCATCACAACCTTGAGCATGACTTAAAGGTTCAACTAGAGCATTCTTACAACCAGTTAAGGACCCGTGGCCCTGGTAGCCCATTTTTGTCAGAAATTTATAGCCTTTTCCATATTTTTTGGGAGAAATAGGGGTAGTCATTGTAACCTCCTCGTCTTCCTCTTCTTTGTAGATCCAGTACCTAATGGCTTGTTCTTCCTTCTCTGCTTCCAGTGGTATGGAAGATTGCACAAAAGCACCAAAAAGTGTCATAGCAAAAGTAGAAGACTTCTTTGCAATGGTTAGTTTTCCATAGGACCGAGGGGAAATTGGTAAGGCAGCAATAGAGTCCAAAGTGTACTCGCCCATACCAAGGCTCATCATTTTCAATTTTTGTTCACATTCTGTGAAAGATGGTGCTAGCTCATGAGAAGAGCGATTGTGTGGGACTAGTGTTTCAGCAGCAGATAATGTGTTGATAGACATGGAGTTGTTGCCGGGGACAACTACTTCAGTACCATTAAAAGGGAACTTAATGCACTGATGGTATGTAGAGGGTACTGCTTGCATATCGTGAATCCATGGTCGTCCCAACAACAAGTTGTATGCAAGTGGTATGTCTAAGACTTGGAAAATGACATTCTTCTCAACTAGACCAACTCTGATTGGAAGTACAATTAGACCTTTAGAAGGCCTTTCAACCTCATCATAGGCCTTTATAGTGATCTTGCGCTTAGGATCGATGGCAAATTCAGACATGCCCAATTGTTGGATTACATTGAATGAAATGATATTTAACCCTGCACCATTGTCTATCAGGACTCAATGGATGCGGGTACGAAAGATTTGAACTTTGATATGAAGAGCAAGGTTATGGGGATGACTGAGAGCTCGGTCATCTTCTTCAGAAAAGGTGAGATAGTGAGGCGAGGAGATGTGGTTCACCATAGCTTGGAATTGTTCCGCATCAATATCTGTGGGAACATTGGCAAAACGTAAAGCTTTCTCAAGGATATCCCTGTGCAAAGGAGATAACTCTAGCAATTCGAAAATGGAGATTTGTGCTTGCGTGCGTTGCAGTTGGCTAACAAGATCATAGTTGGAGATTTTGGAAGTAATTGGTTGTTTAGACGATGAAGCATTTTTAGGATCATTTGATCTTGGTCTATCAGTATCCAGTCCTACTGACCTCTTTGGAAAAAGATTCCTTTTCATAGATTTCCATTTTCTTTAAATTTATTTTCTTATTGTCTATCAGGACTCGATGGACGCGGGTACGAAAGATTTGAACTTCGATATGAAGAGTAAGGTTATGGGGATGACTGAGAGCTCGGTCATCTTCTTTAGAAAAGGTGAGATAGTGAGGCGAGGAGATGTGGTTCACCATAGCTTGGAATTTTTTCGCATCAATATCTATGGGAACATTGGCAGAATGTAAAGCTTTCTTAAGGATATCCCTGTGCAAAGGAGATAACTCTAGCAATTCCAAAATGGAGATTTGTGCTTATGTGCATTGCAGTTGGCTAACAAGATCATAGTTGGAGATCTTGGAAGTAATTGGTTGCTTAGATGATGAAGCATTTTTAGGATCATTAGCAACTTTTAGGACAACCTTAGATTGCCCCCTAGTGACAGCGTTGAGTGGTTCACCTTGAGAAGATGAAGGCTCAGCCACTCATAGTACCACCTTGGGTCTAGTATCAGTATTATCTCGAGGAGTGGATTGTGTCCTTAAGACCACTCTTGGTCATTCATCTTCCATGTCATAATTACACCAGTTGTCATTGTTGGAGCTTGCCATACATATGTATTCAACGGGCTCAAGCATGCTTATAACATTATCAGTGTTAGCGTAAGCATAACTGATTTTGCATCATGATTCTTTTTGGTAGCTACCCTTGAGGTCTCACCCTTTTCATATTTAGGTAATGGTTTTTGGAAAGCCTTATGATCATTATTCTTAACAAGGCCATCTGTAACAACTTTTCCAGCTTCGATGAGGTCTTGAATTACATCTTTGAGTTTGAAGCAATTCTCTGTATTATGTCCCTTACTTCGATGATAGCTGCAAGTATGATCTTCTCTCCACCAGGGAGGTCTAATAGGTGGATCATAAGGATGTGAGTTGTTTGGAAAGGTAACCAATTTTTTTGCAATTAAGGTTTTTAAAACCACTTCATAGGGTTCGACCATAGGTGTGTAAACACGTCGCTTCTTTGCAAATTTAGAGCGTTTGTCAAAGGTTTGTGGTTTTGAACCTTCTCGTTGCTTTGCTGCATAGATGGAATTGGAAAGGTTAAATGAAGGTTCCTTAGTCTTAGGAGTGTCCACTACTCCGTCATTGACAACATACTTGTTTTTTTTCCAAGGTTTGCCTTTGTCTTTACTATTTCCATTGTTAACTCTATCCTTGTTTATGGCAATATCACCTCTTTTGATAGCAACATCCTCAATGCGATATGCACTTTCTACCATGGCATTGAAGGATGTGAATAACTATTTTCTTAGATCAAAGTATAATTTGGGTACAAGCGTATTGACAAAAATGTCAAATTTTTCAGCCTCAAGCACTTGTCGAGGATACCGAGAGTATAAAGATCTCCATCGTTGGAGGTATATTGAAAAAGATTTTCCTAGTTTTTGTTTGATGTTGCATAAGTCTAGCATAGTCATAGGATGTTGAATGCTGTATGAATATTTTTGGATGAAACGTTGTGCAAGTTCGTCAAATTTTTTAAGAGGAGGACTCAATTTTGTGAACCATTCCATAGCTTGTCCTCTTAGACTTCTAGGAAACAAATGCATAAGAAAGGTGTCTTCATGCATAAAGTCCATGCTAATAGCATAGAAATATCTCACATGGTCGTGAGGGTCACCATTTCCATCGTATTTGTCATACTTAGGAACCTCTATATCCTTAGGAAATGGTAGCATGTATAGACTCCCATCAAATGGAAGAGCACAAATTGATTCAACAAATGATGTCTTAGGTGGCTCTTTTGAAGTTTGCAGTTGTGCAAATTGTTTCCTTAGTTCCTGTATTTCTTCCCTTAAGATTTTAGCCTCAATGGGCTCTCATTTTGGAATAATATGTTCAACATTAAAACCTTGAGGGAGTTTCCATCCCCTAGCTATCATGTATCAGAAGTATTGGTCTCTATTTTCCTCTAAAGCTTTGAGCATTAGTTTTTGGGCGAAGCCATCTTGTTGAAATTTGATCACGTCTTCGCTAGTTACTTCTTCATCACTATCATGATGAGATGGTTTAGGTGAAGGACATGCACCAACGGCAGCTCTAGGAGTCCTTGGAGGCGTGTGATTACCATCATTGTTCTCAAAAGGATTTTGAGGACAAGTTCCTTTATATCCTTCATAGCGTGCCTGATTCTCAGTTTCAGCTTGTTGATTTTCTCTCTCCATAGCGTATATAGCCTCCAAAGTCTTTTGGGTTTCACATGCTTGTTCTTCTAAGCAATGTTTAATTTCATCAGGGTGCACCATAGTGACTATACCACTCGTATCCTCAGGTGTCTCAAAGGGTGTACCAAATGGATTTTCAAAACTATAAAGTGGGTTGTGCTGAACATTAGCTGTTTGTGTTTGAGAAAATTTGAGATTCTTATCAAAAAGTTGTTTGCGTGGATGTTTGGGTGGTGTTTCCAATTGCTTGAAAATGAAAGGTGTGTGGCTACCATTACCAATTTGATATCTAGTTGTGACCAGCATGTAAAGAGTTGTCTTTGTTTAGTAGGACAAGAAAAGCGAGCTGAATTTGAAGCTTTTACGATCAAGACTAGTCACTTGTCAAAATGTGATAGATGGCTTGTCAAACAATGCTCAAGATCTTATAGCACGGGTGACTCGAGCCGAGCGGATGAGCGAGAAGCTCAATAGCAGATAGCTAGAATAAAATAATAGTTGAATTTTGACAAGTGATTCATCAAGAAATTTCAAGACTTACATTCGACAGACTAAACTCATCTTTTCAACCTAGGACGAATTCTTCACACACTGATACGTAGCCAGGATCAAGGGTGACCAGCGTGACACTCCTTAGACCAAATAAATCCAACTGCAAACTCTATTTTTGACCCAAAATGACTCTAGGCGATACTTTCTCAAAAGGAGGGTGACATAAGCTCAGCAAATAGTGCCGCGCGACAGAATTTTAGGAAAGGTGCGACACATTTTGATCAGGCGATAGATATTTGACCCGAGTGCGATAGAATCTTGCACACAGTGCGAAAAAATTTATCAAGACATGCGACAAATTTTTTTGAAAAAAATGTCGTGCGATATTTATCCTAAAAGCATGCGACAGAGTGTTAGTTTTGTGCAAAAAAAGTCAATTTTTTGGTTTGAAGTTCGTTTCAATTTGTCAATTAGACAATCATTTCAATCAGACAGCGTTTTGTTTCAGTTCGTATTAGTAAAAAGCAAGGTTTTCAAATAGTAAGTGTTGTAATGTGTCTCAAAAAAATTGATCAAGGGTAAAAACAACCTTGTCAATACGCATTTGGGATATCAAAATGGATTTTCTAACAACTTTCTATCGGAATGTTTATGTTGCAAGAACGTTAACATTGGTCAAAACATCAAAAACAATAGCCAAGCAATCTACCTTAGAGTCACGGTTCATTACTCAACAACTTGGCCCATGCTTGATGCTCCTTTGCCTCACACCAAGTGGTTTCTCACAAGAGATATTGGCTTTGTCATGGAAGTGCCATAAGCACAACCAAGGGAACACATATGGTGAGTGTAAATCTTGGGGTGATTCGGGTAGTCCACTAGGATTGATCCTTGCACCAAGAAGTTGAGTGGCTAAAAAGGGTATTTACTAACTTAGGGTTTTTAGATCGAGCTTCTGTTCATAGTGTTCCTCTTGCTCCCAATTACAGGACACCTCACCTTGCGATGAGTAACCGATCTCGTGATCACAAGAGTACCTTAAGAATTCTTGCCTAGTGATCTCCCTATGGTCAAAATTCCATAAGCGATCACACTAGGTGAAGACAAACACTACGTCTACCAAAGTTTTGTGTCCTTGGTACCTTTGAGTTTATAGTGGATTGGAAGAGCCAGGTAATCGACTTGCCCCCACTTGGGTCGTTCCTCTCAGGTTGTCCGAGAGTAGGCCCTCTCAAGGATTCTAACTACACAAAGTGGATCAACTTTTGAAAGTCAAAATTTTTGGTTCACCACAAGGGTGAAGAGAATACTCTCCTATTCCAATCATTTTCTCCCAAACACGCCAAGAAGATTCAGTTACCCCTTGCTTTTGAAACCAAATGGCAAGTCAAGATTTCTGATTCACCACAAGGGTGAAGAGCATACTCTCCTATTAGCAAAAGAATCCAATCACAAGTTTTATGTGCCTATGGAAAATAAAAAATTAGTCAATGTCACATATGAAAACCAAAAAGCAAAAAAATTTGGGTTTTTATGGTTTGGGCAGCCCTGCAAACAATGTTAGTAGCCCTTGCGCATTTGAAGCTTTAACATGCATTCTTTTTATACAATGTTTCAATTTTTTTCATAAAGATGGCAACCTTTAATCACAACTTGTTAGCACCAAAAATTAGTGTGAAATAACATTAAAAACTGCAATAAAAAGTGGTGATTTTTCTCAAAAATTCAATTTATCTTCCAACCAAGTGCATGCAAAGAAAGTGCAAGTTAATCACAAATGCTCTCATTTTTACTCTTTGATTTTGACTTAGTCAACAATATTGGACTTGTTTGCTATGATTTCATATCCAAAAATAAAAATGAAAAGAAGATACCCCTATTAAAAATTAGAGAGCTTTCCAAAAATGCAAGAAATTTAAAAAAATTCTTCATTTGCACTCTAGAGATCAATTTTGTCAAAATAGACCAAATTTATCAAATTGAGTTTTTGATCCTTAATAAAACATAAAAATTCAAAAAACAAAGAAAGAACCCCCATTAGAATTGAAAACCCTTTCTAGAAATGTAAGTTTTTCTGAAAAAGACACTGATGTGTGACCAGAAACAACTTTTTATGAAAAAAAAAGAAAATATCATAACTTTCGCAAATCATGTCAAAATTCTCTGAAATTTGGACTAAACCATTTTGGATACATACCCAACCTACAGAAAAAATTTCAAAATCAGAATCCAATTGGTTTAAAAGATAAGATCAAATCTTTAAACCAACTAGATTTTTGGCCTTCAAACCAATCTACTTATGGGTTGGCTTTTAAAATCAAAGTGATAATCCTACAAGAGCACTTAATTAGATCCAATATGCTGCTATAAAAAACCAAAGATAAAAAATGAAAGCAAATGGAGCTAAAAACTTGATTCAAGCCCCATGGTGGGCGCCAAAAATGTACACTCAAATTGTGTCACACTCTAAACCATTCTATCCAAATGATTCCATGAGTTCGGAATGCTTGGATGCCGACTTAGAGCTCCCTATCCATGGAGTGCAAGAGAGTGTATTTTAAGTTCAAGGGCTCTCATATGAGCCTTAGAGATACTCTTCTTGCTAGTAAACCATGCAATGGGAGGTTCCAAAGACAAGATGCAAGAATGCAAATGTCACAAAGAGTTCCTGAAGAATGCAATGCAAATGAAGATTAAGCTAGAATGAGATGCAAAGTGGAACTATGCTAAAACATGTATGAGAGTGTTACAATACCATTATTAAGCTATGTGAGATCAAGCTACATGTAAAAATGAAAGCTAAGCTAAGCTAGAATGCCATGATGCCATGGATGAAAGAATGTAGACAAGAAATAGAAGTTCTCCATGAAGCTCCAAAGAATCCTATTAGAAAACCTGTAGCATAACAATATTCAAAAGATGGATTTATTTGAGGGGGAAAGATCTCTCCCTTTTAAAGTTGTATGGATGGTAGAGATCAAAATGAAGATGGTGGATGATCAACGATGGAATTTGAAAAGAGGAGTGATCCATGTGCACACACAAGTCAACCAATAGAATATAAGTTAACTTGTAATATAATAAAAAAGTCACAAAGCCTTTTCTTTTAATAGAAAAATATAAAAAGGGCTTTATGTGTGCACTTTAAGTGGGTTAGAAGAATGGGGTCTTTTATTTAATTAAAAGGGGACATGTTCTTTTAATCAAATAATGAACTTAGGATAGCATATTCAAACTATAGTTTATAATCAAATAAATTGATTATTAGCAATTTGGTCTAGGTAAATGATTAAATTAATTTATCCAAAATGTTGAAAAGGGGGCTAATAGTCAAGATGACCATTTTTAGGTGATTACACTTAGATCCTTGAAAATAGAAATCTATACTTTATCATGATCTTGTTAATAGCATGAGAGTTTGTGAAAATCCTCCATCCTCCATTCTTATTTGGTGCTAATACTACTGGCACAACACATGGAATCAGACTCTCTTGAATCAACCCCTTTTACAACAACTCATGAACTTTCCTATTCAACTATTCACTTTCTACTAGTGTCATTCTGTGTGCTACCTTGTTTGGAAAACTAGCTCTTGGAACCAAATCCATTTAGTGATTTATCTTCCTCATTAGGGGCAATCCATCAAGTACATTATCTGATATAATATCAAAAAACTCTTCCAACATATCTGTAACTTCTATAGGCACCTCTTCTACTTCTTCTTTACTATCTTTAGAAATTATAGCAAAACACATATGCTCATGTTTCATACCTTTAAGAAACTCTTTTCCATCAACAAAACATATTCTAGCACCACTACATACCTTTTCTTCTTTATCCTTTAATGGCTTTAAGTTATGTTTCACTCCATCCTTAGTTAGAGTATAGGTATCTACTTGCCCATCATGTACAACATGCCTGTCAAACTATCACAGCCTACCCAACAACATATTACATATGTCCATAGGTATGATATAACATAGTACCTCATCCTAATAGCTTCCAATCTTGAACTTCACTGAGCATTGCACATTAACCATAACCTTGTGGTCATCTTGCACCCAAGCAATATGATATGGATGCGAGTGTTTCTATCTCTTTAGCTTTAACTTGGTGACAATCATTTCTAATGCCAGATTGTTAGTACTTCCACCATCTATGATCACATCACAACACTTATCTTCACATCTACACCTTGTTCAATATAAAATCCTTCTTTGATCAGGTTTATGTTCACCACTCAATAGGACTCTTCTCTTAGCTAGGACTTCTCCTCTTTTAGCATCTTTAGAATGTGAGGATTTGGAATCTTCATCAACATGTGTAACTCTTTCCTAACCTTTTGTTCCTTGATCTATCCTTTCTTGGAATTGGGTACATTCAAATGCTTTATGCCCTTCTTCCCTACAGTGAAAACATTTTCCACAGAAGCCTCCTCTTCCATATCCTTCTCCTCTACCTCTTCCCCTCTGATCTCTATTTTTCTAATTATGGAAATGATTGGAATTTTTTCCCCTTTGGCTCTAGTTGCTACTTCTAGCCTCATCCTTGTTCTTCTGATCATCATTATGGCCTCCATAAGATCATCCACCAGATCTTCCAGTACGACGTCTTTCACTATTCTTATTGTCAAACTTCTTGCTCAATTTCTCCTCAACTCTTAGAGAAAATTGGTATGCCTCAATACTATTCATCCAAACTAGACTCAGCACCTCCTTAATGTTGGGTGTTAACCCATTAATATAATAGGCAACTTTCTCCTTATTAACTTCGGCATGGCTAGTTCTAATGAGAACTTAGTAGACCTCCTTAGTATACTCTTGAACAAATTTTCCTAATTGCTTCATTCCTTATGTCTTCTTCAATAGATCAAGCTCATAATCCATAGGAATAAATTATCACTTCATTTTAGCTATCATCTGATCCCATCTGGTGATTTTTTCCTTTCCCTTTCTATTTCATTCCAACTAAACCTCTTGCCACTAGATCTTTACATGTCCCTTTAATTTTTCCTTTGCAAACTTGACCCTATCTGGATCTTCAATATCTTCATACTCAAAGTACTCCTCTAGTTCATTTACCCAATCAATCAACTCTTCTGGGTTAAGATTTCCTTAAAATGTGGGGTCCTCAAACTTAGGTATTTTTTCAATCTTGGAGATGGCCATAAAGAGCCTCTCTTCCTCTAGGTTTAGAACTACCTCTACATTGGCATTTTCTTCTACTCCATCCTCATCCTCGCTTTCATCTCATATGGGAAGATTCATTCTTCTATGCATTTTTTCTTCAAATACTTTCATTTGTCTTTGGAGGGCTTGAGAACCCTTAGGTTAACACTTGCAACTCTTCCACCAAATTCTCTTCGTAGAGGCATTTTCACACTTCTGTTGAAACCCTATTGCAAACTACCTCACAATCGGCAATCTATCCACACACTCAACCCAAACTATGGTCCTAGTGTGAACTACCTCACAATCGGCAATCTATCCACATGGTCAAGAACTCTAGCTCTGATATCGCTTGATGTAGGGAATTCCCCTTAATACCATAAACTCATAACATAAATAAAGAAACAAAAACAAATGCGAGAACAAAATATGAACTTCTTATTATTGCTACAAATGCAGAATTACATAATTCTCAATTACAATATGCTAACCCAAATGGGTGTCTTCATTACAAAAATCTACAAGACAGTGGTCTGAACTATCACCTAGAGCTCTCCTAGACAATCTTTAGGCCTTTCTTAAATAGGTAGTTTTATGCTACCTAGGAAGCTTCTAGATGCTTAAACTTAATAGCTAGAGCCAACAAACCCTTGCAATACACATAGAGTCAACCAAATACATCTTTGACAAATTATTTTAGAAATTTTGATAGCCCAACTTCTAAAGGCCATAACTCATAAACCATTTCTTGGATTGGCTATTATAACCACTCTTCAGGAACACCAACTCCTGATCTATAGGCTCAAAATCATGCTAGCACCCTTTCATCGAGTAATCTAAGGCCTCCAATAGTGAGCCTGAAGATTTTTTTGCAAATTTTTCCATCAAAAATCCACAATAACTTTTCTGATAAAAATGATTGAGCAATGAGATTTTTATGGTAGGCTTACAACTCTAAAATGAACCTTCCTATAGAAAATTAGAACATTCCAAGCTTGTATGACAAACTTACTAAAAATAGTAAGTTCCCTTAAATAGTAACCACCATGTCTACTAGTCCTTATTAAAATAGAAAAGATAGAAATTCTTTTTTTTTGGGGGGTGATGCAAGATTGATCTTACACCCAAGATGCTCGTGCATCAAAACTTCTTTGAAATAATGTTGTTCCAACACTATGACAAACAGGGGCAAAATGTAGACACTTAAATCTGATTACATCACTAGGTAATCATATTTAGTTATCTCTTAGGAAATTATTGATTAAATATTTATTATTTAATTAATTAATCATCATCCTCTAGTTAATTAATTAATTAAATTAACAATAGTTCAATTAATAAAATTGAATGATAACCCAAAATCAACTTATCAATTAAAACCCTATTCCTATATTAAATCAAATAAATGTCCAAATCTATTTAATTTAATCCCATATTCCCCCATTTATTAAATAAATCATTTAATAAATCATCCTAACCCCTAAAACCATCCCTAAATCTTATCTTTTACCCCTAATCCAACCCATTCGCCCATACTAACTTCACTTAGCCTTCTAACTAACCCATCCCATTAAAGCTAAGCCACTTGTCTCCTAACCCCTTCCTAAGCTAAGTCTAATCCCCCTCCTAAACATGTGCACAAATGTAAGCAAGGGTTAAGACTTGCCAACCCAAGCCAAAGTCAACAAGTCTCCCTTATCCTCTTCCATCCCTATCCAAGAAAATTAATGGCTCTTACATGCCATTAATGCCTCTTACATCCCTCTTACACACTCATCCTCCCTCATTACTCCCCATGACCCTCCCTTTTGACCACCCAATCCCTTTGTGACATTTGTCACAATGCTAGAGCTCTAATGAAGTACAATACATGTGCTCCCCTTTAAAATCATCCTAGCCCTTCCTCACCATTCTTCCTTGCATCCTAACCCTCCATCTCACTACCCCTTAGCCTATAAATAAAACCCTTCCCTCTCACAATCCATCATCAACTTTTTTGCAAACTTATAATGCCCCATTGGCCACTACATAACAACCATTTTACACATCATAATCTAAGATCCATACACACCTCCATTGTTGAAATGCTCACCCATCTGCATGCTTGATGAAACACTTACCCATTGGAAGCTTGAGCAAAATGTGAGCACACATCCCCTATCCATTAGGGACATATCTATGTCATCATAGGTTACACCTAAGGAGCTTACCATTCTTTGTTTTCCTTCCTTCTTGGTTATAACCTTGTCCTATTGTAAGTATTTTCTATTTTTAGTATTGTGAATGCTTAGTTAATGTTACTATTCAAGATTACATGACTAGATAAGGTGATACAATCATAGGTTCAATAATGTTGAGGTAGTAGGTGATCTCATAGTCATTTTGGAAAGATGGTAGTTTAGCTCTTTAAGAAGACCAATCTATGAGATTAGGATGGACTAATGAGAGGGATGTGGAGGCTTCAAGATTCTTTATGCAAAAGGAGTCATCTTTGGTGACATGAGAGGTTGAGCCTATAGTGAAATTTTCAAGGTCATTCGAATCAGGAAGGGACTACTAATTTTTTTGCAGGGCTTCCCAAGCAAAGAAAAAACAAACAAACCAAGTGTGCTTTATTTTTATTTTGTTTCAATGTGTGAAATATACTAGTTTATTATTTTATTTGGCATATAAAGCTTGCAAGTAGGTCTCTTTGTTGGTAGGAGAGTATGCTCTTCACTCTTGTGGTGAATCAAAAATCTTGACCCTTGATTGAGTCTCAAAAGCGAGTATAATATTCTATTTTTCAGTGGTCTTAATTAACCTTCTTAGCATGTTTGGGGAAAGCACTTGAGATAAGAGAGTATGCTCTTCACCTTTTGGGTGAATCAGAAATCTTGATCTCTTGGCGTGGATCCATTTTATTCTATCTCCTAGTGAGATACTACCCTTAGAGGGACTTCTATTTGTGGAAAGATACCAATAGAAATGTACCAAAGTGGTAACAAGTACAACCTATCTAACCTAGCCCACTATAATGACAAACTCCTTGACAAAGGCCAAAGTCTTGGGAGGTGTAGCACTTTTCTTTATTTTGTAGAAGTACTTGTGGGATTGGGACCACAAGAAAATAGTAAGGAAGAATTCTTAAGGTACTCTTATGTCTATGAGGTATGTTACTTGTCTCTAACAAGGTGTCATGTTATTAAGTAAAAGAGGAGTGTTGTGAATGAGACCCTTTCTAAACACCTTGGGATTAGAAGCTACCCTTATTATCCACTCAACATCTTGGTATAAGGATTGATCCTAGTGGACTACCTAGATCACCTCGAGATTTTTGCACTCACCATTTGTGTCCCTTTGGTTATGCCAATGACACCTCCATGAAAAATCCAACATCTATTATTGAAAACCACTTTGTGTGAGGCAAGGGGGCATCAAGCATGGGCCAAATTTTTAATTAATGAGCTATGACCTTTAGATAGTTCTACTTGATGTATTTTTGAATGTGATAGACCTATCAAAACATTTTGGATATACACATGATATTAGCATTTATAGGGTTTTATTTTTTATATAACAAGTAATTGTGTTGACAAGGTTTCTTTGTCCCTTGTTAAACTATTTGAAGACATGATTATATACCAAATTATTCTCAAATTTTTTTATCTACTATTGCAAACTATAGTTTTATTCTGTCATGACTACATCCTATATTGAAACACTTGAAAAACTAAATTGAAACATAGACATTTTAGGAAGCAAGTCGCATACTACAAAGTTTACTAGCCCTTTATTGTACATATATTATGAGAAATATCATACAATAATTTTGATTTTACAAAGGTATTATACTACTTAACAAAGTTTATTACTCTGCTATGTTATGTTTTATTGTATGACCTATCAAAAAGTATCACGTTTCAAAGAAGTATCACATGTTTATTGTATGAAACATCACACAACATAATTTGTTGAAAAAATATTTCCTAGTACATTGTGAAATATCACATAGTTTCTACTACTTGAAAAATTGAGTTTAGATTACATTTTAGCTAAATTAGGGGTGTTGTTGCCTGGTCTTACCATATTCTAGTCTAGAATATCCATTTATGGTATTGTCTAAAGCTAAAAAGATTGATTTAGTCTCTTGGATAAAAACTTGAATCCTCTATGGCTCACTTGTCCAAAACCTAGTTACGTTGTTCTCTTAGCTATTTTCTATTGAGCTTCCTACTCAATTCTTAGTTGGGATCATTAGTGTTGTAAATTCTTGAGCACTTTTGACAAACTATTTACTTTATTCTACATTTTGAAAAGTGATTTTTTGAATATACAAGTTTTAACCCTAAAAGGCTCTATTTTGTCTTGCTACACTAAAGACTTATCCTTATATGTTAGTTACAACTAGCCTCCAAGTTGGTCAAATAAGTCATCCCTCATTTAATTTTGTAGAATTGATTAATCTAACTAGATGCTCTCATAATAAAACCTATGAGGAAGAACCTATCCTTGATAGGTAGGACGAGGTGAACACTACTAGTAGGCATAATCCACTTTACTACTTTGATAAATTATTTGATACCTCCTTTAACACCCCTAGGGCTACCAATAGTCTTTCAATCACCATGAATCCAAAAGAGAGGAACCACTACCTAGAGGACCTTTTTGTACAAAAAGAAGAACAATCTTGTTATATAGAGAAACACTATAAGAGGCTAGAAGTATATCTCCTAGAGAGATGTCTTATCCACACAAAGAGACTAGCACTTTCACACATGACTTCAAGAACAAACATGCTCATGGTAACTACAAAAATTCCTTCATCAATAATCCATCTTATGGAAATAATTGAAATAACATGCCACCAAGGTCTCCATGAACACACACTGTGGGATGCCCCTCACCACATAGACCCTCACACTCATACCATGAGAGTGAGATAGATAATGAAGTTAATAATGAAGACCTCATGAGATTTCAAGAAGAAAAACTTCTCTAAAAATATATGTTAAAGGGCTTAGAGAAAGACCAATACTTTCAATACATAACCTCTTAAGGGTGGAAACTCCCTCATGACTATGATCTTCAAAGCATCATATAGAAGAGAGAGACAACTAAGGCTAATATCCTAAGAAAGGAAATGCAAGAGCTAAGAAGTCAACTTGCTCAACTATAAATGGAAAAATAAAAACCCAAGACATATTTTATGGAATCCATATGTGCTCTCCCATTTTATAGAAGTCTCTACATGGCATCATTTCCTATGGATATTTAGGCTCCAAAGTATGATAAATATGATAGAATTGGTGACCCACACGACCATGTATGTCACTCCTATGCTCTTAGCATGGACTTTATGCATGAGGACACATACCTCATGTGACTATTTCCTAGAAGCTTAAGGGGAAAAGTCATGGATTGGTTTACCAAATTGTATCCCCTCAAGTCATTTAGTGAACTTTCACAATGGTTTATCCAACATTACTCCTATAACATAAAACATCCTATTACAATGTTTGATTTGTGCAACAAAAAACAAAAACAAGGGGAACCATTTGGTGCATATTTACAATAATGGAGATCATTACATTCTAGGTATCCTTGGTGTTACCCATGTATTAGCTATATATGTGAAATGCGGGCCTCTAATCCTCACACACACTTCAATACAGTCATTACCTAAGAGATCAACCTAGAAAAAACATTGAATTGTTCATCTGAGTAATCCTATAGTGCAACCTATTTCCTTCTAACTAGAAGGATTTTTCCTTTGCTCTCAGAATGAGAAGTGGGCAACTAGATCCCTAGTATGAAGGATTTATGCAGCTATATGAGAATGCAAATTACTCTAAATGAAATACAAGTATTAATCTAAGAATAAGAAAGAACATTTAATCTATATGAATGCATTATATTAAGCTAAATGATATTATAATACTAAAAGATATGAAAGCAATATGATAAAAATAAGCATATATTCTAGCATAAGTTCAATGCAATTAAACATTCAACCTCTATAATGAGGAATTGATGACCTCTTGAATAGAATTCTAGAATCAATCAATGGTCAAGATCAATTTGGATGGACAGTTGAGATTGAAGGTGAGATTTAGTTGAGATGGAAACTTCCTTATGTAGGTGAAGCTAACTATTTCAGATCTAAGTGTGATGAAGAGTTAATTGAGTCTCACATTAGTGTGAGAACAAGTTAACTAAATTAATTCTAATTCAAGAGGTAGGTCACTTAGAGTTCCCATTCAGAACTAAAGATAGTATTTGGAGAGATTATTTAATTTAATAAAATGAGATATGACCTCATAAATGCATAAAATTTAATTAATTGAATAATTAAATTCAATAATTAAAATGTGGACATTATTAAATTAAATATGTTAATTCATTCGTATATTAGCTAAAGAAGTAATTTAATTTAATTAAAGTATGAACTCTAATAATTAAATTAAATTTAATCAATATGTTTAATGTAGCTAATTTGAGTCAATACTTAGAAATTAAATAAGGAGTGTGATTAATGATAATTAGAGTTTTCTATATTTGACACTTAGGTCAAGTAGTGAGTATTAGAATTAGAATTGCCTAGTAAAATAGGACTTAGGATTGATTGAATAGACCAGAATTGGTTATCACGAACATGTGTCAATTTTGGGGTATTAAATTTTCCCCTCTTTGAATGAATGTGCAAGAAACATGTTCCATTCAAAGAAATCAAAAGTATGAGTCATAGATCAAGAAATGAGATTGGTTCTGAGATTGATGACATGAAGACCGATTGATGATATTTTTAAGGTTATCTCTAGAATGAAGCTTAACCTTAAGGGATCCAGATAGAACACCTAGATATCAACATTAATAAGCTTTTAAAGGTTATCTCTAGAATGACACTTAACCTTAGGGGATCTAGATAGAACACCTATATACCAAGATTAATAAGCTTTTAAAGGTTATCTCTAGAATGAAGCTTAACCTTAGGGGATCCAGATAAAACACCTAGATACCAAGATTAATAATCTTTTTAAGGTTATCTTCAAAACAAAGCTTAACTTTAGGGGATCCAAATAGAGTACCTAGATACCAAAAATTGATGGAACAAAGATTGTCAAATTTCATAGAATTGTTCCAAGAACAAGACTAAATTTTCAAGAGTCAGGATTTAGACTATCCTAACACCTATCTATTAAATAATGATCAAAAGTAAGAGCCTAGAAATATCCCTAGAATGAGGCTTAATTCTTAGCAAAAGATAGGATTATCTCCAGAACAAAGCTTAATCCTTAGCAAGAATTTTGGAATTATCTCTAGAATGAAGCTTAACCCTCTAGAGCCCAAATAGAACACCTAAATACTATCCCATAAAAGATAATGAGAATCAATCATGAGTGATAGAGTCATCCCTAGAATGACGCTTGATCCTCAAGAGTTAGGGTTTAGACTATCCCAATACTTGTCCATCAAACTCTAACCAAAAATGTTATAAGATGTGATCAGCTGATCAAAAGATGAGATAGATGACATATGATGCCAGATAGACTGGAACAAGATGCCCCTAGTCAATGATGTAATCATCCTACCCCCTTGGGAGCAAAATTGAAAGATGACACACTAGAATAGTGATGTTTAGCAGTATAGTGGAAGATACTAAAGAAATCCAAGGTTTGAAAGGATATAAAAGAGATCAAAATGATCAGAAGAAAATTTGAAGTCGATTCAAAGTGATTTCAAGGTCCAAAATACCAAGTTTGACCCAAGTTTGACCATAGTTGACTTGAATTGACCTTTTTCCAAAAATGTTATAAAATTGAAGAAATTGCAATTTGAAAGCATTCACAAAGATTTACAAAGTATCAGAAAAGTGCACTGCACAAGCATTTGATTGTGTTGGTCCCAAAATTTTAAAATGCATTTTTGAGCTATTTAAGTGTGTTAGATTTTGAATTCAATCCTAAAAAGGGATTTAGAGCAGTCAAATTAGCTAGGGGGTGATTTTCCCACAAATAAAAGCACTTTGAAGAATTAGGTCAAAACCTATATAAGGGCCCAAAGGGTCATTTTCAAATCATTTTTACTTTTTTCTTTTATGGAGAAGAGAGCTTTGAGGAGAAAATGGTGGTCC